>JAQISU010000225.1:6107500-7307500 GCA_029339505.1 Unio delphinus
TTTCACAGCTATAAAATGGTATTGAGCGAAACAAAAGCCCGAAATTGCCTATTAATTTCAACTTTTTGCGGGCTAGGGCATGTGGAATATACCGGATTTGCTCTACATCATGGCGTAAAATGTGACTAATAAAGTGCCACGTTATATCAGGGTTAGCGTCCTGGACTCGAAACAGAAAGGGTGAAGGTTCGAATCCTACCATCAGATCAGCCGGGGTCAGATACCGTGGTGTGTCATTTGGTGATGCACTATACTGTACATGTGCCTGCACTAAATCGCCTTAACTTGCTGTGCGTCCAAACCCAAATATTGTCGTTTACAGGCGAAACAAATATATTTTTAGAAAATCATCAAAAAGGACGCGAGTGAAATATTGCTTGACATATGAAATCAGTCTAAATCAAATTGTTTTCCCTTCTTTCACGCTTAAAACTGGATACAAATTTGAAAGTCGGAACTAAACATAAAACCCACATGAACTTATGGTGATGTCTCGCCTACTTTCGCCTGCATAGTACTGTAATAGTAATCCCAAAACATGGCATAACCGGTTTAGCAGCAGATGTAGGCATTGGCAACAAAAACTCTCTCTCTCTCTCTCTCTCTCTCTCTCTCTCTCTCTCTCTCTCTCTCTCTCTCTCTCTCTCTCTCTCTCTCTCTCTCTCTCTCTCTCTCTCTCTCTCTCTCTCTGTACAGTATATACAACATTTTTACATATCTCTTGTAGCTCAGTTTCCTATTCATTGTTGCATGTTTGGTCATGCAATTTCATGGGTGCATTCATCTCTCCTCTCTCCGGGGCGGTTCGAGTCTCGGGCTTTGGCCAATGCAGGTATGATAAAGCTTGCCAGTAGCATCTCGTAAGTCGGTGGTTCATACCCGGGGTTTAAATGGTTCTTCCACCACGAGTTATACTGGCCGCCGTGTATAGCCTATTTTACGCTGAGAAATGGCCGGAGGTCTCCTTCAGTAATATACCATAATACAATTTTATAGACAGTTCTTTTAAGTCACCTCCTCTGATTGTGTTACCCGGTGCGGCCCGCACCCCGGTATGCCCGTAGTGCACCGTACACTCAAGGAAGTCCAACATGTACATACCGAGCTTATTGACTTTATTAATTATGAGTCATCTACCATAATTAGTACATTTTTAATTACAAATAAATATAAAAATCATTGTTTACTTATTGGCGGTTTCTAGTTAGGGCTTGGTTTAGGTACTTGAATTTTTTTAATACAAAATAAGGTCGACATGACATGCTTTTTAAAACATTATTTCAATTCTGTAGGTATCATCATCAAATCACATGACTAACTAATGGCTGCAGTCGATGGGAAATGTTGGTTATAAGGGTACCATAAATAAAGACGGCGGCAATAACAAGAAACCACGTGTTGTTCTCGTATCTTCATCAAAATCGGCTGAAAAATGGCAGAAAGCAGCAACAAAGGTGAAATTTGCTAACATGAAATCCGGACATGACACTTACACAAAGAGACCTCAGATGGTTGACATTGGAAACATACGATCAGATATATTCAGGGGCTCCAAAGGGAAGTTTACTTCCAGCTTAACTATGGCAGGAATAAGAGCTTCAAGATCAGTATCAGAAATGACATCATCACAGTTTTCGGTCGTAACGGCTGCTTCTTCCCTCAATAGCAACGGCTTTGTAAATCCCCATGAGCATACGGATGAGAAGTGTCAACCAGAAAACGAAAATTTCGATCGGAAAACTCGTGCTCTTGCAAACGTTGACGAATTCTGATTGCATTTGTCCTTTAAAATTGTGTTGTTACTTTTGAAAATCTCACAGCGGTGTTCCTTTTGTTCCGTCATTTGTTATTTATTTATGTTTTAATTTCAGGCACATTATAAACATGGATCAGATATGTAAATATATATGACATTTTGTGATTCATACCATTCACATGAATAAAAGAAAAAAAATTAATTAGTGCATAGTACGCTTCAGCTTTAGATGCCCAGTATCGACTATAAAGAAGAAACAGTAGAACGGTGTAGGTGACAATGCTTTCAGTTTACTAGATTATGGCAACACGAAGAGGAAAATATAATTTTGTCTTGTAATATTTACTGTCATAGAGAACATATCATTAAACATAGTAGAGAGCAACACATTTGTGTATTTCTAGTTGGCGCTAAGGATTCCATTGTCTTTGAGTACGGAGCTCGAGAATATGAAAATGTCTCTTTTGCTAACCTGGACATTATGAGTCCTTGCTTGTTATCTTTCGTCGCATAAAAACCAGGTCTGGTATTTCACAATTTGTATTTAGTTACCTGCCTTACTCAGATATGTATTTGACCACACACAAAAACAGAGAGAGAGAGAGAGAGAGAGAGAGAGAGGAGACGACACACACACACACACACACATATATATATATATATATATATATATATATATATATATATATATATATATATATATATATATATATATATATATATATATAAAGTAATTAAAGAAGACAATAGGTATACAAACAACTTGGGATTTTAGACGAAGTCACTATTGTAAAGAAATGCTTTCATTGCTGAGGTGTGGAATTTCTCGTTAAAGTATGCATACATGACAGCACATATAGATAGTGACATCATGTTTGCAGCTAAATATCAAGAAGAAAAGGTAATACACGTGTGCAAACTGATATGATCGATTAAATGTGAATAACTATTTACATCGATCCTTTAACTTTTACAGTCAAGCCTAGTGATAATAAAGGTACCACTTTCGTAATAACGTCGTGGAGAGAGAGTAAACAAGAAAAATTGTTTCGACAATCAGAAAACATTGAACTTCAAAATGGATTGGCAGTAATATAAAATAATATATCTTTTGAAGAGCCCATTTAAATTGATTGCAATTCCTGTACCAATTGTCATTCTCTACTGAAGTATATTTGTATATTTGGATCAATACCAATATGAGCTTTTTTGATCCCTGCATGGTCAGATTTCATTAGCATCATAATTGAAAGAATGAAAAGGGATAAAAATGTAGACTATACACCGGGTAACACACACACACACACACACACACACACACACACACACACACATCAGCAAAATCACGTTTCTAATATATAAAAAGATTTATTTGTGCAAGATAAATCCAAGAAACTTTGAATATTTTACGGTAATATAACGAAATTAATAAATACCCAAGTCCTTGAACAATTTCACAATAATCCAGTAAGGTACTGACTGTTTGGAATACATTTTTCAGCTTGGCAGTTTCTATGATAGATTTAGAAATAAATGAAAATTCCTCCTATTACGCTCACATGAAAGATAAATGTTGAATGAGAACGCTGCGTAACGAATTCCTTTATAAAATCATTATATACGCAATAAATAAACACCCGAAGTCACGAGAATATAATTCCAGGTGTGCGTGTTTCATATATATAACCCACCCACCCACTCCCAACCAATAATGTTGTCCCTCCTTAGCTACTTAAAACAAACAACTATGATCCCTTTAAGGTAGGGTATGATGTAAAAGACGATATAAAAAAGATATAATTTAATCCATTATCAATATCAATATCTTTCCAAGTTTCTTACCACCACATAATCCCTATCATAAATAAAGAAACACAACTCTACCCCGTCAATAATGTCCCATTTGCCCTTTATCTCCAATTTTATACACAAGTAATATCCCGTTAAGGCAGGGCAGTATGTAAAAGAATAAGTAAATAAAAGAAAGAATTTAAATCCATTGTCAATATAAAAAAATTAATTCCATAACACTTTAGCACCATATAATCCCTTTTCTTTAATGTCTTTTTTTCTCCCTTACCCTCCTTTATTTTGAAGAAAACGACTACCGTCAACTTCACAATGTTGATAATTGCGATAACTTTACAACTGGAATGAGGGAAGAACAAAATTTTGTTTAAATTCATTATTATGCGTCATTATAATCCGAATGGGAGATTAACATTAATGTATGCTTTTATGAGTTTTGAGGCCATGGGTAAATCTGTTTAAATGATCATAGATTTTATCTTTATAAAGTCTATACGAAGCTCAAGAATTGGGTGGATGGCTTTTATCATTATTATCATCATCATCATCATCATCATCATCATCATCATCATTATTATTATTATTATTATTATTATTATTATTATTATTATTATTATTAATGCGTGACAAAGAGCGATTATACACAGTGTATATATATATGTCCATGAATGTGTTTGTGTATGTGCGAAACACTGAGATTTTATTACAATTCTATGGTCTTAAAATGGTCATAAAATAAGTAATAGAAAAGAGTAAGAACCAACAGATGTTGTAAAATTCAACAAAATAATTTTTGCCGAGAATATATAATAAAAAAATGTTTTAATAACGTAAGGTATTGCGAAATTAATCTTTAAAAAGAATGATATAATTTCGAAATTAATCCCAAACAATATGTAGAATTTCTAAATTAATCCCATGTAATAATAGAATTTCGCATCAAAATGATTAAAGTTCTGAACAAATATTAGCAGTATTTTAAAAAAAAATAAATCCAACGCTCGCAGTGTTGCTGTTCCTGTTGTCGCCAATTTTGTTTATAGATATATTGTTACGATCGTTTGCTAAGGTTCTTTCAGTCATAACCTATTCTGGGTTCGCCTGGTACTGGCTTGAGATGAAATAAAGGTAGCAATTTTATTATGGTGTTTGTATTGATATTTCTGTACAATAAAAAACTAGAACGACAGAAGAGATTATAGAGGAGAATGAAGAACTGTGTACTATCTATGACAAGTAAATACAAAATAAATTATATTTTACCTTTTATTGTGTTCTCTTTCTTATTTTCTTTCTCGAATATTCACAAGATCACAAGTACATTGACATACACAATAAGTTTACTTTATGACTATACATTTTAATATATAAAATATACTTGTTTGTTTAATACACAATTTTGTATGTATGCTTAAAAAGACATCAATTTCAGCATCAATGTTTATGAACTTGATTTTATAAAATAAAGATTTTATAAAATAAAAAAGTTAATGTTTTTTATATCATCAAAGATTAATCCTACTGGAGACTGGTACTAACTCTAATTACAGAAACTATATAACAGAAAAACCTTCAGACAAATATCTAGTCAATTTCCGAAATTTAGTCAAATCCGAAAATTGTGTATATAAAAATCTAGACACATCCAAATTTTAGGCAAATCCGAAATTTGTGTAAATCAAAATCTAGACAAATCCGAATTTTGGGCAAATCCGAAATTGGTATAAATCAAAAACTGGGCAAAACCGAATTTAATCATTCCAATAACATATCACTTTAATAGAGGGTTCTGATTTCAATGCAGTCAGTAGTATCTCGTCTGCAACGACGGGAGCCGTATTTATAATCTCTATACCCTTGGAGAACCTCTAACGTTTACACAAACAAACAACGCAGACATTCGAGATTCTCCGATTCGGGTTAGAAACGGGAACGCTACCACCTCGAGCTGAGCAACAAGGACAGCTGGGAACAATAACGCCATTGCAAAGTAGTGAAGCACGTTCCGGTAGACAATATTGGATTAAAATACACTGTAAACAAATAAGGCATCATTATATATATATATATATATATATATATATATATATATATATATATATATATATATATATATATATATATATATATATATATATATATATATATATATATATATATATATACTCTCACATTGCACCAACATGTCATGAACATGTGCAGGGCTGCATATCTTGAATTGAGACGCATCAGTTCCATTCGTAAATATCTTTCTGTTGTTGCCACGAAAACACTTGTGTGTTCATTAGTACTTTCAAGACTGGACTATTGTAACTCAATTCTGTCTGGTTCATCACAATATTTACTCCAGAAACTTCAAAAAGTTCAAAACACAGCTGCACGGATCATCTTGATGATGAGTACCTCGATCAGAGCACACCTCACCAATGCTCTATAGTATCTATACCCTACACTGGCTATCAATTCGATACAGAATCAAACACAAAATTTTTTCTCTGTGCTACATTTCAATGACAGACTCCAGTCCAACATACATATCCAGCCTCACCCATGTGTATATACCAGCTAGATCCTTACGCTCTTCTTCTGATAATCGTATACTCATTGTTCCCAAGGTGAAAACAAAGTCATATGGACAACGTTCGTTTGCATACCAGGGCCCGGCGACGTGGAACGAATTGTCCATTGAAATTAGACACAAAGACACAGTGGTCCCTTTTAAGAGTGCTCTTAAGACTCACCAGTTTCGACTTCAGGGACAAACTTAGCGACCTAATCATGTTTTGTATCTTATATATTTTCAGCATGTTTTTATGTTTTCCAATTTCATTGTTTTTGTTTGTTTGTTTGATAAGGATTTTTAACGTAGCTTTAATAATTTTTCAGTCATATCGCTACGATGTCTGCAGTGAGGCAGTTTATAGTGATGTCTAGCACTGAGACATCATGCCGCAGACATGTAGTATGATGTCTCACCCAGTCACATTATCCTGACACCAAGCCGACCAGTCCTAACACTAACCTCTTTATGCTGAGCGTCAAGCGAGGCAGCTGTTAGTACCATTTTTGTAAGTCTTTGGTATAACTCGGCCGGGGATCGAACCGACGATTTCCCGCTTCCGGGGCGGACACTCTAACCACTAGGCCACCGGAGCGGTATATTTGTTTTTGTCATTTGTTGTTCTGTAGTGTAGCCATATCATTATTGATGGTGTAATGCGCTTAGAGCTTTTAAAGATTAGGCGCTATACAAAGTCCTCATTATGATTATTATTATTATTATTATTATTATTATTATTATTATTAACAATTCTGTCAGATAAAACGGATGGCAAGAAATAATACAATTTCATTTTTCACATACCTCTACGTCCGTAGATTGCTTCCGTAACGTGGACAGCTTCCTGACAAAACTATTATGTATTATGACTCTACAGAGGGAAATGTAGAGTATACGTACCAAAGTTTTAACCACATCCACGGCCCGGAAATTTGTAGTAATCACGTTTCTCACTGAAAACACACTGCCCATGCAGCAGTGGATAAACCGAACTCAAATATTTTGAAATAACTACGGCTAAAAGCAAGAATCACCGTCGGGGTAACGCTGTACTCAGCAACGAAACCTCGAGTATATTTTCGTTCATACACAATGAACTGACACTACCTGCGTGAGATATTAACCCGTTTATTGGTTCTCAAGAGCGGCATAGCAAAACCCTCAACAACAATAATGTTCATCTTGGGCATAGATGTGCCCGGTTGCTACAATATCGATATGATTCCTGAACGTATGTTTTGAAAGAAGCTTTGCAGCATCGCTGCTTACCATATATGTTTTAGGATAACTGCCGGATACTCGTGGAAATCAAGAGAGCGCTTGTGCGACTTAAACTGTAAAACTTTGACCAAATGATGACTCTGTGCGGAATCCTCAATGGCAACAGTAGCTGAGATATTGTGGCGGTTTTCCCATCAGAGCAGAGACCACATGTGCGCCTGGCCCGTGAAGGAATCGTGATATGTAACTGTGCGGCCGTTTCATACAGTGGCGTCGCTAGGGGCGTGCGGGGGGTGCGGACCGCACCGGGTGACACCATCTCAGAGGGGTGACACCAAAATAAAAAATTGCAAACTTGACAGAGCACACACTGCTCGGTCTAGTCTGATTTCATAAGCGGATAACCGATCATAGTTAAATACATGACTAGCAGGCATATGGTGCCACCATGCAGTCTGCAGAGCGTCTGGTGCTTATTTGAGAAGAAGAAATCCATGGTGGAAGTCTGGAGGGGTGACACCATGAGTTTACCGCACCGGGTGACACCAACCCTAGCGACGCCGCTGGTTTCACAAACTGCCTCACAATCAACCGTGGCTTGTCTGGCGGAAGTCGTATACTTGCCTTTCTTTTACCGCTTGGTCTTTCGTCTCCTTATTCCACAGTCTTGCATTGATTGCTTGAGTTGATTCAGTCGTCACGCCTGTATATAAATTTAAACAAAACATCTTATTGCTTAGTCACAAACAAACGTTTTTTAAGAACAGAATCGGAACTGCGATCTCTTCGATCTATCCTAGATATTATTTATTTGTCTTTTACCGTGACGCCATCGTTTTCTTCCTTGACGGCATCGTTGGCTTTTTTTCATATTGTCTACAAAGCTGATTCCGCGACCCGATTCCGATGTCGCATTTAAGACATGGTCGGGCCCCATTGTCAACACATACTGCGAGCAAATGGGTTTGACAATATTCATAATGGCATATTATGTTGCTAAGCTCCCTTTTTCCAAGGCATATACCCTTGTATCTACTATGTCCCAGTGCCATCAAAGTTCCTGTAGAGAAGAGGATTATAATCTTTAATAGAACTACAATCAATATTTTTTTTAGCACAGCTTTACCTCTCAATTACCGTTCTAAGCATCATTTTACGCATCCGGCTCCTTATTTCAGACGGTACATTATGTTCCAGAGTACAGTGCAGTGGATAGTATTTAATTGTAAGACCATAAAAATCATGTTTTTATTTCGTAAGCAAGACGTTTCACTAGGCTGCCGAGATTACGAATAAACTTCAAACATCTGTTTCCATTAGGATACAGTTTCATTCAAGCCCGGGTTTGGTCAAATTACTGCATACATGTGAATACTAAGTATCACACCAGCTCATAAATGCCACTCATTATGCATTGGTATCTATGTGATTGTGAACGTGTTCCACTGTTTGTATACTGACTCTGTGGTACTTGTGTCTTTGTAATTATGTATCCTCAGACATAAAATAAACCATACGCTTCCCTGCATCTCACCTGCGTTTTTTGTGATTGCCTGATATTAGTACAGTATGCTATTCATTACCGAGACTGAAATCCCATGTTATGAAGTGCCTTTATCTTATGTCCTTTAATGGAAAGTAGCAATAGACCATCAGATCTTTTCGGCAATATGCGACACGGTGAAAATAATAGGTCACCATTTTTGGTTTAAAGCGTCAAGGGAAATCCTGTGATATAAGTGTTCACGGGTTGATTCATAATAAATCAAGCATGAAGTCTTAAAGGGAGAGGTCTAAAACTTTGGCTATCCTAAATTTAAGATTCTCAATAGAAAATAGCTACGTGTATTACTGGCAGCTCATAGCATTTATAAATTTATTTAGTATAAAATCAGACAAATCTTCATTCATTAGTTTGGTGACAAAGTTATAATTATCGCCATCCTATAGCACTAAGAGACCTTTTAACTTGTTCAATGTGTGGCAAAAAATATTGCTGTGGAGACCAGATTTGCTTATGCTACTCTGGTTTGGTCTTGGTTTACCCAATGTTACTATCTGTAGTCAAAGATTTAAGCGTGAAAATAATGCCCATGAACTGATTTTGAAACCAGAGCTAATTTGCTGCATTTTCAAAATCACGAATTTTACCTCTAAGTTCATGGTGGCAGGGGTAATGCTGCAACTTTTAATATTCAATTTTTTTTTGTTGTAAAATGTAGCATAAAGAGACAGAATGCAGAGTAGAAACACGTGGCGGTTGTAATGTTTTTGATTTAATTAGAAGTTTTGACTCAGGAAAATTTGAACTATGACAGGTCATAGACGCAAACAAAAGACACATATGAGAGAGAGAGAGAGAGAGAGAGAGAGAGAGAGAGAGAGAGAGAGAGAGAGAGAGAGAGAGAGAGAGAGAGAGCACATTTTATTTCTAAATCAATATTTGTTTTAATAAGCCTCGCTTACGTAAAATGTAAAATGTAGGTAAATATGGAGAATTCTGACCCGTTTGCAACTGTTTCTTAAAAGTTTTTTTTTGTATTTGTAAAAAAAAAACATGTGAACAAAGCTATTGCATCAGATTCACTGCAACAAAAACCAATGCGTCGGCCTTTTTGGGGTCTAATAGGATACTAACATTATATCTTTAGTTAATAGATTTACCATGTCGGGGACTATACGAGGTCCAACAGAATTTAACATTACATCATTAGTCCGCAGGTTTAATGTGTGTGAGCCAGAGCAGCAGGGAGGGCGAACATACCTAATTTATAGAAGGTCCCATTTGTTAAACTATTTAAAGACTTCTTACAATAACGGAAAAAAAGCGCAAATGTTCGCCAAACCGTAGCCTCTAACTTTAGAGAGTTACACTCGGTTAGTTATTTTTATTACTAACGTGTGTATTGGTATGTTTCTTGAAAAAAAAGTATGCGCGTGATGATTATTCCGATGACCTCATATCGAAGCCTCACTATCGTTACTGATGTTATCAAAAGATTTTATCAAGACCGATTCTTTATCTAGATATAAGATCATGTAAATTTATTGTTATCAATTCGTGTGGGGTTGACTGAGCCTGACTAAATAAATTCTTAAACTGATTATATCCATGTCTCCGTCACACCAAGTCCGATACATATTTTCGTGTGTGAATCAGCCCTATTAAACACAGCAAGAATATTACAGTTGTCTCTTATCACTTTCGGAATATGTGTGTACCGCTGGGTTACATAAATCACGTCTGTGTTTTATGACTACCGCGTGAAAATATCCGAGCAAGCTTGGACTGTTTATCCAGCATCACATCGTCGTATACAACTTAATTGTTAACACCTCACTCCCCCGTCAAGGTCATCTACAGATGACGCATTATTGATATCATTATTAAACATTGATAACATCATCATCCAAGAAGTTTGCATTTTCATTAAAATCTGTATGTACACCCTAGCATCGCTGATCATTTACAGACGGAGCTATCAGAGATAATTTATCTCGTTTCAACCACTACATTATCAAATTAAGTAACATCAGTCTTTTACCACTCACAGATGGACCTATTATGATCATTCTGATAGAATTTGATCCTTGACCGGTTCTATCGCTGTTATCGCCGAGAAAATCAATTACATCCATGATATATAATAAAAAATATGGATTTATATTGTGTTAAATACAAGAGTGGTACTTCTACAGGTGAATTAATGACCATCAGAATAAAAAGTAATAGACCAGCACTTACTGGTAGGTGTGAACATTGTGGTACAAACAATTTAAAATTTATCCCCCTGACACAGTCAAATGACAAATCAAATGTTAAAAAAACATGGAGGTGATATTGCAGCAAACGTAACAAAATTACCGGGGACTCCATAAGACAAATACCCAGGAGATAAACACCTTCCAGGATCTAATTAATGCTGCCCTGGACAATCAAGATAAACCAAAACCCGTTGAATATCCGAGAAATGAAATTGATCGAGCTTGTCACGCTCACGATGTGTCTTATAAAAGTAACAATTTGCAGCATAGGCATATCGCAGATATGAAGTTGATTCACGTGTGAAATTCAATAAAAAAAAATAATTATTTCAATGAATCATTGGCTAACAGGTTAGTGAGATATGCGATGAAAGGTAAACTAATATTAGGGGCTGGTCATTAATATTATGGAATCCATTTATTATAGTCCAAGAGGATACTGGAGAGGCAGAGCAGCGATTAGCAAACTCGCAGATGCAGCAAATATTATCCGTGTTGCTGCTGAAAACTAGTTATCACGACAGGCACTATGGCAAATTTATCTACCACCGCCTAAGAGAATCGAATATGCGCATTTTGATGTCAATGCTTCTAATGAAGTTCATCAAGCTGATATTTTATTTTTGCCACATGATAGTATCAAAATACGAAGACGCCATTATACATAAAAATACGCGCTAACTGTAGTTGATGTTTCAAGTAGGTACAAAGAAGCAGATCCGTTATAAAAAAAAAGAACAGCAGAAATTGTTTCTGCGTTTGAACGAATTGATCAACGAGGACCCTTGCGATGGCCACAGCTACTACAGGTCGATCCTGGCAAAGAAGTTCAGGGTGTAGTATCATCGCTAATGAAACAACACAATGTCAAATTACGACTAGGACATACTGCAATACACCGTGATCAGGCAAATGTTGAGCGATTTAATCGAACTCTTGCTGAGCAATTATTTGGATATCAGTATGCAAAGGAAATAATTCAGGATACGAGATCTCGAGAATGGGTTACAAGACTACCAAGTGTGAATAATGCATTAAATAATGAAATTACTCGAACAACCAGCATGGAACCCATTAACGCGATCACAAAAAAGATATACCTGTACAAAGATATGATTTTTTCGAAACAATCAGTATTAGGTAATGCTAATGTAAGGTACTTTTGAATCGAGTGAACTTGAAGGGGAGTTACTGATCCTATCTGGAGTATCACATTATATAGACTTTCTAGTGTAGTTACATCCACGGGTAGACCTGCAATATACAGATTAGATTCAACTGCTCCTCAGCATGGATTTACACGTGAACAATTGCAAGTAATTCCCAAGGATACACAATTACCACCACATAACTAGCATCTCGACTTCGATTAGATTCAAGACAGGTCAGCATAGTATGTTCTCGTGTCTGACCGCGACTACTATATTTTCTATCTACGGTAAATTGTCTTGGATGTTTATCTGAATACTTCCATAACATGACTGTGTTACAGCTCACACAATGATTATTCTGTTGTTATTTCAGCATCATTATAAATTCAGCATCAATATCAAAGTTGCGATTATCTTTTTTGTCACTTTGTTTATAACTAGTGAGTTTTTTCTTACTATATCATCGTTAACAATTTCATTGTTGGTGTCAGTAAAAGTTACAATAACCCTTCGCAGCTGAGGTATTTTCTAAATACACATCGACACAGCGAGATATACTAAATTTAACCACATGATGCGAGTATCAATAATCCAAACAACTGTGTCAGAAATAGTTAACCCCTGAAATGAATGGATTGTCATAGCGTATCATAACGTCCATGGAGATTTGTCAGCGCATAATGCATCCTCGACAACGTTGATATCAAATGCCACAATATCATTTAACACAAGATTATGTTTCCTCCTTAACTCTGTCAATGGTCATGGAATTTTAATTTCATTCTTATGTCGTCGTGTATCAGCTGGCCTATAAAATAACGGTACATTCAATTCTTAAAACGTTTCCTTATGTTTTTCAAAAATACCTTTCGCTGAAGTGTATCACGAACTATCTTTCTATTGTCCACTAGCAAATCGTTTGGTCTCCACAAATTCCAAAAATCGTTCATGGAAGTTTATGAAATTATTTTGCTCATTATTTCGCACTGAATTTTATTCGGACGTAGTCTGATTACTTTCTTAAACTCTTATAATTTTGGATCAAGCGCTCTGTGATCATCAGTTATCTTTTTCGTAATAATCTACAAAATCTTTAAATCAATCATGCGGAGACAATCCAACAAATGGTGGTGGTTGACCGTGATAGCCACACATTATCACAGCTGTATTCTTTAACAATAACCAATCAAGAAACATTTTTAATATATCTAGCGACACTGTGCATATTTCATCCCAAATTATTATTCCAGGTATATATTTCTCACCCATTCGATCAGGAATCCATTTATTTCTCTTGTACCGAACAAACTGTGATAAATACATAACTTTACACCTCTCTCTTTCATTTCTCTCCCGAGTCTGTGGGTAAGAGTTACGACAACTAAATCTGAATTATGTCTAGTAATTCGATAACTAGTTGTTTTATCGCAACCACCAGGTCCATTTATATAAACCGTTATGTCTGGACACTGGATCTGATACAGATGGTGCAGGTGACAATTCTTATATCTGATTGCTAAGATAAGTATCTTTAATTTCAACATCTGTGGATTTAGTATAATTATATAATTTTTCTTCTTTTATTCTCCACGATCACAACAGTGCATCAGCGTTTGTAAAACGAGTTGCTAATTTTGTATATTTTTTTCGTTATGAAATGAATCCGCTGCAACTCTGACTACGGTGTCAGGGAATCTATTTATCACAGATTACAAGTTTATAGAAACATAAGCGAGCATGGAGGATCTTGGATGTGTATATTGGGGAGAGACGTCATCGATTTAACCAACAACTGTACCTAATTTTGTTCCGTAAGACAAGTAAGCAATTTCACGATTATAAAATCGTATTGAACATCATCTAAAATTTATCATGCATAATGTCGCTTGTGATCATATTCATCACCTGGAATAAATTTACCGATTGTTCTTCTACCGAGATATTTTGATGCTTTTCCATCATCGTGTGGTAACTAAACTTCGGTCTGCTTCCGATACGATATAATTCACTCACTTACAATCAGCAATATCAGTATTTTACAATCAATCGCATAATGTAACTATTAGAATCCAAAGTTTCTCGGATAAATGTCTACCAAACCAAACACAACAGATCGGATGAAGACCCTTAGCGATTTTGAATGAAATAATACGAGCGAACCCAGTTAGATAAATATCAGGTAGTGGTCCATTAAGTGCCACTCTGATCATTTCTTGCGTGGAATGTCCAAATAGCGCAAAATATTCAGAAGATTCTCCTATCCCTGAAAAACTAATTAGATAACACACGACCATATCAACCGAGATAACATCTCTATACTCGTATTTAGTTTTCCACAATCTACCGTGTCCGTTTCACAGCAGCTTAGCTGCACATCTTTGAGGAATCAGCGCGTGTTGATTTCCACGATTTTTGTTTCTCTGGCAGCGTTGGCTGCAACTGACGAAGCGGTGAAACAATTGCGTAGCAACTCGTCAATATTATCAGCTGAAAATTTCTGCGCAAGATTTCTCATTCTTTCGTTTATAGATTCTAACCGGTATATTTCACCGTTAGGTTGAACAAATTTATCAATATTACTTTTTTCTTTGATACAAATACTTCCATCTGGTCTGATAAGTTCATCGTCGTTTTCATCAGTTTGAAATAGCCATACTGATAGGGGATAGTTTTTACTTATTTGGTGAATAAAATCAAACATATTTCCTCCAGAGTTCTCTGGGGGTAAAATCGAACAGTTCAATCTCGTGGAAATATGGTTACAGCATTAGTCCACGCGTGCGCATTATGACCAATACTTTCAATCGAAGAGCCTCTCGACTTTCTTTCGAATCGTATACAATCTCTCTGGTTATAGTTTCTACTTATATTGGGAATTTTAGTCTTTTTTTCTGGTGTCTTTCACTAATTCATCCTACTAGTTTATTATTTTTCATCTTTTGTCCGTTAGTCCATTTCCACGTATCGCGTTTGTAAAATGTTATATTACTCGCTCAGCTACACAGTTTATCCTTGACTCTGTCAACGATGAAAATTTCATAGGAGCAAGATCATTAATATCAGGTTTATCATTTAGCTGATTAATCCAATACATAAAACCACGGTTACAGGGTATACTCGTTTATAATAGGGTTCATCAATCCCAGTCAACATTCTTCGATTGTAATTTTTTACTTAAAACATCTGGGGGTTTTAAAATGAAAAACAGGGTCACGTTTGTCACGGCTAATCCACACAGTACAATTTGTTTCTGATTGCACACTAAATTTTAATCTGAAAATATATCTTTGATCGTAAAGATAATCAGTATGTATTTTCGTTTCGTTCATGACAAGGTCTTCAACCCCTTGCAACAAATCCTGTGTAAATGAATTCTGCGGACAGCATTTACAAAGTGTTCGGCGAGAAAGACTTGGTCTGAAACCGTGTTTACTATGTGGTATGGAAGTTAGAGGAAAAACACAATTGTGTGTACAATGTATTCGTAAAAGATACAGAGAACTGAAGCAATATTATGATTAAAAATAACGACAGTGAAAACAGTTATAAGAACCCCAGAAGGTTACTTTCAAGATAATCAAGTAATAATTCAAACAAATAATATTCTTATAAATGAGCCAAGAATTGGTAAAGCATCCCACCATCAAGAATTATGAAGCACATCGTGATTGTGTAATCAGAAACTGTCCGTTGAAAAAGCCAGTCGGCACTGACGATAATTCTGGTTATCTCAGATTTAATGTTGGGAAAAAGATATCTTTGTCACAGGTTTATTTTCGAGACTTATTTCGAAGTAATCAAAAATGGTCTTGTAAATGATCATTTTAATTGCTAGAAACTAGATAATTCTCTGGAAAATGTACAAGCTGCTACACAGAGTGAAAACTGCAAAAATATGGAAGTTGAAAAATATAACAAAAGTTTTGCGATGAGGTCGGTTAGATCTGTGAATACAGAGGCTGGCAGAGAATTAATATTTTAATAAATGACCTCAGCCAGCAAATATTTTTGTATCTGCATGCATTCGGTTCAACGTGTAGCAGAAAATATAACCAAATCTTCTCTCTTTTAAATTTTTTAAACAAAGAATAAATTTTCAATATATTTCAGTCTATTAGGGATACATATAATTTTGTAAGAGAAATAATCGCGTAATACTGTAGAGTTATATAGCATGGAAAATAATTATGTTAGTTAAGGCTAAATCTAAAATATTTTAATTGTATTAATGAAAAAATGTTCTGGTTATTCCTTTTTATAACAGAAACATTATTTTTTTCTTCTTCATCGCATCTGTCATGTTTCTTGCTTCATTTAGACTTGTGTGAGGGATCTTTATAAAGAATGCCTCATACAACATTCAGTATATATTTTTTTTAACAAAAAGAATGTTGAGTCATGAAAATAAGAAAATCCCTGTGTGACGCATCCTAGAGAAAGATGCCCCATACATCATTCAGAAAGAATATCGGGTCATAAGAAAGACCTTGTGTGACGGATCCTTCTCCATTGAAGATAACCGCTTATCATGCTATATATGTATGTATATAACTGTATGTGCCGTCTTGTATGTTCCCAGAATAACATCCTACTGTGTAATTTTCTCCACGAAGCGAGTATCTTAGGAAACAAACACATCGATGAGATCGTTGGTGGATTTTTTCAACGCGTCTGGGTCATACAAGGGATATATAAATGTAAGTAAATCAACTTCTGTTTTTTTTGTATTTGTTAAGTAATTGTTTTCTAGGTTTTTTTTCTGCGTAAATTATCATTTGCATGAGCTTTCGATGAATAAATTCAAGATCAACCATATTTACTGAATCTTTATACTTGCTTGATACTCTCATTTCGTGGCGAGAACAGATCAGAAAGATTCTCGGTAAAATACTGTCTGAAAATTTCTTGTTGTCTTTTTATTGCGCTACTAGAATAAAAAGTAAATGGAGTAATCATCATTAAAAGTAGCCGTCGATGAACTATTTTTAATTCTGAAGTTATACTGTTCGCCATCATCGTATACGTAAACAAGTCTACCGTCATAATATAAATTCTCGGCTAAGATATCGTGTTCTATCAAGGGGTTCCTATGATACGAACAATTGTTCGTCGTAAAATCAGACCTTTTGATTCAGGTGGTGGTGTTGGTACCTCAGGAGCAACTTCAGACCATTCTAAATTAGTTCTAATTGATGATTGATAAATATCCACGACATAATCTTGCGAATTTATCACTATCGCAGCTGATAATGTTGTTTTCGTGAACTGTTATAGCTAATTTTTTTTATTCTTTTCCTGTAATAGATTTAATACTGCGCTGAAATTCATCATTGATATCTTCAATATCATAAGAACCTTTTGGCATTCCAATAACGATACATTCGGGGGTTCGATCTGGTTTATTTTTGGTTTGCAAATACCAGCGAATTATTTGACTGTTGACCCCCGAATGATTTTGACCGGATATTTGGCCAGCTTTGGTATACTAGTAATTGAGCAATGGCAATTTCCATTACTGGAAATGCAGTTGGAAAGTTTACCCTAAATTCAGGGTAATTGGAAGTTATTGATATCAATGTTGTTTTGGGTGGAGTTGTATTCGTAACGATGTGTTGTACTAGTTCTTATTATTATTTTATTATTATTTTCGTAATTTTCTAACTCTGATGCTGCTTCATCGTAAATCTTAATCAACGTTGAGAACTCGTTATCTGATATTATTTTGTCGTTAAGACTCGATGATATCAGCGAGGATAATTTGGAAAATGCAGCCGCGGAGGCATTCAAATTTATTATATGCTCGTGTAAGTTTGTTCCGCTACATGTTTTTCCTGAAATACAACGATTTCATTTGGATCCACATGTGCAAGATTTAACAATTCGGATAATTCAACGTTGATGATTCTTTTTACACTCTCGTTTGATATTCCTTCAGTTCGTTTTTGTTTCGTGAGAGATCTTCCGTATTTATATACCATTATACTATAAGATCTCTTTAAAAAGCGATTACTAGTGCACTCATGTACAACTTTATGGGGTGGTTTGGTTGATTTTGATAGACTCGAGTAAAGCAATTACTTATCGGCCGCATATTGGTGGGTCAATTGTTGTCTGTGTTGGTAATGTTTAATACCAGATCGGAACTGTGTGAGGATTGACATACTGGATAAATTCTTTTGGCGGGGCTAACCCATTCCAATCGAAATAAATAATTCCACGAGGATCAATCGCGTATGCGGTCCAGTGAGTTCCAAGTCTGGTGGAATTATCGAGATTAATAATACCGGTTTCAGCGTTCTTTGGCCTGAAGGTAACTGGTCTCGCATAAAAACACCTCTAACGTTATTTTACTTTTTTTTTACCAGCATCAATTAAATCGAAATTTGATATCGGCTTTACAACATCATCCCTGGTAGCCTCAGACCTCATCCGTACAAGTAACAACTCCCTGGTAGCATTTGAACTTTTCCGTACGTGAAACGACTCCCTGGAAGTCTCTGACCCTTTCCTTTGTTTGTATCTATCATATTGCAAAGAAAATAACCAGATTGCAACATGCATATGCTAAACCCCGAGGCTAATAATTTCGCGTCATAATGAACGAAGGTCAGGTCTGCGAACAAAGAGGTGTCAAGCTAGTTATTTGACATGGTGGTAGGAACTCGTGACTAGCCCCTTATTTTGGCAAAGTCAGTTACATAATATGCCATAAAAAAAATCACAGGTAAGTGATAAAATCCTGTGTTCAGATCAAAGGAACATCAAGTGGAGGTCGTAAATCCACCGCCATGGAAGGGGACAGTGTCTGCGAATTATGTGAATCAAGGGTGAATCATCGTTCACTCGGAGATGAACAAGGCGTGGTCACAATTAGAATCAAATCTAGTAGAATGGTGGAATGGGCTACTTCCGTCAGATCGATTTTTCCAGAAAGGGATTGTGACCGTAATGGTTAAAATAAAGGTTAATTTGCCGATTGGATTCAGGACATGGTCATTTATGCGTTGGTACGTCACTGTCTTTTGAATGTATATGTGTAGTTGTTCAGTCGTCTTGCGGTTCTGAAGCGATAAAAGACTTGTGAGAAAAAGTCGAATCGAGCGAAGGGTTGTGGTCACGCTTGCACTCCTTGTGTTTATTTATATTACCGATAAGGGTAATTCATGTCAGAGATTTTGCCGTACTTGATTGATAAAACGTCAGACTCCTGTGCGTGATGGCGGTTTTTCAAGAAGAAAGAACGTTGTAGCAGGGAAGCAAGACAGCTGATGATACTGATGATTTGGCTCTCTTCGAAAGAAAAGTCAGGCAATCCATGGGGGGTGGCGGTATTTTTCTCTATGTAGACAGTCTCATTAGTTATATTAGACGTGTTGATCTAGAGATCATTGGGGTAGAGAGCATCTGGATTGAAATAACCCTTGCCTAATTAAAGCCAATACTCTTAGGATCAGTTTACAGGCCACCTAGTTCCATAACCGATTGTGATGAGAGATTTGGGGTGCAATTCAAAAAGCATTACTAAAGAAAATATTTAGAAACTATCATATGAGGTGATTGCAACACTGACTACATGAAACTCCATCAATAACATGGATAAGTAACTTTGAAACGTACAACTTTACTCAATTAATTAACAATCCAACTAGAGTAACAGATAATAGTGCTAAAATCATTGATGATGTCTATACTAAAAAAAAAAGAAAAAAGAAAACAAAAGTGAAATAAATGTGCCAGTGTATGCACTGAGTGACCATTACCCAGTCTGTATAACTAGACATGTTCCAAAATCATCAAGAAATGGTCAACACATTGAAATACAATACAGGTACTTTAAACAGTTTAATGAGGAAATGTTCTTAAATGATCTAGTTGGCAAACCCTTCCAATCAGTCTGCAATATAGCTAATGTCAACACTGCCTTAGACAAATGGTATTCGATTGTCAATGCAACTTTAGACAAACATGCCCCAATTAAAACAAAAGGGTTAAACATCAAATTGCATCCAAGTGGATTACTCCTGAGATCAATGAGGCACGGCACCTAAAAGATACTTTCCACAAGAAAAAAGGCATGAAAAGCTATTGAAAGTGGAGGAATAAAACTAAGCACCTTATAGATAAGGCAAAAGAGAACTACTAAAACAGACTATTGATGAAAGTAAGAGTACCAAGACATTGTGGAAGCATCTAAAAGAGCTGAACCCACCAAAGAACAGTTGTTTTCCTCCTAGAAATGATGATATAGCTTCATGTGTATAAGACATTGTAGAAATGATGAACAATTACTTAATAAGCTTCTCCAGTAACAGTATTCAGAACCAGACTAACATATCAATTGAACTTGATGCTCTTCTATCATTTATAAGAGCTAAAATTCCTGATAATAATTATTTTTCAATAGCTAATGTTAGTGAAGCTGATGTTTTTGATATGCTAATTAAGGTGAGTATTAATAAATCCTCTGGATTGGATGGTATTGGTCCACAAATTCTTAAAATAACAAAGTCACTAACGCATATCATTAACTTGAGTATAATGAGTGACAATTTTCCAGAAACACTGAAATGTACAATGGTTACACCTATCTTTAAGAAAGGAGTATCCAAGGAATTAATACTCGTATTGTCAAAATTATTTGAAAAGCATGTAGCCATTCAGGTCTATAATATTTAGTAACATACTATCTCATAAAGCGCAATCAGGATTTAGAAAGCACCACCTGTGCCAAACAGAACTTACTAAATTAATTTATCTTTGGCTGAAGGAAATGGATAACTGACATCTGAGTTGGGTTTTCTTGAAGTCAGATCATGAAAATTCTGCTGCAAAAGATGTACTGTTACAGGTTCAACAATCCTTCTTTAAACTGGTTTAGATCATACCTAAACCAAAGGTCACAACAAGTAAGCATTGGCAATATTAGCTCTCAAACTCGCACTATTCATTCAGGGGTCCCTCAAGACTCAGTTTTGTGCCATCTCCTCTTCCTTATCTATTTCAATGCTCTACCAATATGAAATGAAATAAAGATTAACCACTCTGGTGATCTAGTGGTTATAGCATCTGCCGCAGAAGCGGGAGGTCATGGGTTCAATCCCCCGCCGAGTCATATCAAAGACTTACAAAAATGGTACTAACAGCTACCTCACTTGGCGCTCAGCATTAAGAGGTTAGTGTTAGGACTGGTCGGCCTGGTGTCAGGATAATGTGACTGGGTGGGACATCATGCTATATGTATGTGGCATGATGCCCCAGTGCTAGACATCACAAAAAACTGCATCATTGCTGACATCATAGTGATATGACTGAAATATAGTTAAAGCTACATTAAAAATCCTAAACGAATACAGATTTGTTTGCAGATGATGCAACCTTGAACACATCTAGTTCTGACACTTCAAACAAGATTAAACTTGGACCTTCCTCTAGTCCAAAAACTGGGCACAAGAAGATAAGATGGTAATTAATGAAGGTAAAACAAAATGTATGATTTTTGGGACATCACAAAAGCTACACAAGTCAGGGAACCCATAGCTGTCTCAAGCAATAAATAATCATCCATTAGAAAATGTCAAACAAGAAAGGCTTGTTGGTGTGTCCACAGATAACAGTTTATTTTGGAATGACCATATTGATAATCTTTGTAAAATACTGTCATCCAAAATTGCCTTACTCAGCAGAATAAAGACATATTTACCTATGGAAATGCGCAATCTATACTACAAGTCATATATTCTTCCAACAATGGATTATTGTTCAAATATACATGTATGGGGAAATGGCTAAATCTGAGGTTGACAGGATTTATAAACTTCAGAAACGAGTAGCATATGTAATGTTAGATGCATCTATTGATCATCACTCAAAAAGATCCATGGTTCACAATATATGACAGGATAGATTTTCACAAGGCAGTTTTTATATAAATGTCTACATTGAACTGCATCAGAGTACTGTATATTCAGGACTTTTCCAACACAATAACTGTTGAGATCAATATCACATGGAAACCTTCTAGCACCAAAACCAAGCAATTTAAAAAAAGCGCTCAATAATCTGATACGGTTCTGTGGAAAAAGTTTTCACTACATGTAAAATCTGCTGAAAATATTAGTGTTTAAGAAAAGTTATCATGAGCATGTATGTGTTTCTAATAGATAATGGAATTAAGTATTTTAATACTAAACATGTTAAAATAAAAGTAATTATTGCTATCTTTATATCACATACATTGTTATATTCTCCATAAGAGGAGAATAGTGCCTGACTAATGAGTCACCCTCCATAAATAAAGCATTAATATTACTATTATTAAACTTGCTATAGGGAAGTTTGTTAAAGTTTTTATAAGAAGCAATGTGAATGTAATATTCATTGCTGTGTTGCTTAAAGATAAAACCAAGAAAGTATATGGAATATTTTTATTGTTTTTTTTTTCTTCCAGTATCTTGGCAAATTTATTTGAAATGGAATAAGCTAACTAAACAAATTAACATAGGAAAAAACACACAATCTCTTCCACTATTTCTTCTAGCTGGTCAAAAATCTAAGAAATGCAAGGCAAAGCCACTGAGAACTGTCACAGTTCTAAAATCAGCAACACTCAAAAGTATCAGTCCTCAACTGCCTTGGTCTTTCATTCATTTACTATAATATTGAATATTTTAAAATGAATGATCATTATTAATCTGATGGCATATTGGTACCTCAATAACACACATAATGTTCTGAACAAATGCAAGGGGGAAAAAGTATCATTATTGGGACTCCTATTTTTAGGGCTGGGACTCCAACTTCTTTCAAAAAACTCCTGGATTGCAACTTTTAAAATCCTATGGAGAACCCAGTCTACACCCACACACAAACATCCATTGATGTGTAAGAACAATGTGAAAATATCTGAGTGCTCATACAGAATTCTTGGATAAAGACAGTTTATCAAAACTGTATTCCAATTTTTAACACCAGTGTTATTTCTTGTGTTTCTACAAGGAACTGTTGATACAGCACAGTACAGGATACAGCATATGTCATCACCTTCCATCTTGGAATTTCATTGGGACTTAAATTCATTTGAACATTGGCCTTTGAAACTTAATTCTTGGATTATTATTAAAGTCATTAGTTCTTTTTTTCATATTTATTCTTTTTCCAAGTACTGTAAATACATTATTTTGTTAAATTTACAAAGCTTGTTGTTTTCACTCTTTCATTGTTACAATAATAACAAAATGAAGAAATGCCTATATCTTCTTTATGTCAAATGTCTGCCATGTGTCTGGGAAAACTGATATTTTGGGCATGCAATAACTATTATATAGCATGTGAATTTAACAGCAAAAAAGAAGTAGAAAAATTAAACAGATGAATATGCACAAGATCACCCAATGTCAATAATGACTGCCACCTGATGCCAATAAACAAACCTAACAAGAAATGCTTGTCATATTCATGGAAAAGAGTTCTACAGAAAATAAAGAAACAAGAAAGAACTAGGCCCAAATATAGAGCTTCCTTTCAAAGGTGAACCAAAAGGTGAGTGATGGAGCAAACCAGTCAGCATAATGCAACATATGTATAAGTCACATGACAGCTGCTCAACACTAATATTTTAATGATGACAGTATTTTAAGTCAACTAGATTTAATTTTTACTGACCAAAAAAATTCTATAATTATATCTACATGTATATTCTAATATTCCTTATTCTACATATACCGGTATCTATAATATTCTTATATGCCTATCACATTAATTTGTTAACCTCATGTAGTTGTTTACTGGTGGAAAAAATGGTTTTATTAAAGAAATCAAGTTTTATAAATGTAAAACTTCAAAACTGTTGTAGGGAGAGCTCTACACATATAATGAACTTCTGAGAGTGGTACAGTAAGGTGAATTGCTCAAAAGTGTCAAGTCCCTGAAATTAAACAAAAAATAACTGTAATGGCCTGTAGAACTCTCATTGGGTTATCAACTGAACACACCTTTCTACCTCAAATGTTTTTTTCTTATCATGATCAAGTTTTCACTGAGAATTTTTTTTCTTAAAAGTTAAAAACATGTTAAAGCTTATGAAATTGGAGTCGTGTTGAGAAAAATCTAGTCAAGTCACCTACATATATATACAAATATTCATGCCAAATTTTCATAAACTTGTAGTGGTTTTTGTGCAGTCTTGCTAATATTGATTCTAAAGGGATTGGTGGAGGGCAGGACCAGATCAAAAGGCATTTTGTTTTGCTGGTTGAACTTTTCCATTGTGGAAATTAACAACAATTTACTGATTGCCTATACAGAAGACTGTGATAATAAACTATGAAGCATCACATCAAAAATGCCAATATTGGATATCTATAAACTAGCACAACCAGCCAAGTCATAAAGAAGCCATATTTTTTTTTCTCTTCAAAATAGCATTTATTAAATCAAGAGAGTCAGTCCTGCTGTGTTAACTTTCCATGACCCAAGCAGACATGTTTAATGTACTTGACTGCAAATTGTAGCTGTCTGTTTTTCAGTTCTAAAAATATGGTAAAGCCGTGGTTAATATGGAAGCTACATAATTGCTAGCAAACCACCACCACCACTCAAAAATATAATTTTGATACATTTTTCAAAGAACATTCTTAAAAAGTCTGAATCAAAACTGCTCTGGAGAAGCTGAAAATGTTTTGGATTTTCTTTGACCTAGGCTTGTTGATATAAGAGCAACATCATTTCCATGAATGTTATTCCATGCATATTTCATAGGACATGCCTTGACAAAAATTCTAATAGGTGTAAATAAAAATGGGACAAGTAGTTATTAAGGATAAATCTAATATGGCAATAAATACTGCTGAAGGATGTACAGGTCATCTCATAACATCACATGGCCATTACCAAATAAGCTAAACATCAAATTTGAAATAAAACTAACTATTTGATGTGACAATTTGCAATAAAGCAAACAATAACATTTGATTTATTACTCAATAATGGTGAACCAATTTCACATGAACAGCATTTGATATATTTTTATGGGACAATTTGATGATTTTGTTAAGTAAACAGAAATTTTAGTTTGGATGTCAAGGGAAATGATTTTTTGTAACAAATCTCCACTCATGCAATGCCAGGGTGACTGCATCTCCCTATGTATTATTTTAACAGTTAATTTATGCTACTGTGATTGGGTAACAATCAATGCAAAGAGGCATATATAATTTACATTCATATTTATCTTCTGTATCACACCACAACTGATAGCTATATACATAATTGAATACTTGTGGAATTTCAGATATACAGAAACATTTATAAATACATAAATATATTAGTCACTGAAAGACTATACATAACTGAATAGATATTTTTTTAAAACAAAAAGATAATTATATAAGTCGTGGAGACAACAATGAAGCTGTTGTCACGAGATATTCTTCAGTCTAAATTTTTTTCTTCTCACTTTTCTAACTGTATACACTTTCATGTTTCATTATCAACTGATCAGTTCATCTCCCATGACTTGACAAACTCTCCCTCAGGAATCAGTGACCAGTTTGGCGAGTGTGTGTCAGATGCCAGCCAGTTGAAGTCATCAATATCGTTCCAGCTGTTCTTATTCCTGTTTAGTCCCGATATTTTATAATGATCATCTAAGCTGGGGTATTTCCAGTTATATGGCCCAAATTTCACACCAGAGCAATCCTCGATGATTGCTCGACTTGTAACATGGATGTAAAACTGGGAATTTACAGTTGTGTGGATGCGTAATTGCTGGCATGGCAAAACAAAGACACAGTCCTGACATTCCGTTATGAAGATGGAGCTAGATACAGGGCCTGTGAAAACCCTGCAGTTTTTTAGTCTGTTCATGTTCACTGCTGAAGGTACTCCATAAAGTTTAATTGTACAGTTTTCTAATCTGGCCAAAGCCACATCACGGTTGTTTATTTCATCTTCAAACTTTTCTAGACACTGATCCTTTAGATTCTCATATTTGCAGTTTGTCAGGGAAATTTCAACCTTCTCTTGAAATATGTTCTCTGGTAACGTTTTAGCTAACTGTTTTTCAGAGCTAGCTACTTTCTTCTTTGACTTAAATGCAAACTTCTTCTTTGGAAACAAATCATCCCTCTTTTCTTGAATTTGTGTCTGAAGTTTCGAAATTGTATCCTGGGCAAGCCGTACTTCATACGGTGGCAAAAACATGGTGGACTCCGCTAAAAACTTTTGCATTTTTTGAAGTGATAAAGAAAGAAAATCAAATCTGTCTACAAGATCGGCCTTATCTACTCTGTCACACTCGGATAGACCAGCTTCGATTGCCACTTTCTCCTTGTTGAATTCGGTGGTGAAAAAAATGGTGCTTTCTTGTAAAGCAGCAGTTTCAGATTTCTGTTCTCTCTTTTTCTGTATTTCAGCCAGACGTTCATCTTCTCTTTTTTGCAGCCTTTCTGACACGATATTCCATTTCCCCTCAACATCAAGAGCTGTTAATGTTGACGGAGCAGCAAGCTTCACGCCGGAATCCATGGTGTTCTTTGATGCCGCTTAAACACAAATATGCACAAATCAGACTATCTTTTAATCGGATTTTATTTTTTGGAGAACATTCGCAGATAAAATATACGCTGATTATTCCAATTACACAGTCTATTGTGTATAGGTGTTATCTTGTTAATTACTGTACTTGATGTTCGTTTTGGGGGTTATATTTGTAACGTTTTAAGCGGTAGTACATTAGGCATGCAAGGGAAACAACTCGTGCAATTATTAATCAGAATAGCAGAGGGACATACATTATAATTAATTTTACTATATGTTCTCTACATATATTTCTCAGTACTGACCTTTCATCTGTGTGAAAATCAATACAAACCATATATTAATCTAACATACCTCCAAAGGTGACTTCACGGTGAAGTTCTTGTCAAAGGTTCACCGGCATTTTTTTTTTGAGAAGCTGCACTGTAAACATCACCAAGGCCATATTACTCGATGTGCACTGTCGCCCAAATACACACATACAACCACTCACTGAGCTCATATTCTCAAGAATAAACAATTACCTTTAAATCCCTACCAAAAAGAAAGAAAAAAAATGCATCAATATAACTTATATCACCACCAAAATGAGAGTAAAAATGTTCTAAAAAAAGACAAACTACATTCGTAAATGTGATCCGATTATTGGCATCACGGTACCAATTATTTTTCCAAAAAACTCAATACTAATGTTTTGTAAAACAAATATACTTCCTATCCTATTAAATAATGCATGTCACACGCTGTCATTGAGAACAGTGTTAGATTCTCAATTTGACAAGAGAGATAACTCTGCTTAACTAGATAAGGGTAAGAGTTATCTAGTCACAACATACATATCTGCACCCACGTGTGCCACACAATAGCAAAAGGATCATAAAAAAAATACAAAATATGATCTAGATATGAATTAACATAATCTCACATATTGCCAAGAGGCTTAACGTTTTCTTAAGCTTAACAGAAAGTACAATTCTTACATAATGCATCAATCACAGCGGGTGTTGTTTATTTCTGACTGTATGACTTAAACTCCACTCACTTGGGATTGTACAACTGGCAGGCCCGCACCTAGGAAATGCTGGGCCCCAGGCAGCTGACAGAGTTCGGGCCCCTTTCGTGTTTCAAATATGTGCGTATATTGTATCTATCTAACTCGGGCCCCTGACAAGTGCCATGGTTGTCCCCCCCCCCCCCCCCTAGGTGCGGGCTTGCAACTGGTTATGTTATACCTATAGCCAACATTATTTTTTAAAAAAAAAAAAATCTGTGATATAGCTCGTGACTATACAAGTAACAAGTGTACCTAGTCTCGCTTGTCAAAAACAATTTTAGGAGTTACCAAGCTGTGTCTTATATTAATAATAATAATAATAATAATAATAATAATAATAATAATAATAATAATAATAATAATAATAATGAGGACTTCGTATAGCGCCTAATCTTAAGAATTGAAAGATATTTGCGAATGGAACTGATGTGTCTCAGTTCAAGATATGCAACCTTGCATATGTTCATGACATGTTGGTGTAACGTGAAAGTACTGTCTAGAGTAAGACCTAGGTTTCGTACTGAGAATTTAATGTTGGTGTTGCTGATATTTATTGTTTTAGGTAAAGGATGTGAATGAGAAAGTCTTTGTGTTGTGATCACAATAGCCTCAGTTTTATCATCATTCATCTGCAGCTTGTTACATGTCATCCATGATTTCACATCAGAAATGTGCCTCTCTACTCCATGGATGGTAGCATCAACTTCAGTTGGGTGGCTAGATTTGTATATTTTGGTGTAGTCAGTGTATAGTTGGTGAGACACTGGGTGATGATCTATGACACGTGAGAGCGGCTGAGTGTATAGAATTAAGAGAACAGGTCCAAGAACATACCCCTGTGAAACACCACAACATAGATCAACTGGGCTGGAATGTATTCCATTTGCAGATACAAGTTGTGTCCTGTTGACTAAGTAGGACTTGAACCACTGTAATGCTATATTCTGAATGCCAAATACATGCAGGAGACGGTTAAGTAATATATCATGGTCTATTGTGTCAAATGCTGCACACAAAATCAATGAGGGTGAGGCTTGTAATCTTTCTACTATCCAAAGCAGAGAGAATGTTATTAAATACTTTCAAAAGAGTAGTTTCCGTACTGTGGCAAGGGCGATATGCAGACTGTACATTGCTGAAAAGACTGTTTGAATTCAAATGAGATACAAGTTGGGTTAGAATAACCTTTTCTAAGATTTTTTTTTATATGAATGGGAGATTAGAAACTGGGCGGTAGTTCTTTTAATCATTATTGTCAAGTGTTGGTTTCTTCAGAAGAGGCTTTACGATGGCAGTTTTGAAAAATTATGGCAATTCCCCCGATGAGGGAGAGATATGAAGAACATCAGTTAGTGAAGGCAATATTGGTCTAAGCACTCAAGCAGTAGTGATGTCGGAATTGGATAAAGTTCACAAGACTTTGGTGCACTCTTCATCACGACTGTCCGTATTAAATCAATAGAGACAGGTTCAAATGCTCCTAACAATTGTCGCTGAAATTCTGTATCATAACTGTATGGCGATGAGTCAATTGAAATTGTGTTGTCAAGCGACTCTCTAATGGTTTGTACTTTGTCACAGTTTAAACCAAAGTACCCTGCTGCGCATGTCACAGCTGGTATTCATATAGAGCAAGAGCTCTATAAACAAATTACAATACGACGAGTCTTGTCTGGAAGCTTACCTCTTTACGGGAGTGAATTTTCAGCTCTAGATGTATTGAATTTAAGATATTATCATTTATCACTTTATAACAACCGACTGAGTATTAACGGAGTTTTATTGGCTTGATGTAAATAGTGATGTAGCACGTTTCTGTGGATCGTGCGACATTGCCAGAAGACGTTGTCGAAGGGAAGGAATACCAGAGTACCATTAGGTAAAATGCCTCTGATAGATATCCGATTTAAAAGGGTAGCTGTGATACTGTGGGACCCATATTTTCAATTACAGGTCGGAAAACCCGATATATCCTTAGTTTAGTAGATTATGCCACTAGATACCCAGAAGACATAGCTTTACCATCATCAGCGTATCGCACCATGTGTAATGGATTGGTAGAGAGATTTAACGGGACGTTGAAACAAATACTACGTCGGACGGGCAAGAAGAAACCGCGAGATTGGGACCGGTACTTCAATGCGAGTTTTGCTAGAAGAGCTAGAGGGTGTAACATTACCATAGCTTATGCTAGTAGGAAATCGCTGCCTAGGGAGCAAAATTTATTTTACATGGCAGTGATTTAATTTATCCAGGAAGATGGAATGGTGCCACATCTTCCTGGCGTTTATGCGCACAGAGTGCGCTATTTAATTTGGTCGTCATATCATACCCCTAAAAAGGGGCTAATGACTGATATGAATGTTAGACCTGGGTGAGTGGGAATAGACCCATCACGCACTCAACCTATCAACCAATCGAAAGTACGTACGCTTATTTCAAATTCAATCCAGTTTTTTTCTAGTGGATTTCCCTATGCCAAAATTGTGTAAGCCACCGATGCAATTCATCAAATGGTAGAGTTGAAGAATTAGATTACGTTCCTATCTATGCCAATCTTCTAGTACAAAAGTGCATATATTATATGTCCCTAACAATTTCTTTTGCTAATATGACTAAACGTCATTTGAAAGGTAGCCACTGTCAGAGAGGATTAGATTGTTAATTTTGAGCGGTGGGTCCGAAAATGATAAAGTTAGGCTTTTTGTATAGAGCTTGTCAAGGAGGGTTTCCGTAACCAAGTGGAAGACCCTATTAAAACAATGAAAGGCAATAGCCCTAAAAAGGACTTTTTTTCTTCGGAGAATCCCATGATCACTTGTTAGTGACCGATTATCCCTCTGCTCCTGTGGTTGGTCCCTGTATACTTCTTGAGTGTCTTGTTTGACCCTGTACTCACTCGATGATTCCCTGTATACATCTTGGGTGTCTTGTTTTGGATTCTCACGCTAAACATCCTTGCTCCCTCGTCAATTTGCTTCCGTATTTTCCCTATTAATTTGGAATTCTTTGTGCTGTTTTGTGTAGAATATATAACCCCATATGACAACTATTTGCATTGTTAGTTAATGCATGATGTTATTAAGTTACTGCAAGGCCTGATAGTTTTGGGGTTAATTATCTTCATAGTGTATGAATTTGAGGTCATTTTTTAAAATTAGCATATTTATGGTTGCAACCTTGTGTTGCTGGGCCTGATAGTCTTGGGTTTGAGACTACCTTATAAGATCTAATTTGGGGTCATAACCTATGCATATATGATGAGGTTTTTAGTTGCAACATTGTGTCGCTGGACCTGATAATCTTGGTTTTGAGACTACCTCATACACTCTAGTTGGGACCATAGTTAGGGGCGCGTGTTAGTGGTTATACTTTAACCACAGCGGTATCGCGTTTTTTAGGGGCCTATAATACCTTCGTAATATTAAACTCAGTTATGACATGTTGTCAATGGGGTTATATAGAAGGAAGAATTTAGAAGCATAAGAGAAGAAAATAGGTAAGACGCTTGCCTTATTGATTGTATAACTGGTAGCTAATATAACTTTTGATGTTTATACCTTTATGTATTTCTTGTATTTTAGGTTTACTTTTATTGTTCCATGTTATTTTATCATTCCATTAGGTTTGGTTGATGTGGAGCCGCTCGTTGAGTTACTTGTTGTTGATAGTTCCATGTAAGGAACTTTATAATTTTCCTTATCTTTTTGTTTATAATGGTGTCAGATTTGTTCATATTTAATTTGCGTTTATCATAAACATCTTATTAACGCAGTTGGTTTCGGTGTCTTCACTTATCTTATCCCAACACGGCTTCATCTTGTGACAGTGAGTACTTCTTGCATTTGTTTTTTTTTTTCTTCTTCGAATTCACCAGTTGTGGAGTCATCCTCCTCCCATCAAGCTGAAAAATTCAGCTGTGCAGTATCAACATGAATGGTATTACTGGTTTTTAAAATGTAGTTTCTTTGGGAATAAAACTAATTTTAATGATGTAATACTTACCTATTGCCAGTTCCCCCCCCCCCCCTCCCCATACTGATGCCCCACTAGGTTAGGCTGTTCCCACAAAATAATGCATGCATGTGTGTGTGTGTGTGTGTGTGTGTGTGTGTGGTATTCTTCACTGTTCTGGATATGAGGTTAAATTGGTTGAGGTATTTTTCATCCAGAAAAGTAATAGCCATGCAGTAGAAATAGGTAAGTATTAATTATATCATTGAAATTTCTTTCTCCCCTGCCTCTGCCATAAAATACATCTTTCTCCACAATATGGATAAGAAGACTGTTTCAGTCAGAGGTTTTGGTTTTGGGTTGTCAAAATAAATAATTTAGGGGTCAAGCATATTAAATAATTTAGGCATCAAGCATATTAAATAATTTCAGTATCAATTATATTAAGTAATATACGGATTAAGCAAATTTAATAATTTAGGGAACAAGCATAATTTAAGAATCAAGCAAATTAAATAATTTAGGCATCAAGCATATTGAATAATTTAAGCATCAAGGATATTAAATAATTTATGTATCAAGCATATTAAATAATTTAGGAAATCAAGCATATTAAATAATTTAGGCATCAAGCATAACAAATAAAGTAGGTTTCAAGCATACTAAATAATTTAGGCATCAAGCAAATAAAATAATTTAGGTATTAAGCATATTAAATAATTTAGGCATCAAGCATATTAAATAATTTAGACATCAAGCATAAAAAATAAAATAGGTATCAAGCATTTTAAATAATTTAGGCATCAAGCATATTAAATAATTTAGACATCAAGCATAAAAATAAAATAGGTATCAAGCATATTAAATAATTTAGGTATTAAGCATATTAAATAATTTAGGTATCAAGCATATTAAATAATTTATGCATCAAGCATACAAAATAAAATATGTATCAAGCATATTAAATAATTTAGACATCAAGCATATTCAATAATTTAGGCATCAAGCATATTAAATAATTTAGGCATCAAGCATATTAAATAATTTAGGTATCAAGCATATTAAATAATTTAGGTATTAAGCATATTAAATAATTTAGGTATCAAGCATATTAAATAATTTAGGCATCAAGCATATTAAATAATTTAGGCATCAAGCATATTCAATAATTTAGGCATCAAGCATATTAAATAATTTAGGCATCAAGCATATTCAATAATTTAGGCATCAAGCATATTAAATAATTTAGGTATCAAGCATATTAAATAATTTAGGCATCAAGCATATTAAATAATTTAGGTATCAAGCATATTAAATAATTTATGCATCAAGCATACAAAATAAAATAGGTATCAAGCATATTAAATAATTTAGGCATCAAGCATATTCAATAATTTAGGCATCAAGCATATTAAATAATTTAGGCATCAAGCATATTAAATAATTTAGTTATCAAGCATATTAAATGATTTAGGTATTAAGCATATTAAATAATTTAGGTATCAAGCATATTAAAAAATTTAGGCATCAAGCATATTAAATAATTTAGGCATCAAGCATATTAAATAATTTCAGCATCAAGCATATTAAATAATTTAGGCATCAAGCATATTAAATAATTTAGGTATCAAGCATATTAAATAATTTATGCATCAAGCATACAAAATAAAATAGGTATCAAGCATATTAAATAATTTAGGCATCAAGCATATTCAATAATTTAGGCATCAAGCATATTCAATAATTTAGGTATCAAGTATATTAAATAATTTCCTGTAAAACATAACACAAAATACAAAGTGATTTCTTGGTTTAATATATCATATTTATTTTGCAAAGATATCAAAATATTCATTGTTCCATTTTCTCTACAATTGTCACAATCACAGATACAAATAATTTACAGACAGTTATAAGGTAATATTTATAATTATAAAAAAACCTACTGAGGTCTAGGGTAAATAAAGAACAACCCTAAGGCATAAATACAAACTTTGAAGGATGTTAGAAATAACACTCATGTTAGAAAAACAAAGAGTGCAAAACAGTACATATTTGAACAATACTAAAGACAAGGGTACTACTACTACAATGTCATGATTTGGAATGTATAATTGCTTACTACAGAAAACTAAATTATGAGATGCAGTAACCTACTTAAAGTTAAAGCAAACAAATAGCTACTGACATACAGGTTTAGGGTAACCTGAACAAATCAATGAAGTCATTAAGGAGGAAAAATCCAACTTGTTAACAACAAATGAATACAATAATAATATAGCAAAATACTATTATAAAATGAATACAGCAACAATATGGCAAAATTCAATCATAAAATGAATACAGTAATAATCTTTTCAGAAAATGCTGAGCAAGTCACATGCAACAGAAGTAAGGAAGAGTTAAGCACATATACAGATATACAAAAGATAAAAAAAACTTTCATCTTCAAAGTGGATATAAAAATGAAGAATTGGTTATCTAAGCTGTTTTGAACAGCATTCTCATCCTGAAAATACATGTAGAAATGGACCAATATTACAAAAACATTTTAAATAATGTTGCTATTTTACACATCACAGTCAAACAATTGGTGGGACTAATTCTTAATCATTTGGCACTCTAGAAATCTGCATACACATAAGATACCATAAAGCCTTACATAATAAAATTAACTAAACTGTTTCAAATTAAGCTGATTAGCAACATGATGTTTAAACAAATAACTTTTATCGAAATATTTAAAGTGAAATGTAATTTTTAAAACAGATCTATTTGCTGCAGTCTTTTCATGTTGATGACAGACAAGAAGACTTAACTTTTACTTTTTTAATTACAGAACCAGCTACTGGCTAAACTTCAACTTTCAGTCGTAAAAATATCATATGCTATTTATAAAATTTATTTTTTTAATAATAAATTTTTTTTCTCAAGAAGATAAAATGAGAAAATTAGCAAAACATACTGTGTTTAAAGTACTAATGTCGACATTGCAAGCAAATATTTAAATCTGAGTATATGTTACTAAAAATATATAGATCACACTTTACAACAACTTTTATTTCTGTAAAATTATTAAAATTACTGAAAATGGCATTGGTAGTAAAAATATTTCCCTAAAATTCCTGGAGTATTTATATTTTGTACATGTTTTAATTTGGGTAGAAAGAGGAATTCATGATTTAATTTGATAAACTGATGACCAATCCTTAAATGAACAAAGGGTAAGGCCTGAACTCTTGGTGACCTTCTCTGATCTTGGAATTATCAATGTACATATGTAATATTTGGCAGACTTGAACTCTGTGATCTTCTCTGACCTTGGAATTATCAATATACATATGTAATATTTGGCAGTATTATACTTTATATATTTAACTTTGAAAAGAATACCACATCAATATATACATGATGATACATTAAGATACAAAAACCTCTGGGATATCAACATACATGATGATATATTAGGAGATAGAAATAGCTAAGGGATATAAACTTAATTCTAGGACTAATGCAGACCACTTTATGTACAATGGACAATCTTATATATCTTATATCTTATATATATCTTAACCACATGAAATTGACTCTGATATTCATACCAGTGTCAACAGCAACAAACTACTGTATACAACACTACAGGTAAATGTACATGAACTACTGAACTGGAAAAGTAGATGTCTTGTTTGTGGACATATCTCATTATCTCCAAAGATGCTCTAGATTAACAATATTTTAATGGAAAAGTGGGATTTCTGGTTTGTAGGCTGATGTCATTATCTCATGTAATACATATACCTGTGTAATCAAACAGTTACTGGCTATGATGATATCATGTGGTTTCAAAGAGATAAATACTGATTTTTCATATCTCTGATTGCTCTGACGCATGTAGAACAAATAAAAGAATGAAATTACTGACAATGTAAAAGCATTCACAAATGCATATGTAAAAAAAAGTCATTCTAGCTGGGTATTAAATCATATCAATTGTTCAAGTAACTGAACTACTCCATTCCCCAAAAAAGTAAATGTTTATTTTAAGAATTGGTATATGTATTTTCAAAACAAAGAGGTTAGTGTTAGGACTGGTCGGCCTGGTGTCAGGATAATGTGACTGGGTGAGACATCATGCTACATGTCTGCGGCATGATGTCTCAGTGCTAGACATCACTATAAACTACCTCATTGCAGACATCGTAGCGATATAACTGAAAAATTGTTAAAGCTACGTTAAAAATCCTAATCAAAACAAAAAAAAACAAAACATTGAAATTTAGTAATATTTGCTACACAGTGTTAGGGTTGGGGTTAGTGTTGGTGCTAAAGGCTTTTAGAATGAATATGATTTATGTAGGATATAAGCCATATTATCATTTGTCACATACAGCTAATGTTATTTGTGTAGGATATCAACCATATTATTATTTGTCACATACAACTAATGTTATTTGTGTAGGATACCAACCATATTGTTATTTGTCACATAAAACAAATGTGATTCATGAAGATTACCAGCTGGAATGAAATATGTGACGTTGACTTCCACGCATAATGTTAGCACCAATATGATCTATACTGGATATAAATATTTACTACAGAATATGGCACAAAATGATGCTAATGTCAAAGGCTGCACAGTATTGTGTGTATTTGTGTATTGTGTGTATTGGTGTATTGTGTATACACAGTATTGTGTGTATTTGTGAATACACAATATTGTATTTATGTATTGTGTGTATTGGTGTATTGTGTATACACAGTATTGTGTGTATTTTTTATATTGTGTTAACACAGTATTGTGTGTATTTGTGAATACACAATATTGTATTTATGTATTGTGTGTATTGGTGTATTGTGTATACACAGTATTGTGTGTATTTTTTATATTGTGTTAACACAGTATTGTGTGTATTTGTATATGCAGCACACATCTATTCTAGTATCAATGCATCAAATACATAATCTTGCAAAGAAAACATCTATTGCTTTAGGTGATGACCACAAATCAATCAACACAATGCAGCAATGAATTTCCAGCTTGCCATTATTCCAAACCTTGACAGTGCCCTGAATATACATTATTAATTCTAATGACTCTTTTACTGCTCTGTCTTGACCTAAATTGGTGGTGGTCCATCAGTGTAATGCAACATTGGGCTCAGAGATCTACGGAAATTATTAGCCAGTATGCAGCTATAGTCCTCTTCTGTCAATGGCACAAGACTAGCAATTCCCAGTAACAATAAGAGTAAAATCTGTAATGGCAAAGCTGTTCTACAAACACGGGAAAGTAATGTTGGACGGATTCTGTAATATCTTCCAGCCTCTACATCACGAAGAACGGTTGAGCTGCAAAAATACCAAGAGCATTATTATTTTAATTTAAGTAGTGCCCTAGGACAACTAACTCATTTGTTTTTGAGTTGTTGCTTCTGAAACCAGGTAAATACGTGATGAAAAACTACACAGTTTACAAATTTAGAGAAAGAAGTAGCCAGCACAAGAAAAATGACCTTAGTACATTATTATGAATAAGAATTAAAATGAACAAAAGTAAGAATGACAAGCTTAATGCACTATTTAAAGGAAGCCACATTACGTAGGAATGTCATTTTGAAGAAGTTACTTAATTTAGAAAGATGAATGAAAGTGATAGAAGACCTAATAGTTTAATACATTTACAAGATATTTATTTGCTTTACATTTATTATGATACCAGTCAAACGCCTGATTTATTATGATACCAGTCATAATGCCTGATTTATTATGATACCAGTCTAATGCCTGATTTAATATGATACCAGTCATAATGCCTGATTTATTATGATACCAGTCTAAAGCCTGAACATATCTTATAATGGTCATACAATTTTTTTTACCATTTTACAATTGTAAGGTGTCCTATTGTATTAGCAAGATGCAGAAAATGAATGCTGTAGACATGCACCTTAGCCACATTAATTTCAACATAATTAGCTTATTACAATAAATAAGCATGCTGGATATATTTTGTCTATGTTGCTGTATACTATATTATAAATATGATTTTTGATGGGGATGAGTACAGTATAGTCTAAAATGTAATTTCATGGGATTTGATACAGAGACCGAAAACTGAAGAGCTATTTGTGAACAGACTGCTAAACATTTTAGATCATGTTTTTCGTATCAACAGACTGTACCATGGCCAAACATTTTACATCATGTTTTTTATATCAATAGACTATACCATGGCCAAATAATTTAGATCATGCTTTTCATGTCAACTGACTGTAATTTGGCCAAGCATTCTAGATCATGCTATTCAATTTCAAGGATCCAGTATTGTTTGTTCATAAGAGTATTCCAAAACTTCTAATTCTTTTTAAAAAATCTACATGCTAATACTGTTATAACAAATTTTTTATTTCATATGGAGTTAATTTTTTAACAAATTTGGTAAATGGAAGCAAAGACTAAAAACATGGGAGTAGAAAGCTAGAACTGACCCAAATAAAAGAAAGATTTTTTTTTAAATTAGCATAGTGTACCAAACAGTGTCATTCTTTATTTTCCAAGATTTAAACTTTCACAACTTTTCAACTGAAGCAGGTTAAGCATTTCTCCTATATGCAATATATGTGTGTAAAAATGATGGCTGACCTTGACTTGATGAAACTATTTAATAAGTATAGAAACTGATACATTATTATGCCATCAAAAATTATTGAATGAAATAAAGACATGATAATCTAATAAAGGTACCTGTTCCTTTTCAACACTGAATACATGTTTACTTGATAACAGACATGTACCAGTATGTATGTATGTATGTATGTATGTATGTATGTATGTATGTATGTATGTATGTATATGTGTGTGTATGTCTGTGTGTATGTATATATGTGTATCTGTGTGTATGTGTGTATATGTATGTATATATATATATATATATATATATATATATATATATATATATATATATATATATATATATATATATATATATATATATATATATATATATATATATCTGTGTGTGTGTGTAATGGCACTTAACTTGACAATTAAAAGTTAAAAATTGTACAAATGTAAATATGTAACAAAAAGTACAGTACAATTTTGTGATTTTGTTTGAGTTTTTATTGAAAGAGAAAACTTTAAAGTATACAGCTTGAATGTCGCTGAATGAGGAATTAGAAAGAGTTGTAAGTGTCATAACATAATGACCTAAATTATGTCAGCATGACAAAGTATTTATTTTTGTATAGGATTTATCAGCACTTCAGTACCATCCTATCTCTGTAAAAGTTTGGTTGTAAATGTATTATCATCCTGAAAAACACAATACAACCTCTTCTCTGCAATGTGTTATATCTGAGAATGTCACTATCTGAGATATTCTGTAAACTGAGATATTATTGACATTGAAAACTTTATCAAAAGGTCATATTTTGGGTGGGAAAAAATCCCTTCAAAATTCTTAAAAATTTCATTGTCCAAATGGTTGCATTACTGTCTTTAGGCATGAAATTGTGATCCAGAAATTATAACATGTGCAGCTCTACTAGACATGAATGTTAGTGAAGATCTACTGGTAGTCTATATTTCCATATCATGATGAAGTAAAAAAAAAAGAAACATCCATACCCAAAAATTGGCAAACATGGGAAATATGGGGATAAACATAATGGAAAATATGCCTTGTATGAGTGTGAGCAGATAAAATACAAAAAAAAAGATAAAACATGCATAAAATCATAAAAGGCCCACATGCAGGTTTCCAGTAAGCTGACATTGGACTGGTTTAAGCTTACATCATGGTTCCTGAAACATGCTTCCTAAAAGAAAAGTGAACAAGGCTACAAGTTAATGACCAGACATGTATGCATCATAATCCTCTGCAACCAAGTCCGAATGAGATTTGTTATAAAAAAAAAAAAACACAAGAAAGAACACATACAACTAATACCTATAGCTGTTGTATTTAATGTCAAAAATATGAAATGTGTTCCGCCACAAATCATTTGATAAAATATACCAATGCAGTACATGCTACTGAAACAGACAAATCTTAAAATAACCAACAAACACGGCAAAATGTGAATTCTAATTTCCCATTTCATGCATTTGTTTTCTACAATTTTAAATACCACTTTAATGCCATGCTATAGGAAAAATGTACAAGAATACACCCATATGCAGGCTACAAATTATAATCCATCCAAGAATGGTTTTACCATTTCTGAGGAAAAAAAATCAAGCATATATGCTCCAGTGAATCTCCATGGAAAATGATACTCTAACCATTGTTTTAATCTAAATTTTTCTTCATATTGCTAGATGACCTAGGCCAGTCACTACATGCATATCATAAAGAATAGAAAATGTTGGCATAACTAATGTGTGCACCAGTATAACAACCATTCTTTTCATATTATATTTTTCAATTTCAACTATGTTAAAAACTGATGTATCCATAGAAAAAAACAATTTATAAATTATTTTATTTTAAAAAAAATCTCAAAATTTATTTATTTTTTCCATGCAATTATTTTTTGTCAATTTGATTAATTTAGCAGATGCCTGGAAACTAATCATTAGGTGAACAGGAACTGTAAAGGCATAGAAAAAAAAAAAGATTCATGTATGCTTGTATAAAAGTGGAAAAGAACAGAACATAATCATGGATGTATTAGTAATTGTTATAAAAAGAAATGTGCAAATGACAGACTAACTACAAAGTTGCCATTAGAGTACAAGAAAATGAGACTGATTAGACAAATAAAGTTACCAAGAACAATTGATAAAAAAAGATCTGTGATGGCAGGTGGGGGATAATACACAAATATCTGAATGAAGATTAACCAATCCTTTTAGACCCATCATTTATATTAATCAAATACTGTTATGGTTTTTAGTTCGAAATAGTGTGTGAATTTGGTAAAGTTATGAGCTATCTGTTAGAAACTAATTTCCTATTTAGAACTCTTTTTTTTGGAGGGGGGAGTAAAGTTAGCCTACCGTATATACTTGCTTATAAACTGAATCCAACTGCAAACTGCACAGATCCAGATCTGTTGTTACATAATGTGCTAACAGATCTGGGTCTGTGCAGTTTGTTATGAGTAATTAGTAGAACAAATAGCAATGACTCTGATCTGCTGGTGTATTATATTATGGGAGATCTGGATCTTCATTGTTTGCTGTTAGACTCACCTTATAAGCAAAAATATACTGGTAGATAGCATTTGCACTACAAGTAACTGATACTAAAAATAAGTTTCAGACAGAACAAATGGTTGAGAAAACAGGCAAACAGTTAAAATATGGCTGAAATGGATCAATATTCATATTCCAATGACATTTCATAAAAAGTTCATGAAACACAAGTTATGACATGAAATTTGAAAACTGGTATCATAGGACAGAATAGTTTTGCCGATTACAATCACTTGAGCAATGACGACAACAACCTAAAGTAGCAAAAACCCATTCTGCTGGCTGAGGTTCTGCTTTTTCGTGATAGTTTCAACCTGCACCCTCAAAATGAGTAGGGATTGGTTCAAATACTTCATAGTGCAAAATTATATTGGGTGGTGTCAGAAGCAAGGTATGGATTCATGCAGTTCTTTGTTAGATATGTCCATGGTCTAGTCTTCTGGTAAGAAATTTACACCATGATGTAGACTTCTGCATTTTGGTCCATGGTATGGACTTCTAGTTAAGTAAAAGAAGTCTGTACTTTTGGTCCATGGTATGGACTTCTAGTTAAGTAAAAGTAGTCTGTACTTTTGGTCCATGGTATGGACTTCTAGTCAAGTAAAAGTAATCTTTACTTTTGGTCCATGGTATGGACTTCTAGTTAAGTAAAAGTAGTCTGTACTTTTGGTCCATGGTATGGACTTCTAGTTAAGTAAAAGTAGTCTGTACTTTTGGTCCATGGTACGGACTTCTAGTTAAGTAAAAGTAGTCTGTACTTTTGGTCCATGGTATGGACTTCTAGTTAAGTAAAAGTAGTCTGTACTTTTGGTCCATGGTATGGACTTCTAGCTAAGTAATATTAGTCTGTACTTTTGGTCCATGGTATGGACTTCTAGTTAAGTAAAAGTAGTCTGTACTTTTGGTCCATGGTATGGACTTCTAGTTAAGTAAAAGTAGTCTGTACTTTTGGTCCATGGTATGGACTTCTAGTTAAGTTATTTTAGTTTGTGCATGTTTATTCAATCTGAATAAAGGAAAGTATCATTAATTACCCATTTTTCATTGGTAACAGATGTTCATTACTAAAATGTTCATTTTGTTTAATTCCTCTAAAAAAATTAACTTTTGTTATGTAATAATAATAATAATAATAATAATAATAATAATAATAATAATAATAATGATAATAATAATAGTATAAGATAAATTCAAAGGAAATTATGCTTGGTTAAACTTCAGATAAATGGCAGAAGTGAATATTTAGTGTCATTAATTGATTTGTGCAGAAAATGTAATTAATTGTAAAATGTGATTCAATGCTGTCACATTCAGACAGAGACCAGTCATTTATTGTTGATGTTGGTGTTGAACCAAATATATTATATGAAGGATGAATACTAAGTGATAAAATCCGAAGACTATAAAAATCTGTCAATTCAGTTTGATACCATATACAGATGACAATAATTTGCCCTCATATAGTAATATTCTTTAAAAGCTTCTTTGCATTTCCTGCTGACCTTTGACCCTACACACTATGGAACCATTGGACTGAGCACAGAGGACTTGTATAACATTCAGTACACAAGCAGTATGATGCACAATATGCCGTGATACTTTGTGTTATCAACACGCTGTAAGTAACATACATGACCAAGATGCACTTGTCTGTCAACAGAAAAAAAATACCAAGATGCACTTGTCTATCAACAGAAATAGAATACCAAGATGCACTTGTCTCAACAGAATCACAATATCAAGATACACCTGTCCATCAACAGAAATACAATACCAAGATGCAACTGTCTTTCAGTGGAAATACAATATTGATGATACAATGAAATGAATTACGTGTTGCCATCAGCTCCATCTATAGCGCGCAGGAAAGGTCTTGCCATTCCGTACAAAAACTGGAGAACAAAACAGTAATAGAATGAAAAGTAATGAAAACACTTCTGAAAATTTAAGTACAGTGAATTAAATGTAAGTACAGTGGATTAGATGTAAGTACAGTGAAGTACAAGTACAGTGAAATATATTAAATCCTTTGTCCTAATTCAAATCATGACAGAATACATCTTTTGTGTTAAATAATATATAGCAAGTATAAATAATTCTAGCTCTAAAATACACCTAGCTTTCTCTTTCACATTTAATAAAAGCATATGGATGTGAAAACAATCAAAAGTGTTCAAGTGTGCATCAACAATGGAATTTATAATTATGGCAGTTTTCTGGCAGTCCACATCTGATTTCAAGGAGCATTTTTCTAACCCAAACTTTCTCATGTTTGTCTGCTTATCACTGCATAAACAATAACAAAGGCAGAGGTACAAAACCATCTGGTGAACTGCAACTGCAAAGGGACACTACTTCATTTAGTAATTACCTGTGTCATGTTATTTCACCAATCTAATTTCATCCCATTTTTCACTATTTATTTATTCATTATTTTAGGGTAATAACTTAATTAACAAAAATTTTGAACTAAAAGCAAATTTTTTAAAAATAATTTAGTTTTAAATGTTTTTAATATTTCTGATTTATTCAAGAAGTCATGGGGAATGTTCAAAGACTTTTCAAGGATAAAACCAATGTTTTTAAAATTCAAGGAGTTTTAAAGGTTACCCTCTGATTAATGTCTTTGTGAGGTTTTACAAGTCATACTAAACAGAATAACATAATTTAATTTTTTAATTGCCTGTTGTAAAAGAACATATAAAAAGAATGATGATGATTGTTTCATCCTAACCTGACAGGCAAACTATAATTTTATGAAGGTGAGGGTCATACAGAACACTCTTGGCAATTTTAATTAAAGACAGAAAATACTTCATGATTTTGCTGTCTATATAGATTTAAAATAGACTAGTTCCCCACTAGAAAGCATCTGAGTCAAGCATGACAGGAGTATAGTCATATATATCATTCTTGGGATAAATATAATTTTATATTGAAACAACATTAGTATATCAAATTCTAGCCATCCAGTATGGTAGTCATGTATGGCTCCCTTTAATACAATTATATTAAGGGAATACTGTATATTCTATCTCAGAATGACACAACTTCACTTAATAGCATTGTAGTATGAGAGTACTGTATATTGTACCTCACTTATGTCATGGTACTCTTTAATGACACCTCTAAACAGCATTATATTAAGGGAGTACTGTATATTGGATCATACAATGTTATGTCACAATAGCATGGTACTCTTATGGCTCACACTCAAAGCACTATCTTGAGGGAGTTCTGTATAATGTATCATACAGTAAAACCTGTCTTGAAAGACCAGTGCTATGTGAGACCACCTGTCTTGAAAGACCACATTCTCAATGCACAAATGTATTGATTATATAGCATTGTTACCTGCTATGAGAGAACACCTGTCTTGAGAGACCATAATCTTCTGGCAAAGAGGTGGTCTTTCAAGACAGGTTCTACTGTATTATAATGTTATGTCTCTTATTGCATGATACTCTTGTATGGCTCCCATTAAAGCATTATATTGAGAGTGTACTGTATAATATATCATATTATAATTGTTATCTCACTTATAGCAGACTGCTCTTGTGGCCAAAGTTGTTAGAGCACTAGACATCACTATGAATTGCAGATACCGAAGTGATATGGCAAAAACTTAAAGCTACATTAAAAATTCAAATCACACAGTCACTTATATCATGGTACTCTTTTATGGCTCACATTAAAATCATTATATTGAGGGTAAACTGTATAATGTAACTCAGAATAATGTGACTTCAAAGCATGGTACTCTTTATGGCTACAATGAAAAGCATTATATTGAGGGGTTACTGCATAATTTAACTCCAAATAATGTGACCTCAAAGCATGGTACTCTTTATGGCTCCCATGAAAAACATTATATTGAGGGGTTACTGCATAATTTAACTCCAAATAATGTGACCTCAAAGCATGGTACTCTTTATGGCTCCCATGAAAAGCATTATATTGAGGGTATACTGTGTAATGTAACTCAAAATAATGTGACTTCAAAGCATGGTACTCTTTATGGGTCCCATGAAAAGCATTATATTGAGGGTATACTGTGTAATGTAACTCAAAATAATGTGACTTCAAAGCATGGTACTCTTTATGGGTCCCATGAAAAGCATTATATTACGGATTACTGCATAATTTAACGCAGAATAATGTGACCTCAAAGCATGGTACTTTTTATGGCTACCATGAAAAGCATTATATTGAGGGAGTACTGCAGATAACATTTTGGCCATGCCTTTGACTTCATGACAGTGTTCTCTCAGTACCAAAGGATGATTATTGCAAATTTCAGGCACTTGGGTATCAGGATGCGAGACTATAACTGATATTACAAATTTCTGGCAAATGTCCAGCAGTATGCCCATGTATCCAAATACAGAGTATTTTATTCAAGGAAAATAATTTTTTTTAAAACTCAAAGTAGTGTGATCAGAATAAAGATTACAATTGTTCAAAATACAGGTGCATTGTGGTTGTGATAAATGTGATTCTCAAGTTGACACAAGAACATTTACAGTGGAACTAGCTACAATGTATATGATTGTGTTTATGTATCCAAGCATATATAGAGTTAAAAAGAATGTGAATTTAATAAATTTCAAGATTTAAAAAAAAATGCTTGAGGTCCAAATACACGTTACTTTTGCACTTATATTCTCATCTGTATTAAAAAAAATTGAAATTGTGCATTGCAAGTTAATCCAGTCTCTGTAACTGAGTGCTCTGAATCTGTCTTTTGTTAGACCATTACTAACTCTGCACTCAGAGAACTTCTGGCAAAGGTCAATATTTTGCCATTAAACATATCTAAAACCTCAGCACCTAACATGTATGACTAAAACTAGTGACTGATGTTTATCATGATTATTCCCAGACAAAATAGTATTAAGTCACACTGACTATTGGAATTTGGAGTCATGTGGAAACACACTAACTGAATTACCCAAATACCTGCATTCTAACAATTAATTATCCAAGGACGGAGCACTCTGTCAGCTTAACAATATTATGCACACAGGCAATCACATTAACAATACTCTAAACTACATGAAGAACAGTGGATAAGAAAACATGGACAACACACAGGGTCTTTTATCATGCATACCTACCTGTGGCCTAGTATTCCCACAATAGGGACACTTCTCAGGCTTATGTGACAAAGAAAAAAAGGGAAACTTTGGAGATGCTTGAAGAAATAAAACCAAAAATACTTAAAGATATTAAGAGCAAAGTTCTCTGAAACTTTTGATATGAACTTTTAAATTGCATCTTTTTGTTGTCATGGATACTGTCACTGTATTTAAGTTTCAGCAACTTGAAAGTGAATGTCCCTTTATCTGGATGTCCAAACAAAGAATATTACTGTCAAAATATTTGTATGAGATGTCCAAACAAAGAATATTACTGTCAAAATATTTGTATGAGATGTCCAAACAAAGAATATTACTGTCAAACTATTTGTATGAGATGTCCAAACAAAGAATATTACCATCAAAATATTTTTATGAGAGCATAAATTAGTTTCAATAATGTTTATTTCATTAACATTTCCTTAGAAATCAATCTCTACAAAGATTTCTCATTGGTCCATTTATTCTTATAGCTGATTAAACTTTGAAGACATTTTTGAAATTCTTACAGAAAGAGACCTTATGACATTTTAACAGACATCAGCATTCGGCTGCTTTCAAAAATAAACCATCATTAACTTTTGGCCAGTATTGATGAATAAAGAGCTGAATACCACCTTGAAAAAGGCTATAGACTGTAACATATAGCACTAATGTATAAACAATGCATACCAAATTATAACATGTAACTGTAATCACTCATCTGTAAATAATGCATACCCAGTCATAACATGAAACTGTAATCACTCATCTGTAAATAATGCATACCCAGTCATAACATGTAACTGTAATCACTCATCTGTAAATAATGCATACTCAGTCATAACATGTAACTGTAATCACTCATCTGTAAATAAGGCATACCTAGTCATAACATGTAACTGTAATCACTCATCTGTAAATAATGCATACCCAGTCATAACATGTAACTGTAATCACTCATCTGTAAATAATGCATACCCAGTCATAACATGTAACTGTAATCACTCATCTGTAAATAAGGCATACCCAGTCATAACATGTAACTGTAATCACTCATCTGTAAATAATGCATACCCAGTCATAACATGTAACTGTAATCACTCATCTGTAAATAACAAAACAAATTTGGCCAAAAGATTATTATATATTTAACCAGAGTCATCTATAGGTTAAATACCCTCCTCTCCCTCCCACTTATGTAAAAGATTTCAACTAAAAAGTCCCGTATGTTCCATGGCCCTGAATGGCTGAGTGGTCTAAAGTGCTCACAATTACGGAGTATATTACCTCTGTCTGCATGGGTTCGAGTCTCGGATTCGGCCAATGTGGGTATGTGAGAAAGCTTGCCAGTAGTTTCTTGTGGTTCGGTGGTTCTTTTCAGGGTTTGCCTGGGTTTTTCTCAACCATTTATACTGGCTGCCATGTACAGTCTATATTAAAAATTGCATTAAACCCTATAACAACAATAACCATATGTTCCAGCTCTCTTAATCTGTATAGTATTTATAAAAGTACCTTATGGTACTGTGTGCATCATTTATCTACTAATGTTTCTATGGTATGTTGTTTTTTTTATATATGGTTTAATGCCATTTTTCAGCACAATATAGGCTATACATGGTGGCCAGTATTAATGGTGGAGGAAGAACCCGGACAACCCCTGGAAAGAACCACCAACCCATGAGAAGCTACTGGCAGGCTTTCTCACATATCTACATTTGCTGAATCTTAGACTCGAACACACGCAGACAGAGGTGAGATGGCAGTGGTCCATAACGGACAGCGCTTTAGACCGATAGGCCACTCGGGGCCCTGTTTCTATGGTAACATTAAAAACAATGAACGCACAAAATTATATATATAAAGGCCCCTCTACTCAACTTGCTTAAGATTTGTACTAAGTTTGGTTGAAATATCTGGAACTTTTTGAGACTTATGCTCTGAAATTGGAAATGTATGTGAACAGGCATAGTGATAGCTCTTTCCCACATATTACATACTGGTGGGAGGGGGGAAAAATGATGAAAGTCAGCTTTATCCCCATGCTGCTAAAATGCCTGCTAGGAGATGGTATGCTTTGATGAAGATTTCATAAATAATACATTTGTAAAGTGTTTAGGGAGTGATAGGCATTATGAATTATGTTATAAAATTAAATAGGGAGTGATATGGCTTATGACTTTTGTTACACAGTACATAGGGAGTTGTATGCTGAATGAGTTTTGTTACAAAGTCTATAAGAAATGATAGGCAATACAAGTTTTGTTACAAAGTGTACAAGGGGTAATAGACAATATGAGTTTTGTTACAAAGTATACAGGGAGTGACTGGCAGCATGAATTTTGTGACAATGTATACAGGAAGTGATTGGCATCATGAATTTTGTTACAAAATACCATGTATGGGGAGCAAGATGCATCATTAGTTTTGTTACAAAGTATGTAGGGAGTGATACACATTATGAGTTTTGTCACAAAGTATATAGGGAGTGATACACATTATAAGTTTTGTCACAAAGTATATAGGGAGTGATACACATCATTAGTTTTGTTACAAAGTATATAGGGAGTGATACACATTATAAGTTTTGTCACAAAGTATATAGGGAGTGATACACATTATGAGTTTTGTTACAAAGTATATAGGAAGTGATACACATTATGTATCATTATGAGTTTTGTTACAAAGTATATAGGGAGGGTTACACTTTGAGTTTTGTTACAAAGTATATAGGGAGTGAGACACATTATGAGTTTTGTTCTAGAAATGATGGATAGATGATGAATACACAGCATGTTGTAGTGTTTGACCACACATCAGCATAATAGTAGCTATATGATGCCAAATATAAGTAAAGTTATGAAAATGTGAAAATTGATTGCACAACAATTTAAGATGATAAACGTTAATTTCAATAAATGTAAACATAAAAATATGAAAAATAAATATGTTACAATTCTGTAAAATACACATACTATAAATGATGAAATAGCAAATGTAAAATCCATGAAACATTATGCATGGCAAATGTAAATTATTATTTTGGGAGGTTTGATAATCTCAGTAGTGATTCAAGAATGCAGAATAAAGTACTATTTGAAACAATGATGTTTGCTGCTTCTAGGTGTATATGAACTCATGTGGGTAAAAAGTGAAATTAAATTTGATTTCAGAGTGTACATGGTTTTTAATTTAGGTCTATAGATGGTATCATATGCTGGATTAGATGGATTTCATGACAGTTTGGCAGTATCTGGACTATTAGTCTCGTTGCATCAAGTTTCAAAGAGAAAATATAAATAGGGTTTGAAATTTTGTCCTAAAGAAGAAAGTGTGGAATAATGGAGAGATAAGTACAAGAGCAATTGGTCAAGAAGTTTGGGTTAGTATGTCACAACCTGCTGAAATTTCATCCAATGCTCTTTATTGCATAAGATATGAAAACAACTGTTTCAGGTTTCAGTGTTTCTCTTGCTTCTGTATCTTTAACAATTAACCTCTGGAGGTATAGCTGTTTTCACATGAAATGGGAGTGGGAAACACATTTGGGGACTATTTCTAAATACATCCTAATACCTCAACTTCCAGTTCTTTTTTTTTTTTGCTTAACAGACCCATAATTTTAGCATTGAAGAAGACTCTTTATTCACAATGTCCACCTCATCCTACTTTTGCACAGGTTCACTTGTCTGTGTGCACTTCAGACTGGTCTGCCTAAGATCTGAGGCAATAAAGTCTCAAATCTGGTCACAAAATTGGATTCCAACCATGGGCCAATTTTGGGTGGAAAAAAAAAACCAAGTCCAAAAAATTAGGTTTGTCCCTCTGTATTTTGTAGTGCAACTAAAATGTCCAGATTATTTGGTATCTTTGTAGAGCTAAATCTATCTACCTTTCTATAATACCATCCACTTTAGTGTATCATGTATGACCTCAATGCTACAGACCTTGGAAGTAGGCTATGACCTCATGCCCCGTAAACTTGGCGTTAGGGGTTAATGTGTTAATTAACAAGAATTTCGAGAAAAAAAATTTGCAAATTGTCACGGAATGGCTAAATTTGTAATTTATGTGCAGTATTGATGGACAAGTGATTAAATATGCAAGGAATATTCAAATTTTGTGGTATCATGAAATTTGACTGTTTAACACATTAACCCCTGGAGGCTTTTTCAAGTAGGAAACACATTTTGGGGACTATTTCTGAATATATCCTAATACATCGACTTCCAAGCAATTTTCTATTAATGCTAGGGGTTAATGTGTTAACCAGATTGGATGGAATATCAATATCACTTGTCCAATACAGAAAGGTTCCTAGGCCAGATGTCTGTGTCTAAGTTGGTCAAATTTTGATCATGGTTATTTGAGATGTTAGGTGTGAATGGCTTCTCTTTGTAGTAATGTCAATCTCATTTGATGGTGTCACAGAATCATCTTGTATAACTCTGAAAGGAGTTCAATCTAGACACTCTATCAAATTTTATTCAAGTCTGTGAATCAGTCATTTGCAAGTTATTAAAGGTTTTCTATTTTCAGCAACATCAGCCATATTTAATTACAAATTGGCATCATTTGTACAAACTTAAAAACAATGTCTCTCCAGAATGATTTCTGTAAATTTGATCAAACTCTGAATAGTGGTTTTTGAGAAGTTGTTTAAAGGAGTTCTAGTAATGGTGGCCGTATTCAACAGTGAATTATCATGCTTTGTATAAATTTAAAAGTCCTTTATACAAGAAAGCTGTTAAAATTAGCCAATTGCTTTGTAAAATTTAGCAGTTTTGAAGAAGATGATCTTTAAAGGTCTTCATATTTTTGGTAATGGCAGGCATATTTTGATGGTAGATCAGCATTTGTACAAAATAAAAGATTGTCACCCACCTGGATGCTTTCTGTCAAATATGATAAAAATCTGTTCAGCAGATTGGTAGAAATTGTTTGTTTAAATGTTTTTCTATTATTAGTAATTGCAGCCATATTTGATGGTATATTGCCATTATTTCTATAAATCTGAAAGGTCTTTATGCTAGGATTATACGTGACAAGTTTGCTTCAAATGGGTCTTGTGAGTTTTAATTAGAAAATACCAACTGATGATTGATAATGAATATTGTTTTAATTTTTGTGTAACTGTTACCATTGCAGAAGGAGGATCAGAATTATAAATTATTAAAGGGGTTCAAGGTAGGATGGTTTTGTTTTTCCTATTAGATGTTTAAATTTTTTTTTGCTTTTAGTAATATGGATACATCTGATAGCAGTTAGTAACAATTTGAAAGTCCTTCATGCCAGGATGCTCCTGCCAAATTTGTTCCAAATGGATCCAGTGGAATTTGAGTAGAAAAATAATATGGAGACTATTTATGGACACATGCCAAAAAGATGTAGAGGCAAACTAGATCCTCACTTGATCTTTTGGTCCAGAGGCAAAATTTAAAAAAAATCGAGATTTAGAAATATCTATACCTGTCTTGTCACAGCAAATGGTGATCTTGTCCGGATTGGGGTACGCAGGGGAGTGGAAGATCCAGGACGGAATATTGAAGGGCGGGAGGGGGTGCTGGTTCTTCCACCCCGTGGACTGCTCAAGTCGGATGAACCTGACCCACTCAAATCCAGACTATGACTATGGCTGGTGGCCTGTAATAGAGATTGTAACTATTTTTAGCCACAATATTAATTCCAGAGTGAGGCCTGTAATAGAGATTGTAACCATTTTTAGTCACAATATTAATTCCAGAATGAGGCCTGTAATAGAGATTGTAACTATTTTTAGCCACAATATTAATTCCAGAGTGAGGCCTGTAATAGAGATTGTAACTATTTTTAGCCACAATATTAATTCCAGAGTGAGGCCTGTAATTGCAACCATTTTTAGTCACAATATTAATTCCAGAATGAGGCCTGTAATAGAGATTGTAACCATTTTTAGCCACACTATTATATCCAGAGTGAGGCCTGTAATAGAGATTGTAACCATTTTTAGTCACAATATTAATTCCAGAATGAGGCCACAATATTAATTCCAGATTGAGGCCTGTAATAGAGATTGTAACCATTTTTAGCCACAATTTTAATTCTGTTTAGATTTAATGTATCATGCAGGTTTTTGCACAGACTTTCACAGATCATGTATCTTGCCTGCTTTGCTTTTACAAGATAAAAGAGGGATAACAATAAGTAATTGTGATTTACTTTCTAGTAAGAAATTTAACTGTGAGTCCTTAGATGACTATGCATGCAGTTTGAGATATATTGAGCTGAATGCACAATTTGAAACTACAAAGTGGTAGGTCTGTTGTTGTTAGAATTGACTAACAGCCTTCAATATATAAGTACCCATCAAGTTAGATGAATTGACAGATAGCCTCAATATGATAACACCCATCAAATTAGAAGAATTGATTAATAGCCCTCAACATAAAAGTACCCATAAAGTTACATGAATTGGCTAATAGCACTCAATATAAAAATACCCATAAAGTTACATGAATTATCTAATAGCATTCAATATAAATGTACCCATCAAAGTACATAAATTGACTAATAGCAATCAATATGCAAGAACCCATCAATTTACATGAACTGACAAATAGCCCTTGATATAAAAGTACTCATAAAGTTACATGAATTGGCTAATAGCCCTAAGTATGAAAGTACCCATCAAGTTACATGAATTGACAAATAGCCCTATGTATGAAAATACCCATAAAGTTACATGAATTGACAAATAGCCCTATGTATAAAAATACCCATAAAGTTACATGAGTTGACAAATAGCCCTAAGTATGAAAGTACCCATTAAGTTACATGTACATATATGTAGGAGAGCAGTTTCAGAACAAAAGAACGAAATGCAAATAAACTTAAAACTGACACCTATAGTAAAGACATCAATAACAGTAATGTTGTTAGAAACATTATACCAATTTCTCCCATATGCTTCATGGGAAAAACAAACCCTTCTACATCTTTTGCAAACTGACAGACTGCATTAAACTAGAATTCTAAAAATGATCTGTGCATCAAGTATGAATAATATCAGTACATATTCAGAATTTGTTTGAATCTCTTTTGCATATTTAAATTTTCATATGAAATAAAACTTATGAATGATTTAGTGGATATAGTAGTTACTATCAATGTACCAATTATATTGAACCCTTAACAGAGACAGAGATGTGATCAATATTTCAAGCTTACTGAGGTAGATTTGTTAATATCCAACTTGTCCTCAAGGCAGGAGATGTATGAGGAGCAGAGACGGAGGAGTGCTTTGAGACGGTTAGCAATGATATGCATTTTGTCTTTGGCCTGTGCCATTTCTGTGGAGTCAGAATTCTCCAGCAGCTGATCTGCAGTCTCTTTAAGGGACATTACTCTGGGACGATTCTTCTCCAGGTCCAACTTCAGATCCTGTTATCAAACATGAAAGATTAATTTGAAATAAAATACCCCAAACTTAATAAATACGATTAAAAGAGCATAATAACCTGCCTAAAAAAATGAATCTTCTAGTGTCTACAAAGCATTTGACACAAAACTTAAGTCAAAATCAAATTCCAAACAAGTGAAAAGTCATGCTGATAATTACTTTCTATAAACTGTATACATCTGAAAGAAAACTTTACCATTTAAATTCATGAACATCAGAATGAATACTTTGAATTCTTAATATATTAATGTTTTGAATATGTTTTATAATTATCATAAATTATCACAGCAAGGAAGCAACCTTTGCAGTTGTACACCATCTTGAATCTGTACTTGAATGTACTAGATGTTTTAATGTTAACAAAACTATATTATCTGGTAAATGCATAATATCAAAAATATGTCATGGGATAAAAAGATAAAGGAGGTGACTCTATATTACACATATATGGATAGACTCTATATTACACATACATGTATATGGATACTGACCACAAGCTTCATGTGTTTAGACCACAAAGTGGCATCTTCAGCCATCAAGTCAATTGGTTCACACTGCTGGATTCTGGTCTCTAAATTTTCCAGCCAGAGCAGCAGGTCATGAATTGTGTGGTGGAATTCCTGACACTGCATGAGCGACCTCTGGAGGTCTTTTTGAAGCTGTGTCGCATGCTGACATATCATTTCCCATCGCTTGTTCATTTGTCGAAGGCGGGCCTTGAGTTGTCTCCCTTCCTCAGACTTACTGTCTATGAGAGTCTTGCTAATGAGGTTTATTGAGAGAACCCTGGCTTTCTTGGACTCTAACTGTACCAAAAAGTCCTAAAAATGATGACAAAATGGGACATTTCATCTCTGATTCATTTCAACTGATACCTAACTGTGAGATGAAACAGATACATTTGAATGATATAATCACAAATATTAAATAAAAAACGGTGGCAAGAAAACATATGCAAGCTGTTTAATTGTTCTTGATTTGAATTTCTTTCAATCAAACCCATAACAGGTTAAATTAATACTTTAAATATTTTGTTAATATCACTCATAACAGATAAATTATTTTAAGACCACTCATACTTCATCAGCTTGGTTGCAATGGCTTTATGATGAAGTCTGAGTGACCTGAACAAAGTAACCCAACAAAATTTAACTCATTTGCTCTCAGTCTAATATCTATTATTGAATATATTTTTTAAAATCATTGTAATACTTTACCATTTACTTTATACAAACACCTACTAATCTGCATGGATTATCTTCTGACAGATTTTAGTAATTTCTTGCATCTTTAATTTGGAATGGCTTACTTGTACTGTATGGACTGAATGAGTAAAGATTAAAAACATTATTTACTGTTTCAGTATAGAAATGAAAAATTCTCATAAATTATAGCACTTTAGTTGTATGGTTATCTAAGTAATAGTAAGTAATTATATCCTAATAAACTTATATTATAAATTACTGCTGACTCATACATTATGTAGATCAATCAATCAATCAATCAACTGAGAAAGAGATAGAGAAAATGGGTCAGTCCTGAGTAAAGATATGAAGCTTGGAGTACAATGTATATATAAAAAAGCTACAAGCTTGGAGTACAGTATATATAAAACAGCTACAAGCAAATAAAGTAAAACATTATAATGTTATCAATGATGGAAAAGTAACATTTAAAAAAAGACAAATTACCCCCTAAATCCAATGTACATAAAGCATACACTAGTGATGTGATCTTTTGAAACTTTTGATTTACTGTAAGCAGACTTAAGGTTTAATGAAAAGTTTAAGCTGCAAGTAACACTGTATCCAAATGAATAGAACATTTATCTCTGAATTCTGTATGTCAACAAAGTGAGTCCTTATATCTATGTTACACTCCACTCCTATTGTTTACTGTGGTGACATGATTTTTTTAAATTCAATATGTATCAAGTAAGTCACACAATAATCAACATTAAATCTTAAAAGTTCTTAGCACTTTGAAATAATATTACATACATGTGAATTAAAAATACATAAGCTACAAATATTGTTTTTTTTCATCAAGTCATTAGGCTTGGGAATTAAATATAAACATAAATTATACAAATATTGTTTTTTCAGGCCATTAGGCTCTGAGTTAATTATAAACATGAATTATACAAATATTGTGCTTTCAAATCATTAGGCTCTGAGTTAATTATAAACATGAATTATACAAATATTGTGCTTTCAAATCATTAGGCTCTGAGTTAATTATAAACCTGAATTATACAAATATTGAGTTTTTCAAATCATTAGGCTCTGAGTTAATTATAAACCTGAATTATACAAATATTGAGTTTTTCAAATCATTAGGCTCCGAGTTAATTATAAACATGAATTATACAAATATTGTGTTTTTCAAGTCATTAGGCTCTGAGTTAATTAAAGAGATATAAGGTAAAAATACTGTGTTTTTCATGAGGTTCTGAGTTAATTATAAACATATAAGGTACAGGTTTTGTGCTTTTCATGTCATTAGGCTGTGAGTTAATTATAAAGATATAAGGAACACATTTTGTGCTCTTCAAGTCATTAGGTTGTGAGTTAATTATAAACATATAAGGTACACATTTTGTGTTTTGCAAGTCATTAGGCTCTGAGTTAATTATAAACAAGAATTATACAAATATTGAATTTTTCAAATCATTAGGCTCTGAGTTAATTATAAACATCAGACACACATATTGATCCAAATCAGTCATTAGACTCCGAGTTGATTGTAAGCACATAAGGCACAAATAATGTGCTTTTCCAGTCATTAGGTTCTGAGTTAATTATACACATATAAAGTACAAATTTTTTGTGCATTTCAAGTCATTTGGCTCTGTCTTAGTTATAAACATATAAGGTATACATTTTGTGCATTTTAAGTCATTAGGCTCTGAGTTAAGTATAAACATATAAGATACAAATATTGTGTTTTTCAAGTCATTAGACTCTGAGTTAAATATAAACATAAGTTATACAAATATTGAGTCAATTATAAGATTTAAGGAAGAAATTGTTTGCTTTTCATGTCATTAGGTTCTTAGCTAATTATAAACATTTAAGGTACATACTTTGTGCTTTTCAAGTCATTAGGCTCTGAGAAGGATAGACACATTAGCATTTTTACATTTTTAAGAGAAAAAAACTTTAAGAAAAAGAGTGTTAGAAAGCCAGACAAAAATTAGTTCAAAGTTTAATTTCTACAGAAATATGTAAAATAAATCTAGGGTACCTTAGGTCTAACTAATGGTACTTGGTACTTCTGGAAAATTAAAATATTGTCTTCAATTCAGTAAAAGAAATTAGTCTGTAGCCAGCTATCTCAACTCTATCATCATTATATGAACACAATTATTACAAGAAACAAATTAGTTTTGTCTGTTACAATACATACAACATTTTAATAATATACGTATAACAAATTTAATTTCAAATTATTACAAAATCAAGTCGAAAAATAAAAGTCTATATTAAATTTTATAAGTACATTCATTAATGTTATGAATAATCTACCCTTCCAATTGTCAGTTAGCAAATGTTTGAAATGAGCCTGATCGTGTTATACTGACCAAAATGCATCTACATGCCAACTTGCATTATTATGTGGCCAGAAATGCCTGAGAAACTGATCTAAATAAAACATTTTTAATCTTTAAAACATCACACATAGATCACCATGACATCATGTTGTAATCACCATGACATCTCTATATATTGAGTAGCATGTGTCTTGACTGTTATATTGGGTTTCCAAAAATCATTCAGACTGATGATTACAACTAATTATGGTACACACCATGGTAATGACCCCTACTCAATATGTTGCCATGGTTATATAAAGCAACTCTGTTGTATGCATCACAAAGACAAACAGCTCAACTTGCATTCCACTACATGGTCAGTTATTATTACACAAATTGCATGGAACTCTACCATTTCATCTTTAAATTAATTCAATCCACATAATTATGTGTTTCAGAAATTCATTGGATTATCACCAAATTGAAATTTCAAGTGATAAAAGCTATCAATATAAGCCTGCTGATGCTTGGGAATCTATGCATATCACACACACAAAAATCACATCATAACAATTTCTGTCCATATACACTTTTTAAGCCATTGCAGCATTACTGAATGACATAGACACAAAAGGAATCTCATTATTACCTTATGTTGCCTGATGATTGTGTCTAAGTGGGTGATCTCCCCTGACAGGTCACCATGTGTCACTTGGAGAGCCTCTGCTTCATCCAGCCAGGCAATCATGTTGTCAAGGTCAATGCAGAACTGGGTCCAATTTGTACGGTGCTGGCGAAGATGGAAATCCTTCTCTATGGCCTTTGCTTGCAGTATTTCCCAACGTTCCATCACATCTGTTAAGAAAGAGTGTATTTAAAAGAAGATTCCAAAATATCTGCTTGTTTAACATGGTATCTGAGTGATCCGTTATCAAAATATCTAGCAGTAAATCATCCAGACATTCATATAAATGGTTTTTCCATGGTAGAATGGTAGCATGTAGTGTGGCAGGATTACATATTTGACAATTTCATGACATTATCGTTCTGTTGAAATGGGAATTTTTCTCTGTGACATAAGGGGATTTTGGTCTATGACATATGGGAATTTTACTCTGTGACATAGGTGGATTTTTTTCTGTGACATATAAGGGTTTTACTTAATTAACTGTTTTCTCACATAATTGGTAGAACTCAAATTTCAACCATTATTAATTCAATGACACCCTTTTAATACAAGTCTTTTATCCCTTCATTTTTGCCAAGGTAATATGTATTCTTCTTTATTATAATACACTCACCTGTCTTCTGGATCCACATGATGAAATATTGGAAAGCTTAATATTATGATTGATGAGTACAAACTTGACATTATGATTGATGAGTACAAATTTAACATTATGATTGATGAGTACAAATTTAACATTATGATTGATGAGTACAACCCTAACATTATGATTGATGAGTACAACTTTAACATTATGATTGATGAGTACAAACTTAACATTATGACTGATAAATACAAACTTAACATTATGACTGATTAGTACAAACTTAACATTATGACTGATGAGTAAACACTTAACATTATAATTGATGAGTATAAATTTAACATTATGATTGATGAATACAAATTTAACATTATGATTAATGTGTACAGACTTAACATTATGATTGATTAGTGCAAACTTAACATTATGATTGATGAGTACAAACTTAACATTATGATTAATGTGTACAAACTTAACATTATGATTGATATGTACAAACTTAACATTATGATTGATATGTACAAAATTAACATTATGATTGATGAGTAAAAACTTAACATTATGACTGATGAGTAAAAACTTAACATTATGACTGATTAGTACAAACTTAACATTATGACTGATTAGTGCAAACTTAACATTATGACTGATGAGTAAAAACTTAACATTATGACTGATGAGTAAAAACTTAACATTATGACTGATGAGTATAAATTTAATATTATGATTGATGAGTACAAATTTAACATTATGATTGATGAATACAAATTTAACATTATGATTAATGTGTACAAACTTAACATTATGATTGATTAGTGCAAACTTAACATTATGATTAATGAGTACAAACTTAACATTATGATTGATTAGTGCAAACTTAACATTATGATTGATGAGTACAAACTTAACATTATGATTAATGTGTACAAACTTAACATTATGATTAATGTGTACAAACTTAACATTATGATTGATTAGTGCAAACTTAACATTATGATTGATGAGTACAAACTTAACATTATGATTAATGTGTACAAACTTAACATTATGATTGATATGTACAAACTTAACATTATGATTGATATGTACAAAATTAACATTATGATTGATGAGTAAAAACTTAACATTATGACTGATGAGTAAAAACTTAACATTATAATTCATGAGTATAAATTTAATATTATGATTGATGAGTACAAATTTAACATTATGATTGATGAATACAAATTTAAGCGGATATGTTAAATTGTCACTCATCGAATTACTTTATAAGTTGAGAATATGTGGTCATTTGATTTGTGACTAGTGTACATTTGTCCATCAAGGTCATTTGATTTGTGACTAGTGTACATTTGTCCATCAAGGTCATTTGATTTGTGTCTAGTGTACATTTGTCTATTAGGGATTTGTGGAATCTATCAGTATATGCTAAAGCAATGTGCTTATAAACAAAGGAAATGTACAGATAGATCAGAGATATGGGTGGTTCAAATACTTTTTGTACTGTCAACCAATAGTGTTGTAAACAGGTTAAAATACCAATAGAATTGTAAACAGGTTAAAATACCAATAGAAGTGTAAACAGGTTAAAATACCAATAGAATTGTAAACAGGTTAAAATACCAACAGAATTGTAAACAGGTTAAAATACCAATAGAATTGTAAATAGGTTAAAATACCAAAAGAATTGTAAACAGGTTAAAATATCAATAGAATTGTAAACAGGTCAAAATACCAATAGAATTGTAAACAGGTTAAAATACCAATAGAATTGTAAACAGGTTAAAATACCAATAGAATTGTAAACAGGTTAAAATACCAATAGTGCTGTAAATAGGTTAAAATACCAAAATAATTGTAAACAGGTTAAAATACCAATATTATTGTAAACAGGTTAAAATACCAATAGAATTGTAAACAGGTTAAAATATCAATAGAATTATAAATATATTAAAATACCAATAGAATTGTAAACAGGTTAAAATATCAATAGAATTGTAAACAGGTCAAAATACCAATAAAATTGTAAACAGGTTAAAATGCCAATAGAATTGTAAACAGGTTAAAATACCAAAATAATTGTAAACAGGTTAAAATACCAATATTATTGTAAACAGGTTAAAATACCAATAGAATTGTAAACAGGTTAAAATATCAATAGAATTATAAATATATTAAAATACCAATAGAATTATAAACAGGTTAAAATACCAATAGAATTGTAAACAGGTTAAATATCAATAGAATTGAAAATAGGTTACAATACCAATAGGATTGTAAACAGGTTAAAATATCAATATAATTGTAAATATATTAAAATACCAATCACATTGCAAACAGGTTAAAATATCAATATAATTGTAAATATATTAAAATACCAAGAGAATTGTAAACAGGTTAAAATATCAATAGAATTGTAAATTTATTAAAATACCAATAGAATTGTAAACAGGTTAAAATACCAATAGGATTGTAAACAGGTTAAAATATCAATATAATTGTAAATATATTAAAATACCAATAGAATTGTAAACAGGTTAAAATACCAATAGAATTGTAAACAGGTTAAAATATCAATAGAATTGTAAATAGGTTACAATACCAATAGGATTGTAAACAGGTTAAAATATCAATATAATTGTAAATATATTAAAATACCAATAGAATTGTAAACAGGTTAAAATATCAATATAATTGTAAATATATTAAAATACCAATCACATTGCAAACAGGTTAAAGTATTGGTAATACTGTCAATAAAAACTCAAAGGACTTGTATTTCAAAGCAAGAAATATATGCTCCCCTCCCCAATCAATGTTAATCATTCTATGATACTGGTATACAAAAAATAGAAAAGAAGGGAGAATCTAGCGAGGTGAATGAAATGATATTTTGTTTTGAATGGGATAGAGAAAGTCCCTGATTTTTCTTCCTCTCACTAAATAAGCTTCATCGTTACAAACATAGGGTAAATTTCACAGTTGCCAGGATGCTAAAATCTTAGATTGCAAAATACTGCAGACCTAATAAATCTAAGTCCAAAAAATGAAAAAGGTATACAGTTTATCCCAGTGGAATGAAAATCTAATCTGTCATTTAAATATGCCAAAACACATGAAAAACAAATTTAATTTGTCTATCATTAATGTTTTTCCTAAATAGTGGTAACAAGGTTTTTGTTAATAAGTCTAACTTCAAACATAAAAAAATGCAAATAAATGGACTTATTGCAGGAATGGCTCGAACATGAACATCTTGTCAGAATATATATATATATATATATATATATATATATATATATATATATATATATATATATATATATATATATATATATATATATATATATATATGAATATAAAATATGTTTACCAAATGTTACTTTGCTGACTTATGTATGATCATCCTAGCAAGCATGTTGGGTTTATTTTCCAAAATGTTTTACAAGTTTAAAAAAATAATGAAAGATTTATTTAATGTAAAAAATACAAAGCTGCTAAAATGTCAAGAAAATCAAATCAGCCCATCAACATATGGATGTAAAAAGGCCAAACAAATTTTTTCTTTGAGTCATTTTTGTTAACTAATGCTTATAAGTTTTTGTCAAAAAATCTTGAAGTCCACAAAACTCAAAAGCGTGTTACAAATACCTGAAAACTAAAATTGTTGTAATGGCCTGAAAATCTAAGTTAATTTGTAAATCTCAAGTAAATTTTGCTTACATGTGCTCACAAGGTTTATATTTTAAAAAAGATTAAACAAGATAAAAGCTGTAAAACAATTGCAAACTAAGATCACAGCCACCAACATATACATATCTTTTGGGACCATCCAAAGTATCTAAATATATGCGTTGGCTCAATACTTTTGAGTTATCTTGCATTCATGAAAATGTTAAACATGGACAGTACAAAACAATATCTGTCCCCACAATGAATTACACCATTATCCTGTTATGCTACTCTATGAATGAGAGGTTTACAAAAAAAAAAAGAATTTTAATAAATTACTCCAGTTAATTATCAAACTAATTATTTTTTAACTGCAGTTAATAGACATAGATAGGATTATGGTCAAAGATTTTTTGCCATATTGTCAACAGCCTTGTCAAGTGATAAGCATGAAGACATGCCATACAGGTGTACCAAGTTTGAATCCCACAGTGCACTTTTAAAAAAATTAAAAGTTGTAATATGCATTTTCACCTTGGGTGTAAGACTCTAGTACTGTCACCCACCAGATGAAATATATCCATTATATGTATTCCCTTAGTACAATAATTTATACATGTTTACAGCACATCCAAGTGTAACCAATGTAGACCTAGATCTGCCATCCAATCAGAAATCAGCAGATTAGGCATGGAAACCATACAACTACTGAACTTGAGCTTGAGATTATGCTTCAACCAATCACAAATGATGTTACTTTTGAAAGGTTGTTTCTGATCAGCTGATAGTGGAAAACTTGATCTCAACCTCAAGCTCTGAATTCAATGATCCCCTGGCCTAGGTCCCTGTCACTTGCCGCTGGTATTTTCTTTTAAGTCATGGAACAAAGTGGGACATTTACTTTAGGTCATGGAACAATGAAGGACGTTTAGTTTAGGTCAAGGAACAAATAAAGACACTTTAGGTCATGGAACAAGAAGGACACTAACTTTGGGTCAATGAACAAGAAAGACACTAACTTTGGATCAAGGAACAAGCAATACACTTACTTTGGATCAAGGAACAAGCAATACACTTACTTTGGGTTATGGAACAAGAAGGACACTAACTTTGGATCAAGGAACAAGAAAGACACTGACTTTGGGTCACAGAACAAAAAGTACAGTTATTTTCGGTCATGGAGCAAGGACACTTACTTTTCAGCTGTGCATCAGCACTAGCAATGGTCTTCAGCCCTGTCTCTAGTTTAAGCTCACGATCTACTTGTCGTAAATGATCCACTGCAGCCTCACAGTCTGCCATACACTTGGACTGAAATTTGTGCCATACAAAAGAATTTAATAATGCTGCATTTAAAAAATGACCTCCTAAAAAGACAAGATTTTTCTGCCTGCTTATAAATGCGAAATCATATCCGTTATTTTTAAATCCCTTATTTCCTTTTCCCTTTGAAAAATAACTCCAATGATTGACACAGGATATGATATGGTGATAACAGCAATAAATGTAGATGAAAAATATCAGCTAAAAATTACGAAGTCATATGTTATGAATTAAAATTGCTACCAAGCTGACCCATTTGGTTTGGATACAGTTTCATTCAATCAACCAAACATTTTCCAACAAAATGTTATTGATTATTGATTCACATATTGGCATTTGATATGTCCATTGGAATCTCGACTACACAGTAGTTTATTGAGAGATGCCATCCATGGCTGAGTATCAAACAGTAAAATACTCATGGCACAGGTTATCTGCCCCTAGTACATTTAGCAATCTTAAAGAACCAAATCAATTGAAAAAAATAAGATAATTTAATTTAATTTTGCTGATAAAATGTCTACTTCTTTTCTACCACCAAATACACTATGATATACCTTATCTGTACATTACTTGTACCTTCTATGAATGTTCATGTCCTTTCAACAGCAAATAATGCAGACCCAGAACAGCAGGCATACAATGTGTAATTAGATCAAGGCATATGTTGTTACTCCTAACAAAGCAAGTCAATTAAAAAGTGGTGGCATTGTCTGGGATATCAGGATTAATGCTGGTTGCATTGGATCAGACTTATATTTAAGTACATATGGTATATAAAATCTAAACACTGTCACAGCTGTCGATGTCAGTGCCGGAAATTTTATACAAAATCTAAACACTGTCACAGCTGTCAATGTCAATGCCGGAAATTTTTATACATAATCTAAACACTGTCACAGCTGTCGATGTCAATGCTAGAAATTTTATACAAAATCTAAACACTGTCACAGCTGTCGATGTCGATGCCAGAAATTTTATACAAAATCTAAACACTGTCACAGCTGTCAATGTCAATGCCAGAAATTTTATACAAAATCTAAACACTGTCACAGCTGTTGATGTCAATGTCAGAAATTTTATACAAAATCTAAACACTGTCACAGCTGTCAATGTCAATGCCGGAAATTTTATACAAAATCTAAACACTGTCACAGCTATCGATGTCAATGCCAGAAATTTGTTTCACTATGTGCTGCTGCAGGCAAAACAGAAAGTTTAAAAGTACAGGCAGGCAAGAATGCAGTGTGTGTGTGTGTGTGTGTGTGTGTGTGTGTGTGGATGGAAGGACAGATGTGTGTCACATTCGACAGATGTTACTTGGGAATGTTTGATCAACGGATGGTGGTATTTTAAGATTTACATGCTTTTGCAATTCTCATCAGCTCATAGTTTATAATTCCAAAATGGATGACACTGTGACTGGTGGACAACCACCACATTGTTTGATGCTTGATTGTGTGTGCCATTTGAATGAGCAAACATCTGTCAGCTTTTATTTGACTATCAATTATACAGAGATTGCATTGACAACAAACACAAAGAAGTAAAAAAATATTGACTGCTCATTGGTCAATAATAAAAACACCTGATTTTGAATGAACTAACAGATCAAAGTGCAGAAACTGACTATTGACATAACTGAAATAAATATTCACAAATTACAATTGTTATTCTCTTTATTCATATTCAGAAAAACTGCAATGACATGACACTTTTATTTCTTAAAATATTCAACACATCTTGCCAGATTATTCAATCAAACTCTTGTTTAATTTGGCACAAAACTTTGCAGTACCTCAAGACATTGGTGGAACTATTCCAAAATTTCAGGAACCATGCCCTGACCATGCTATAGCTGTATTCATGTTATAACAAAGTGTGTTATACTGAGGTTTCACTCTGGTGGAATGCAATTTGATTCAAGATTCCATAAAAAAATTTGGTACTGCATTATATACAGGAACCAATTCCATTCATCTGAGATAAATTGATGTTTCACTTGCCTCAGTGTAGATGGTTCTGATTGGGAGAGGTCTACATTACTTTTCGATAAAGTCCTAAGTCTTTGATTGTGTACTGAATCAGTTAAGAATGATCAAATGTGACTTACATAAGTATCAGACTGCAGTTCCACTCCAGGCCCTGTAGGTATATGTGAACGGGTCTCGGCCTCTGCGAGAGTAAGTTTCTCTGATGCATCCTCTAGTGCATCTACAAGTTTTTCCAGTAGTTCTTCCACTTTCTCCTCTTTTGCCCGCTGTGTCAGGTCACCCCGCAACCTCTGATATCTCTCCTCACGAGACAGCCCATCTGCAGCCAACCAAAGCAATTTGCTGACTAACATTGTGATCTTATCTATGTGGCATGACTGACTATTGAACAAGTGAAGATCATCTTCTGTAGATTATTCAAAGATAACCCATACCCCACTTTCACTAAACATTATGCATCAATAAACCCATACCCCATTTTCACTAAACATTATGCTTGTATAAACACATACCCCACTTTCAGTAAACATCATAAATGTATAAAGTTAACAACACATCAGTACAACCTTGGCTTTATAGTGATGACTAAACGTTATGTTTAAAAACATTAAAGGTAAAAGTTTCACGTTTGGAAGAAAAATCCTTCAATAAAAGTTAACATATAGTGTTACAAGATAAAAATAAAATGAAAGATGCAATCTTTAAAATATTGGTATAAAATTTGCTAGGTAAATTATTCTTTAAAATGTGAGAGATTTTCTCTGGTGATATATCATTAAAAAAACTATCCAATGGATTCTTATAATATGGATATAAATATCTATGGTTTGAAAAAGGTATTAGACTGGCCTGCAGCATTGACGTGGGAGAAACTCATTAGTAGGGGTACGTCTCAAAGGTTGATGCTAACTAAAATTTACTCAAAAAGGCCTTAAACAAATGAACTTGTGTTGGAAACCTAAAGTTTAGAGAAGATTGGAATTCAGAGGCCTTTACTCTATATGATTTCCTGGAATATTGGAAATTAAACTCATTCAAAGTCTCATTAATAGAGGTTTGCCATATGTCCTCTAATTCTTGGATATGCCTTATTTTTTGTTTGTTAAGTATCTACAGAGATATCGCTACAGATAAACACTCTCTAGAATTTCCTATTTTATAATGTTCAGTTATGGTAATGCTGATTACTATAAACATGCATGCCAAAATTTTTAAATTCAATAATTCTTGGTAAAGTTGCAAAACCAAAGTCAACTGGATGAACAACCAGGGGACATAACTCTGTAAATGATGTTATGGAGTGCTAGAAATCAAACTCATTGAAAGTCATATTAATATAAAGCTGAATTCTAAATTTGGATAAGATAAAAAATCCTTAATCATGATGTCAAAAGCAAAATCAGGAACACAAGCAATCATATACCAAACTCTATTAAATGATCAAAATCAAGGTCAGGAGAACAGGGAATCAGGGGGCATAACTCATTTAAACAATCATGAAGAAAGATAAAAAAAAATTAAACTCTTCTGACCATTACAAAGCTGCATCCTAAATTTGGTTAAAATCCAGCAATTCACAGTGAAGTTATCTTGTAGAAAGCAATTGGCTCACTGACAGATGGATGGACCAATGGAGATATGATAAATGGTTCGTGTGATTACAACAAGACTCCACTTACTTTTCAGCAAAGATCCAATTCAGGAGATCAAGATTAAACATATGTTTTTCAGGAGACCGAATAATCAGAAGATTTTCATTTTGTAAAATAATTTGGAGATTAAAGGTAGTCCACTTTGAAACCAAATAAAAACTATTCTGAAAATCAACATATTTTTTCAGTCATGGTAATATAAAATTCTTTACACAGCAGGTTCTGGGAGACTGCCCATAATGAAAAAATAGATATGTAAAATATGCATAACTTACTTGATTCTAATACACCTGAAACTACTCTCCTTGGTGACTTGGGTGACCTTGGCCTAGGTTTAGGTGACTCTGACCTAGATGTTCTTACAGGTGATCTTGACTGCCTCTGTTGTAACAGTGCTCTCCTCTTCTCTGGTGGGCTCTCTGGGGGAGAGGCATCTAGGTATGCTTCTAAGTCTTTGGTATCCCACTCCAAAGGATATTCGCTGTCAGGGTGGTCAGCATACAGGTCACGCTCCAAATGATCGAGGTCATCACCAAGGTAATGAGGCCTTCTTTCAAGTCTTCCAATATCTTCAACCTTAAAGAGCAAAATAAATGAACTTAAGCTCCAATACTATGATACTTTGTTCTAAAATACATCTTACAAAGTACCGTCATTTATTAACTTGCATTATTTGCTCAAACAATGAAACACTATTGAGTTTTGCTTCCTTTCTCAAAATAGGTACAAAACTGTACATTCATAAAAATAAATTACAACAAATATACTGCTTGGTCTTGCCATTGATTATATAATCTTCAAAAGTAAGCCAAACAAAATTGAAATAAATGCAATGCACAAAATGTACTTTTGTTTAAAATGGACATGAAAATTGTGCCTTAGAAATAACTAGATACTGAACAGAAAACCAACCAAAGAAATAAAGAATTAAGTAACAAAAGTAACATTGTTCCAGTAGCCTTTCAAAAGTCAAATGGTAACCAATGGTAACCAACTCAAAACATTTGGCCACTCATGCATTATGAAATCAACATAAGATTGAAAAAAAGCTAGAGACAGTAAAGTCATCTTGGAAAAAATAGGAACAAAAATGGAGTCTGACAAAAAAGATGGAAAAGTGGAAAAAGTAGGTCTGCTGGAATGTATTTATTGGACAGAAAACTGAAATGAGATCTTTTGTACCTGCCACAATTTTATTTTACTGACCTGTGCCTCAGTCACTCTGCAGACTACAGCATAGAATATGGCAACCCTGTCTAGTACTTGTCGCTGGTATTTATGGAATTCATCAAGTTCAGCCTGGACAGTAAGTGCATCAGAACTGTCTCCTTTCTGAATTAGGTACAGTCCAGCCTCATCCAGGTAATCAAACTTCTTCTGATGACTGTCAACCTCATCTTTAATCCTCTGTCACAATAAAAATAAAATTCTGCAAATTGTAAAATTTTCATACACATTTTCATTAATATATAATTATTACTGAGTTTGCAACACTTCTATTTAAGTTGACACTAATATAGTTTGACAATACATATAAGAAAACTGTAACATACAGACCTGAATTTCCCTGAGTTTATTTCTGTTATCCATTGAGGACAGTTGTTCCATATTGGTCAGCTGGACATCAATCTCTGACAGCCAGGCGAGTAGTGAGTCCCGTGTTGCTGTGAAGTCCTGTCGAATGGCAGATGACTGTTTCATCTTACGCATGATTCCACTCATCTGCAGTTGCAGCTGATCCCAACGGTCATTTGCCTCTTGCATCTTGTTTTTCAACATGCCCAACCTGTCAGTACGACCTTCTCTTGCTAGCAGGCGGTACTGCTTGTTGATGTTCTCCAGCTGTCTTAAGTTCTCATGTACTTCTCGTTGAAGGGCCTGTGAAGCAGGTTGCCAAAAATGTGTATTGGTGACAATATTAATAAATATTCTGACTTCATTTATCTTCAAGGTATTGAAAAAAAAGACAACAATTTGGACAGTAATTAAATTCCTACATTGGGGAAATTATTTTGGTGTGTGACTGACTCAATACTTATTGATCCATGTGATTTGTTCTAAATGAACAGAAGACTATAAAAATACTGGCTCCCCCTGATGGGTGAAGCTTGAATGGAATGCGTATGATAACATACAGGCATGTATCTATCCATCCTTTTCTTTTCAAAATGAAACAGAGCCAATTTCAATCAAACTTGATAGGAATGTTTCTGAGGATATAGTCGACGAAATGAGAAAAAAATAGAATAAAGCAAATGTTGATGGATGACAAAGGATACATAATGGAATTAGGGAATTACAATAAGCTCACTTATTTAGAATAGCAAATATTAGTAAGACTGACTCACATCACATTTTCTGTATTCTTCCTTGCCTAAACTAACATTTAATTGGCTAGGAGATGTCTCCCTAACCTCCCTCTCCACAGCATTTAGCCAATCATCAAATGTCTTACAATCAGCTAATAGGTCCTGCCATAGCTGCCATGTCTCCTCAATTCTAAAAAGTAAATTCAATATAATTACAATTTAATGATAAGTAAATTGATCCTAATATATCTCAGAAGTAAACAAGTCAAGCATTGCATAATTGCTGTAATTAAATTCAATGCACTGTTATTAATGTTAATAATATGCAAACAAAATTGGGTAGAAAATTGTTGAATCTTGCAATAATATTGTTGCAGATCTTATTTTGAATATATTAGATTCTGGCAAAAATCATTCACCAAAAAGGCCTTCAATATATTATATTATAGTTAGAATCATACACCACAATGGCCTTCAATATATTAGATTATGTCTAGAATCAAACACAAAAAAGCCTTGACTATAATAGATTATGGCTAGAATCAAACACAAAAAAGCCTTGACTATAATAGATTATGGCTAGAATCAAACACTACAAAGGCCATGAATATGTTAGATTATAGGTGGAATCAAACATCACAAAGGCCTAGAATACTGTGTATTGTAATAAATCCCTCCCCCAAGGCATTAGATTTTCCAAATGGGGGGAAGGGAATTTATTTGAGTATAATAATGAAAAATAAAGTTGCTCTTAGACAGACTACATGTACATCTGTTTTTTTTACTGCTATTGAATTCAGCACATTTCCTGAACAAGTGAAATATGTATTTTTTGTCCCAATTAATATATAACTTTCCTCCCTCACTATAACATATTATTTGGGCTTCATAAATTCTAGCTGATGTATTTTGCACTGAACTGCCATTTCATGAGAAAGTTCAAAAACTTTTTGCATACATGTATATTATTGCAAATGTATAGAGGTATAAAAAGCCACCCAATGCAAGATAATTTTAACAATTAGCCAGCATGCTCATTTTGCATCCTAGATTTTGCCAGTGGCAATTTGGAGTGTTCTTTATCTAGCAAGCAATACTATGGTTGACATTGTTTTAATGGAATAGTGGATAATTTGAGAAAAGGGTATTTTAAGCAAAGAATTTTAGAAATTCTAAACTAGAACAAAAATAATTTCATAAATCTGAAAGCTAATGAATACTGAAAAGAAATTTAGTTGACATTTTATTAAAGGGGTCCATAGCATGACTATGTTATATCTGAAATAATGTTATAACGGGGTTCATCCATCAATTGACCATCTTATATCTGGAATCATGTTATAATGGGGTCCATGAATTGACCATGTTATAATGGGATCCATGAATTGACCATGTTATATCTGGAGTATAGTAATAATGGGGACCATGGATTGATCATGTTATAATGAATGAATAGATGCATTAAAGTGAAGCCAGCCACTAGGGTCATTTGTTCACTATTTTGACACTGCCATTTAATATGGCAGTGTGTTAATTTTCCCAAGGGGAAGGAATAGTGTCACATCCCCATGGGCATTTATGCACACAAAGTGCGCTATTTAATTTGGTCATCATATCATACTCGTAAAAAGGGGCTAATGATATGAATGTAAGACCTGGGTGATTGGGAATAGACCCAAGACACACTCAACCCTATCAACCAATCAGGTAGAAGGTTACAGGGGTGCAATGGCACCAAAGAATAGCGAGAGAAAAATAGTTTTCTCATATCGCTATGTTGATGGGCTCTGGATGAGGAAAAGGAGGAAAAGGTCCCAGAGGTCAGTCAGCCAATGTCGTAGATGGATGTCGTTTACGCCCGGGAACGACCTAGTCATACTTATTTCAAATTCAGTCCAGTTTTACTAATGGACAAAATAATGTGTCAGCCACCTGTGCAATTGAGTCAAATTCAATAAGTTATAGAATTTTATCTTGGTTTTCATAAATTTCTGTGTATGCTAACAAATGTACAAGTGTTTTGGGATTTAGTTATGAAGAGAACTTACTTTTCCCTTTGTTCAGGGGACATTTGACAGATGTTCCTCCATCGCCTGTCAAGGTTCTTCATAGCTGTCTGCAGGGCATTAAACTCAACCTGTGTAGGACATGCATCGGAGTCATGCAGTAACACTTCACAGAGGTTCAGCACTGAGCCAACACCAGCACTGTGACGCTCAATATCTTGGTGCCAATCCTACAGGAATAGAAAGTTGAAATGTCAAAATAAGTTTTCAGCCATGTGGCTTACCAAACTTTAACACTTGTGAAAAACTACTTTCAAAATTAAGACAAAGTAACAAACAATGCATAAGAGAAAGGTACATTTGAAAGATCTAACATTTTCACAATAATTGTGACACAATTTTAGATCAGTCCTTTTTAAATAAAAATATGGAGTTTTTAAATTGCTCATTAACCTGTAACCTTCACCTTTGACTGTTATCAAACAATTCTATGGCTGATCTCCCAGTATGTTCTATAAATAATTTTTACATGAATGAAAGTTCAAATGAGATTGTGTGTCTCTGTGTGTTTGTTTGTCTGTGTGCGAGAGAGTTAGATTTTTGATGCAGCTTTAAAAAAAATATTGCCATGATATCTGCAGTGTGAAAGTTTATAGTGATGTCTAGCATGGGGGCATCATGCCACAGACATGTAGCATCTTGTCCCATCCAGTCACATTATACTGATACCAGGCTGACCAGTCCTAAATCTAATCTCTTAATGCTGAGTGCTAAGCAATGCAGCTGTTAGTACTATTTTTGTAAATCTTTAGTATGACTTGGCCAGTGTTCAAACTTCCACATCTGTGGAATAAGCTCTAACCATTTAGGCCACCAAAGTGGTCATGTTATAATGAAGCAAATAGGTAATAAAACCAACTTACCTGTTGGTGTTTGAGTTTTTTCTTGATTTCCTTAATATCACACTCTTCATAGACGACTGGGACAGACAACTCACTCTCTACATCTGCCAACCACTTACGGAGGTTTGACATGCTGGTGTCCAACTGCTGGACTGCTAGCAGTGTCTCCTGTAACTTACGTTGCCTGGAATCATATGTTATAATAATCAAACTATAGCATGGCAAATGGCACAAGAATAACAGGATAGAAACCAAATATGTAACAATAAACTGATTTACCACCTGTCTATTGTGTTATTTTGTTGCCTGTTAATCAAATGGTATAATAAACAAACTGCAACATGGCAAAATCTACTCAAATGAAAAAATATATGTGAAAATAACAATTTATTATGTGACTATTGTGTTATTTAGTTTTATAATACTGAGATCATATGACTGTATATTCAAACATGTCACATATGATGTCATGATGTCCTACAGGACAAAGGCATGATGCCAATGTACCTAAATGTAATTCACAGAGTTCACAACATCATTTGTGCAGTTTATTGAATATAATTCTTCATTTACTTTTGATAAATAGATTAACATTTTCATGATCATTCCATATATTTTGATGTGATAAACAAAATGGTATATTCATGATTATTCTATATATTATGATGCTATAAATAAAATGATACATTCATGATCATTCCATATACATTGTATTTTGATGTGATAAATAAAATGATATATTCATGATCATTCCATATATTTTAATGTTGTAAATAAAATGATACATTCATGATCATTTCATATATTTTGATCACCATGGCTCACAAAGACAGAAAATTTTCAATAAGTTTCATAACTTACATCATAAATGTAAATTCATGTATGAAACTCTCTAATTATGCATGATATATGTATAAAAAATGTAGCCATATACTGAATATTTGCTAATTAATGTCCCTGGGGGTGTTATATTTTCCAAACAGGGGGCATTTATGCATTGTATTTGAACATGACACTTCAAATTCAGTATGAATATAAATAACAATAAATATCAGTACTAAGTCAGATTAGATAGATGTATTTGTACATACCTGAATCCTGTTACTGCCTTGAGGTGTGTCCACCTATCTTCTAGCCGTGTAATTTTCTGCTCGATATCATTGGCACGTACTTCGCTGCTGATTTTCATCAGCCGACGACCCTGATCTACTAGCTCATTCTTTAACTTTTCCTTCTCTATCATTTCCTCACGGAAGTCCTATTTAAAGGAAGGTATGATTAAACACTTATACAAGTCAAATTTGTTTTTAATTTGTTTTTAAAATAAATTATTTTGGTATGATTTTTGTTTTGGTAATGCCACAGGTAAGTAATTCAAAAGTCTGTAAAAGATTAAATACTAAGATATGCATCATACCAATAAATACAACTTGAAAGTGACAGCTTAAGGGTAGTATGTCTGATGTATGAATATGCCTACATAACAGACAAGAAGCAGGATTGATGCATACTGTAGACCAGTACTTAGATAACAGACAAGCAGAAGCATTGTATACTTAGACTGGTACTAAGATAGCAGACAAGAAGCAGGAGCATTTTACACTGTAGGCTGGTACTTATATTACTGGTGTTGTAGACAGATATATAGAAAACAGACAAGAAGTAGGACTGTTGCATACTGTAGACATGTACATAGAAAACAGACAAGAAGTAGGACTGTTGCATGCTGTAGACAGGTATTTAGAAATTAGTATTAGGACTGTTGCATACTGTAGACGTACACTGAAAACAGAGAAGAAGTAGGACTGTTGCATACTGTAGACAAGTACATAGAAAACAGATAAAAAGTAAGAATGTTGCATACTGTAAACAAGTACATAGAAAACAGACAAAAAGTAAGACTGTTGCATATTGTAGACAAGTACGTAGAAAACAGAGAAGCAGGAGTGTTGCATACTGTAGACAAGTACATAGAAAACAGACAAGAAGTAGGACTGTTGCATACTGTAGACAAGTACATAAAAAACAGATAAAAAGTAAGACTGTTGCATACTGTAAACAAGTACACAGAAAACAGACAAAAAGTAAGACTGTTGCATACTATAGACAAGTACGTAGAAAACAGAGAAGCAGGAGTGTTGCATACTGTAGACAAGTACATAGAAAACAGACAAGAAGTAGGACTGTTGCATACTGTAGACAAGTACATAGAAAACAGACAAAAAGTAGGACTGTTGCATACTGTAGACATGTACATAGAAAACAGACAAGAAGTAGGACTGTTGCATACTGTAGACATGTACATAGAAAACAGACAAGAAGTAGGACTGTTGCATGCTGTAGGCAGGTATTTAGAAATTAGATTAGTATTAGGACTGTTGCATACTGTAGACATGTACATAGAAAACAGACAAGAAGTAGGACTGTTGCATACTGTAGACATGTACATAGAAAATAGACAAGAAGCAGGAGTGTTGCATACTGTAGACAGATACTTCAAGAAACATGAAAACAGGACTCTTACTACTAACCTTTCTGATGGTGAAATGGTAATCACTAGTATGCATAAAGAATGGCTTATCGTTAGCCTGTAGAGATAATGGGAATAAATGAAAGCTAAAATGTACCCTCTTTACAATGATTCCACCCCACCACCATCCCAATGTTTCAAGTAAACTACATGCAGACTGATGCAGGCAGAAATAAGTGATCTCCTTTTTCTTAAGAATCAGAACAAGGTGTGATTTGATACCTTGTCTATTCTGTTTAGAAGGTCCTCAATGTGGTAGTCTGTGCAAGAAATGACCTTGACCTCCATCTGATCCATCCAATCACAAAGATCACGCACTTTTTCATTAAAGCTGGACCACCTGACCATGTTGTCATGGACACGCTGGCTTCGTAACTCCACTTGGCTCCGTAACTCATCCCATTGTTTATTAAGCAGACGTATTCTCTGATGGAGAATATTCATGTCATCTGGCTGTACCACATGTGATAAAACTTTCTCTTTTGCCAAAAGTGTTTGGCGCTTGTCCTCTGAATTTGTAAAAGATGTTTCTATGTCCTTACACCTGTGATGATCGGCTTGAAGTTCATCATAAGCGGTGGCAATATCCTTGCCAAGATTTGTACGAATATCCTTCAGCCATGCTTGAATTGCCTCAATATCCTCCTCACACTCAGTCCACTGCCTGAGAATTCCATCTAACCTCTCACGGTGTTCATCCACCTTCTCGAATATTTGATGCCAATGCTGTTGTAACTGCGCCATGTTAACCCTGATTTCCTCTGCTGCCATACGATCAGCACGCTGCAATAGTTGCTTCCCTTGCTCATTCATTTTCTTGAACAGGTCATCTTGTAATTTAAACTCATTCTGAGTATGCTGAAATAGATAAATAATGATTGAATCCTATGCATAGGATTTGAAAATGATCAAAGTTTGATCAATTAGAAAGAGGTCAATATTGTGGCTAGCTTCAGTTTAATGCAGTCTTATTGTATAGATAATTACCAGACTTTCTGCTTAAGCAAGTCTTAAAGCGACAAAATCCTTGCTTCTCTGTTTATGTGGTCTTTCTAATAAGAACTGATCATGAATGATGTTTTGCATTATGTATCATTGATTTGTTCCATAATCTATTTCTACTCAAGACAACTGTTATCTGACAACTAAAATTTGACAAATGATATTATACATTGTATATGACCAATTTGTTATCTAATCTATTTCTTCCTTGGGCAATTCATATATGGCAAATGATGCCATTCAATGTGTATCACTAATTAATCTAAATATCGAGTGGAGGCACACAAAAAATATATTAAAAAAACATTTCTCCTTGGTCTCAATACCAAATACAAAAATGATAAATTTTCATTTGAAACCTTGCTTAAATATCATAATCATCTTATATTTTTGTTTGGCATTGTGTAGCACAGCAACACAAGAAGGCTATCTAGTGCCAAGGAAACTAGAATAAAGTGCCTGGCCCTAAGAAACACCAATGTAGTTGACCTAGGTGGGTCAGATGGTAGGATTCAAACCCACAACCTTTTGGTTGTGAGTTCAATACACTAACTACTGAGTCAGTGGGGTCCCCATGCCAGCTCATATTATAAACAATATAATAAACAGATCAAGCAATCTTACTGTACAAGAAAAAATGACATTGTATAAAATATTTGGATATCTGTTAGTTAACCTTTAATTGCCCCTTTATATTTTCCAGATAAATTAAAACAATTATTGTCAACAATAAAAAATAAATACAATAATGTTAAATTTATCAGTCCGTCATACCTTGGCTTTTTCAACCAAATTTTTTATTCTTTGAATAGAGGCAGTGCTGAAATCAAATGCCTGAAGCTCCTCCTCTTTTTCTCTCAACCAATTACGTAGCTTCTCTACAAGGTCATTGAAGGCACTCCATTGTTTGACCGTGTTGTCAATAATAGCCTTTCTCTGATTGGCTCTTCTGAGCACACTCTGCCACTGCTCTGTCAATAAATGAAGCTTCTGCTGGAACTCTTCTCGGTCCTCAACATCCCCATCCTTTAGCATCTTCTGTCCGTCGCTGATAATGGCATGAAGTATTTGCTGCCTGCTGTATATCTCGGATTCAAATTTCTATAAAAAATAATTAAAAACCATATTACACTTATCATCCAAAATGAAATAGTTGAAATGCTAAAAGTACCATATAAGTTGATGAATATTTTGAAGCTTATATTTATTTAGATCCAGCAAGATAATCAGTTTTGTTTATCATGTGTTTCTTTTTGTTATAAAGTATAACATAGAGAAGGAAAATATTTTAACATGAACAGTGCAGTTATACAGCATGACAGAACTGTAAAATATTTTAACATGAACAGTGCAGTTATACAGCATGACAGAACTGTAAAATATTTTAACATGAACAGTGCAGTTATACAGCATGACAGAACTGTAAAATATTTTAACATGAACAGTGCAGTTATACAGCATGACAGAACTGTAAAATATTTTAACATGAACAGTGCAGTTATACAGCATGACAGAACTGTAAAATATTTTAACATGAACAGTGCAGTTATACAGCATGACAGAACTGTAAAATATTTTAACATGAACAGTGCAGTTATACAGCATGACAGAACTGTAAAATATTTTAACATGAACAGTGCAGTTATACAGCATGACAGAACTGTAAAATATTTTAACATGAACAGTGCAGTTATACAGCATGACAGAACTGTAAAATATTTTAACATGAACAGTGCAGTTATACAGCATGACAGAACTGTAAAATATTTTAACATGAACAGTGCAGTTATACAGCATGACAGAACTGTAAAATATTTTAACATGAACAGTGCAGTTATACAGCATGACAGAACTGTAAAATATTTTAACATGAACAGTGCAGTTATACAGCATGACAGAACTGTAAAATATTTTAACATGAACAGTGCAGTTATACAGCATGACAGAACTGTAAAATATTTTAACATGAACAGTGCAGTTATACAGCATGACAGAACTGTAAAATATTTTAACATGAACAGTGCAGTTATACAGCATGACAGAACTGTAAAATATTTTAACATGAACAGTGCAGTTATACAGCATGACAGAACTGTAAAATATTTTAACATGAACAGTGCAGTTATACAGCATGACAGAACTGTAAAATATTTTAACATGAACAGTGCAGTTATACAGCATGACAGAACTGTAAAATATTTTAACAACATAAACAGTGCACTTATATAGTATAAGAATAGGGAATAGTATAACACTGATAATGAAAATATTTTAACATGAATGATACAATTGTAGAGTCTGACATACACAGTATAATGAACTGATAATGAAAATATTTTAACATGAATGATACAATTGTAGAGTCTGACATACACAGTATAATGAACTGATAATGAAAATATTTTAACATGAATGATACAATTGTAGAGTCTGACATACACAGTATAATGAACTGATAATGAAAATATTTTAACATGAATGATACAATTGTAGAGTCTGACATACACAGTATAATGAACTGATAATGAAAATATTTTAACATGAATGATACAATTGTAGAGTCTGACATACACAGTATAATGAACTGATAATGAAAATATTTTAACATGAATGATACAATTGTAGAGTCTGACATACACAGTATAATGAACTGATAATGAAAATATTTTAACATGAATGATACAATTGTAGAGTCTGACATACACAGTATAATGAACTGATAATGAAAATATTTTAACATGAATGATACAATTGTAGAGTCTGACATACACAGTATAATGAACTGATAATGAAAATATTTTAACATGAATGATACAATTGTAGAGTCTGACATACACAGTATAATGAACTGATAATGAAAATATTTTAACATGAATGATACAATTGTAGAGTCTGACATACACAGTATAATGAAAATATTTTCACATGAATGATACAATTGTAGAGTCTGACATACACAGTATAATGAACTGATAATGAAAATATTTTAACATGAATGATACAATTGTAGAGTCTGACATACACAGTATAATGAAAATATTTTCACATGAATGATACAATTGTAGAGTCTGACATACACAGTATAATGAACTGATAATGAAAATATTTTAACATGAATGATACAATTGTAGAGTCTGACATACACAGTATAATGAACTGATAATGAAAATATTTTAACATGAATGATACAATTGTAGAGTCTGACATACACAGTATAAGGAAAATATTTTCACATGAACAGTGCAGATATACAGTATAACATGGATAAGAAAAATATTTCACATGACCAGCAAGTTACATAGTATGACATAGAATAGGGAAATATTTCATATGACCAGCAAGTTACGTAGTATGACATAGAATAGGGAAATATTTCATATGACCAGCAAGTTACGTAGTATGACATAGAATAGGGAAATATTTCATATGACCAGCAAATTACGTAGTATGACATAGAATAGGGAAATATTTCACATGACCAGCAAGTTACTTAGTATGACATAGAATAGGGAAATATTTTAACATGACCAGCAAGTTACGTAGTATGACATAGAATAGGGAAATATTTCACATGACCAGCAAGTTACATAGTATGATGTAGAATAGGGAAATATTTCATATGACCAGCAAATTACGTAGTATGACATAGAATAGGGAAATATTTCACACGACCAGCAAGTTACTTAGTATGACAGAATAGGAAAATATTTTAACATGACCAGCAAGTTACGTAGTATGACATAGAATAGGGAAATATTTCACATGACCAGCAAGTTACATAGTATGATGTAGAATTGGGAAATATTTTAACATGACCAGCAAGTTACGTAGTATGACATAGAATAGGGAAATATTTCACATGACCAGCAAGTTACATAGTATGATGTAGAATAGGGAAATATTTCATATGACCAGCAAATTACGTAGTATGACATAGAATAGGGAAATATTTCACATGACCAGCAAGTTACTTAGTATGACATAGAATAGGGAAATATTTCACATGACCAGCAAGTTACTTAGTATGACAGAATAGGGAAATATTTTAACATGACCAGCAAGTTACGTAGTATGACATAGAATAGGGAAATATTTTACATGACCAGCAAGTTACATAGTATGATGTAGAATAGGGAAATATTTCACATGACCAGCTAGTTACATAGTATGACATAGAATAGGGAAATATTTTACATGACCAGCAAGTTACATAGTATGACATAGAATAGGGAAATATTTCACATGACCAGCAAGTTACATAGTATGATGTAGAATAGGGAAATATTTCACATGACCAGCAAGTTACTTAGTATGACATAGAATAGGGAAATATTTCACATGACCAGCAAATTACATAGTATGACATAGAATAGGGAAATATTTCACATGACCAGCAAGTTACATAGTATGACATAGAATAGGGAAATATTTCACATGACCAGCAAGTTACATAGTATGACATAGAATAGGGAAATATTTCACATGACCAGCAAGTTACATAGTATGACATAGAATAGGGAAATATTTCACATGACCAGCAAGTTACATAGTATGACATAGAATAGGGAAATATTTCACATGACCAGCAAGTTACATAGTATGACATAGAATAGGGAAATTTTTCACATGACCAGCAAGTTACATAGTATGACATAGAATAGGGAAATATTTCACATGACCAGCAAGTTACATAGTATGACATAGAATAGGGAAATATTTAACATGACCAGCAAGTTACATAGTATGACATAGAATAGGGAAATATTTCACATGACCAGCAAGTTACGTAGTGTGACATAGAATAGGGAAATATTTCATATGACCAGCAAATTACGTAGTGTGACATAGAATAGGGAAATATTTCCCTATATAGTATATATAGTTATATAGTATGACGTAGAATAGGGAAATATTTCACATGACCAGTATAGTTATATAGTATGACATAGAATAGGGAAATATTTCACATGACCAGTATAGTTATATAGTATGACGTAGAATAGGGAAATATTTCACATGACCAGTATAGTTATATAGTATGACATAGAATAGGGAAATATTTCACATGACCAGTATAGTTATATAGTATGACATAGAATAGGGAAATATTTCACATGACCAGTATAGTTATATAGTATGACATAGAATAGGGAAATATTTCACATGACCAGTATAGTTATATATCATCACATACATTAGGAAAATATTTTAACATGAACAGCACACATATTATGAATGTAAATAATGTGAAGCAAATTCTCAAAATGCCAAGGTCAGCAACTGGAGCATCAAACAAGATTACTTTCAATTTAAAAAATTTTGAGTGTATTTTTAACTGCCTAGACTACTAGCTGGCAATTTCTACCACTGGCAAATGATATCTCAGCCAATTTGGTTTAGTTTAAAAAGCCATAAAAATAAAAAAATGCATTTACTTCGCACTTTCTCTGCTGGTCCTGAAGGTCAGCCAGATTTCCTGTGATTTCCATTGCAAGGTCTTGCTCTGTCTGAGCAAGGAATGTCATCCATGTGTCACATTTCTGGGTCAAGTCCTGCTTCAAAAGCACCATACCCTGAAGCATTTTACAACGTTCTGATGTTTCTGCAAACAATCGATGCCATTTGTGGTTTAATTCATTCAGATCTGATGCTGACATCTCACTCAATGCCAGACGATAACCAAGGTCATTCAAAGCATCAAGCTTCTGATAGTTTGTATTAAACTGATTAAGTAGTTCCTTAAGGTGATCCAAGCACTCACGCATTGTATCTTCATCGGCTGATTTATTTGGATCATCCATTCCCAGAATTCTCTCAGCCTGTGATAAGAATGCATTCATTGAAGCAAATGCTTCCTGGAAGCGGTTTTGTTGTGACATGTCACCTTGAAGACTTTGGATGTGCTTTCCAAGCTTCTGTCTGAGTGAGAGCAGCCGCTGATCAAGACCCATAAGACGCGATGTAATGCTGACAATAGATGACGGGTCCATATTTCGGGTAACCTCATCACTTATCCGATAAAGTTCAGATATCTGCATCTGGAAATTGTCCAGTTCCTTCTGAAGAGTCTTTAAAAAGAATGTTAATATTTTTAATCATATTGAAAGGATTCAAAATTAAATAGTTTACATATATTTATTCTATTTATGTACTTTTGTCAATTTACTATAATCTGTACATTTTCTGTGGATATAACTGTACTTTTGTATACTGCTTGGTTCAAATTTGACAAACATTTGTTTAGAATTCTACCAACGAGAAGCACTGATTGAAATGTATGTCTACTCACCTGATAAAATGTATAGCTAGAGCAATAAATCCTCTCCAAGTTCATTTGAACTTTCTTTTTTTGACAATTCCGATATGATTAAATAAGGCTATCAGCTTGGTACTAAAGAAAAACTAGAGGAATCAATTTGCTCATTTAAACATAACCATCTCTCTCCAACATTCAACCTCTACCACAATGATGGAAATGACTCTAGTCAAAACATGTGTCACTGAGTTTAGATGATGTCAGTGATGGAAATGACTCTAGTCAAAACATGTGTCACTGAGTTTAGATGATGTCAGTGATGGAAATGACTCTAGTCAAAACATGTGTTACTGAGTTTAGATGATGTCAATGATGGAAATGACTCTAGTCAAAACATGTGTCACTGAGTTTAGATGATGTCAGTGATGGAAATGACTCTTGTCAAAACATGTGTCACTGAGTTTAGATGATGTCGATGATGGAAATGACTCTAGTCAAAACATGTGTCACTGAGTTTAGATGATGACATACCATAATGTATACCAAGTTTCACAATCAGCCATAAAAAACTGAAGGCAAACAGCAGGACTAATAGCACCAATGAGATAGTGTTAAATACTGCATTAGCAATAACGCTTACCAAAATTTTCAATGGCAAAGTGATTTGTTGGCAATAACGCTTACCAAAATTTTCAATGGCAAAGTGATTGTTGGCAATAACGCTAACCAAGCTTTTCAATGTCAAAGTGATTTGTTGACAATATTGCTTACAAAAATTTTCAATGTCAAAGTGATTTGTTGGCAATATTGCTTACAAAAATTTTCAATGGCTAAGTGATTTGTTGGCAATAACGCTTACCAAAATTTTCAATGGCAAAGTGATTGTTGGCAATAATGCTTACCAAAATTTTCAATGGCAAAGTGATTTGTTTTCAATAATGCTTACCAATTTTTCAATGGCAAAGTGATTTGTTGGCAATAATGCTTACCAATTTTTCAATGGCAAAGTGATTTGTTGGCAATAATGCTTACCAAATTTTCAATGGCAAAGTGATTTGTTGGCAATAATGCTTACCAAAATTTTCATAGGCAAAGTGATTGTTGACCAGCAAATGTTCAGATCATGACAATAATACATACCAACTTTTCTTGCAATCCATCAAAAACTTCAGGACTAGTTGTGCTAAAAAGATCATTATATACTGCTTTAAGCCACAACACAAAATTGGCAATCACTCACAAAAATTGTTGTGACAAAGCACATTTTCAGGTGGTGTCCATAATGTTAAAAAAGTTTCATGACAATCCACCAAAAATGTCTGGACTAGTGTGCTAATAAGATTATATCATATACTGCTACAAGACAAAAAAGGCAACAACTTTAACAAAGAATTGGGATATCAAAGTGATTTGAAAATCAGTGCATCTTCAGGTGATGACCATAATATTTATCACATTTCCTGGCAATCCATCAGAAACTGTAGGACATGGTTGTTTATGAGTGCCAGACAAATATACACAAGGATTACTATATACTCCCACCACTACTGAGGCACAGGTATAAAAACACTTGTCCTAAGTCATACCATCAAGTAAGCAATAGCATAGAAGAGTTAAGAAATACTATATAAAGGGTTCTTAACAATGGGCATACCCTGCTTTGCAGCAGATTTTCATCTCTTCTACCAGTGTCTTCTCTTGCATAGACTAGATCATCACAGAGTCTCTCTTTGGCATCAAGCCATGTTCTGGCATGGGTGTACTGATCTTCATACAACAGCCACTGCTGGAGACAATCTCTGAACTTGTTGGTCCTCTGATGAAGCTCATTGAACATGTGCTGCCATCTGCCCTGTATGTCTTCCTGTGTTGTCTGGATCTCCTGACGGACTGGTACTTCACAAACCTGGCTCAGGCGAGATGCCAAAGCAACAAATTTTTCATGGCGAGGACCCAGCCTGTCCATATCTGACATCAAGTTCTGAAAACAAGTACAATGCAATATTAAATTTCTCAGGCAATCTGGAAGAAACATAAACAAACTAAATTGATCTTTAATGTGCAGTTTTTATAGATATTCAAATATATAAAAATTTGAACTCTACAAAAAGGATTCCTAATCTTGTTTTATAAATTCTACATTATTCTCAAAAAAGTAAAGTTTCAAATTTTGCTCTCCAGCTACTTCCTTCTCTCTTTTTGGGAGTTTTAGCAGCTGTTGTCTGAATGTTAGTGACATGTAGAGTAGGTGAAAACAAGTGAAAATGAAAATGAATTTGTATGATAAATATCCAAACTAAATTTATCTTCAATAAAGTGGAAATAAAGTGGAAAACTATGTAAGTTTGAAAAAGACAGAAACAAATTAAAACTACATAAGTTTGAAAATGATAAAACATTGAAAATACATTAAAAAGTTTGAAAAAGATAGAAACTGATTAAAAATATATTTGAAAAAGATAGACACAGACTAAAAATACATAAATTTGAAAAAAAGGAATATTTTAAAAACATGAACATCATTTAGGGTTGATGATTTTGGAGGTTACTGCCAGATCACTCAGCAGCACAGAGGTTTGCGTGAGAATTTTTGAGATTATTTTACCATACTATAGTTGTCCCATACAAATAAAAAACATGCAGTACACTGTTGACACTGAGTACATTCTTATCACAGGCTGCGAGAATTGGTAAAGTTTTCTCTTTTTTTTAATTTCACTTCAACATTGCTTTACCTCTCAGCTCAAATGAACCAATTATATTGTGATTATAAATGCACCACAACTTTAGCTTAATGTTGTATAATCGGACACATCCCCCTTTATAAAGCTCTTTCACTTATTCAATCGGTCGCTTTTATGAGTGTCATAAAGAGTGAGCACTGGAATTTAAGTCTTTTTTAAGATATTAAATTTTTCCTCATTCATTTATTTCTTTAGTTCAAATAAAATCTTGGAGAAAATACTAAAGTTAAGCCTACCTCCAATTTTTCCACCTGTATCTTAAGTGTGGCAATGTCCCCACCAATCATGGTGTATCTCTGCAGACAGTACTCAGTCTCTGCCAGGGTCTGAGTTATGGCTGTTAACTCATTATGGTAACAGTTCCACTGGGTCAACATGTCCTCCAGTAACACTTGAACTTGGTCCACCTGGCTGTGAAGGTGATGCCACTGGTTCTCAAAGTTACTTAGACTTTCCTGTATGTTCTTTTGGCAACCAGGATGGTCTGCACTCAGTTGTACAAGAGTCTCACCAATTGTTTTCACTGAGTTGACATCTGTCTCCTTACTCTTAAGTGTCTGCTTCAAAGCCTGTAATGTGATGCATCATAATGTTATATCAAATAAAGTCTTTAAAGCCTGTAATGTGATGTATTTTTAGGTTATATCAAATAGCATCTTCAAAACCTGTAATGGGATGCATCCTAATGTTATACCAAATATATCAAATAAAATCTTCAAGGACTGTAATGGGATGCATCCTTATGTTATATCAAATAAAGTCTTCAAAGACTGTAATGTGATATATTTTTACGTTATATCAAATAAAGTCTTCAAAGCCAGTAGGGGCATTTTTATGCTATATCAAATAGCATCTTCAAAACCTGTAATGGGATGCATCCTTATGTTATACAAAATATATGACTGTTATATCAAATAAAGTCATTGAAGACTGTAATGTGATGCATCCTTATGTTATATCAAATAAAGTCTTTAAAGACTGTATTGGAATGCATTATAAAGTCTTTAAAGACTGTATTGGAATGCATCCTTATGTTATATCAAATAAAGTCATTGAAGACTGTAATGTGATGCATCCTTATGTTATATCAAATAAAGTCATTGAAGACTGTAATGTGATGCATCCTAATGTTATATCAAATAAAGCCTTTAAAGACTGTATTGGAATGCATCCTTATGTTATATCAAATAAAGTCATTGAAGACTGTAATGTGATGCATCCTTATGTTATATCAAATAAAGTCTTTAAAGACTGTATTGGAATGCATTATAAAGTCTTTAAAGACTGTATTGGAATGCATCCTTATGTTATATCAAATAAAGTCATTGAAGACTGTAATGTGATGCATCCTTATGTTATATCAAAAAAAGTCTTTAAAGACTGTATTGGAATGCATCCTTATGTTATATCAATTGAAGTCTTTAAAGACTGTATTGGAATGCATCCTTATGTTATATCAAATAAAGTCTTTAAAGACTGTATTGGAATGCATCCTTATGTTATATCAAATAAAGTCTTTAAAGACTGTATTGGAATGCATCCTTATGTTATATCAAATAAAGTCTTTAAAGACTGTATTGGAATGCATCCTTATGTTATATCAAATAAAGTCTCCAGATGAGATGAATGTCTTTATTTTAAAAAATGTATGCATTGAAAATTAACATTTTGATTCAAAGCAGGATTGTTTGAACTTGTAAAATATCTAAGAAAAAATCTGATGTGAAATATGCCTTATGAATAATGAAGCAGACAACACAAATGTGGCTTTAAGAGGAAATACCTTGCCAGTTTCTCACTTTGTTGTGTAAATCATCAATGAGAAAGCATGGGTGTAATACTTTACTATAACCCCATTTTTAAAAAGTAGGTCAAATGGTTCCCTACTAAAATTTAAACCAAAACAATTACCCATATTTTTACCATTAAATTCCTCTGATGATTAATGTATTTGTTCAGGATTAAGTTTTTAAAATTAACATCAGGATTAAGTTTATAAAATTAACATCAGGATTAAGTTTATAAAATTAACATGAAGTGTTTATTTAAAATTGTACCCATATTTGAACATTACATTCCCTTGAGGCTTATGTATTTTATCAGGATTAAGAAGGATACATGCCATGATGATGACAGTCTATACAGCTTAGCTTATAAGGATACATGCCATGATGATGACAGTCTATACAGCTCAGCTTATAAGGATACATGCCATGATGATGACAGTCTATACAGCTCAGCTTATAAGGATACATTCAATGATGATGACAGTCTATACAGCTCAGCTTATAAGGATACATGCCTTAATGATAACAGTTTATACAGCTCAGCTTCATAAGGATGCAAACCATGATGATGACAGTCTATACAGCTCAGCTTATAAGGATACATGCCATGATGATGACATATACAGCTCAGCTTCATAAGGACACATGCCATGATGATGACAGTCTATATATACAGCTCAGGTTATAAGGATACATCCCATGATGATGACAGTCTATATATACAGCCCAGCTTCATATGGAAACATGCCATGATGATGACAGTCTATACAGCTCAGCTTCATAAGGATACACGCTATGATGATGAAAAGTCTATACAGCTCAGCCTATAACGATACATGCCATGATGAAAAAAGTATATACTGCTCAGCTTCATAAGGATACATGCCATGATGATGACAGTCTATACAGCTCAGCTTATAAGGATACATACCATGATGATGACAGTCTATACAGCTCAGCTTCATATGGATACATGTCATGATGATGACAGTCTATACAGCTCAGATTCATAAGGCTACATGTCATAATGATGACAGCCTATACAGCTCAGCTTATAAGGATACATGTCATGATGATGACAGTATATACAGATCAGCTTGATAAAGATACATGCCATGATAATGACAGTCTATGCAGCTCAGCTTCATAAGGATACATGCCATGATGATTACAGTCTATACAGCTCAGCTTATAAGGATACATGCTATGTTGATGACAGTGATTGTAATTTGTATGAAACATATTTAGGGATACATACCTTGCAGTCTTTCAGTGTTTGTCTGACTCCTACTTCTTGTCCAATTAGGCGATACTTTTTAAGCTTATCCTCATGCTCCTTGATCCAGGAAACCAGAACCCCTAAGGTCCTCTCATACTCATCCCAACGTGCATTCATTGCCTCCAGCATCTTCAGCCGATCTGACACATGACGGCTAACTGTCTGCCAGCGACTGTTAAGGGATCCTAGACGTTCTGAGAACTCATTACATTCAATAGGTGCTGGACTGTCTGCATCGTCTTTTGGTTGTAGGACTTCTTGGTTCACGAAGTCCACAGTCAGCTGCTTACTGGACAAGTCAATCTTGTAATTCTGCCAATGACACAAAGAACTAGTGAATTTTTTTTTTTAAATTAGCTTTCATGCATTGTAAGATTATACCTTTAATTCATAGCAATGTTTTTACTATTAATACAATAATTAATAGTAAAAATATTGTTATAATACAATAATTAATAGTAAAAATATTGCTATAATACAATAATTAATAGTAAAAATATTGCTATAATACAATAATTAATAGTAAAAATATTGCTATAATACAATAATTAAATGTAAAAATATTGCTATAATACAATAATTAATAGTAAAAATATTGCTATAATACAATAATTAATAGTAAAAATATTGCTATGATAATAGATTACTAGTTCTTTTACAAAGAATTAAACATTATCACAGACTCTGAGAATAAGTACTAAATTAACAAAATGAACACCTTATAAGCTCAGCACATTTTATGAATAAAAATTGAATTTAACAAAAAGAACACCTTATAAGCTCAGCACACTTTATGAATAAAAATTGAATTTAACAAAAGGAACACCTGATAAGCTCATTACACTTTATGAATAAGAACTGAATGAACAAAAAGAACATCTTATAAGTTCAGCACACTTTATGAATAAGAACTGAATTAACAAAAAGAACACCTTATAAGTTCAGCACACTTTATAAGAACTGAATTAACAAAAAGAACACCTTATAATTTCATTACACTTTATGAATAAGAACTGATTTAACAAAAAGAACACCTTATAAGTTCATCACACTTTATGAATAAGAACTGAATTAGCAAAAAGAACACCTTATAAGTTCATTACACTTTATGAAAAAGAACTAAATTAACAAAAAGAACACCTTATAAGTTCATTACATTTTATGAATAAGAACTGAATTAACAAAAAGAACACCTTATAAGTTCATCACACTTTATGAATAAGAACTGAATTAACAAAAAGAACACCTTATAAGTTCAGCACACCTTATAAGAACTGAATTAACAAAAAGAACACCTTATAAGTTCAGCACACTTTATAAGAACTGAATTAACAAAAAGAACACCTTATAATTTCATTACACTTTATGAATAAGAACTGATTTAACAAAAAGAACACCTTATAAGTTCATCACACTTTATGAATAAGAACTGAATTAACAAAAAGAACACCTTATAAGTTCATTACACTTTATGAAAAAGAACTAAATTAACAAAAAGAACACCTTATAAGTTCATTACATTTTATGAATAAGAACTGAATTAACAAAAAGAACACCTTATAAGTTCATCACACTTTATGAATAAGAACTGAATTAACAAAAAGAACACCTTATAAGTTCATCACACTTTATAAGAACTGAATTAACAAAAAGAACACCTTATAAGTTCATCACACTTTATAAGAACTGAATTAACAAAAAGAACACCTTATAAGTTCATCACACTTTATAAGAACTGAATTAACAAAATAAACACCTTATAAGCTCATTACACTTTATGAATAAGAACTGAATTAACAAAAAGAATGCCCAATAAGCTCATTAACAAGTTGCAACTACAGACTTGAATATTTGTTCAGTCTTAAATGCTTATGATATGCAAAACATACCTTATACTTTTTAAGTATAACTTCTAGATCAGCAACACTCTTCATGGCTTTATTTTTGTCATCCCGGAGAGACTTCTCAATTGTATTCAGCCAAGAATTTAGCTCTCCAAGGGCCTGTCGTGATGGCATCAGTTCCATTTGTGCCTGGTGTAGGTACTCTTCAACTTTGTTGATATCATGCTGTAACTGGGCCCAGTCTTCCTGGAGCCAGCTTAACCGATCCTCAAGGTCAGCTGACTTATACACCTTGTTCTGCATCAGCTGGTTGCCAACAGAGATGACTTTCTCTTTTAGAGGTTCCTGGTTTTCCACTTCCTTGCGGAACTCCTATTTTAACAGAAAATAATGGTACAGTGTACTGTGAATTCATTATTATCTGGGAAGTATCAATGTTCGTTATTTATAGGGAACCAAATTTTATTAATTTCATTATTGGTGGCATACTAATTTTAATTGCCTGTGAGGTACCAATTTTCATTAATGTCATTATTGGTGGCATACTAATTTTGATTGCCTGTGAGCAACCAATTTTTATTAATTTTGTTATCAGTGGCATACTAATTATGATTGCCTGTGAGGTAACAATTTTTATTAATTTTGTTATCAATGGCATACTAATTTTGATTGCCTGTGAGGTACCAATTTTTATTAATTTCATTACCGGTGGCATACTAATTTTGATTGCCTGTGAGGTACCAATTTTTATTAATTTCATTATCGGTGGCATACTAATTTTGATTGCCTGTGAGGTACCAATTTTTATTAATTTCATTATCGGTGGCATAATAATTTGGATTGCCTGTGAGGTACCAATTTTTATTAATTTCATTATTGGTGGCATACTAATTTTGTTTGCCTGTGAGGTACCAATTTTTATTAATTTCATTATCAGTGGCATAATAATTTTGATTGTCTGTGAGGTACCAAGTTTCATTGATTTAATTATCTGAGAACTTTTATTCATTTTATGGCTGCTAAAAGCCCCAATTTAAATACCAAATGAACAGTTATTAATCTTTGAACACAACAGGACCCACCTTCCCATATTAAGATAGTTATGTTCAAAGTATAATTGTCTGCAAAACCATTGTGAAATTCTCCCTCGTAGTAAGAAGGGTTTTAATTAAATTTAGCAACATTATCTAGGGAATGACCTCCCTCGATATTATGACCAAGTGTGAGTGAAAGATAGAATATCAACAGAGAACTGAGCAAGATTATTGGTAAGAAATAATGCAATACGAGTCCCCTTAGACAAGAAAAATTACAAATTTAATCATACAAATTAATAGTTGTAATGTCAATTCAACTTAAATGATATCAACAGGATTTGGTAGCAGTGTCTAATTTGGATTTATTACATCATCATAACAAGTGGTGAAAAAAGCACAATGTTCACGACTGATTGCACCTCCTTATCCTTGACTGTGTTCCAACATTCCTATTTCTTTGAGTCTTCCCTTTCCGACTGCCTCGTCCTTTTGGACTTCCTAGATTTTATTCTCTTCTTGTCAGTTTCCCCTTTCGGACTTTAGTTGTAACTTCTTCCATTTTTTTTTTTTTCTGTTTTGGACTCCATCTATGGACTGTTGAGTCCCCTCTCTCTTGGAAAACTGTTTCCTAAATGCTGTTAACTTTAGAACGTGTTCGGCCAGCACTAAACCTGTCTTTCTTGCAAGACAGACACCTGGTCCCTCCATTGTTTAACGAGGAAAGCACTATTCTTTCTTAGGCTTCCCCTGGAGCCAAACTTCTCTCTCTCAGGAAATTTCGGACTAAAGAATTTTGACCAAGGTTTTCATTTTCAAAAGCACATTAGTTCCAAGATGTACATCTTAATTTCACTTGGCCAATCATAAGCAGTGGTTTCTAAAATGTTTTCCTAAGACAAACATTTGTATCGTCCATCAGAATCTCTGAACTATGTTATACAACTTTTCCCTTTAAAAAATGACTATTTGACATGGATTGGAAGTTCAGATGTCTCTTTCTCAAACCTGTTTTAAGATATCCCATTAATTTCATTGAATCGGAACACTAGCCCCTTTGAATTTTTAACACTGACATGGGAGAAATTAAATATAAAGGTCAAAATGACCCTTTCCAAAAACTCCCCTGGTCAAAATGTGATAAAATCTTTAAACTTGCAGATTCAACTTTAAGGTTCACTGCTTATTAGAGATTTGATTCTTCACAACCATAACATGTTATATTCACAAAAAGTAAATAAATTATGAATTCACCATGATGCCTGCTTTCCTATCTGTCAAGGATTGCAGGTAAAATGTAACCCTTTTGTCATCCAACTTACAAACTCATCAACTGACATTTTTCACCATTCCCTACATATTAATTTTCCATATATCACTTTGTACAAATATATCTCCTTTATAAGTCCTTAGAAGATGATATTAAGCCAAGGCATTCTATGAATAATGAGCAAAGGTTGAGCAAACTGCAAAGAACAAAGATCCTAACCTTCCTTAAGTTAGCATAATGCACCTGCAGATCAGGGTCTATATTGTTTGTTCTACTGATTACTCCTAACAAACTGAATAGACTCAGATCTACATGCATAGAAAACTGATCACATTTATTGAGACCAAAGTTGACTATGCATGCTGTAAAATGGTGCAATCTTTTTAAAATCATCAATGGAAAATATATTCATTGTCATGCCATGTATGTGATAATTAGATTATATTTTTGTTCTGAGAGATAAGACCTTAATATACAGTAAAACCCTGTTATAACATGCTTTGTTATACATTTATTAGACTGAGAGATAAGACCTTAATATACAGTAAAACCCTGTTATAACATGCTTTGTTATAATACAAGCTCAGATATAGCATATTCTAGGAATGAGACTTGAAACTTTTAAGTAATTCCCCCCATTTCTTGAAGTATTAAGCTTCATTGCCAAAATAAACATGAGTTTGATAAATAATTTGGCAAAAATGTGTTGTATTCTTGAAAAAAAATCAAATACCTGATCACTGCTTCTTGTTGTTTTTTTTGAAAATATAAAGCTGATAATTGTAAATTGAATTATTACTTTATCATTAAAACTATTAAGCTTCTTTATGTTTGGTTGAATGCATCCATTATAGGGTAAACAATAATCTAATGCTCAGTCATCTGGTATGATCAACCAATGTCAAAAAGGTTTCTTACATGAATTTAAAAATCAGTTAATTTACCCACCTGATTATTGGAAAACAACAGATTACCAGTGCCTGTTCAATGAACTGTCATACACACCAACTTGAACAGCCTTATTGCCCTAATTGGCACGAAGGATTTAGTCAATGCCACCCCCACCCCATTTTTTAAAAATCATCTTTATTTTGAGTGATAAATGAAGACAGCAGTTCCAAGGCACTATTACATACACGGTCCAGTTACCATTGTAATGTTAAAGTTGAATTACAGCTATGTCATTGTCACCCAATGACTGGAACAAAACCATTTAAGTTGTAGGTGTATAGGAATCAGCTATTATAATAAAACATTCTGTTCCCTTTTTTGATCTGCAAAGTCATAGCTATTCATTAAAATTTTCAATTAATATTGTTTTTTTTATAATTTATATCTTTCCTGCCTCTCAGATAATGACTATACTGTATGGAGACCACTCTTCACCCATAAAATTGAATGGTTTACTTCCCAGACTGGGTTCAGGCAGTTTATTGTTGGTCTCAAGTACAATATGAGACCAATACCCTTAACATCTGGTATGAATTTCAGTCAAAGTTTTTCTTCAAGTCTAAATATGTGTTTCTTTTTACAAACTCCCAATATCTGATTTACCCATTTTCTTGTCAATACAAACCAGATACTCAGAATATGTTTAGAAAATATGATTGAGAAAATACAGTTTTGCAATTTAGGATGAGTGTATTGGAAATAAATTGAGTATTTCCAATTGAATGGAATCTAGCTGAAATATAGAAATTATGCTTCTTTGTGCATATATATGATGGAATTGCTAACATAGGTAGAATGAGATCAGCTTAAAAGAACACTTCAGTTGCCAATTTTCTTACAAAATTTATAAGTATTTACTAATGAATGGCTCAGAGCTAACATGACACCAGCCTGGGTCAGCTACCATGGTGTGTCCTTAAACTAGGTACTTTACTCCATTTACCCCAGTACTAAGTAACCTATGTGTGCATAGCTGTACTGTAAAACACTATACCAAAGTGCCTCCCAATATTATATATATACTAACTGCTTAAAGTATTGCTTATTTAATATGCAAGAAATTGGTAACTGTGCCAAGAAGCCCATAATTCTGCACTTAGATAGACAGACAGACAGACACACACTTTGTACAACTATGAGGATACACATGCAATATTTTCTTTCGCTGGCTGATATGGATACTTAGCTACTGAACAATATGGTACTTATCATAATGGCGATTTCTGGACCCTGATCTTCATGTTAGAGCAGGGTATCATTGTAATAAGCCCTAGTGTTATGTATATTTGATTTAAATCATTTAATTTTGTTTGTCAGATTCAAATTTGACATTTTGGGTTTAAAATTCGTTAGTTGGGAGAGATTTTCTAGAAATGGATGACCTATACACTCTATAAGTAAACAAAAGATGTTAACCTCATTTTCTTTCCTTGCTTCAGAGTGTAAACAAGCTTCTAAAATGATTGGTTGATTCCAAAGACATTAGAGCTTTATTTTAAAAATGATTGGTTGATTCCAAGGTCATCTTTCTAGATCATGCTGGTTACATGGTTTCTTGAACATGAGATTGTTCTGAGAGATTCTGGAAGGTCATGACCCCTTTCATGTTTACCGGAAAACAAGTATTTAAATTATTGTTTGGGAGAGAACAGTTCAGTAGAAGTAGGGCTTTTATAATATTAAGTTGTGTCTTCTTTTTGAGTTATTATGGAAATTGTGTCAATTCGTTTGAAGCAAGAGGAATTATTTTATTATTTATCTGGAAAAGAATATGTGCTCATAGATTTTCATTTGAATTATTATAAAACTAAAACTGACTTCATCACATGACATCGTCATCCATATTGGATTACATTGTCAAGATTCAAACCGGGAACTATCAGAACATTTTATTATCAGGACTCTTGCAATTCCACTAGTGGATTATATTGTGAATTCTTTGTGGATTAATTTTTGGACTTGATTCTCTAAAACCGTAAGTTTATTTATTTTCTTTTATGAAAATATTTGTACTCAATATACTGTTTGTTAAATTTTACAAGCTGGTTATTTTCACTTCTTTCTATGTTGCTGCTTATTCGAGCCTAAGCACGTAACACTAGCAGCAAGTCATTTTGGGGGATGCTGGATATATATTGTTTGTACCTACCAGTAACTTATCAATCTTGTTCCGTACTGTCGCAATGCTCTTTCGATCCACTTCAGACAGCTGCTTGATCCCAGTCAACTTTGTCCTCTCTGTGGTCAGCCATGATCTGAGGACTGTTGCATCTGCCTCAAATGTCTGAAGCTGATCCCCTAAGGATTGTGTCCTGATCATAAGATAAAATCGTGTAGACTTGTATCATCATTACAAGATGCACAGACAAATTTGCATTATTTATAAACTGTATGGGTATTGATAAGTTAGTATTACTCATAAACTGTATGGTCCAAGATTAGTTAGTATTACTCATAATATATTACTCATAAACTGTATGGTCCAAGATGAGTTAGTATTACTCATAAACTGTATGGTCCAAGATGAGTTAGTATTACTCATAATATATTACTCATAAACTGTATGGTCCAAGGTGAGTTAGTATTACTCATAAACTGTATGGTCCAAGATTAGTTAGTATTACTCATAATATATTACTCATAAACTGTATGGTCCAAGATGAGTTAGTATTACTCATAAACTGTATGGTCCAAGATGAGTTAGTATTACTCATAAACTGTATGGTCCAAGACGAGTTAGTATTACTCATAAACTGTATGGTCCAAGATGAGTTAGTATTACTCATAATATATTACTCATAAACTGTATGGTCCAAGACAAGTTAGTATTACTCATAATATATTACTCATAAACTGTATGGTCCAAGATGAGCTAGTATTTATCATAAACTGCATGGTCCAAGATGAGTTTGTATTACTCATACACTGCATTGAGATGAATCTCCATGAATTCAAGTCACAATAAAATAATTACAAAAGGATAAAAATTAAAAACATAAAAATATTCAATCATTAAACACAAAGCATCAAAGTTCACCCAAACCAAGTAAAACAATCATTTATACATAAATCCCTAATCCAAACAGGTGATAATTCAATACTTTTTTAAAACATGGATACACTCATTCTGCAACCCTCACATTATCAAGCCATGTGTATGTGCACAATCCTGGTTATGCATGCCAATTAAGTTTAGGTATCACAAGAAAGACACACAACAAAGATAAAGGCACTAGTCAAAATAGTAAAAATACAAAGTATAATTCTTGATATCAACCATAGTCTTGTAAAATAGTAAAAATACAAAGTCTAATTCCTTAAATCAGCCATAGTCTTGTAAAATGGTAAAAATACAAAGTCTAATTCTTTATATCAGCCATAGTCTTGTAAAATAGTAAAAAATACAAAGTCTAATTCTTTATATCAGCCATAGTCTTGTAAAATAGTAAAAATACAAAGTCTAATTCTTTATATCAACCATAGTCTTGTAAAATGGTAAAAATACAAAGTCTAATTCTTGATATCAACCATAGTCTTGTAAAATGGTAAAAATACAAAGTCTAATTCTTTATATCAACCATAGTTTTGTAAAATGTCAAAGATCTTCCTAACTGGAACATCATGTGAGGGACACATACTATGGCAAACTCATTGGACAGACATACCAGATAGGATATTGTCATTGGACAAACATACCAGATAGGATATTGTGACTGGACAGACATACCAGATAGGATATTGTGATTGGACAGACATACCAGATAGGATATTGTCATTGGACAGACATACCAGATAGGATATTGTCATTGGACAGACATACCAGATAGGATGTTGTCATTGGACAGACATACCAGATAGGATATTGTCATTGGACAGACATACCAGATTGGATATTGTCATTGGACAGACATACCGGTTAGGATATTGTCATTGGACAAACATACCAGATAGGATATTGTCATTGGACAGACATACCAGGGCAGAAAGGTTGACATTTTGAAGGTGTATGAAACCTATTTTACATTTCCAAGCTTGTAGAGGGAGTCTTTTGGATATTTATAATAATTTACAGATTTAAAATATTAATAAAAATACATGTGGATGTACTTAAAACAGTTTGACTATTCTGAAATCGACAAAATGACATGGTATGATTCAAAGGCAAAATTGACCAAATACATCAACAATTTTGAATGATGTTAGGTAACAGTGAATTCATTTGCTCACCTCTTCAGCTCCTGGGATAGGCTGGCATTTAAGTCTACCCACTTATCAGCCAGTTCAGTTATCATAGTTTCTAGGGCAGGGCAGTTAATGCTGTGTAAAAGTTGCTTCCCTTTGTCAACGATTTGGAATACGGTGGGTTTCTCATCATTAAGCTCCCTCTGTAACCTCTGATACGTATTGATCTTTGTTTGGATTGCATGAAATGAATCCTCATTGCTGACTGGCCGAGGGATTTGTTGGTCAATATCATCAAGGAATCGCTGGAGCTGGTGGAACTTCTCATCTATTTCTGCCCACTGTCGAACAAGTCTGTCAAGTCTTTGACCATGAAGACTGGCACGATCTTGTAGAACATAAGTCAGGTTACTGAGGCGGGTGTGAGTTGGCAGGTGCTTCTGTTTTGTGGCCTTGTCACACTGAGCTGCTAGTGAGTCTAACATAGCACGATGTACCTCAAGGTCTCCAAAAAAATCCTGGAATGTCAATATTAAAGTTTATTATTTTATAACTCCTGTGAGAACTGATTTTTCATTGGTTGGACTGACAACAAACCATGAATTTCATTTTAAAAAATGTCTGCAACTAGCACATGATATCATAATGTTAAATTCATGATGTCATGCAAATGAAATGGAATTTTTACTATAAAGCAAATTAAAGTTTGATTTTTTTTCACAATACATATACCCTGTATATTATGTAGCAAAACAAATATAGCTGTGTGTGGAGGTGATTATGAAGTTTCATGAACTATCAACCCAATAATGTTGAAGTTTACTATTTCATAAACTTACTATTAATGAAGGTCTTTAGTTGCCTATCTACTTCTTTCATAATATTTACTCAAAGTTTATGAAACTACATACTGCATGATGTAGATAATAGGCATAAGAAATATGTTATAACAAATTTCAATAGGACATGTAAATTGTTCCTTTCCAAGGATTAGGATAAGAAATATCCTCAATGCAAACCAAAACAAAATTATCCAAGGATAAGAATAAGAGATGTCTACAATACATAACCAAACCAAAATTATCCAAGGATAAGAATAACAGATGTCTACAATAAATACATAACCAAACCAAAATTATCCAAAAACATGAGATGTACATAACACAATACCGTATTTTCCGGCCTATAGGTCGATGCGGAGTATAAGTCGAATTGACGAATTTTGTAAATTTTCCATCCTTTGTCCATATATAAGTCGATTCGGAGTATAAGACGAGGCCAGGTCAATAACTTGGCTATGTATTTTATACTACCGGTAGTAACTTCCGGTTGCATGAATATTGATGGTATCGTCATATAATATTCCATATTACCGGCAATATCCATTGCAACAAGAGCTATGATCATTCCTTCCAGTTGAAAGTTTAAACCTACGGTAATTTTTTTGAGAAATTTTGTCAAATACAATTACGGTACTTTATTCAGAGAACCATGCATTGGTACATACACGTGTCTAATTTATATATACATGTATAATCTATTGCATGAAAAGAGTATCAACACCGTGTACTCACCAGCGAATCTTGTAACATACATTGAATCCATAATACAAATATTTCCATTGAAAATATCCACACACGGATGTAAAATATTCAATAATTTTGTCATAGATCATTATGTGACTGAATTCAATAAAAAGAAAATAACAATTACGTAACGGGTGTACGTAATGAATGATGAAATAGTACATGTCCGTAGATTAAATAATGGAAGCTAAAGCACATTTTCCTACACAAGCTGCTAGTCCAAGTTCTTTGAACTTGCCGCCCAGCTATTGCGTCATGTTCTTTTGATGTACTCTAATACGCGGCACATTGTGTCAAAACATAGTCTTCTAATTTATCCTCAATATTACTCCATCTTGCTTTGCAGCCAGGATTTGCTTTCTTTGTTTTTTTTTTGTAGCGCCTAATGCAACCTTAGGTTTACGCCAATCCCGGACACATTTTTCACTTACACCATATTTCCTGTGAGCAGCCATATTCCCACCATTCTCTTCAGCGAACTTTACAACTTCCAGCTTAAAAGCCGCCGTGTAAGACTTGCGTGATTTTACGGGAGGCATTGTGAGAGAAGTTGTATGATTTGTAAGGGGATATTTATATGAATGATTATGACTGAAAAAATTGATCAAAATATACTGAACTCATTAAAATGTGCCCGTACTAAAGCAATGAAAACAATGCCCATGGCTAAATTCATTATTTACATCGAGAGAAGGGAGTGGGCATCATTTCCTGTTGTACTTAATCCCATTGATATTAAACACGAGTAGCGTAATTGATGCGGATTAATGATAAAGAACAATGGGGTACCGGCAATATGGTAACTAGTATCGGTAGCTAAAGCCAATATCAAAATCGAAACAATTGAGGCAACTGGCTTTGATTGTTGTTGGAAACCAAATACAAATTTATCAACAAACGATATAATCAAAGAGAGACGCCGAAACGTCAGCTGGTTAAAAATGAATATAGGTGAAGTGTTGACATTACAATTTGCTTTAAACTGAATTGCGAAACTAAAAATGGATCACTGATGATCTATGAGTACTGGTAGTCCATCCATATATCTGATTTTAGTGTAGTTTAAACCTACGGTAATTTATTTGAGAAACTTTGTCAAATACAATTAGAAACATATGATTTGGGGGATTCAGTAGAATGCATGATCTACATTATTTTATAAATAATCATAGAACACTCGAGTTAATATGGATTACATCCCTTTGTAGGATCAATTGGATCAATAAAAAAAAAGCTATGACGGTAATTGCTCACGTGTGTCCAACATTATACTGAAAAATCAAATATTAATGGACCAGTTATTTCATATCTTTTTTTTAAGGAACAAACAATATGCTTTGAATTAGTACAGTAAACTATAGAGTATAGACTGTAAGTGTGCTATGCGGCCCGGTGAAGTTTTTACCAGTAATTGTTTTCTTTAATTTTATGTTTGAGAAATAAGAAAAAACACGCAGAATGCAAAATAAATAATGACAAAACTTACAAATATAAATGCAGTCATATTATTTTATGACAATTTATTGACATAGTAATTTAACATGAATTTGTACTTCAATGTGACCTGTTTTCGATTATGCTGATTATAGAGCAATATCAATAAAATACCGGATACTGTAATCCATATATAAGTCGATGCAATTTCAATGACAAAATCCATATATAAGTCGATTCGGAGTATAAGACGAAGACCAAACTTTCAAGTCAAAAAGTCTCGACTTATAGGCTGGAAAATACGGTATTTACTATATCATGCCAAGGAAATGTGAGCTAAATGTCTTTCCCAAGGACACACTGAGGCAGGTGACCTGGGCTGGTCTTGACAGGTAGAAGTCCTTTGTACAATGAAGAAAATGTCAAAAATGTCTTCAGGTAGCAAAGTTACATTTTGCAGGCAGTTTAAATAAAATTCACGTTATCAAAGCGCACATTAAAAAAGGCATTTACTAACAAAATTCACGTTATCAAAATGCACGTTACAAAAGGCATTTACTAACAAAATTCCATAAAAAGAGAGTTGCTTTGCACAGAAATTCTCATTTTTTTTATTATGCCAGTCGTATTTGTGTACATGAGGAGGGTGAAGATTTAATTTGGTCTATGTTATTATGACACAGCAACACAAGTAGGCTATTTAGTTTTGAGATAACTGGAGTAAAGTGCCTTGCACAACTATGCACCACGGCAGTTGACCTGGACTAATTCAATGTAGTGAGGCAATGGGAGAAAAGTTCCTTGCCCAGAACACATCACAGTAGTGCTTTGCCCAGGTTTGATTAGAACCAACACTTATGGAAACTTTTTGTAAGCTTGGTTTTTGTTGAAATTATAACTCAATGTAGTTACCTCATACAAATGGGCATATATGTAATAAATGAATTATAATAACTGATATTAATGGATGTTATCACTGAAACAAAATGGATTTCTGCACCGAACAAAATGGCACAACTGGTAACCATGGTGACTTAAAACAATTATGGGCACATGGTTGAAGTATGATGTTTCTAAACCAATGAACTATGATACAATATTCAGTGACAAAATGTCACCAAGTTTTGATTTCTCTCTATGAAGCTCAATACAACTTATTAAGGTTAAAGGTCATACATTTTCATGAGAAGTAAATACAAGTCCAAATAAGATATGTGCTGCTATCGTGCAAAAATGTTGTAAATCAGCACATGTTGACTGCTGTTTGTCTGAACAGAGCTAATTCAAGCACTCTCAGTTATCGCTTCAGCTTTGCATACAAATATACAATTCCATTAGTTAACTTTGTGCTTCTATACAGTGTCTGGCAAAGTGCGTGTGTTAAGGAAGAAGAAATTCCAAAGTTAATTGAAAAACAAAGCACCTTGTGAGCACTAAGCTGCTGTTTGAGGTGCTCCAGATCACGTGCAGAGATGGATTCTGTACTGAGTTTGTCCTGAGCTGTGTCCAAGAAGTCTGAGTAATCCTGGAGTAATTTCTCATATTGCTCCTGTACTGACACCGACTGCATCAGGTATGCCTTCTGCTCCATTGCCTACATTGGCAAAAATATTATATGAATATAAGAGAAAGTATTTTAAAAATATACTAATATCACAGGTGAATGAATGATCATGTCTTATGAAACAGGATTTAGCAGCAAAATTATATTTTACAAAATTTATATTATTATTATTATTATTGTTGTTATTATTATTATCCTATGAAAGAACAGCATTAATGAAGAAAAAGTAATATTTCCATTATCCTGGTATTCAAATACAATTTGCAATGACAATGTCAAAATCTTTTCTTGATTTTATACATAATGTAAATACATATTGATATTTATTGTTCTTTAATACATCCGAAATGTCAAATACACTTCATAGGAAACATAGCACTTTAAAGAAAAGAATACAAACATTTCAGCAAAACTGAACCATTGTTCCTCTTTTAGCATTTTTAATATTTTTTTCTTTTGTGGATCATTTTACAAGCTAAATATATTCAGTAATTTATGGTCATCTAGGTAAGTCCAAGATATAGGTGTACAAAAAGAATATTTAATAATTTATGGTGTGAGGTTCAAGGGTCATGTCTACCTTTCTCTGTAGGTCCATGTAACTTGACTGCAGGACATCCACCGTTTGTGGGGAAACAAGCTCTGGGTCAAGAGATGACAACTCTGACTGCCTCTGTTTCAATTCCTCCAACTGCACCTCACACTTCTTCAACTGGGCTTCAATTTTCTGAATAACAAAATCTCATAAATTATACCCAATATGCAAAAGATAGGTGGCATTTGCTACTACTACATCATAATCAAGACTAATACAAAAGTATCATTACACCATATACAAAGAATAACATTTTTTCTAAATTACTATTATCACCATGAACACTAACACAGAAGGTGGCACCGGGAGGCTGAGTGGTCTAAAGCACTCACCTTTACTGATCGGTGCCATCTCACTTCTGTCTGCAAGGATATAAGTCTCAGGCTTGGCCAAGTGGGTATGTGAGAAAGCTTGCCAGTAGCTTCCCATGGATTGGTGGTTCCCACCGGGTTTTTCCTGGGCTCTTCCTCCACCAGTTATACTGGCTAACATATGTAGCCAATGCCCCACAGGACTCATTTCAAACCTATTGCCTAGGTGTTAGGAAGAGTGAATGGTTGACATACAATGAGGGTATTCATACACTGTTATCTCTGTAGATGCTGATGCATATACTGGGTGTATAATGGTAGCTTAGTGACCTAAACATACACTTATGATTTCTTTAATAGATACATGTATATTGTTAATCACAAACAATGTTGAAAATGCTTTGAAAAATAGAAAAGAAAAAAAAGAACCAAATGCATCTCATGGTAAGCCTGTGTGAACATTTGTATGTCTATATCATTTGTGGCAACCTTTCATTCAGGATATGTCAATATCATTTGTGGCAACTTTTCATTCAGGATTTGTCAATATCATTTGTGGCAACTTTTCATTCAGGATTTGTCAATATCATTTGTGGCAACTATTCATTCAGGATTTGTCAATATCATTTGTGCAACCTTTCATTCTGGATATGTCAATATCATTTGTGGCAACCTTTCATTCAGGATATGTCAATATCATTTGTGGCAACCTTTCATTTAGGATATGTCAATATCATTTGTGGCAACCTTTCATTCAGGATTTGTCAATATCATTTGTGGCAACTTTTCATTCAGGATTTGTCAATATCATTTGTGCAACCTTTCATTCTGGATATGTCAATATCATTTGTGCAACCTTTCATTCAGGATTTGTCAATATCATTTGTGCAACCTTTCATTCAGGATTTGTCAATATCATTTGTGGCAACCTTTCATTCAGGATATGTCAATATCATTTGTGGCAACCTTTCATTCAGGATATGTCAATATTATTTGTGGCAACCTTTCATTCAGGATTTGTCAATATCATTTGTGGCAACTTTTCATTCAGGATTTGTCAATATCATTTGTGGCAACTATTCATTCAGGATTTGTCAATATCATTTGTGCAACCTTTCATTCAGGATTTGTCAATATCATTTGTGCAACCTTTCATTCAGGATATGTCAATATCATTTGTGGCAACCTTTCATTCAGGATATGTCAATATCATTTATGGCAACCTTTCATTCAGGATATGTCAATATCATTTGTGGCAACCTTTCATTCAGGATTCGTCATTATCATTTGTGCAACCTTTCATTCTGGATATGTCAATATCATTTGTGCAACCTTTCATTCAGGATATGTCAATATCATTTGTGCAACCTTTCATTCAGGATTTGTCAATATCATTTGTGGCAACTTTTCATTCAGGATTTGTCAATATCATTTGTGGCAACCTTTTATTCAGGATATGTCAATATCATTTGTGGCAACCTTTCATTCAGGATATGTCAATATTATTTGTGGCAACCTTTCATTCAGGATTTGTCAATATCATTTGTGGCAACTTTTCATTCAGGATTTGTCAATATCATTTGTGGCAACTATTCATTCAGGATTTGTCAATATCATTTGTGCAACCTTTTATTCAGGATTTGTCAATATCATTTGTGCAACCTTTCATTCAGGATATGTCAATATCATTTGTGGCAACCTTTCATTCAGGATATGTCAATATCATTTATGGCAACCTTTCATTCAGGATATGTCAATATCATTTGTGGCAACCTTTCATTCAGGATTTGTCAATATCATTTGTGCAACCTTTCATTCAGGATATGTCAATATCATTTGTGCAACCTTTCATTCAGGATTTGTCAATATCATTTGTGGCAACCTTTTATTCAGGATATGTCAATATCATTTGTGCAACCTTTCATTCAGGATATGTCAATATCATTTGTGGCAACCTTTCATTCAGGATTTGTCAATATCATTTGTGGCAACTTTTCATTCAGGATTTGTCAATATCATTTGTGGCAACTTTTCATTCAGGATTTGTCAATATCATTTGTGCAACCTTTCATTCAGGATTTGTCAATATCATTTGTGCAACCTTTCATTCAGGATATGTCAATATCATTTGTGGCAACCTTTCATTCAGGATATGTCAATATCATTTATGGCAACCTTTCATTCAGGATATGTCAATATCATTTGTGGCAACCTTTCATTCAGGATTTGTCAATATCATTTGTGGCAACCTTTCATTCAGAATATGTCAATATCATTTGTGGCAACCTTTCATTCAGGATTTGTCAAAATCATTTGTGGTAACCTTTCATTCAGGATTTGTCAATATCATTTGTGCAACCTTTCATTCAGGATATGTCAATATCATTTGTGGCAACTTTTCATTCAGGATTTGTCAATATCATTTGTGGCAACCTTTCATTCAGGATATGTCAATATCATTTGTGGTAACCTCTCATTCAGTATTCAACATGAAAGAATTTGAAAATGCAGGTTTATGTTTGCTTAACAAATCAAAAATTCTTAAAACTCAACCCATTGCAAGAACCCTCATGGATCCACTATGGAAAAAGTATAAAGTTTGATTTGATTGCAACAAACGGCTTAGAAAGATAAACCATTACAGTTCAAAGATATTGGGTTATATTATTGAGAGACTTAAATTTGTTAAGTAAATTAGGGACAGTTTTAAAATTCAAGATTAGATTTATATCTTTTTTTTAAAAAAATCCTTGGCATAATGACCTACTCAAAAAGGCATTATATGTAATATAGCCTTCAAAATGTGACATTTGTAATGATCTAATTAGATATACATTACCTTTAAATATTGCAGCTAAAAGTGTCACATTACTGCACTAATCAAAATGATCTAATTAAACAGACACTCTTTAATTTCACATTGAAAACATATTTGCACTCATCGTAATTATTTAGTTTAACGGACACTATCTTTAATATAGTATTGAAAGCATCCCATTTGCATTCATCATAATAATCTAATTAAATAGACACTTTCTTTAAAATAGAGTTGAAAATGCGACATTTTTGCACTCATCGTAATGAACTAATTAAATTGACACTATCTTTAACATAGCATTGAAAGCGTGACATTTTTGCACTTATCGTAATGAACTAATTAAATAGACACTATCTTTAACATAGCGTAGAAAGTGTGACATTTTTGCACAGATCGTAATGAACTAATTAAATAGACACTTTCTTTAACATAGCATAGAAAGCGTGATATTTTTGCACTCATCACAGAAATCTGTAAAGTCTCACATATTTTAAATAAATTATTTTTATTAGTGCAACTCACAGATGAATGAAAACTAAAGTCCTAATAATTCTCACCGATTCTAAACTGATCTGAATCTATAGTAAGGCAGTCCAAACAAAAAAGAGATAACTGTGACCTAGTTAATTCAGAAACTAATGATGCAGAATTTAAGATTTTTATTAAATGCCATTTCGATATAAATCCAGATGAAAACATCTAATGATCCCAATACATTCTAACTTCATTGCTAAATATGAAAGTAGCTCCAAATAAAGGGAATTAATTATAACTGACCTGCATATTGGAGATGAGGCTGTCAAGAGATGCTGTGGGACTAGTTGAACTCATCATATGCTTTGTTTCTGCCAGCTTCTTTTCCAGGTTCTCTACCTCCTCCTGAAATGCCAAACAACAGATCAAAATCTACCACCTACAGAAACACATTGCCCAAAAAACAGAAATCAAATTTTTTGCCAAAAGAACAGATCAAAATTTACCTACTCCTGAAATACATTGCCAAAAGAACAGATCAAAATCTACTGCCTTCAATAGACTTATTGCCTTCTATTTATTTTCTCCATACAAACAATGTATTGTCAATTGTACACATTAGTTTTCTTTGTGCTGTTCAAGTTTCTTTAGCCATATACTCATTCTGTACTTAAATAATACTGTAATTAAAATTTCTGCTGATAAAAACCTTTCCTGTACCTACCCAATACAGTAATTAAGGGTTTCTTTAGCTATATATGATCTAGTACTAACCCAGTTAAGGTTTCATTAGCTATATACTTATCCCTAACCAAATACAGTAATTAAGGGTTTCTTTAGCTATATATGATCTAGTACTAACCCAGTTAAGGTTTTGTTAGCTATATACTTATCCCTAACCAAATACAGTAATTAAGGGTTTCTTTAACTATATATGATCTAGTATTAACCCAGTTAAGGTTTTGTTAGCTACATACTTATCCCTAACCAAATACAGTAATTAAGGGTTTCTTTAGCTATATGTGATCTAGTACTAACCCAGTTAAGGTTTCATTAGCTATATACTTATCCCTAACCAAATACAGTAATTAAGGGTTTCTTTAGCTATATATGACCTAGTATTAACCCAGTTAAGGTTTTGTTAACTATATACTTATCCCTAACCAAATACAGTAATTAAAGGTTTCTTTAGCTATATATGACCTAGTATTAACCCAGTTAAGGTTTTGTTAACTATATACTTATCCCTAACCAAATACAGTAATTAAGGGTTTATTTAGCTATATATGATCTAGTACTAACCCAATTAAGGTTTTGTTAGCTATATACTTATCCCTAACCAAATACAGTAGTTAAGGGTTTTCTTTGCCATATACTTAACAAGTACTTATTCAATATGGTAATTAAACTTTCTTTGGCCATATACTTATTTAGTTTTTACTCAATAAAGTAATTAAGGCTTTATTAGCCATGTACTTATCTAGTTCTTACCCAATACATTAATTAAGGTTTCTTTCGCTAAATATGATCTAGTGCTTACCCAATAAAGTAATTAAGGTTACTTTAGGCATATACTTATCTAGTACTAACCCAAATCAGCAAAAGTAAGGTTTCTTTAGCCATATACTTATCTAGTACTTAACCCAATCAAGTAATTAAGGTTACTTTAGGCATATACTTATCTAGTACTTACCCAAATCAGCAAAAGTAAGGTTTCTTTAGCCATATACTTATCTAGTACTTAACCCAATCAAGTAATTAAGGTTAATTTAGCCATATACTTATCTTGTACTTACCCAATCAAGTAATTAATGTGTCTTTAGCCATATACTTATCTAGTACTTACCCAATCAAGTAATTAAGGTTTCTTTAGGCATATACTTATCTAGTACTAACCCAATCAAGTTATTAAGGTGTATTTAGCCATATACTTATCTAGTGCTTACCCAATCAAGTAATTAAGGTGTCTTTAGCCATATACTTATCTAGTACTTATCCAATAAAATAAGTAAGGTTTTTTCATTTAACTTGTCTTCAAAAAAGTGTTTGACTTGTCCTTGAGCAAATTGCCAACAGACTAAGAATATTTCCATAAATTGCAAACATAATAATAGACAACCTTTTTCTGTCACAGCTGTATTTGGATCCACATCAAAATTAACCCACTCTTACTTCCTATACCACCTATTATGCAATTAAATGACACAAAGTAATTAGAATGACAGCTATACAATTAACCCAGAATCAGCTGACCACTTTGATTTCTTGCCAATGTCTTCATTTTTTATGGCCATCCTTCAAATATATGTGTTTGTTATTTATCAAAACTACTGCTAAATCTCACACACCCACCCTCAATTTCTTTTTCTATTTTGAGCAATTGCAACTTTAGAATGTTTGAGTTTGTTTATAATTATGCAGCTGGCATATCAAAATGCACCTAACTACTTACCTTACCACATATATGTAATCCAACTACCTACTTACCTATACATGTAACCCACCTATTTAGTTACCTATATATATAAGCTACGAAATACAATTTCTGAGTTACAAGGCTGCAAAATATGTCTATTTTGAAAATGGTCTCATAAAATCCCTGTGTATTCCATGAGTGACAAAATTTTGTAGTTGCTTAAATTATCCAACACTACAAGAGTATCTCTCTGACTATGCCATTTTCTTTAACATTACAGTCTGTGTGTCTTTGTACCTGGAACTGTTTGTATCGCCGGTCCACAGCCCTCAGTTTCTCTCCCTGCTGTTGAGCATGGCTTTCAAGTGCCACAACACGATTGCTCAGGTTCTGCAAGCTTTGCTGGATGAGGTTGTGACTATCTCTGTTAGCAATGGCAAGAAGCTCTTGGGCCGCTTGGCTCATGGACTGTATCTCACCCTGCAGTGACTTTATCTCACGCTGCAGATCCTACATAATATTGCCAAAATACCAGTATTTAATTTTTGTACATTTTACAAACTTTTCTTTAGAGTGTAAAAAGTATCAAAATATAATCAAATGTATTTTTCAACTGTCCGTGACTTTATCCTCATGCAACAGATCCTAAACAACACTATACAAATATGGAGATCTTTCATTATTTGTAATCTTTTACAAACTTTTCTTTAGAGTGTAAAAAGTATCCAAAAAAAATAAAATGTATTTTTCAATTGTCCGTGACTCTATCTCATGCAACAGATCCTAAACAACACTATACAAATATGGAGATCTTTCATTATTTGTAAACTTTTACAAACTTTTCTTTAGAGTGTAAAAAGTATGAAAAAATAATAAAATGTATTTTTCAACTGTCCATGACTATCTCATGCAAAAGATCCTAAACAACACTGTACAAATATGGAGATCTTTCATTATTTGTAAACTTGTACAAACTTTTCTTCAGAGTGTACAAAAAAAAATCATGATTGTATTTTTCAACAATTTTCATGTATTCAAACTTTAATCTAGACAGTTTTGTTATGTCCTAAGAAACTTACTAATACCTGCCCTATTTTTGGGGTATATTTAACTCAGTCTGTGATGGATGACCTTAATGTTTCCATTTTTTTTTTATATAAGAAAACAGGATTAGTAGCTCAAAAGTTTATGCTGAGTTTGAATTTACTGTTTGCAGGTAATATTTATATTTTCTCTATGGCTGAAAACTGATTACTTTGCTAAATCGATTTTTTTATGGTCATTGCCTCAAGTCTTTAATTTCAGGCATTGACTTAAGTCTTTAATTCCAGGCTTTGACTTAAGTCTTAAATTCCTTTGACTTGAGTCTTTAATTCCAGGCTTTAACTTAAGTCTTAAATTCCTTTGACTTGAGTCTTTAATTCCAGGTGTTGACTCTAAGAATAAGAGTACTGCAAATGGTACATAATGTCACACCAACATTAGGTTAGAGTTTGAATATATTTTCTGTAGTTTACTCAGTGTATACTTGACAAGACATCAATGAAATATAATGGCCATATATATTATTTGTCACAACAGCTGTGCCCTTGGAGCAAATGACCTCCAAACCAATAGGTTTGGTGTGGTGTTGAATGACAGCAATATAAGCAGGTTACTTAGTGACAATTTCATGTCATATTAATTGACTTTATTCAAAGAATTTTTCATTACTCGTTTGTTTTATGCCATACTCAGAACCACTAAGGAGATGTTGACCTTACTGTATGTAACAAACAACAAAACGGGATGTTTTACTTTGTGCTTGAAACTGACTTTTAGATATTTATGTTCTTGTTTGAGTACATGTTGTTAGTACAATGCAAATGATATATTAATACAGAGCAAGGGAATAATTGAGAAGCCCAAATTATCAGAACAGTGCTCCTGATGTATTAACAATGAACATAGGAAATGATCACTCAGATTTTTCAGTACAGTGCTACTGATGTATTAACAATGAACATAGGAAATGAGTCACTCAGATTTTTCAGTACAGTGCTACTGATGTATTAACAATGAACATAGGAAATGAGTCACTCAGATTTTTCAGTACAGCACTCTTGATATATTAACATTGGACATGGGAGATGAGTTACTCAAAATGTGAGTACAGTGCTACTGATGTATTAATAATGAACATGGGAAATGAGTCACTCAGATATTTCAGTACAGCACTCTTGATATATATATATACACTGGACATGGGAACTGATTTACAAATTGTCAGTACAGTGTTCATGATAGGAACAATGAACTAACAATGAACATGGAAAATGAGTTACTTAAAATGTGAGTAAAGTGCTCCTGATTTATTAAATGAAAATGGGCAATGAGTCACTCAAATTGTCAGCACAGTGTCCATGATATACTAACACAGTGGCTGAACATGGGAGATGAGTTACCCAAATTATTATCAGGTCATACTGAAAAACATTCCTACAAAGCTGTACCATCTATGTGCATATTATGTACAAAAGCAAAACACCCTGGTATTTAATGTTGTGTAACTACATTACAAATGGTTATCAACAGACAAGGTCTAAAATCAAGTTAAAAAATAAATAATGTGAAATAATAGGTTAAATGTGAACTCTTAGGATTGGACCCATGACCATATCTATTAGGATGGGCCCAATGACCTTACCTAGCTATAAAGATGGGCCCCATGACCATAGCTAGCTATAAGGATTGGATCCATGACCATAGCTAACTATAAGGATGGGACCCATGACCATAGCTAGCTATAAGGATTGGATCCATGACCATATCTAACTATAAGGATGGGACACATGACCATAGCTAGCTATAAGGATTGGATCCATGACCATATCTAACTATAAGGATGGGACCCATGACTATATCTAACTATTAGGATTGGACCCATGACCATAGCTAACTATTAGGATTGGACCCATGACCATATCTATTAGGATGAGACCCATGACCATAGCTAACTATTAGGATGGGAACCATGACTATATCTAACTATAAGGATGGGACCCATGACCATAACTAACTATTAGGATTGGACCCATGACCATATATAACTATTAGGATGAGACCCATGACCATATCTAACTATAAGGATTGGACCCATGACCATAGCTAACTATAAGGATGGGACACATGACTATATCTAACTATTAGGATGGGAACCATGACTATATCTAACTATAAGGATGGGACCCATGACCATATCTAACTATTAGGATGAGACCCATGACCATATCTAACTATAAGGATTGGACCCATGACCATAGCTAACTATAAGGATGGGACACATGACCATAGCTAACTATTAGGATGGGAACCATGACTATATCTAACTATAAGGATGGGACCCATGACCATAACTAACTATTAGGATTGGACCCATGACCATATCTAACTATTAGGATGGGACACATGACCTTACTTATCTATAAGGATTGGACCCATGACCATATCTAACTATTAGGATGGGACACATGACCATAGCTAACTATAAGGATGGGACTCATGACCATAGCTAACTATAAGGATGGGACCCATGACTATATCTAACTATAAGGATGGGACACATGACCTTACCTATTTAGCAAAGGAGGAAGTAGCATAATATGGGACTTTATAGTGAAGGATCAATATACCTCATTTTTCTATCAATGTAGCTCATTCTGATATAAATGTTCTTATTTTTCTATCAATGAACCTCATTTTTTAATCAATATACCTCATTTTTCTTAAGTTTCTCCTCAGAGTCTGTGTTGGGGTCTGGGTTAAACAGTTTTTGTTCTGCCATATCAAGCCACTTGGACACATTCTGTAATGCCTCTTGATATTTCTGTTGAAATTCTAGTGCTTGATCAAGTCGTAGTTGACGGTCTTGAACTTGTACCTGGGAATCCAAAGCATAGGAGAAAATGTTAGTGGTCATGACAACCAAATGTAAAGTACACATGATTGTGTGTGTGTGTGTGTGTGTGTGTGTGTCATAATAATCCTAGTTAGCTATATAGAGTCGATTGAAAGTTATGTTTTGAAAATACAAACTTGGTAAAACTTGCCAAAAAACTTTAGCATGTTAATCAGCACATTCATCACTATATCATATGAAGGAAATGGCAGTTATGTGCCTTGCACAAAGGCACAGAAACTAACGACCTGGCCAGGCATTGAACCAGCAACCGTTTGATTATAAATCAAATGCTTCACCATCTGGATTCCCCTGATAAATAAATACCTATGTGTAAGAGGCTATATACTAGGGACAGGTAGGTCAACTGTGCAAGGTGCTGGGTCTATTCTTATTCCTAAGCCATGTGCAACCCAGCTGGGTCTGCATAGATATGCCAGGTGCCTGTCCATCCCTACTCAATACACAATTTGCATAGATATGCCAGGTACCTGTCCATCCCTACTCAATACACAATTTGCATAGATATGCCAGGTACCTGTCCATCCCTACTCTATACACAATTTGTTTTCTAAATATCTGGCCAAGAAGATGAATACATTCCATTAAATCATGCAAAAGACTATAGTTACCCTGGATGATCTTTATCTACTGACCCCAAATTCAGTTACTGCATTAGACATGTATGAAAATCACAAAGTTATCAAAGTGATCTACTTTTGGTATGATTGAGTTAATCTCCTTGAAATGCATCCATGTACCAGTTTTCATCAGTGTATCTGAAATAGGGTCAAAGATGTTGAGTGTGTACTGAAATAAATAGCTGAAAATACAGAATTCGTTCCAGCGCGAATTCTTTTTCACACTGACCTAGTTTTGGTGTGGTTGATGTAACTTCCCTTGATGAGATACATCCACTTAGCCAATTTTCATCATTGTACGTGAAATAAAGTCCAAAAATATTCTTGGTGTAAGGACTGAATTGTAAAAGACACAAAAGTCATTCACGTTTGAAAATTATGTCACAGTGACCTAGTTTTAATATTGCAGGACCATCTACCTGAATGTGCATCCACATACCCATTTTCATAACTGTAGCTGATAAAAAGTTAAAATACTGAAGATGTCATGCATGCATGTACAAAAGTCATTATAGTCTGAAAAGTGGCTAACATTGACTTAATTTTGATATGACTGAGTTATTGTCCCTGAGATGCAACAACATTCCATTATTCATTAGTGTAGATGAAAGATATCCAGGGAATAATGTACAGCTGGAAACACAGAAGTCACTAATACATACAAATGGGGTCTGAATAACCTAGTTTTAGTATGATTGAGTTACTCTCATTAAGATGCATCCTGTAATAAGAAATATCATGAGTGTAGATGATGCTTGAGATGTAATGAACACATGACTAAAATAACCACTACAGTATATACATTCCCAACTTTTTTGCGAAGAGTATAACAAGAAAAACTTGCATTAAAGCAATGTAAAAAGGACAGGGCTGATTGCCAGAAAAAGCACAATGGCAAAAAAGAGAAAAGAAATTTCAATGGAGATGTTGGATGTTTTGCACTTTTGAGATCCAAGGAAGTTTTAATTGATAAGTCTGTTGAAACTATTCTGCTGCTTATGATTTCAATTTTAAAATTAATTCAATGATTATGATGATGGTGGTGGTGGTGATGATGATGATGATGATGATGATGATGATAATGATGATCATGATGATGATAATCATGATAAATACCTGTAGTTGTTGCCAGAGGTTGCCAAGTTCATTCAGATGACCTCTGACATCCTGAAGTTGAGAAGAGGTGTCTGAACCTTGACCTCTGTACTTTCTACTTCCATATTGACCAGGTCCAACTAATTCCTGCAACAAATCAGGAAATAATATGCAGTTATGAACATAGATTTAGTTTTAAAGAATTCACACATTATTATTCACAACAAATCAGGAAATAATATGCAGTTATGAACAAAGATTTAGTTTTAAAGAATTCACACATTATTATTCACAACAAATCAGGAAATAATATGCAGTTATGAACAAAGATTTAGTTTTAAAGAATTCACACATTATTATTCACAACAAATCAGGAAATAATATGCAGTTATGAACAAAGATTTAGTTTTAAAGAATTCACACATTATTATTCACAACAAATCAGGAAATAATATGCAGTTATGAACAAAGATTTAGTTTTAAAGAATTCACACATTATTATTCACAACAAATCAGGAAATAATATGCAGTTATGAACAAAGATTTAGTTTTAAAGAATTCACACATTATTATTCACAACAAATCAGGAAATAATATGCAGTTATGAACAAAGATTTAGTTTTAAAGAATTCACACATTATTATTCACAACAAATTTGCATCATGCAATACATGTTTTAGTGAAACTACCTTAATGTCACTACCACTATTTGTTCATGAGAAGAAGTGAAAATATATGTTTGCCATGTTGGAGGTCAGATCAACATTACTGTCATTCAGAACATGTACAAATTGCAATAGTGAAAATCTCATGTTGATATAGCCATCATATTCCAGAGAAACAGCCATAAGATTTTCTATCCCATTAAAACAGCCATAAAAAGATTTTTTATCCCATCAAAACAGTCATAATAAGATTTTCTATCCCATTAAAACAGCCATAATAAGATTTTCTATCCCATCAAAACAGTCATAAAAAGATTTTTTATCCCATCAAAACAGCCATAATAAGATTTTTTATCCCATCAAAACAGCCATAAAAAGAATTTTTATCCCATCAAAACAGTCATAAAAAGATTTTTTATCCCATCAAAACAGTCATAAAAAGATTTTTTTTTCCCATCAAAACAGTCATAAAAAGATTTTCTATCCCATCAAAACAGTCATAAAAAGATTTTCTATCCCATCAAAACAGCCATAAAAAGAATTTCTATCCCATCAAAACAGTCATAAAAAGATTTTTTATTCCATCAAAACAGCCATAATAAGATTTTTCATCCCATCAAAACAGCCATAAAAAGAATTTCTATCTCATCAAAACAGCCATAAAAAGATTTTTTATCCCATCAAAACAGCCATAAAAAGAATTTTTATCCCATCAAAACAGTCATAAAAAGATTTTTTATCCCATCAAAACAGTCATAAAAAGATTTTTTTTTCCCATCAAAACAGTCATAAAAAGATTTTCTATCCCATCAAAACAGTCATAAAAAGATTTTCTATCCCATCAAAACAGCCATAAAAAGAATTTCTATCCCATCAAAACAGTCATAAAAAGATTTTTTATCCCATCAAAACAGCCATAATAAGATTTTTTATCCCATCAAAACAGCCATAAAAAGAATTTCTATCTCATCAAAACAACCATAAAAAGATTTTTTATCCTATCAAAACAGTCATAAAAAGATTTTTTATCCCATCAAAACAGTCATAAAAAGATTTTTTATCCCATCAAAACAGCCATAAAAAGATTTTCTATCCCATCAAAACAGTCATAAAAAGATTTTTATCCCATCAAAACAGTCATAAAAGATTTTTTATCCCATCAAAACAGTCATAAAAAGATTTTTTATCCCATCAAAACAGTCATAAAAAGATTTTTATCCCATCATAACAGTCATAAAAAGATTTTTATCCCATCAAAACAGCCATAAAAAGATTTTCTATCCCATCAAAACTGCCATCTAGAGGTCAGATCATCACAATTTAAATTTAAGGCAAACTACAAGAAGTCTTAGTTTTTAGTATGACCATAGGAGAAATTGTTATGATGAGATTGCCGCATGTCAGATTGGAAATATTTGCATGTGGTCAAATTGCTGTATGTCCGACTGGCACCATTGTCACTGAATACAATTTTGAAGGAAAAGTTTGTCCTGACATTTGATCTACGAGTTCATATACTACTTAGCAAAGAATCCAGAACTGGTTATGTTGGTGTAAATCAGTTTGAGTTAAGTGTCTAATACGTACCTGATGTTGAGAGCATCTAAGTTCAGTGTGATGGTCTAAGTTTTAGCAATCACGCCAAAATTCATTTTTTTTCTTCAGTTTTGAACACAAACATTTGTTCTCATGCTGACAACATACATACTGTGTGGAGTGTAACCCTCAGGAGGAATAAGATTCTCAAGATGATCACTATGGTGGCCATGTTGGATGTTCAATAAGCATTTAGGACCACCAAGATATAAAAAATTGGAACGTTGCAATTGTCCTTCCTCTTCATAGAAGGATTCCTTTATTAAATAATTTACTGTAATAATACTTCAAATACACTATTTTTCACAGAGGAAGCTAAAAAATTTCAGCCATGTATAGAAAGCTAAGAAACTCCATGTAAACTTTATAAGGGGGGGGGTGGTATTATCAAAGTTTTCTTCAATGGAAAAATGTGTCACACTTTTGTAAAAATCAAGTGTAGACTTACTGGACCATAGAGGATGTCTTATCATTATGGAAGATTCAATAACTCCAATTTGTTACTAATATTGATAAAAGTATTTACAAAATTGTTTCCTGTAAGATACAAAGATTTAAAAACAATTCAGTTTGCAGGATTTATTATGCCTGCTAAAGATGGAGTGCTTCAACTTACTCTTGTCTGCTCAATGATTTCATCAAGATTCTGCTTCTTCTGCTCCAACTCTTTTGACAGGGACTCCCAGCGTGTCTTGAGGTCTTCCTCACTGATAGGTGGCAACACCTTTACTCTGGCAAACTTATGGGGCCTTTCTTCCCTTGTTCTCACTTCACTACTCAGCTGTCTAACCAGCTGTCTGTGCTGAGATAAATCTGACTCCAGTTGCTATAGAAACAGACAAAGAAAAACTGCTTATCATCAGTGAAAAGAATTTGCATTTATTTGTCATGACTAAAGCGTTTAATTTCTAAAACTAAGGAATAGGGCCCAACAGAAGAACTTTTCAAACTGTTACAACAGCTACAAACGGAGTCACTTGTTAAGTAAAAATATTCCTGTAAAATAATTTGGCATATGACTACTAATAATTGATTCAGTCACTAAAGATATTCTGTATAGAGATAACTGGTTAGAATTCAGTCTTGGTACTTAGTTGTCCCATCCTGGGCTATATTTCTTTATCCAGCACCTGATGCCTCTCAACAGACACAACAGAAACTGTTCAATCTGCCAAACAACCCTGATAATTTAAGTCAGCCTGTTTAGTTACTCCATTTTCTATCTCACCTGTTGTAATTCCTGTTGTTCTGCTGCAGTGAAAGGAGGCTCTGAGGTAGGTGGGGCTGAAGCAAGTTTCTTTGTATCAGCCATCCACTGTTGCAATTTCTTCACATTCGTCTCATAATCATCCATTTCACGTCTTCGCTTCTCACTTTCTCTGATGGATGTGCGTAGTGGGTCCTGTTTCTCAATGGCAGCCAATTTCAGATTGCCAAGACTTTGCTGCAGGTTGGACAGCTGGGACCGAAGTTTTTCCGCTGTGGCTGGAGGTTCAAGTTCACACAAGCTGTCACACTGGATGGCAAGATCTGCTACCTGCTGAAGCTTCTGGTTCAGTTCTTCTTGTAGGTCCTGGATAAAGAAATGATGCTCTGATTGAACTTTTAGCATATATTTGGTTCTCTTTTCTATACATTTATTGTCCATTGTCAAATGCATAATAATGTGTCAAAACAGGAGAATGCATGTTAACTGAGAAAGTAATAATTACTATTAAAAGATTTTATGTAGTTTTAAATATATTTTTGGAATATTCATAGTTTCAATATTATGAGAAATATTTTAATCAACTAAGTCAGGGATTTTATAATGTATTGCATAAATCTAATATAACAATTTTAAGTCTAATGTTGAATACTTTTCAACTGACTGACCAAAGTCAGTTATGCCTGTTGCAGAAATAATATCTCTTAATTACACAGACAAGAACTGTCTTTTACAATTCTAAATCATTCCAAATTGGATTGTTTATAATCCTGTGTAATATATATTTTATAATATTTTATTATTATATTCTGTAAATCTAAATTTCTGTTAAGCAAAATCATGAAACTGAAACAACTTAAATTATAGTGTCCTACACCTCACTATACTTTTATATCCATTATGATCATTGTTGTTGATTGAGTTATTTAAAAACCACTGTCATAGTACTGTATCTCTTCTGTGTATCCCTTATTAAGGAAACATTAATGTATCCCTTCTCTGTATCCATTATTAAGGAAACATTAATGAATCTCTTCTCTGTATCCCTTATTAAGGAAAAAGTAATGTATCTCTTCTCTGTATCCCTTATTAAGGAAACATTAATGCATCTCTTCTCTGTATCCCTTATTAAGGAAAAAGTAATGTACCCCTTCTCTGTATCCCTTATTAAAGAAACATTAATGCATCTCTTCTCTGTATCCCTTATTAAGGAAAAAATAATGTACCCCTTCTCTGTATCCCTTATTAAGGAAACATTAATGCATCTCTTCTCTGTATCCCTTATTAAGAAAAAAAAGTACAGTTTCAGCTTAGTTGTATCCTTTTGTGAATTTTCCCAGCTAGAAAGGGCTGCCTAAGTTTAGAAATCTTTAAAACCTTTCAACTATTCTACCCTTTCATTATCGATGCAGAATCAAAGCTGAAATATGTTCTTAGGAATGATAGTTGGCAGTAAAAAGCATCATTGCACAAAAAGTGGATGGCATTAAAATGCATCACTGTACAGAAAGTGGATGGCATTAAAAAGCATCACTGTACAGAAGGGGATGGCATTAAAAAGCATCACTGTACAAAATGGGGGATGGCGTTAAAAAGCATCACTGTACAGACTGGGGGATGGCATTAAAATGCATCACTGTACAGAATGGGGATGGCATTAAAATGCATCACTGTACAGAATGGGGATGGCATTAAAATGCATCACTGTACAGAATGGGGATGGCATTAAAAACATCACTGTACAGAATGGGGGATGGCATTAAAAAGCATCATTGTACAGAATGGGATGGCATCAAAAGCATCACTGTACAGAATGGGGGATGGCATTAAAATGCATCACTGTACAGAATGGGATGGCATTAAAAGTATCGAATGGGGATGGCATTGAAAGCATCACTGTACATAAGGGGGATGGCATTAAAAAGCATTACTGTACAGAATGGGGATGGAATTAAATGTCTCACTGCTAAGAAACAGTTAAATAAATTTATGAAGTGTTTAATTTCTCAGAATTTCAGCTTGAGTTTATGCTCTACACTATGTTTTTTTTTTAATAGGAAAAATAATTCTGACTTGACAATGCTGCTATTATTTGCCAGATAGAGTATTCCTTGTTTTGTCAGTTAAGCAAAATGTCTTATACATGAATGTATTTTATACAGGAACAGAGTTACCTTATTTTCTAGCAGCTGCTCCTGTAGGGCCCCAGTACTGTCTGTTGGTAGAGGAGTAACTGCCTGCCTAATCTTTACCTCCTCTGCCCAGTTTTCAAGTTCCTTCACATGCTTCTTGTATGCAGTAAGTGTGATATCATGTTTCTCACGTTCACGAATGGCATTCTGTAAAAAGGGCATGAATCAAATTAAATACATCACACATGCATGACAGGCTTTCTGAAATAGAGAATTCTGGAAATCTAATTTTAATATGTAGCACGAACAGAGAAGTACCCATCTTTGGGAACTATTCTAAGCACTAAGCTATCATGCATCATACTTACTGCAATCTCAAATTGAATATCTTTTGACTCTAATATAAAGTCTTGAAAAAAGCCAAAAGTATTCACTAGCCCATATCTTTCATCCCTATAGGGCAGAATGCTCCTTTATTACCCTTAAAAAATACTAGCTATGGATGTTTCCCTCTCTATTAACAGTGAAATTATATAGTAATGCATTTTTTTTTTCACTATAGACAACCTTGCACACATACCTAACAATGCAACTCTGCTATGTTCATTACTGTGCAATGCTCGTCTCTATGCCATGTCCATCTCAATGTTATGCTTATCTCTGTGTTATGTCTATCACTATGATATGTCCATCTCTGTGTCATGTCCATTTCTCTGCTATGTCCATCTTTATGCTATGTCTATCTCCATGTCATGTCCATCTCTATGCCAAGTCCATTTCTGTGCTATGTCCATTTTTATCCTATGTCTATCTCTGTGCCATGTCTATCTCTATGCCATGTCCATCTCTGTACTATGTCCATTTCTATGCTATGTCTATCCCTGTGCTATGTCCATCTGTATGATATTTCTATCTCTATGCCATCATGTCCATCTGTATGCTGTGTATATCTCTATGCTATGTCCATCTCTATGCTATGACCATCTCTGTGTCATGACCATCCCTGTGCTACGTCCATCTCTATGATATGTCTATCTATGTGCTATGTCCATCTCTGTGTAATGTCCATTATTGTACTATGTCCATTTCTATGTTATGTCTATCCCTGTGCTATTTACATCTTTATGCTATGTCCATCTCTATCCTATGTATATCTCTATGATATGTCTATCTTTGTGCTTGTCCATCTCGATGATGTGTCTGTCTGTATGCAATGTCTATCCCTGTACAATGATCATCACATATATATATATATATATATATATATATATATATATATATATATATATATATATATATATATATATATATATATATATATATGTATAATACACAAAGATCCCATTCCTTTGTTACCTGTAGTTGTTTGGCAGTGTCATCTGACATTGCCTGTAGAGACTCAATCTTGTCTGTCAACATAGCCAGTGTTGTATGCATTGCGTGGTAGCCTTCAGGATCAGATGTTTCCATGATCATGTGTCCCCTTTCACGCACTCGGGCAATGTCCTCACGGATGCTTTCAATCTCCTGCTCAGCATCCTGCAGGTAAAAAATTATCAGTTCTAATTATCTACAACAAAACATTTTGCTCTGCAAATTCAGAAGTGAACATTCTTGTATTATGGATGGTAAACAAACTAATGAAATGGAAACCAATTGCACACCTAAACAATTGGGATATTGAAAACTAGAAACTGAAAATGTTTGGGATGTGTCTCATAAATGATGAAATATAGAAACTGTAAAGAAGTTAACAATGTATGGAAATCTATCCTATATAGAAGTTAACAATGTATGGGGATGTATATTATGTATAGAAGTTGACAATGTATGAGATGTGTCTCATAAATGATGCAGTTTAATGGAAATATAGAAACTGTATAGACGTTAACAATGTATGGGGATGTATTATGTATAGAAGTTGACAATGTATGGGATGTATTATGTATAGAAGTTGACAATGTATGGGATGTATTATGTATAGAAGTTGACAATGTATGGGATGTATTATGTATAGAGGTTGATAATGTATGGGATGTATTATGTATAGAGGTTGACAATGTATGGGATGTATTATGTATAGAGGTTGACAATGTATGGGATGTATTTTGTACTGAGGTTGACAATGTATGGGATGTATTATGTATAGAAGTTGACAATGTATGGGATGTATTTTGTATAGAAGTTGACAATGTATGGGATGTATTATGTATAGAGATTACAATGTATGGGATGTATTATGTATAGAGGTTGACAATGTATGGGATGTATTATGTATAGAGGTTGATAATGTATGGGATGTATTATGTATAGAGGTTGACAATGTATGGGATGTATTATGTATAGAGGTTGACAATGTATGGGATGTATTATGTACAGAGGTTGACAATGTATGGGATGTATTATGTACAGAGGTTGACAATGTATGGGATGTATTATGTATAGAGGTTGATAATGTATGGGATGTATTATGTATAGAGGTTGACAATGTATGGGATGTATTATGTATAGAGGTTGACAATGTATGGGATGTATTATGTATAGAGGTTGACAATGTATGGGATGTATTATGTACAGAGGTTGACAATGTATGGGATGTATTATGTATAGAGGTTGACAATGTATGAGATGTGTCTCATAAACGATGCAGTTTAATGGAAATATAGAAACTGACAATGTACTGAGATGTGTCTCAAAAATGATGCAGTCTGATGGAAAGCTAGAAGTTGACAACGTATGGGAATACATCATGTATAGAAGTTGACAATGTATGGGATGTATTATGTATAGAAGTTGACAATGTATGGGATGTATTATGTACAGAGGTTGATAATGTATGGGATGTTTTGTTTGTTTGTTTTTTATGGTTTAACGCCATTTTTTCAGCACAATATAGGCTATACATGGTGGCCAGTATTAATGGTGGAGGAAGAAACCGGACAAACCCAGGAAAGAACCACCGACCCATGAGAAGCTACTGGCAAGCTTTCCCACATAACTACATTTGCCGAATCTTAGACTCGAACACACGCAGACAGATGTGAGATGGCAATGGTCCGCAACGGACAGCGCTTTAGACCACTCGGCCACTCGGGGCCCCTGTATGGGATGTATTATGTATAGAAGTTGACAATGTATGGGATGTATTTTGTATAGAAGTTGACAATGTATGGGATGTATTTTGTACTGAGGTTGACAATGTATGGGATGTATTATGTATAGAAGTTGACAATGTATGGGATGTATTTTGTATAGAAGTTGACAATGTATGGGATGTATTATGTATAGAGGTTGATAATGTATGGGATGTATTATGTATAGAGGTTGACAATGTATGGGATGTATTATGTATAGAGGTTGATAATGTATGGGATGTATTATGTATAGAGGTTGACAATGTATGGGATGTATTATGTATAGAGGTTGACAATGTATGGGATGTATTATGTACAGAGGTTGACAATGTATGGGATGTATTATGTACAGAGGTTGACAATGTATGGGATGTATTATGTATAGAGGTTGATAATGTATGGGATGTATTATGTATAGAGATTGACAATGTATGGGATGTATTATGTATAGAGGTTGACAATGTATGGGATGTATTATGTATAGAGGTTGACAATGTATGGGATGTATTATGTACAGAGGTTGACAATGTATGGGATGTATTATGTATAGAGGTTGATAATGTATGGGATGTATTATGTATAGAGGTTGACAATGTATGGGATGTATTATGTATAGAGGTTGACAATGTATGGGATGTATTATGTATAGAAGTTGACAATGTATGGGATGTATTATGTATAGAGGTTGTCAATGTACCGGATGTATTATGTATAGAAGTTGACAATGTATGGGATGTATTATGTATAGAGGTTGATAATGTATGGGATGTATTATGTATAGAGGTTGATAATGTATGGGATGTATTATGTATAGAGGTTGACAATGTATGGGATGTATTATGTATAGAAGTTGACAATGTATGGGATGTATTATGTACAGAGGTTGACAATGTATGGGATGTATTATGTATAGAGGTTGATAATGTATGGGATGTATTATGTATAGAAGTTGACAATGTATGGGATGTATTATGTATAGAGGTTGATAATGTATGGGATGTATTATGTATAGAGGTTGACAATGTATGGGATGTATTATGTACAGAGGTTGACAATGTATGGGATGTATTATGTATAGAGGTTGTCAATGTACGGGATGTATTATGTATAGAAGTTGACAATGTATGGGATGTATTATGTATAGAGGTTGACAATGTATGAAAGGCTTCTTTATTCAGTGCTAAGTTTCTAATTGTATTTAACGTGAGTTTGGTTGCCATAAAGACTAGGCATGAAAACATTTTGAATTTCTAGGAAACCAAACTACTTTTACATCTAGATTCTATGTTACAAAAAGTTTCTTGTGTACCACTTACAAACCAACACCAAGATTGGTTCATGTAGTATTAAAACCACTGATTATTCATTCAAGAAGTAGTAAAACCACAGCTCATTGGTTCAAGAAGTAGTAAAACCACAGCTCATTGGTTCATGAAGTAGTAAAACCACAGCTCATTGGTTCATGAAGTAGTAAAACTAAAGTTCATGGGTTCATGTATTAGCACTACCACAGGTCATTGGTTTATTCATAAGTAAAACCACAGCTCATTGGTTCATGTTGTAGTAAAACTACAGCTCATTGATTCATGTAGTAAAACTACAGCTCACTGGTCCATGTAGTAAAACCACAGATCATTGGTTCCTATAGTAGTAAAACTACAACAGCTCATTGGTTCATATATTAAGAAAACCACAGGTCATTGGTCTATGTAGTAGTAAAACCACAGGTCATTGGTTCATTCAGCAGTAAAATCACAGCTCATTGGTTCATGTAGTAAAACAACAGCTCACTGGTACATGTATTAATAAAACCACAGGTCATTGGCTCATGTAGTAGTAAAACTACAACTCATTGGTTCATGTAGTAAAAGTACAGCTCATTGGTTTATGTAACAATAAACCCACAGCTAATTGGTTCATGTATTAGTAAAACAACAGCTTACTTGTTCATGCAGTTGTAAAACTACAGCTCATTTGTTCATGTAGTAAAACTACAGCTCATTGGTTTATGTAATAGTAAAACCACAGGTGATTGGTTCATGTATTAGTAAAACCACAGGTGATTGGTTAATGTAATAGTAAAACCACAGTTCACTGGTTCATGTAGTAGTAAAACTACAGTTCACTTTTTGTTCATGTAATAGTAAAAAAGTAAACTACTGATTCAAGAATCCCAGCAGATGCACAAATGTAATTGTGCAAAAAAAAATCAATGTGGTGGGTGGGATTTGCTTTAGTGTAGAACAACTAATAAATGCAGTAATTGGAAATTTTTTAATTAAAACTTTGGAATAACTTTATTCTTTGCCAGAACAAGAGTCATCAAGAGATGATGTATACCTCTGGTACCCCACTTATGAAAGACTCCTACTAAATGTACCCATCTGGTCCCCCACTTATGTAAAGACTCCCACTGAATGTACCCATCTGGTCTCCCACTTATGTAAAGACTCCCACTGAATGTACCCATCTGGTCCCACACTTATGAAAAGACTCCCACTGAATGTACAAACTGATCTTAAACTGATGTAAAGACTCTCACTGAATGTATTTCTGATACTGAAGTAATGTAAAGACTGCCACTAACTTTACCCCTCTGGTCCCCCACTTATGTAAAGACTCCCACTGAATGTACCCATCAGGTATACCACTTATATAAAGACTCCCACTGAATGTACTCATCTGGTCCCACACTTATGTAAAGACTCCCACTGAATGTAAAAACTGATCCTAAACTGATGTAAAGACTCCAACTGAATGTACCCCTCTGTTCCTCCACTTATGTAAAGACTCCCATTGAATGTATCCATCAGATCCCCCACTTATGTAAAGACAATGAAAGTGCCCATCTGGTCCCACACTGATGTAAAAACATCAGGTCTCCCACTGATTTAAGATTCCCACTGAATGCACTCCTCAGACACTCACTGATGTAAAGACACCCATTGGATGTACCTCTCTGGTCCATCACCTATGTAATGACTCCCACTGAATGTACCCATCTGGTTCCCACTAATATTAAGGCACTCATTAAAAGTACCCATCTGATCCCCCAAGTATATAATGTTTCCCAATGAATGTACCCCTCTGTCCCCAACAGCAAGTATCCATCTGGTCCCCCACTGATGTAAAAACTCCGACAGATTTTACCCCTCTGGTCTTCCAATAATATAAAGACTTCCATTGGAAGTACACCTCTGGTCACCCACCGATGTAAAGACTTCACCATCAAAAGTACCCATCAAGTCCTCTGCTGATGTAAAAACTGATCCTAAACTGATGTAAAGACTCCCACTGAATGTACCCCTCTGTTCCTCCACTTATGTAAATACTCCCATTGAATGTACCCATCAGATCCCCCACTTATGTAAAGACTCACAATGAAAGTACCCATTTGGTCCCACACTGATGTAAAAACATCAGGTCTCCCACTGATTTAAGATTCTCACTAAATGTACGCCTCAGACACTCACTGATGTAAAGACTCCCATTGGATGTACCTCTCTGGTCAATGACTTATGTAATGACACCCACTGAATGTACCCATCTGGTTCCCACTGATATTAAGGCTCTCATTAAAAGTACCCATCTGATCCCCCAAGTATATAATGTTTCCCAATGAATGTACCCCTCTGCCCCCCACAGTAAGTATCCATCTGGTCCCCCACTGATGTAAAAACTCCCACAGATTGTACCCCTCTGGTCTCCCACTAATATAAAGACTTCCATTGGAAGTACACCTCTGGTCACCCACTGATGTAAAGACTTCCATCAAAAGTACCCATCAAGTCCCCCGATGACGTAAAGACTTCCACAAGAAGTACCGATCTGGTCCCCCAATTATGTAAAGACTTTCATTTTGGGATTACTAGGTCTCATTAAAATACATTCAGGATTATATCATTTGTGATACATAAAGACTATTGGCATATTACCATATTCAAGGCTATTAGTACATACATAAAGACTATTGGCATATTACCATATTCAAGGCTATTAGTACATACATAAAGACTATTGGCATATTACCATATTCAAGGCTATTAGTACATACATAAAGACTATTGGCATATTACCATATTCAAGGCTATTATTACATACATAAAGACTATTGACATATTACCATATTCAAGGCTATTAGTACATACATAAAGACTATTGGCATATTACCATATTCAAGGCTATTAGTACATACATAAAGACTATTGGCATATTACCATATTCAAGGCTATTAGTACATACATAAAGACTATTGGCATATTACCATATTCAAGGCTATTATTACATACATAAAGACTATTGGCATATTACCATATTCAAGGCTATTAGTACATACATAAAGACTATTGGCATATTACCATATTCAAGGCTATTATTACATCATAAAGACTATTGGCATATTACCATATTCAAAGGCTATTAGTACATACATAAAGACTATTGGCATATTACCATATTCAAGGCTATTAGTACATACATAAAGACTATTGGCATATTACCATATTCAAGGCTATTAGTACATACATAAAGACTATTGGCATATTACCATATTCAAGGCTATTAGTACATACATACAGACTATTGACATATTACCATATTCAAGGTTATTATTACATACATAAAGACTATTGACATATTACCATATTCAAGGCTATTAGTACATACATAAAGACTATTGGCATATTACCATATTCAAGGCTATTAGTACATACATAAAGACTATTGGCATATTACCATATTCAAGGCTATTAGTACATACATAAAGACTATTGGCATATTACCATATTCAAGGCTATTATTACATACATAAAGACTATTGGCATATTACCATATTCAAGGCTATTAGTACATACATAAAGACTATTGGCATATTACCATATTCAAGGCTATTATTACATCATAAAGACTATTGGCATATTACCATATTCAAGGCTATTAGTACATACATAAAGACTATTGGCATATTACCATATTCAAGGCTATTAGTACATACATAAAGACTATTGGCATATTACCATATTCAAGGCTATTAGTACATACATAAAGACTATTGGCATATTACCATATTCAAGGCTATTAGTACATACATAAAGACTATTGGCATATTACCATATTCAAGGCTATTAGTACATCAGCATATTTAATAACTGGAATTCAGAAGGAACACTCTGTACATTTGGACTTGTGATGGGACTTTTAGGATCTTTTTGGATTTGATTCACAATACTGTAAGTTCCATTCAAATTTTCAATTGCATTATAGGGAATAAAAATTTGTCATTTTGCTATTTTCTGTTACTCAGAGTAAGATTATAAAGTCATAATAATAGTAATGGCTATATTCCCCTGTATTATATAATTGGGAGATAAGAAGAAAAAAAATACAACAAAAGAAAAAAAAGGGAGAGAAAACAGTCATCAACATCTCCAGGCCCCCCCCCCCAATGTGTATGGAGACAGTATGATTAGAATAAAGATTTCAGCTACCAGAAAAATGCATTTCCAAATTATATGAGGAGTAATAGGCATTATGAGTTTAGTTACAAAGAATAAAAGGAAGTGAAGGCATTATAAGTTATGTTACAAATTGTATATGGAGTGATATCATTATAAGTTCTGTTACAAAGTATATAGGGAGTGATAGGCATTATAAGTTCTGTTACAAAGTATATAGGGAGTGATAGGCATTATAAGTTCTGTTACAAAGTATATAGGGAGTGATAGGCATTATAAGTTATGTTACAAAGTATATTGGGAGTGATAGGCATTATAAGTTCTGTTACAAAGTATATGTGAAGTGATAGCATTATTAGTTTTGTTACAAAGTATAAAAGTAAGTAAATTATTATAACTTCTGTTACAAAGTATATAGGGAGTGATATGCAATATGAGGTTTCCTACAAAGTATACAGAGAGTGATAGGCATTATAAGTTCTGTTACAAAGTATATGTGAAGTGATAGCATTATTAGTTTTGTTACAAAGTATATAGGGAGTGATAGGCATTATAAGTTCTGTTACAAAGTATATTGGGAGTGATAGGCATTATAAGTTCTGTTACAAAGTATATGGGGAGTGATAGGCATTATAAGTTATGTTACAAAGTATATGGGGAGTGATAGGCATTATAAGTTATGTTACAAAGTATATGTGAAGTGATAGCATTATTAGTTTTGTTACAAAGTATATAGGGAGTGATAGGCATTATAAGTTATGTTACAAAGTATATTGGGAGTGATAGGCATTATAAATTCTGTTACAAAGTATATGGGGAGTGATAGGCATTATAAGTTATGTTACAAAGTATATGGGGAGTGATAGGCATTATAAGTTCTGTTACAAAGTATATGTGAAGTGATAGCATTATTAGTTTTGTTACAAAGTATATAGGGAGTGATAGGCATTATAAGTTCTGTTACAAAGTATATAGGGAGTGATAGGCATTATAAGTTCTGTTACAAAGTATATGGGGAGTGATAGGCATTATAAGTTATGTTACAAAGTATATGGGGAGTGATAGGCATTATAAGTTATGTTACAAAGTATATGTGAAGTGATAGCATTATTAGTTTTGTTACAAAGTATATAGGGAGTGATAGGCATTACAAGTTATGTTACAAAGTATATTGGGAGTGATAGGCATTATAAGTTCTGTTACAAAGTATATGTGAAGTGATAGCATTATTAGTTTTGTTACAAAGTATATAGGGAGTGATAGGCATTATAAGTTCTGTTACAAAGTATATGGGGAGTGATAGGCATTATAAGTTCTGTTACAAAGTATATGGGGAGTGATAGGCATTATAAGTTATGTTACAAAGTATATTGGGAGTGATAGGCATTATAAGTTCTGTTACAAAGTATATAGGGAGTGATATGCAATATGAGGTTTCTTACAAAGTATATAGGGAAGATAAGGGCATTATACATTTTGCTCCAGAAATAAAAGTGTGATTGGTAAATAAATGATAGACCATAAACAGACACAACATAAAAAATATTTGTGAAACTTTTTTTGTGTTCAATATGTGTACGAAGATTTACTGAGACCATGTGAATGGTGTGAGAGTTATGATAAGGTGTGGATGGATGGATAGAAGAATGGAAATACAATTTTCTTAATACTGAAAATGAATCATTGACAGAACAAGGCACCTGTGAGCCACTAGTCCAATATGCGTACCAAGTTTCAACGAGATATGGTCTGGAAATGAAGATACTTATGGACAAACAGGCAAGTGGACAGACAGAAAGATGGACAAACAGACAAGTGGACAGACAGAAAGACATGGCAATGGCTATACTCTTCTATATTACATATCTGGGCAACAACAAAATTAAAGACTCAATATCAAATAGTTTTTCTTGCAACAAGACTGGATTTCTTAACTGACATACAAGTACCTATTTTACAGTCAATTAGAGAGCTATAAAAGTCAAGTTTAACATTGAGTATAATTCACAGACCAAGATTTGTCTTCACACACTACACCAGCCGGTCAAGGTCTTAGTTGCTTAATTAAAATTATCACTAAAATAAACAACAAAGATCCCAATTTACTGTTCATTATGGGCTGATTAACTGGGTCTATCTTTGCAAGCATTATACTGAAGTGAATAAAGTATTGCATTGCATAACATTCAATGAAAAACAATGTATGTTCACCTACAAGAGGCATTTGATTCACAGATCCTGTCTGGACCTGACTCCCACTCTTGGTAAAATATTTAACACCTTCAGCTTATAAACATGTCACCAGTCTAGCTTACTTACTATTGGATCAAGCAGGATACTGATGAATAGGCATTCTTTCTGATCTAAACATCTTACCTAGTTAACCTGGTGTAACTTAGTCCTATAGTCAGGGAGGCAATGATTTGAATGGCAATTGTGTGGCTGAATTTTCTAATGTTCTGTACAACCATATCGCATATACCACACAATGTTTACCCTGTATTTTTGTAATGTTCTGTACAAGCATGTACCATATACCACACAATATTTAACCTGTATGTTTGTAATGTTCTGTACAAGCATGTACCATTTACCACACAATATTTAACCTGTATGTTTGTAACGTTCTGTACAAGCATGCACCAAATACCACACAATATTTAAACTGTATGTTTGTAATGTTCTGTACAAGAATGTACCAAATACCACACAATATTTAACCTGTATGTTTGTAATGTTCTGTACAAGCAAGTACCAAATACCATACAATATTTAACCTGTATGTTTGTAATGTTCTGTACAAGCATGCACCAAATACCACACAATATTTAAACTGTATGTTTGTAATATTCTGTACAAGCATGTACCAAATACCATACAATATTTAACCTGTATGTTTGTAATGTTCTGTACAAGCATGCACCAAATACCACACAATATTTAAACTGTATGTTTGTAATGTTCTGTACAAGAATGTACCAAATACCACACAATATTTAACCTGTATGTTTGTAATGTTCTGTACAAGCAAGTACCAAATACCATACAATATTTAACCTGTATGTTTGTAATGTTCTGTACAAGCATGCACCAAATACCACACAATATTTAAACTGTATGTTTGTAATGTTCTGTACAAGCATGTACCAAATACCATACAATATTTAACCTGTATGTTTGTAATGTTCTGTACAAGCATGCACCAAATACCACACAATATTTAAACTGTATGTTTGTAATGTTCTGTACAAGAATGTACCAAATACCACACAATATTTAAACTGTATGTTTGTAATGTTCTGTACAAGAATGTACCAAATACCACACAATATTTAACCTGTATGTTTGTAATGTTCTGTACAAGAATGTACCAAATACCACACAATATTTAAACTGTATGTTTGTAATGTTCTGTACTAGAATGTACCAAATACCACACAATATTTAAACTGTATGTTTGTAATGTTCTGTACAAGAATGTACCAAATACCACACAATATTTAACCTGTATGTTTGTAATGTTCTGTACAAGAATGTACCAAATACCACACAATATTTAAACTGTATGTTTGTAATGTTCTGTACAAGAATGTACCAAATACCACACAATATTTAAACTGTATGTTTGTAATGTTCTGTACAAGAATGCACCAAATACCACACAATATTTAAACTGTATGTTTGTAATGTTCTGTACAGCTCTATCCGATATAAAACAATAATCACCCAGTATTTAATGTTCTGTACATTTGTATTCCATATACAACACAATAGTCACTGTGTATGTATAAAGTTGCAGCAATAGTCCATGATGGACTGAACCCATCTGCATGGTCCTGAAAGCCCTCCATGACATTCTGCTGTCAAATTTGGTCATACATGTATTCTATTTACTGGTTTTTGTTTTGAAATCTTTCAGTTTTTGTCTTTTCGACTAAGAGACATTGGATAGTAGACTGAACTAATCTGTAAAAACCTGAAGGTCTTGATACAAGAATTCTTTCTGTGATATTCAGATATATTTTAAGCAGAATTAAGTGTAAACCAGAAAATAGTGATTGATGGGCAATGCAGAACAGATTAAGACTGCAACATGTAGGAGCATATCATAATGTCACTTGACCTTATGACCTGTGATATATGCATTCTGAACAAGGGAGTCAAATACTAATTAAATACAATGGACTTTTCATGTTCATAAATGGTAAGCTGAAGACCTTTTAACAAATCAGCATTAAACATGCCCTTTGACAAATTCAACTCTGTATTAAACATGCCCTCTGACAAATTCAAATCAGTAATAAGCATGCCCTCTGACAAATTCAACTCAGTATTAAACATGCTCTTTGACAAATTCAAATCAGTAATAAGCATTTCCTCTGACAAATTCAAATCAGTAATACATGTCCCCTCTGAAATTCAACTCCGTATTAAACATGCCCTTTGACAAATTCAAATCAGTAATAAGCATGCCCTTTGACAAATTCAAATCAGTATTAAGCATGCCCATTGACAAATTCAAATCAGTATAAAACATGTCCACTGACAAATCTGAAAAGCAATTATAAAGTGAAGAAAATATAGATTATAATAGAATCAAATTCTATGTAGTATGATAATATATCAGGGAATATCTCAAAGTCCATATAAAAATTATAAATTAATACATTCTACATGAGTTAAGGATGTTGATGAAACTGTTATTAAGCTCTACCGACAAATTCCCCATGGCAAATGATGTTTACACTGTTTAGTTAAAGTCTATTTAATTCTTAATGTAGTTATTTATGTGCAAGGAAACTTAATGCTAACACCTTTGGTGATGCCAAATAGAGTCAAGTTACCATGATATATAAAACACATCTACCAAAGCAAGTTCAAAATGTCAGTAGTGGTTTTTGACATGTCAAGTATACATTAAACATGCAAGGTGTGCATCAGATTTTGTACAACAACTAAAGTCTACATAGGGCATGTTAAGTGTACATCAGATTTCATTTTGCATGTTGTACAAAATGAAATGTACACTTCACATGCCCTATGTACACTTTGCATGTTGTATGAAATTAAATATATACTTCACATGCTAAATGTACATAAGGCATGTGAGGTACGTGTACATAAATGTTTGTGTGTGTGTGTTTGTGATTTGGATTTTTGACATAACAATTTTTCAGTCATATCGCTAGAATGTCTGCAGTGTGGCAGTTTATTGTGATGCCTAGCACTGGGGCATCATGCTGCAGACATGATGCATGATGTCTCACCCAGTCATATTACCCTGACACCAGGCCGACTAGTCCTAACACTAACCTCTTAATGCTGAGCACCAAGCAAGGCAGCTGTTAGTACCATTTTTATAAGTCTTTGCTATGACTTGGCTGGGGTTCGAACCTGCAACCTCCTACATCTGAGGCAGCTGGTCTAACCACTAGGCCACCAGAGTGGTATCAAATTTTGTACCACATGCAAAGTATACAATAGGGCATGCTAGGTGTACATCAGATCATGTATGATCTGCTTTTACTAGGTTACCACTATTTAACTAATCTGATGCAGATGAAAATTACATAGTCATGTAACTAATGAAAACACTGACTTTTAGCCCATGTGTTTGCAGGAAACACTACTTACTGCTTGTTTCTTGTGCAATGAAGAGACTGCTTACATATTCCAAATCAAACTTGGCATTAGACCAGATTAAGAATTAACTTTTTTTCCTTCAAATTGGGATCAGAATCTTAAAAGGTCAAAGGAACATAATATTCCAGGGGTCTAAGTGGATGCACTGTAACTATCCATGAGAAAAACAACACTGACTTAATTGGTCAACATGACTATACCTTAACATAATTTGTTAACAAGTACATAATGACTCCTGTGAGAATGAAGCATTCTTCAGCACAATTATTTAAAACCCCTGAAACAATATGTCATGGAATTCCATAGTAATAAAGATCTGTGTTAGGCTGTTAACATTCTATGTAGATCTTTTCAATGGTCACCTTTGCTTCCATCTACTGATCTTCAATAGACCCAATTAGGGACAATTAGAGTGTACAATTTATTGTCTGCATAAGGAATATAAACTAAACAATACACAATGACAATAAAATTAAAATACAATTAAAATAACTGAATTTCTTGGTCATGTACCTATATATGCAATGTACAAGTGCAATCAAAATGTCACAAAAAGATGCAGTCAGGAGAAAGATTTGATTGATAAAATAAAAACCGATTATGATATCTGAAGAAGTACAGACAAATGCATAGCAAATACACATGTTATATCTTTCCTTGCACAGGAAACAAAATATTTAACTCCCATATTTTAAAAAAAGCCATTTATATTAGCTTTAAGTTTAGGTATCAATCTGAATGACCTTTGACCTTTAAAATTGCTAATATTAAAAATGTTATGGAAACCTATCAATGTGGGGGTATAATGAGCAGTAAAATTGCTAATAGTGAAAATTTTAGAAGTGTTATGGAAACCTATCAATGTGGGGGTATAATGAGCAGTAAAATTGCTAATAGTGAAAATTTTAGAAGTGTTATGGAAACCTATCAATGTGGGGGTATAATGAGCAGTAAAATTGCTAATAGTGAAAATTTTAGAAGTGTTATGGAAACCTATCAATGTGGTGGTATAATGAGCAGTAAAATTGCTAATAGTGAAAAGTTTAGAAGTGTTATGGAAACCTATCAATGTAGGGGCATATTCAGCAGTAAAAGTGCTAATAGTGAAAATTTTAGAACTGTTATTGAAAAATATCAATCAATGGGAAATAATTAACAGTAAAAATGCTATTAGTGAAAATTTTAGAAGCGTTTTGGAAACCTATCCAAAATCGCTAATAGTGAAAATTTTAGAACTGTTATTGAAAAATATCAATCAATGGGAAATAATTAACAGTAAAAATGCTAATAGTGAAAATTTTAGAAGATACAGAGTTGTAGAATATTTAAGCATAAAGAAATGAGGTTGGTTAGCTGTGAAATATATTCATTACTTTACGATAGGATTGACCTTGAACAAAATTGTAATGTGTGAACTAAACTGAGTTTTCTACATAGAAAGTCATGTTTTGCAATAGGATATCTCCCACAGGATATTTCCATAAACAATAGTATATCTCCCACAGGATATTTCCATAAACAACAGTATATCTCCCACAGTACACTATATTTCCATACACAACAGTGTATCTCCCACAGCATATTTCCATACACAACTGTATATCTCCCACAGCATATTGTCAAACACAACCATCTATCTTCCACAGCATATTTTCAAACACAACCATCTTCCACAGCATATTTTCAAAAACACAACAATATGTCTCCCACAGCATATTTCCATACACAGCCATATATCTCCCACAGCATATTTCCAAACACAACCATCTATCTTCCACAGTATATTTTCAAACACAACCATATGTCTCCCACAGCATATTTTCAAACACAACCATATGTCTTCCACAGCATATTTCCAAACACAACCATCTATCTCCCGCAGCATATTTCCAAACATAACCATATGTCTTCCACAGCATATTTCCAAACACAACCATCTATCTTCCACAGCATATTTCCAAACATAACCATATGTCTCCCACAGCATATTTTCAAACACAACCATATGTCTCACACAGCATATTTCCAAACACAACCATCTATCTCCTACAGCATATTTCCAAACACAACCATCTATCTTCCACAGCATATTTCCATACACAATCATCTATCTCACACAGCTTATTTCCATACACAACTGCATATATATGACCACATATTTCCATACAGAACTATTTGATCTCCCATACCATATTTCTATAAACAATTTTATTCTATTAAGTTATGTATACTTTTGACCAGTGTTCAGCAGTTTAAATTCTTGTGGATTTCAATTTGCCTAAAATTATTTTTGGATTTATGAGGACAGGAAACTGAAAAATGAGGACAGGAAACTGATAAATTAGGACAGGAAACTATTTTTTGGTGCTGGTCAGTATCCATGCAACTCACTAGACTACTAGTACTAGTATTAGATCTGACTGAATTGGATTGTAACTCACTAGACTAAGTACAAATGGATTTAACTGAACTAGATTGTAACTCACTAGACTAAGTACAAATAGATTTAACTGAACTAGATTGTAACTCACTAGACTAAGTACAAATAGATTTGACTGATAACTGAACTGGATTATACATGTAACTCTAAGTACAAGTAGATTTGACTGAATGGATTATGTTTACTAAACTAGGTGCTAATAGATCTGATTCAATTTGATTATAGTTCACTATAAAGTACAAGTAGATCTGACTGAATTTGATTATATGTTCACAGGACGGGCAAATCTGATTGAATGCACCCTAACAGTGTATTTTTTTTTAGTGGGATAGAAAAAAACTGCTTTCAACTATAAAAGGGTGATTTCAACTGTATTAAGTATCTTTGACATCATGTAAGTTGGTCATTAGAGTCATTTGATGATATAAGTGAAAATCTGAACATTTTTTAAAAACCTGAATTCAGTTATAATTGAATGTGTCTCAACTGCAAAACTTAAAAAGATACATTTTCCTGTTTGGTTACAATTCTGATCTGACAGCTGCAGTAAGAGAAAAGAAGAAATCTTGGAGAAAGCATGCAAGTTGTGTACATGTCAAAGACTATAATAGTTTCCATATTTTTTCTGTATCAAAAAGATAAAAGAAACAATAAAACAATTCAAGAAAAATACAAAGATTGCACAGTAAATTCTATCTTTTGAGAACACTGCTATGAGAGACCACCTGTCTTTTGAGAGACCCACTAATATGAAAGACTGCCTCTCTTGAGAGACCATTGATATTAAAGACTGCTTGTCTTCAGAAAACAGATTCTCAATACATGGATTTACTGTATATAGTGTTATGACCTGCCATGAGGGATCACCTGTCTTGAGAGACCATGCTTTTCTGGCACAATGGGTGGTCTTTCTTGACAAGTTTATCTGAATCACAAAGTACTGAATTTTCCATAACAGATAAAACTAAAATGCTTCTGGAGTTTTGTAAAATGTAATAAACAGGAAGGTTCAGCCCTTTTGTTAATTACAGGCAGAGTTTTGGAAAATATAACAAGCTGGAAGGTTTCAATTCATTTAACAATTATAGATAGTTTTGTAAAATGTAACAAGAAAACTCAGTCACTTAAACAATTACATGTTTTATATGTATCTATACACCTGATGTAGTTGTAAAGTCTACCTCACAATGTATTATATGTATGTGTATACCTGACTGAGTTGTAAAATCTACCTCACAATGTATTATATGTATGTGTATACCTGACTGAGTTCTAAAATATACCTTACAGTGTGTTATTATATGTACTCTTATTATTATCAGTTTTGTTGACTGGCCTTTGAATAATTAAATAAATAAATAAATACAAATTTCAAAGCTATAAAACAGGACAGATACATGCCCTTCTGATAAGAACTATTTACAACCATTTAGTCACCGCAAATATGTGTTTGCTTTTCCCTAAATCAGAGTCAGTATTAACTCTCTGATTAAGAGTCATTATTTGCTCTCTAATTGCCTTTCCCTAAATCAGAGTCAGTATTAGCTCTCTAATTGCCTTTCCCTAAATCAGAGTCAGTATTAGCTCTCTAATTGCCTTTCCCTGAATCAGAGTGAATTGCCTTTCCCTAAATCAGAGTCAGTATTAGCTCTCTAATTGCCTTTCCCTGAATCAGAGTGAATTGCCTTTCCCTAAATCAGAGTCAGTATTAGCTCTCTAATTGCCTTTCCCTAAATCAGAGTCAGTATTAGCTCTCTAATTGCCTTTCCCTGAATCAGAGTGAATTGCCTTTCCCTAAATCAGAGTCAGTATTAGCTCTCTAATTGCCTTTCCCTAAATCAGAGTCAGTATTAGCTCTCTAATTGCCTTTCCCTTAATCAGAGTGAATTGCCTTTCCCTAAATCAGAGTCAGTATTAGCTATCTAATTGCCTTTCCCTAAATCAGAGTCAGTATTAGCTCTCTAATTGCCTTTCCCTGAATCAGAGTGAATTGCCTTTCCCTAAATCAGAGTCAGTATTAGCTCTCTAATTGCCTTTCCTTAATCAAAGTCAGTATCAGCTCTCTAATTGCCTTAACATAAATCAATGAATACTGGTTCTCTAATTGACGGCATAGTCAATATAACCCATCGCAGTACAATAATAATACAAAATGATTCCAGTAGTCAAAATAACCTCTCACAGTAATGTCATTAACTCTGATTTCACTACTCAAAATAAGCTCTCACAGTAATGTCATTAACTCTGATTCCACTACTCAAAATAACCTCTCACAGTAATGTCATTAACTCTGATTTCACTACTCAAAATAACCTCTCACAGTAATGTCATTAACTCTGATTTCACTACTCAAAATAACCTCTCACAGTAATGTCATTAACTCTGATTCCACTACTCAAAATAAGCTCTCACAGTAATGTCATTAACTCTGATTCCACTACTCAAAATAAGCTCTCACAGTAATGTCATTAACTCTGATTCCACTACTCAAATACTGCAGTTAATTCTGATTCCATTAGTCAAAAAAACCTCTCACAGTACTGTATTTAACTCTGCTTCCACTAGTCAAAATAAATTCTCAGAGTACTGTAATTAACTCTAATTGATTCCAGGATTCACTATCTCACTACTTTTTTACCTAGACAGAGCATGTTCATTCCGATTTTATCTTTATATATTATAAATGTAGTTCATTATCAATACTTTTTTGTGTGTGTGCATGTATGTCGTTGTTGTTGTAGGGTTTAACACCATTTTTCAGCACACGATAGGCTTATACATGGCGGCCAGTATTACTGGTGGAGGATGAAGTCAGGAAAACACCCAGAAAGAACCACCAACCCACAAGAAGCTACTGGCAAGCTTTCTCACATACCCACATTGGCTGAATCTGAAACTTGAAATCATGCAGACAGAGGTGAGATGGCAGTGATCCATAATGGATAGCGCTTTAGACTACTTGGCCGCTCGAGGCCCCCTGTGCATGCATGTGTGTGTAACTATGTATATGTACTCTGAATGTAACTACATGTATGTATATAATAGAGGGTCACAGGGATGGATTAGTTCCATGCAACTAATTTAATCACCCTCTTTAAATTATTATTATTATTATTATTATTATTATTATTATTGTTGTTGTTATTATTATTATTATTATTATTATTATTATTAATTAAAGTACTATGATTAACTCTGAAAGACTCCTGCAGTCATATAACCTATCAATACAACCTTAAAATGACACCTTTATAACAGTCACAAATTATTAAACTTCAAAAGTTATGGAACTGAAACAAACACAAAGTCAATACAGAAGGATGGATGGGACAAGACAGAATGGGATATAATGACCAGACATGGGTGAAAGCATTCATGATAGAATGATGGATTGGAGAAACAGAATCTGATGAGATGGACAAATATTGGAGATACCATTTGCCCAACCAAATAATATTGCGGGGATTATTAAAACTATTTTAAATGTTTCTATACCAAATCAGTCCAAGTATGGGTCAACATTATCCACAAAAATAATTTAATGAAATTACATTTGGGCTGATATTATTTTTAAAAATATTTTTTTTATAGCAAGATCTAACTCAGCTTTGGAAACATTACAAAAATTACAATTCTTACCCTGTGCTCTTGCAACTGCTTCTGCAGGTCCTTATGAGGTGCTGGGGCAAGTCCTGCCAGTCGCTGCTGCATCTTCTCCATCCGTGATGTTACATCCTGCACAACAGACTGGTAACGTTCCTGCTTCTGTAATGCAAGCTCCAATTCATGTTCCTTCACGCCCAACTGCGAGTGGGAGAAAATGGATAGCAGAGTGTCAGTTCTTTTACATAAGACTGTTTTAGAGCGACGGCACAAAGTGTTTGATCCCTGGAACATTTTGCTTATTGTTAGGCTGTAGTTTTATGTAAATAACTGGGCAATTAACTTAGATCCATGCAGCACTAGTTGTTAAACAATTTCACTTTTATTGTGTGTATCTGTTTTACACACCTCTTCTCCTGAACAGGTAAGTCACACGTCTTCTGCCTTTAAAACACTTAGCAGGTTGACATTATTTACCATCTTTGCTTACTTTCATTCTAAAGCCAACAAAACCAACTCTTAAATCTATTGGATTAACTGCAAATAAATATATTTATCTAGACAGAAACACATAAAGATAGAAGTGCTGTCAAACTACTTTATTGCAAAGTGTTCACTGTAACAAACATACTTGAACTGTTATCTTATTTGTAGCATATTTATGGATGGCTGCGCCATTGGTTTGATTTCATTTGACTCAATGGCCCTTCACTTAATAGTAATTGATTATTGTACAGCATAATATGTTCATTCAGGACTACCTGCGACTTGTAATTTTATATCCTACAGGAACTGGGCTAATAGTTTGGTCACAATGACTCCAGTGCCCACTGAAGTCAATATCTTAATTAAAATGTTATACTGTGATGATTTCTGTATGTACCTACATATAATAAACACCAAACTTTCTATACCTTGATGACTTTCATCTGTATCTACATATAATAAACACCTAAGATTATATACCTTAATGACTTTCATATGTATCTACATATAATAAACACCAAACATTCTATATCTTGATGACTTTCATATGTATCTACATATAATAAACACCAAACTTTCTATACCTTGATGACTTTCATCTGTATCTACATATAATAAACACCTAAGATTATATACCTTAATGACTTTTGTATGTATCTATATATAATAAACACCTAACATTCTATAACTTGATGACTTCCATATGTATCTACATATAATAAACACCTAAGATTCTATACCTTGATGATGTCCATATGTACCTACATATAATAAACACCTAAGATCTATACTTTGATGACTTATGTACATATGTACTAAATATACCTATCATTTTATATCTTGATGACTTCAGTATGTATAATACACACCTTAGATTATATGCCTTGATGACTTCATTTAATATATATGTATTATACATAACTAAGATTTAATACCTTGATGACTTCCATTATATCTAAGTATAATATACATCTACTGCAAGTATACAGTATGGACATAGATGAAGCATTTAGATCTCCTCATCAATTGGAAATAGCTTTGTGAATGCATGAAAATGCTAAACCTCAGATGTAAAGAATGGCTATCCTGAACCACCCTCAAGCCCATGGTTGCCATTAAGTCATAGTAACTTAATATCACAAGTACTCAATACTGTATCACCCTCAAGCCCATGGTTGCCATTAAGTCATAGTAACTTAATATCACAAGTACTCAATACTGTATCACCCTCAAGCCCATGGTTGCCATTAAGTCATAGTAACTTAATATCACAAGTACTCAATACTGTATCACCCTCAAGCCCATAGTTGCATTAAGTCATAGTAACTTAATATCACAAGTACTCAATACTGTATCACCCTCAAGCCCATGGTTGCCATTAAGTCATAGTAACTTAATATCACAATTCAAAATCAAGTGTGGAAATTTGGATTCCTGAGTGGTGACAAGCAACTGTTAATGAACAGACAACAGCCTCCAGTGTGGTGATAAGTAAATGTTAATGAACAGACAACAGACATATAGCCATACTATAAAATCACTCAGCCTGATGACAAGGTGAGCTATAAATAGAATATTTAATTAGGTTAAATCACATTACACAATTACATGTAACAGGATCTCATTCCATAAGAGCTAAAATTAAGTGAAATAATTCAAGCAGCAATCATAAAACAAATTTCAATCATATATGTTAAATTTAACATCACACCTGTTTTTTAATGAATAGTGATATATATATATATATATATATATATATATATATATATATATATATATATATATATATATATATATATATATTATACCAATTCAATGTTCAAATCTCAATAAAGATTAAAATGAAAAGTGCATAAAACGTTAGGAAGATAAAGCCTTTCAAACAGGGCAGGGATTTCAAAGTTCCTAAAGTATAACCTGGTGCCACAACTGTAAGCCCAAATAACAAGACCAAAGGGTCCCATTCAGACCCTGATCTGATATATGTTGACTTTTGTATCAGTAACTACAAATGCCAATTCCCTGGAGTGTCCAATAGGCACGTGACATAAAATGAACTGTGATTTGATCTATACGAGGATTGCCATTTGCCAATGATTGATTTCAAATTCTGAAACTTGCCTGTGGGAATCAATTATCATCTCATCAGGGTGTGACACACACACACACTCACACACGCAGATGGGACATTACAAACACAAGCTCACACACACACATGCAGATGGGACATTACAAACACAAGCTCACACATATGAATACACAGAGATGGGCAAGATCACATAAATAATGCATGACATTACATAAATACAAGCACACATGAACAGACACAAGATGGGCAAGATCATGTAATTCATGCCACATTGCCAACACAAGCTGACACATGAACATACACAAGATGGGCAAGATCATGTAATTCATGCCACATTGCCAACACAAGCTGACACATGAACACACACAATATGGGCAAGATTATGTAGTTCACATTACATTACCAACACAAGCAGACAACTTTATTTTATTTATATCTACACTTTATCTCTCAAAAGTGTGGCAATAGCTTTTAAAAAAAGTGTGGCAATAGTTTTTAAAAAATGTGTGGCAATAGTTTAAAAAAAATGTGCATCTTTGTATCAGATGTTTGTGCAAATAACGAGAATTAATATAAACTAAACATCAATTAATTTCACAACTGTGCCTTAAAGTACACACACATGACATTTGTCAAAATATAATTTTGTATTGAGAATTTGGCATCTTCATATAGTTGTTGATGCTGAAAGCCATTTTTGTTGGAATTTTGTATTACTTTCCTTTTAGCACAGTTTGAATAAGATATTGAGAAGCACTACAATGTTGTGGCATGAGGTACCTGTTTCTGCAAGTTCTGCCAAGAGGAGTTAAGATCCCTGACCAAAGATTTCCTCAGCAAACCCCTGGTGGGGGAGAGAGCCTTTGACCCAAATGAGGAGCTACGTCCCCGCGTCTCTTCGACATGCAGCTCTAGCAAACTTGGCACACTCTTTGACACCTAATGTTGCAAAGGCAAAGTGAAAAGAAGCACTGCTACATACAAAATTTTGCATAAGCACAGCACAACAACAACACAACCATCACCAATTCAAGCATTTATGCAAAGAAAATAGTATTCAATTTTTTAGTGAGAAACTGCATGCATCCATGAACACATTCAGTGTTTTGAATGGATTCAACAAGAAACCATGCATTGACTGTATAAATGTAGATAATTCTATAGGTCCTCTTGCACTCTAATCCAAGGATCTTCAACAGAATTATTCAAATATTACTTTCATCTGCAGCATGAAACCATGAACCACTATGTTGATTGCTGCTGTTTAATCAGGGTTTGTATTAATGTACAGGACCACGATAGTCATAACTTTTACGATACTGTTTCATCAGGGTCTATATTTATCTATAGGACTTCAACACTGACAACTTTTCCATACTTGTTACCACACACAAGGGCTTAAACAAAATACTAATTTAAAAATAGAACCAAATTTAGTTTCAATTAAAGACAATTACCATGTATATTTAAATAAAAATCAAATCTAAGTGCAAATAACACAGACCTTTATCTGACATCACATAATGCACCAACAGTTCAAGGTCTGTGTCTTTTGTTCTGCTTAATACTTCTAACAAAACTACAAAGATTCAGATCTGCTGGCCATTGTACAAGAGTAAATCTGGGTCTGTGAAGTTTGCAGTTGGACTTGACTTATTAGTGATATTAATTAAGTACATTCTAACAAGGATTAAAAAATCTTTATGGTGATTGAAGAGTTTCAACTTATCCTCGAGACAAATACAAAATTTGTGTTTGAGTTTCCATCATATGCCAAATAATTTAACTTCCCCTAATAAATATGTCTTATTTAAAAACATTACTGCACCATAACTGAGTTGTCTACAAAATGCTCACCTAAAATATATTGGAATCTCAAAAATAACAATCACTGTAATGCACTGCAATAGGTAGCATCTTTCATCCAGATAGAATTATTCTTCTGTATCAATTAATAAACAAATTCATTTATTTTAATGGGTATGTGTTTTCATGGGTTTGGAAAAAGTGACATTTTTGTCATTACTTAAATCTGTGGAATTGGGAAATGGTTTCACTATTATTTAAATCTGTGGATTTGACAAGTAGTCCTATTTTTGTCACTACTTAAATCTTTAGGCTTGGGAAGTAGTCCTATTTCTGTCATTACTAAAATAAATAAAACCTATTTTGGTCATTGATTAAACCTGTGAATTTGGCAAATAGTCCTGTTTTAGTAAGGACTTAAATATGTGGATTTGGGAAGCAGTCCTAGTTTTGTCATTATATAAATCTGTGGAGTTGGAAAGCAGTTCTAGTTTTGTCATTATATAAATCTGTGGAGTTGGAAAGCAGTCCTAGTTTTGTCATTATATAAATCTGTGGAGTTGGAAAGCAGTCCTAGTTTTGTCATTATATAAATCTGTGGAGTTGGAAAGCAGTCCTAGTTTTGTCATTATATAAATCTGTGGAGTTGGAAAGCAGTCCTAGTTTTGTCATTATATAAATCTGTGGAGTTGGAAAGCAGTCCTAGTTTTGTCATTATATAAATCTGTGGAGTTGGAAAGAAATCTTGCTTTTGTCAGGTCTTAAATACGTGGAATCAGGAAGGAGTCATACTTTTGTCATTACATCTTTAGATTTGGGAAGGAGTCCTATTTTTGTCATTACTTACCTCTTTAGATTTGAGAAGGAGTCCTATTTTTGTCATTACTTACATCTTATATTTGGGAAGGAGTCCTATTTTTGTCATTATTTAAATATGTAGATTTGGGAAGGAGTCCTATTTTTGTCATTAATTAAATCTGTAGATTTGAAAAGAAGTCTCATTCTTTCCACAAAAGGCTCATTATTCATTGGGTCTTGAAATTCATGGTTTGTTACAACCAATGCATCACCAAAAATTGGCATCACATGATTCACAGTAAAATAGGCATCCCATAATTCACAGCTATATTATATATTACTTTATTTCAATTCATCAAGAGCTTATTTTATATTTTCTGTAATGAAAGGAAACTGACAGCTTCCACATTGTGGAGCTACATCAACAAAGATAATCAAAATGCCAAGCTTACCGCATGAACTTGCTTGTAAGTCGAGTAAAACTGCAATCTGTATAGACCCAAACCAGCCATACCATTTCTCTGGCAGATCTAAGTCAATGCAGTTTTTTTTTTTAGGTGTAATCAGTTGTACAAAAAACAAAGACTGTTATCTGCATTATGCGATGGAAGAGGAGGAGCTATATTGCTCACATGTCTGACTTGTCATACAAATCAGTTTTAATGGTCCTATTTAGCAAAGCTTGGCAAAAAAAAAAAAAAAAGCTGGTGGTCATATATTTTGAGTTCTATTAGACAGTGATCTCTAGCTTTGCTAAAAACAAAACACTTCTAACTTTCTCCTAAAGCTGTATAACCCTCTGACCTCTAGACCCCAAAATGACCTCTAGACCCCGAAATGACCTCTAGACCCCAATACTTTCTGAGACAGTTTTTTGGAATATGACTTTTGAAACAGTAGCACTTTGTCTAATATATTATATTTACATATCTGTAATACTATAAAAAGATCAGATCAACTGTGATACAGTCACAATGTATGCTAGCAGATAAGGGTAGATGCTGTTTTTTTCTACAATTATTAAATGTGAACACTGCAGACCCTGATATGCAGTAGCCATGAGCAATGTAGTCGACTCCATTTTCTGGCTATTTTCACCCCACTTTTGCAAAATCAATGTCATATACATCTAAGGTTATTTTTAAAATTAAAATTGCATGTCACTCATATACATGTATCTTGAATTTAAAAAATCTTCTGGTACCAAAAATGAATGTAGTTACATGATTGTTGCTATATGCATCTGGAACAGAATTAGACATGTCATTACATGTTTTTCTCTCATGAAAAACTAATGCTTGATAATAAGACACTTTGCAATATTTTTTATCAATATTCTTTTTAAGTAAACCTTGTATGATAATATGCCCAATACCTGCTTTTCAGAAACTTTAAAATGATATCTTGTGATGGGAGAACTACGGTAATGCATTGTGTGTAATCAAGTGTTCTGTTTGTACCTATGTACTGAATGGTCCAAAAGGCACTTACTGACAAGAACCACAGGATAAATGCTATTTTTGTATAATGAATGGTGAATGGAGAGAGAGTAAAATTACCACTACCCATTTCTACATGCAATGAAAGGTTGATCTGAACAGAAAACAATAAAATTACATATTGCTTAAAAAAACAACAACTAGTATACAGAAGATCAGGTCTAGAGCTCAAAATGGAAACTAAAATGGGTGTATACAACCATTTGTAAAAGATTGATGTCACTCACTAAATCCAGAGTTTAAAGCTTAAGTTAGCCACCCACCATATCTATGCAACCACCATCGGCTTCCATGAGAACTTCCATGGTCTTTTTCTCTGTTAACAAGGAATGTTTTGGTGACAAGGATCTCATCTGTGGAGGGATATACTGCTGCTTTTCAAGTTTTCCCTCTGGGGCTAGACCTGCTGAGCCCCTCCTGCGAATGCTCTGAGCAACGGTACTAGGGGACAGGGACCTGGTATGCCTGGAAAGAGTTTCAGTTCTGGGGCTTAGAGCACTGGAACGTTTGTCTTCTGGTTTATTGGCTGCTACTCTTGGTTTGTAACTATTTTCCATATCACCTTCAAACGACCTTGGTGAGGGAGACATACCCCTGTCCTTGACCTTGGAATGAGATTGAAGAGATTCAAGTTTGTTGTCTTTGGAAGGCCTTATTACATCTAATTGTATGGGTTCCTTTTTAGAAACCTTAACTGGACCAAGGCCCCTAACAAAGGTGGGTCTTTTTAATGTGTCTCTTTCTGATAATGGAATACTTTGTGTGAATTTGGGTGGTTCTGGTGTTAGAGATTTTGCAGATGAATCAAACAGTAGGGAGAAGCTAGAAGAGGGTTCTGACATAGACTCTGCATCTGAGTGTGCTGTAGTTATACTGCTGGCAACAGAGCTTGGAACAAAATGTTGGTCAGACATTTGGGATGGTCCAGGTGGGACAGACCCACTTTCCCGTCCAAATGGAGAGGAAGTTTTAGGTACAGCTACATGGTGGTTTGGCAGTGTTGCTGAAAATTCTTTATCTCCAACATTAGCAGTGTCTGGTGAACTACTCTGTGATAGAAAAACACCACTGTCAGGTCCAGCAGTTAAGGAGCCTGGCCCATTGGACAATGTTTTGGATCTCATTTCATATGAAATTTTATCAGCGGTTGAAGGTGAAATTTCTCTTCCTTTCTTGTTATAGTTGGGACTCTCCATAAAGTCAGTGAATGAGGTGATAACACTCTTTTCCTGTGATCCAGCAGACAACATTTCAAGAGAACTGGAAATTTTACTGCCAGTAATGCCAGTACTCTGCTGTGATGATAGAAGATTATCTGATTTTTGCTGAGGTTTAAATGATGGAGTTTTGGCAGTTTTCACATATTCAATAGGCATGTGCAGTGCATTAGCCAAGTCTGCTACACTTAGATTCTCCTCCCCATGGTAGAGTTTCCTTGCCAACAGGGGACCTAACTCTGCACACCTTTCTGTCAGTTCATGACTCTTCTGACTAATTTCATTCACTCTAGCCTGGTGTAATTTAATCTGTTTTGCAAGCTCCTGCAACCAAGGGAGATAAAACTACAAACATGCAGAAAAAGGAAGTAGAAAAAGATAAAACATGCAATGTCTAAATCAGAAAAATATGGCAGAATTATACACAATATACAGCAGAAGTTTTGATAATTACTTTGGTATTTATTCAAGTTTTGATAGTTATTTTGGTTTTAATCCAAGTTTTTATAATTATTTTGGTATTTATTCAAGTTTTGATAATTATTTTGGTATTTATTCATTTGAGATTCTGAATAAATAAATAATCATCAAAGGTCTTCTAACACTTATTAAACTTGAATCTGCAGAGCATGCAGTAAGTGGTGAATTTTTTTTAATGATATTTTTTCTCACAAGATTTTTAAATGTTTCTACACAAGAACAGGGTTTTAATGTGAATAATCTTTACTGCCATATTTTTTAATCAAGAAAATATGAAATCTACACCATAGAAACCATTCTTTATGATTAAAACATGCACCAAATGAAAGAAGCACCATACACTCCAAACAAAGAAAGTTATCAAGTTATTATTCTAAACATTATGAAACAATAAATAAATATATTAATAAACGAAATAAATAGTAAGAAACATAGTAGACCTTTTGGTGATCAAAAGTAGAAATATTTATAAAGGATTAAAATATTGGGATCTCAAGAATGTTTGTTGTAGATATTATTATTATTATTATTATAATTCTTGATTTGCAAGGTATTTTTCATCGGATATTTCATATTATGGATGTATGTTAATAGGAATTAAATCAATCAGAAAGTCATAGTGAAATATATCACTCAGTTAACTGGTTGCAGATATATCAGTTCAACAGTATGTGTTGCCTATATCTAATACAGCCATTAATCTCAGAAAAAATAAAATGGATCATTATATGAAACACTGCAGCACACTCAGGCATAAAAGCTTGAAGTCAAACTTGGAACACTATTTATTGTATGATATTTTTACCTATCTATTTATATTTTTGTATGTACCTATTTATTTATTGTTAGTTCACATGATACCTTTCTATGGTTTAAACAATATTATAACAGTTTGTCAGTGAATTTTAACTGAAATAATTACAGTCCTTTTCCACTAACATAATTAATATGAATTTTGTTTCCCTTCTGAGTTGTTTCTACCACCCCAATCCTTGTTGTGTACTAAAACTGACACTGATTATGTTCAGTGACATTGAGGTTTTGAAAATAAGACTTTCTTTTTCCATGATACACTTATACATAATGTTAAGAAGATGGTTGTCATATTTTGATTGGGTCTATTACACATTTTTACCTAAAATAGCTTTTAGATTGGGCATAAGACTGAGAGCTATTTTGTACAATTGATTTTACCCACACTTTGTTAATTTGTAGGTGTCTATGTAGAGCTGCATGTATTGAACAATTGGTTTTGCCCATGTTAATTTGCAGTTAGTTGTGTAGAGTTCCATGTATTGTACAATTGATTTTGCCCTTCTTAATTTGTAGGTAGTTATGTTGAGTTGCATGTATTGTACAATTGGTTTTGACAACCCTTTTCATTATTATTCATTATGCTTGTATCTAGTGTACATTGTAATAAAATACTTTTCATTATTATTTATTATTCATTACTTTTGTATTTCATGTACATTTTATTAATACTTGTCATTATCATTAATTATTCATTATGCTTGTATCTGGTGTACATCTAAATACTACTTTTCATTATTATTCATTATGTTTTTATCTGGTGTAAATTTGAATACTACTTTTCATTATTATTCATTATGCTTGTTATCTAGTGTACATTTTATTAATACTTTTCATTATTATTAAATTATTCATCATGCTTGTATCTAGTGTACATTACGATAATACTTTTCATTGTTCCTTGTTATGCTTGTATCTAGTGTACATTGTAGCAATAGTTTCATTATTATTAATAATACTTTTCATTATTATTTGTTATGCTGGTATCTGGTTACATTGTAGCAATAGTTTCATTATTATTAATAATACTTTTCATTATTATTTGTTATGCTTGTATTTAGTGTACATTGTAGCAATACTTTCATTATTATTAATTTTTCATTATGCTTGTGTCTAGTGTACATTGTAATACAATACTTTTCATTATTTTTAATTATTCATTATGCTTTTATTCAGTGTACATTTTTATAAAATACATTTCATTATTATTAATTATTCATTATTCTTGTATTTAGCATACATTTTTTTAATAGTTTTCATTGTTATTTAATATTTGTATGCATGCATTTATTTCACATTTAAAAAAAATACTTTTTATTATTATTCATTATACTTGTATCCAGCATACATTGTAATAATACTTTTCATTATTTTTTTTTATATTCATTATTTTTTTTTAGTGTACCTTTTAATAAAATACTGTTCATTATTATTAATTATTCATTATACTTGTAATTAGTGTACTTTTAAATAAAATATTTTTCATGGTTCTTAATTAGGAATGGTTTCATTTTGGTTTTGTGCTTTACAGCACATAAACACAAGTAGGTTATTCAGTGCTGGGGCAAATGGAGTAAAGTGACATGCCCAAGGACACACCAAGGTAGCTAACACAGGTTGATTGAATGGTAGGATTTGAACCTGCAACCTTTCAGTTGGGAGTCCAGCATGCTAACCACTGTGGTTCCTCCTTCTTAATTAGGAGCCACACCAAATTATGTCATGCCTTTACCTCAGATACTATTGAAGGGAGCATTTTACTTGTTTATATATCTTAATGATATATTAGTAGCCTTCAATTCTTGATAGCAAAATCAAGCATTAAGCATTACCTGGCACATCCTAGCAAAAGCATGCAACTGTAACTGTTCTTTTACATGAATATTATTATCAACATTACAAAATAATTAAATCTATTTCTGAGACCTACCGGTACACTTAACTTAAACACACAGAGAATTTACTTTTACACTGGAAGGTAATTTCAACTGATCATTGAGTGTAATGTAGCCCAATTTCCCATTACTCAGTCAATGACAGGGGCTTTCAGGCTGGTATTAGCCAAATCAAGATTTCCTGTGATACTGTCAGTTGCTATGAATGAGCTGGTACAAGAAGTAAAACTATTAAGTCAGCTAAAGGTACAGAAATTTAGAATTTTATTTCTAAGTAAACATAGTACCAAAACATAGGAATCCTAGTACTCACCTGATTTGATCTCATGGCAACAAGATTTCACAACTGTGTGCAAAATTCAAATTCAAGTGCACTCACTATCTCATGAAACATTTGTTGCCTTTGCATTGTGTTGTCTGTTGGGCTGTTTCATTTTTCTTGCTGAGACTAATCATAAAGTAATGTATTTAATATTCTTTTGCAAATATGCAGATATTTTGCACCTTTTAGTAGACTAGCAATGAGGATCTGCTGCTCACCCTACCTGCCATTTGTTGGCTGGGAAAAATGAATAGGGATTTGACAAACTGTTGACATTTATCACCTGTGAATTATTGTTGTTGTGTAAAATACAAGAATCCATCTATATATATGAATATATTAATTTTCCCTTGCAGTGTAACATTCTAACATGAAACTGATAAATTTAAACTTCTCATCTGCAGTTACCATAACATCCAAGCAAGCATTACATAGCCATTAACTTCATATCTCCTTTTACATATTTTCCCTGAAAATGACTGACAGAATCATTTGGCTTGATGCCCCTGATCACTGAATGGGTGTGGGATTGAGTTATACAGACTTGAGGTGCACTGGAAACCCTTAATTATGATAATAGGTCTATTAGAGTTATCCCCCTTGTTGCTTCTCATGCTTGTTTACATGAAGCAGTATAGGTTACAAGTTTATGTTTTGCTCTCCAGCGAAAGAGAAAGTTTAGTCTTTTGTGACAGTTCAAAGAGGTTTCTGATTTTCACATTTTTATGTTTTTAAACTATACACTCATTTATAATGAAAATGTTTTCAAGAATTAATCTATCAAAACTAAAACAAAATCTTAAAGATAATCCTATAAAGAGCTTGGTATTATTCATCTTGGGAGTAGTTGGCTAACCTTGCTTACAAGAAAAGATAAAACTATCATATTGAGAGATTTTATTGTATAAGAGGGAAGTTATCTATCAGACCTATGTTACCCAGTATTAAGTTATCATGATAAAAGAAGTTCTCTGAACTTAATAGTGTTACTTGCTCCTTGGGAATTAGAAAAGAAAATAAGCCACATTAAAAATGAAGTCATATGTAAAATCTGAGAAGCTATAATATTATTTTTTGGTGTCTATTCCAAGGTTTATAAGTCCCTAAGAAATAAGTACCAATTTAGCGACGCGATCTTATAAGAAATTGGAATCAGCATTTGCTGGTACTAGTATCATTAAAAATTCCATAAATTTATTATTATTATTATTATTATTATTATTATTATTATTATTATTATTATTTTATTGTTGTTAGCATATGAGACAAATACACTGTTTATTATAAGATGATAAATCCATAGACCATTATTTGTCTACAAATTTTGATTCTTGAGGGCTAATTTCACACAGAATTTCAAGTTGCAAGAGTGTAGAGTGGTGTTGGAATTTCCATTGCATTATTGCTGGTTTTGTAAGCTTTGGCTGTATTATTACTGTATTTGGAAGATTAATTTGGAAATTTCCACTGTATTATTTCTAACTTTGGAACTTTCCATGTTATATTTACTCATTTTGGAGAAATTAATTTGGAAATTTCCACTGTATTATTATTGATTTTGGAAATTTCCACTATATTATTACTGATTTTGGAAATTTAATTTGGAAACTTCCTCTGTATTATTATTGATTTTTTAAATTTCATCTGTATTATTATTGATTTTGGTTTATTAGATTTTTCAATATATTTGTTATAAATACTGGACACACCCGAAAATGTTAAAATATCTATGCAATATGAAACTCTCTCTGAACATGTCACTATAAATAATAATTTGTTTTAGTTTGTTAATATGATAACTTAGAAGGAGTGGAGGAATAGAGATACAATGAGAATAGATAACAAAAAACCTCCACCTAAGCTTTTAACTTACTGTATTTAAATGTACATATTTCTGCAAGATTTACTAAAAATATCTTAAGTGCAATTTGAACTAGAAGTGAAAATAAATAATATCACCAGAATTACTACATAAAGGTGAATGTAAAATGATTTCTACTTCTACAATGAAAGCAAAGATGCATGTATATGTATAAACATCCTATGACCTTTGAACTGAAGGTTACATTTTAGTAGAATGAAGTTTGACACTGAAAATACATACAAAGTAAGCTCCTGGTGCATTGTTTTTAATTTTCTCAATAACATCTTGGTATTTTTTGTAAACTTACATATTTTTTAATATTTAATTTGCTGATGTGAGAAGTTGTCCTATTGTTTCAAATTACCATCTCTTGAGGTTTCAGATAAGTTTACCAGATATGAAATCTATTTTTAATAAAACTTATTATCTAAATAGAAATTATTCTTAGTACTCTGTTATAAAGTATTCTGAGGTCAGAGGTCGCCAATGAGCATGCTGCGTAGTTTTCTTACATTTCTGTACTAAAAGTCAGCTGACCTGGTGAAAATAAAACTTTTCATTTAAAATTAGCCTAAAATCTGTGTACATGGGAAAGGGCTCTATTGACTGGTGGACAGTGGTACTTTTGACTGGTGGACAGTGGTACTTCAGTTTCAAAGCAAAGTTCAGAACTGTACAATCTTCTGATATATTTGTGGGCTGATCACTGCTGGGATTACTGATGGCATGCAATTCATGCAAATGTAAACTAGGAATACAAAAAAAGTTTATTTGGCTGTCACTTGCAAAATACTATCTGCTTATTACTAATGACTATTATTTGTTAATGGGATGTGGTTAATTGGACAGCGTTATAAGATTTATGATTAGTTTATCTGGAAAATGTAAAAGGCTTCGGGATAGGATGCTACATAATGCTGATGATACAAAGTTTTAGGTAGGTAGACCTTAAATGAAATGTGTTAGGTATTATAGATCAAAATCATACCTAGAAAAGTCATGCTAATGGAAATGAGTTTGCTGCATAAAAAGTAAAATTAATTAAAAGTGACAGGTGAATATGAACAGGTTTGAGAATAATAGTAAAGCATACAGATATGCATATAATCTAGAAGTATAAGCAATTCTAACATCACTTCAACCCACATCAAATGCAACAATCAATAACTGTTTCCACGGAAAAGCACCAAAGTCATGTTTTATACTATGGTCATCTCTTGTTAGATATGAAATCGAAGATTTCAAGTAAGGACACCTCTTGTTAGAGAAAACAAGTTTATTTTCCTAAAAAAGTTAAGTGAACTACTTATCAATAATTTGCATCATTTTCTTGAACAGATTTCTACAAATGTTTCTTGAATAGCTTAATATTATTAAAAATTGTTTTCTATGATTATTTACAATGTTTTGTAATAAATTGCAACTAGAAGCTTTTATTAAATAAGTCAATGAGTCACTGATGTTTAACAACACATAAGCACATTAAAGACTGAGACACAGCTGATCCAGGCTGGTGTGGGCAAGATTCCAACCTGCAATCTGTTAATACAGAATCCAGCACTGTGTCACCATAGCTCTCATTCAAGCTTAAAAATTTTAGAGTCCTTATTCATTACTGCTACTTTGGTGCTTCTCTACAGAGACCTGCCATTGTTTGGGGGTAACCCAATATTTATGCTTCTCTAAATTTAAGCAAGCTATCCCCACCCCCACAGTGCCAGACAAGTCCATGTTGTCTACATACATTATGCTCAGTGATCTGTTGTTTGAGGGCTTCTACATTGTCTGCCTGGACAGGGGATGCCAACAACTTATCCTGAGCCTCGCTGATTACGGCTGTAAGCCGTCGCATCTCATCTTCATATTTCTCCTGCTGCGCTATGGCTTGACGGAGTTCGCTGCAATGCTCACGAGCAAGAGCCTGGAGGTGATTTATCTCAGCCGCAAGCTTGCTGTCAGCTGTGGGAATTTCCTCCCCAGCAGCCTGGTGAAGCTGAGAATGTTTCTGAAGCACATACATGGCCTTGCTCTTGTGACCCTCAATATCCTCTAGCAATTTCTGAAGAAAGAAAAACCAACAAAATCATAACTGTCAAAAGTCATATAACAGCAGACACAAAAATTGCATTCCAAGTTATTTCTTCTCCTTGTAAACATAAATTCTGGACACAATGTTTGAGGCTGTTTTAACTTTACTTTATGGTTTGCAATGCACTGCTAACATCAGACCCTTAAAACTGACTCTATCGTTCACGTAATTGTTTTAAGTAAACAAAGAGCTGTGAGGTATCAAAAATTTGCCTCCAGTTCTAATATTTTCAATGAAATGAATGAATAATATTCTAAATTAGTTATCAATTAAAAGATGTCTCAAAGCACTTCTCTTCTTTAATTGTCAATATCTCTAAGTATGATCTGATCAGAATATTTTACGTTAGACCCAATTCACCTCTGACCATTTATCTATTCCTAAGCTTACCGAATTTCATGGATGGTAATGGGAGGGGGGTGAAACTGGGAGATAGGGATGGAGAGCAGCTTAATACATTTTTCAAATGTACACTAATAATAAAAAGATATCCTTAGGAAATATTTACCAAATATCATACAATTTTTGGAGTGGCTCATGATCAAACATGGCCTGGTTAATCATACAATTATTGGGGTGACACATTATCAAGAATGTCTGAATTTATCATCCAATTATTGGGGTGGCTCATCATCAAGCATGGGTAGATTTATCATAATATTATTGGGATTGTTGGTCATCAAGTATGGCCTGATTTATCATAAAATTATTGGGGTCACTCATCATCAAGTATGGCTAGATTTATCATACAATCATTGAGATGGCTCATCATCAAGTATGGCTGGGTTTATCATATATTTGGGTGGTTCATCATCAAGTATGGCTGAGTTTATCATACAATTATTGGGGCGACTCATCAAACATGGCTAGATTTATCATACAATCATTGGGGGGGGTGACTCATCAAACATGGCTGGATTTATCATACAATCATTAGGGTGACTCATCAAACATGGCTGGATTTATCATACAATCATTGGGGTGGCTCATCATCAAGTATGGCTGGATTTATCATACAATCATTGGGGTGGATCATCATCAAGCAAGGCTGGGTTTATTACAGAATTATTGGGGTGACTCATCAAACATGGCTGGATTTATCATACAATCATTGGGGGGTGACTCATCAAACATGGCTGGATTTATCATACAATCATTAGGGTGACTCATCAAACATGGCTGGATTTATCATACAATCATTGGGGTGGCTCATCATCAAGTATGGCTGGATTTATCATACAATCATTGGGGTGGATCATCATCAAGCAAGGCTGGGTTTATTACAGAATTATTGGGGTGACTCATCAAACATGGCTGGATTTATCATACAATCATTGGGGGGTGACTCATCAAACATGGCTGGATTTATCATACAATCATTAGGGTGACTCATCAAACATGGCTGGATTTATCATACAATCATTGGGGTGGCTCATCATCAAGTATGGCTGGGTTTATCATATATTTGGGTGGTTCATCATCAAGTATGGCTGAGTTTATCATACAATTATTGGGGCGACTCATCAAACATGGCTGGATTTATCATACAATCATTGGGGGGTGACTCATCAAGCATGGCTGGATTTATCATACAATCACTAGGGTGACTCATCAAACATGGCTGGATTTATCATACAATCATTGGGGTGGCTCATCATCAAGTATGGCTGGATTTATCATACAATCATTGGGGTGGATCATCATCAAGCAAGGCTGGGTTTATTACAGAATTATTGGGGTGACTCATCAAACATGGCTGGATTTATCATACAATCATTGGGGTGGCTCATCATCAAGTATTGCTGGATTTATCATACAATCATTGGGGTGGTTCATCATCAAGCAAGGCTGGGTTTATTACAGAATTATTGGGGTGACTCATTAAGCATGGCCAGTTTTATCATGAGGTGATTACAATAAATATACAAAGCAAGTTTTTCAAAATTTAGTAAATATTCAATTATTGTATCTAGATTACACAACAGCAGCTTAAATCACTTCTGATGGAATGTAATGTGGTCTTTACCAATCATGTTTTCAGATCACACCTACAGTGTACAAGTTAGAATTTATAAAACAGATTTGTCAACTACCTCTTGCATAGCAAGCTGATCCTTAAGGGTCAGTGTTGCATCCCGAATAGTAAGATGGGTCCGAGTTTTGTCCATCCACTGCCTCAAATCTGCAATCTCATGCTCATAATCCTCAATCTGTTCATTAAGTTCCTCGAGGTTGTTGACCTTGTCCATCATCTGAGACTGGACATTGTACACGCGGTGGCTAAGGTTGGTAAGTTTCTCCAGGGTGGGAATTGTCTCACACAGCAACTCCATCTGTTTCACCAAGGCACTCAGGTGCCCAAGTTTTGCCTGGTACTGATCAACCTCCTTCTGCAGTCTCTGTTGGAGAGAATGAAGAGACATGTTACATCACTTGTTTGCTATAGAATTATCTATCAGTTTTTATTATATAAAAAATGAACACACAATAAATTAAATTTTATAGTTCCTTATATAATCTAATTTAATTATACCATAGCCAGTGTAATTTATAGTATTGTTGGAAGACGGCACAACATGAAGACCTATCAATCTGTGGAAAACTAGTGCAGATGACATAATGCACACTGTAGCCATGATTAAGTAATTAGAAGGTTGGTACATCTTTCTCAAAGGCAAACATTTTGAAAAAAAATTGTGGACTTCATAACTGACCTGTAAAAAAGTCATAATTTCTTGCAAACTAAAATACTTTACCTTGCCGTCAATAAATTTGTAAGAGAAAGTGTAAATAAATTAATGGATTGCAATGTAAAACTAAACACTATCATCTAACCTGGTAATGATGCTTAAATTATCAGATAACCTAATTTACAAGTAAAAGTTAACATGGTGGAAACAAAGTAGTCTTTTTTTTAAAACTTAACTTTGCCAAATCTATTACTGTTATAGTGGTAAATTATTTATACTGGATGACATCTCTTTTGGAATGACAATAAATGTCAACTAGATAATCAATGAACCACTTCAGATCTATTCAGATATTGATATGTATATCTTTGCAGGTCCTGTCTATATATCATTCAAATGGAATAATTAGAGATGTGTATGTAAAGAAATTTAGCTTATAACTTATAAAAAAAACTTTAATGTCGGTCAGGCTTACAAGTATGTCAATAGAGTGATAAATGTTTTCTCAACTATGACATCAAAAGAATATATTATGAATAGTAAAATAAGTGGTCCAATACAGAACTTTCTTTTGTAAACAATTTTTTCAATGAAAGATCCAATAATAATTTCTATGGGGTCATCAAATCTGTGAACCTAAATAGTTTGATGAAATAATTTTCAATTCAATATTAGTTTTCATCTTAAAAAAATATATATCATTAAAATATTGAATACAAGTTCAGTTCATGATTTGTACATAGAAATAATGACACAATCTGTCACATACATACCAATATTGACACAATCTGTCACATACATACCAATATTGACACAATGTTACATGCATAACAATATTGACACAATGTCACATACATACCAATATTGATACAATCTGTCACATGCATACCAATATTGACACAGTGTTACATGCATACCAATATTGACACAATGACACATACATAACAATATTGACACAATCTGTCACATGCATACCAATATTGACACAATGTCACATACATACCAATATTGACACAATGTCACATGCATACCAATATTAACACAATGTCACATACATACCAATATTGGCATAATCTGTCACATACAAGCAAAATTGACACAATCTGTCACATACATAACAATACTGGCACAATGTGTCACATACATAATATTGGAACAATCTATTACATACATAGCAATATTGGCACAAACTGAAAATATGATTTCTGTTTACTAATTCACATAATCAACAAATACAATTTTGACTGATCCTCATTGATCCCGCTAAAATCAAACAGAAGTCAGTTGAGTTTCTAATTCAACAATTATTATTCTTTACAACAATCAAAAACATTGACAACTGTATTCCATTTTAAAATACCATACACTGATTTTAAACTGGGTGAACGGCAATCCTTATTTACTAAGTGGTAGGCAGCATGGAGTAATGCTGTCATTATCAAGCTCCACCTTATTAGACCTACCTTAAGCAAATCGTCTCCTTCCTACAGAACCATTTATAAGGATGAGGCAGTCATTGCTAGAATTTGAACTGGTCATACTTTATTAATCCACTCTTGTACATTATTGGATGAAGACCCACCTGAGTACATTTCTTTTAAAGAAGTCTTCAGCATGAAGCACTTAACATTATGATACTTTATTTTGATTTCCAACCTACATGTTATCCCACATGAAGGAATGTGTCTTGTGGTTTAAATTTCTTTAAAGAAGTTAACAACAGGCTAGGTCCTTGAGTGTGAAGTCTATTTTGACAATAATCACACTAATTTACCAGATGAGTGGTTTAACACCTGTACATTTGTACTGCATGCATTTATTACACCTTATCAAATGCAGGATGTAGCTAGGTACTCAATTAATACAATAAACAGATCAATTAACCATTAAAGAGAAATGCTTATTGACAACCACTTGTTAACTGTTATGATAATTTTCACTGCTCCACTGGATTAGTTATTGTAGGGTTTTAGTGACTTGTGAGTGAAATCACTAACATGTCTGAACATTTTGATTCAAAATATTTCATTCCAATTTTGATACAAGGGATATCCTTAGAGCATTTTTTTGTTGAAACAGAAAGATTTAAAACCTCACAAATAACATTCATACCAAATTTGGTTATCTAAATATACATGCATCTGATTATATGGGTCAATTAAGTTAATGTAACTGCATTGCTCAAATAAGTAGGACAGATGCCAAATCCAAGCCAAATGCTGTATTCTATTACACGACAATCAATAGAATGAAACTATGTTAGACAACCACCAATAGAACAAAGTTAAAGTCTATGTTGGCTGGGGTTCATATTTTTGGACAAATAAATCCCAATACATCTGATAACTACCACACCATGATTTAAAAAAATAACATGCCTAAAGTTGCTGCTAAAACAATTTAACTGGGTATAATTGCTTACATATACCATGTACAAACTGCTGTTTTAGGACAACATAATTATGTGTGGCTGATCATATTTTATAGAAAAATGGTACCATTTTTAATTGATCAAATCAGACAGATCAACAAAACTGTAGCTACAGTAGGAGTCCATTTATAAAAAGTGCCCAGTGGACATCATTTTAGTTTTGGAAACATGGATTGTACTGACATTACTTTGAAAAGTCTGGGATTATGGTTTTGATCCAGATAAGAAGTTAGAACAGTACATACTATGTGTACAAGAAATGACATGAGTAAATGCTAATGTGAACAAGAAATTACAAGAGTACATGCTAATGTATACAAGAACTTATAAGAGTACATGCTCATGTGTACAATAAATGACAAGAGTACATGCTGATGTACTCTATAAATGACATGAGTACATGCTAATGTGTACAAGAAATGACAAGAGTACATGCAAAGTGTACAAGAAATGACAAGAGTACATACTGATGTGTACAAGAAAGGACAAGAGTACATGCCAATGTGTACAAGAAATGACAAGAGTATATGCAAATGTGTACAAGAAATGACAAGAGTACATGCAAAGTGTACAAGAAATGACAGGAGTACATGATAATGTGTACATGACTCAAGAGTACATGTTAATTTGTACAATAATTGAAAAGATTTGATGCTAATGTATACAAGAAATGACAAGAGTATATGCTAAATGTGTACAAAAAATGACAGTAGTACATGTTAATGTGTAAAATACTCAAGAGTATATTCTAATTTGTACAAGAAATGACAAGATTACATACTAATGTGTCCAAGAAATGACAAGAGTACATGCTAATGTGTACAAGAGACAAGAGTAAATGTTTAACTGTACAAGAATTGACAAGATTACATGCTAATGTGTACAAGAAATGACAAGAGTACATGCTAATGTGTACAAGAAATTTCAAGAGTACATGCTAATACAGTATGTACATGAAATTACAAGAGTACTTGCTAATGTGTACAAGAAAAGACAAGAGTACATGCTAATGTGTCCCTTGTAAACGTACCTTGTATAGTTTAAGTTGTTCCTTCACTCGGTCAAAGTCGACCCAAACTGGTTCTGCGTTCACCAAGGATTCAACCTGATGTGTCCAGTTCTCAACTGCCTCTGCAGTGGTTTCAAATGTCCTGGCAAGTTCCTGTGCCTCGTTCAATTGCTTTGTCTTCTCTGCAGCATGTGTCTGTAGTGTGAGCCATTGGCGGTTGACATCTGCTAAGGTTTTCTGTATAGTCTGTTTTTCAATTGGGTCTGGACTGTGTTTGATGAGATTACTACCTTTAGTACGAAGATTGTCCAACTTCTTTTTGAAATGATCAAATTCACTTAGCAACTCCTGAAAAGAAAATCATAACCTTTATCATCAAATCATGTACTATATTCAATTATTGAACCATTTGAAAGTTGAAATCTTGCACTCCTGGTGTAAACCTGGCAGATCTGTATTGAGAAAAATTCCAACAAAGGATTATTATTTAGACAAAGTCTGTTTTGTTTACATATCTTGAACACATTTAAAGACTGACCAATTTAAAATATGGACTGATGACACAAGTCCAGAATATAGAATTGAATTGGCAATGATTAGCTGACATATTGTTCAAATCAGCACATCTCCAGCCCTAACATTCAAATTTATGACAAAAGTCATGTTAAATTTTAAATTCTAAAATACACTCATATTTGTGGATTGACTTCAGATACCAAGCTTGACCTCAATACACTCATACTGTGGATTGACATCGGATTCAAACTTTGGCCTTTTTATCAACTCATACTGTGGATTGACTTCAGATTCAAAATTTAGCCTTTTTATCAACTCATACTGTTGATTGACTTCGGAAATAAAGCTTGGCATTTCAATACATTCATACTGTTAATGGATTTCAGATACACAGCATGGCCTCTTTACACATTTGTACTGTTTAATGGACTTCAGATACACAGCTTGGCCTCTTTACACATATGTACTGTTAATGGACTTCAGATACACAGCATGGCCTCTTTACACATTTGTACTGTTTAATGGACTTCAGATACACTGCTTGGTCTCTTTACACATATGTACTGTTAATGGACTTAACTACAAAGCTTGGTCTCTTCTTTTTTTTTTTACCAAAGTATGATGTTTTCTACTAAATTTCATACCTTTCTCTTCAAAAAATGTTCAGGAAGCTCTAGAAGAAACATGCTTTTCAAAGAATTTAATGAAAATCAATTCTAGCAGGCACAAATTATAGAACAGTTTGCAATGAAAAAACATGTGCAGAAAAAAACAAATCACCAAATATGATTTTTTTAAAAAAAATCTCCTTCTGAAAATGTTTTGACCATCATGAATATTCATTGATGGGACAGCAATATGAGTTACATTAATTATTAAATTATTAGATCACCTTTTTCAAATTTAAGATGATATGATTCCTTTTTAAAGAACTTACCAACAGATTCAGCCTAGTGATCCAACCTTTAAGTTCAAGTGTTCTTTTGAAGTTTAATTTAAATAGTCAATCCACTCCTAAATTGTACTAACCAAACATAAGTATTACATAGGTATGGTGTATTTGTTTGACCCACAAATTACTCTTGGGTCAAATCAATTAATTTTTCAAATTATCACTTTACTACAAAGTCATTTATTTTTCTAAATGACAAATATCCTTTGAAAGATATCAACTTCAGATATGCTTTAACAACAACAACAAAAAAACACCAATTGAATTACTTGTTTCTTATCATCTTGAGAAAATAAGTGTGAAAGTTAATGGCTTTTTGAGTAATAGTACATGCTATTTGCTAACCAAGGAATAGTCTGCTTACAGGTGTGCAAAGATCAATGTATGCAACTGTTTACCCAGGTATTAGGACTCTGATAACAGAAACCTTCAGATAAACTCCATTGCTTTTCACATAGTTTAAGTGCCACACTTATGCCACAATATGTAATTCTAATATATATATTCATATACCAAAATAGTCTTAGGTCATACCAATTCATGGGTATACACATTAAAGCTCAGATATAAATATTCAAGGGTTTGACCTAAAATGATGTCCTCATTTTTCTGGACAATATAAACCTGATTCAGACCAATTATGGTGTGCATTTCACACAGATTTTACACTTGAACTGCTTTTCCATACTTGAACAAGAGTCCCTTGAAGGGACTGATGCTCTACTAGCCAAAATAAATTCTAGGAAATTCAATCCATCTTCTGTCATTTTATTCTTTTTATTTGTAGAGTACTGAACCATCTCATATATTTCTGAGAAACTCCAACATACCAAATTTGGTAAAAAAAAATTTCTTATATGCCTGAATTAACAAGTTTACAAGATATCTGTAAGTACAGAGCACAATTCTTTGGCAACCGCTCTGGTGGCCTAGTGGTTAGAGCATCTGCCCCGGAAGCGGGAGGTCGTCGGTTCGATCCACTGCCGAGTCATACCAAAGACTTACAAAAATGGTACTAACAGCTGCCTCGCTTGATGCTCAGCATTAAGAGGTTAGTGTTACAACTGGTTGGCCTGGTGTCAGGATAATGTGACTGGGTGAGACATCATGCTACATGTCTGCGGCATGATGTCTCAGTGCTAGACATCACTATAAACTGCCTCACTGCAGACATTGTAGCGATATGACTGAAAAATTGTTAAAGCTATGTTAAAAAATCCTAATCAAACAAACAAGCAAACAATTCTTTGGCATGTGTTCTGAACTTGAACATGATATCATAGTATGTTTTAGACAATATCAATAACATACCCACATGCCAAGTTTGGTTAATATATACAGGTAAAACTATTTACTTGCTCATGCCAAGTTTGGATAATATATACAGGTAAAATTATTTGCTTGCTCATACACGTGTAAAATACTTCTTACCATTTATTTTGGGATAGACACAGGGGAGTATTGTTTATTTTTCAACAGATTAATTTTCAGCTGAAAACTTGGCCAAGCCATGTGTGCATGAAGGAGGTTTTCATTTTCTGATTTGTTGTTATGAAGTGATACCTGATAGTTGTAACAATCTTTTACCATGGGACTAAGTTTGATGATTTTTAAGTACTTAATTCCTTGATTTGAGTAATAAAATTATTTCAATAACAGTTTTATGGATGTGTATTTCGAGTTGACTGAGCAACCATGAATAAGCTATTGTTTTCTCTGACTTGAATTATTGAAATAATGCATTGAATTGAAGAATGATTGTACATAATGCATTGACTGTACATAATGCACTCAACTTAAGGAGTGTACACAATGCACTGAATTAAAAAATGATTGTATGCAATGCACTAAATTGAAGAATGTACACAACGCATTCAACTGAAGGAGTGCACACAATGCACTGAGTTAAATAAATGATGTACTCAATGCACTAAATTGAAGAATGATTGTACACAATGCACTGAATTAAAAAATAACTGTACACAAGGCACTACCGGTAAATTGAAGAATGATTGTACACAATGCAGTCAGCTGAAGAATGATTGTACACAATGCACTGAATTAAAAAATAACTGTACACAAGGCACTACCGGTAAATTGAAGAATGATTGTACACAATGCACTGAATTAAAAAATAACTGTACACAAGGCACTACCGGTAAATTGAAGAATGATTGTACACAATGCAGTCAGCTGAAGAATGATTGTACACAATGCACTGAATTAAAAAATAACTGTACACAAGGCACTACCGGTAAATTGAAGAATGATTGTACACAATGCAGTCAGCTGAAGAATGATTGTACACAATGCACTGAATTAAAAAATAACTGTACACAAGGCACTACCGGTAAATTGAAGAATGATTGTACACAATGCACTGAATTAAAAAATAACTGTACACAAGGCACTACCGGTAAATTGAAGAATGATTGTACACAATGCAGTCAGCTGAAGAATGATTGTACACAATGCACTGAATTAAAAAATAACTGTACACAAGGCACTACCAGTAAATTGAAGAATGATTGTACACAATGCAGTCAGCTGAAGAATGATTGTACACAATGCACTGAATTAAAAAATAACTGTACACAAGGCACTACCGGTAAATTGAAGAATGATTGTACACAATGCAGTCAGCTGAAGAATGATTGTACACAATGCAATGAATTAAAAAATGATTGTACACAAGGCACTAAATTGAAGACTGATTGTACACAATGCACTCAGTTGACGAATGTACACAATGTACTGACCACAAGCACAAGGAAGAATTTTATTTGCTTTATTGTTGATGGTCCAGTATAAATTAGATTAACAATTATCAGCTTTATTCAGAGCTGGCATTGTTTTAAAAATAACAAGTTAACAACATAGCACACTGACTGACTACTGACATATTTGAAATAAGCATGTACGAATATAAACTGTAAACAGCTGTTTTCACTATAAGAAAAAGTGCCAAGACATTTTTTTTCTACAACAATAAGACACATATTTTCAGTTTAACAAATCAAAAACTCTGGTTTACTTGGGCAATTTAATTTTGAAGTAATTAAAATGCCAATTGGGAGAAACTTGTGAAAAGGTTGTAAAAATTGTGAGCTACACAACTATGATAATCTGAATCATTGCAATGAAGTGCTCTGTAACAGGATTTCCATGTCAAGAATAAAATAAGTTATTTTCCTATTAAAAACATATCTGAAATATCGAAGTCACCTATTCAAGTCACCAACTAAACAAAAACTAAACAGTCTAAACAGTGATACCGATGTAGGTGCACATGTTCAATTTTTTCTTCATAACAATTTTTCATTCTCTGTCTCTCTGAGAGAGAGAGAGAGAGAGAGAGAGAGAGAGAGAGAGAGAGAGAGAGAGAGAGAGTGTGTGTTTGTGTGTGTGTATGTGTGTGTGTGTGAGGGCATACAGATAAACATGTAATATAGATAGATTTACTATACAACACACAAAAAAAGAGAACTATTGTGTGATTGCATCTTTAGCAAGTCAAAAGTCACAGTAGTTTTGACTTCTTCTCCATAACACACCCCTTTGACAAGACTACTTACATACCTTGATGAATTACAAGACCTAACACTTTATGACACTCCCACCTGTCAATTGGGTACTCAGCCTACATCCTTCCTGATAGTCTGCACACTTTTTCCTTGTTTTCCTGAGAATGTATCCTGTTGCAAATCACACTCCTGCCAAGACACTAAATTCTAGCTGTCCTTACAGAACTCTCATTAGTCACAAGAGCTAAGGTAACACAGTCTTAAGCCATTTGCATTGCTGTGTCTGTCACAAATTTGGCTGTAATCCAGAGGTGCCCCAAATCCTAAACCATCCAGCCAATATGTGTACATACAATCTTCAACATAAAGCTGAAAGCTTAATTCAAGTTTAAACCAAATCTGAAGTTTGGAGGTATAACGGCACCTGCGAAAAAAACCTCACTGCCAATATACTAAGTATCAATTTCAAAAACATGGATAAATAAAGGAGACACAAAATGTTTACAATCAATAAATCTCAATTAAAAATGCCAATATTAATCTTGATTGCATACTAACTCCAGTAGTACAAAAAGAACTCTGTCCGATGACCAATCAATACCTAAACAGTTTATCAATATGACACCATTTCACAGCAGGTATTAACTTGAAAGAGGGATTTTAAATGGCTTGTAATTTATAAACATTATAGAAGGGAAATATCTAACAGACATATTGAAACTTCTTGGCACTTGCTGGCTGTAATAGTAGCTAGATACTCAATTTTCATGGGACTTGCTAACTGAAAAGACCTAATGATAGTGGACTGTATTGTAATTATAGGTGTTTGGTACTATTAAGTGACAGCATTCAATGGGTTTCTGTGGAAATTCCCTATGAAACACAGTATTAGGATAAACACATTAATATGAAAATAGATTGATTATAGGCATGTGTGCGTGTGTGTGTGTGAGTGTGTGTGTGTGTGTGTGTGTGTGTGTGTGTGTGTGTGTGTGTGTGTGTGTGTGTGTGTGTGTACATATTTATGTAACAGCTGCACACAAAATATCCTTCTAAATAAGCACAAACCATGATTCTAACAAGTTAAAAATAAAATGTGATGGTGTTAAATTTCTTTTTAAAAAAGTATATTAAAAAAGTTACTTTTTACTACCTCCCCACACCCATCAGTAAAATACAGGATAAAAATTGTTATACAAAATGTCAGAGATTTAATATGGTGGAATATCATCAAAACACTTTTTAACCAAGTTTTCGTAAAATACTTCTGTTTGTCTCATATGTGAGTCACATGTATGTTGTGTCCTGTATATTAATTTGGTATATGTGTCTATATGTGAGAACTGCTCCGGTGGCCTAGTGGTTAGAGCATCCGCCATGGAAGCAGGAGGCCATGGGTTCTATCCCTGGCCAAGTCATACCAAAGACTTACAAAAATGGTACTAACAGCTGCCTTGCTTGGTGCTCAGCATTAAGAGGTTAGTGTTAGGACTGGTCAGCCTGGTGTCAGGATAATGCGACTGGGTGGGACATCATGTTACATATCTGATGCATGATGCCCCAGTGCTAGACGTCACTATAAACTGCCTCACTGCAGACATCATAGTGATATGACTGATTTTTAAAACAAGCTATGTTAAAAATCCTAAGCAAACAAACAAACCTATATGTGAGTAAGGTATGTGTGTCCTATATGTGAGTAAGGTATGTATGTCCTATATGTGAGTCACATATGTGTGTCCTATATGTGAGTCCAAATTGTGAGTGGAATATATGTCACATATGTGAGTCAGATATGCACTCACAATATGAGTCATGTTTGTGTGTCCTGTATGTGAATTTTGTACATGCATCCTATATGAGTCATGTATGTGTGTCATATATGTGAGTCAGATATGCATGTCCAATATGTGAGTCAGGTATTTGTATTTGATATGTGTGTCCTAAATGTGAGTCATGTGTGTCCTGTATGTGAGTCATGTATGTCCTATATATGAATCAAGTATGTGTGTCCTGTATGTGAGTTAGGTATGTGTGTCCTATATGTGAGTTAGGTATGTGTGTCCTGTATGTGAGTTAGGTATGTGTGTCCTATTTGTGAGTTATGTATGTGTGTCCTATATGTGAGTTATGCATGTGTGTCCTATATGTGAGTTATGTATGTGTGTCCTATATGTGAGTTATGTATGTGTGTCCTATATGTGAGTTATGTATGTGTGTCCTATATGTGAGTTATATATGTGTGTCCTATATGTGAGTTATGTATGTGTGTCCTATATGTGAGTTATATATGTGTGTCCTATATGTGAGTTATGTATGTGTGTCCTATATGTGAGTTATGTATGTGTGTCCTATATGTGAGTTATGTATGTGTGTCCTATATGTGAGTTATGTATGTGTGTCCTATATGTGAGTTAGATATATGTGTTCTATATGTGAGTTATGTATGTGTGTTCTATATGCAGTCAGGTATGTGTATCCTATATGTGTGTCAAATATACATGTAATATAATATTGAAATCACTATCTGGAATCTTGCATTCAGAAATGGGTGACTGCTGGGCAACTCTGGATGCTTTATATGTCTTTTTATTACCCATAATACTAATGTCACTTGGCAGTCAGTTTGTTCAAAATACCTTTTCAAGGCTTTATAAGCAAACTGTGTTTCTGTAAGATTTAGGATATCAATGAGTTGTCAATTTTAAGGTTTTGCAAAACTTTCAGTTTGAAATGAGAAGCCAATAAAATAATGATATTTTGTTTTATATGTCAGGATTTCTGTGGAAAAAATGGAGACTTTATCTGATAAGTGATTGGAAATGGTGAATTTCTTGGCATATTGAAATACTAGTTCATTTTTCTTTTTTAAATCACACACACACACACACACACACACACACACACACACACACACACACACACACACACACACACACACACACACACACACACACACACACACACACACACAGAGTCGGCTCCAGATATATGCATATCGTATAACTGCATATTCTGCCTTATTGCATAGCTTTGTGTCGGTCCCGATTTATTACCATTGTTTTCAATGGATATTAATTTTGGACAATTGCATATCGTCTATATGCATATTTTGCATTATTGCATACATTTTTCTGGTCTGAACATGCATTATTATGTGTTAAGTTGCTTCGGATAACTGCATTGTTCAAAATTGTTCCTTTCAAAATGAAAACAATCCGATTCCGAACATTGGCGGTCAAGGTTGATTAATGAGGTCTGTTAATATCAACATCACAGCTATTAGATCTCCGCTGGTCAACATTTGGCGCTATAGTAGATAATCATAAATATTAACAAGACGGCATTAGCTCTCTGACTCTCTGATGATCACCATGTGGTGCGATAGTAGTCAACCATAATAATTGACCAAGTATGGTTGATGGCTTTAACACTCTTCATTGCTCATTAAGAATCCGATCTAGTCTCATCATTAAATTCGATAGATTAAGACTGGAGCGCTGACCACAAGTCTGCTCCTCGATCTATTGACAAAACTGACCTCCATACAATACCAGAGCAAATCGCGTTACATTTAAATGAACTAGGCCTAATGGTTTTTTATTTCAGAGAAATAATTGTTATAAGTATGCACACTGCACCAGATACACACCATAACATGAACGCCGGCTAAGTGCATACGCCGCCTAATTGCATATCATAGCATTGGTCCTGAGGCCATGCATATAAGCAGAGCTGACTGTGTGTGTATATATATATATATATATGTATGTATGTATGTGTGTGTGTGTGTGTGTGTACATATATATGGAGACTGCTGATATATTATGTAGAATTTAAATAGAACTATAGATTCACTTCATTGTATACAAAATAACATAACCTTTCTTTAGAAACGAACAAGAAAATACACAACCATTAAACAATAAACCTGAATATGTGGATTCAAAACAACAAAATTAATTTAAATTAAAATTCATTAGGCTAATTTGTCTTGAGGATTTGGATAAAGTACTATAAACTCTGCAACAGTCTTTTTCTTGGTTTGATGGTTGATCATAAATACACTCCCAATAATAATAATAATAATAATAATAATAATAATAATAATAATAATAATAATAATAAACACTATATTTTAAGGAGGAAACTCAGTTAAAATATACTTGTCTCCCCTGAAGCCTTCAGTATACATTGTTTACATACAATTATAGTTATTAAGTGTACTTAAATGTATGAATATACAATTATAATTATCAAATGCACTCAAATGTATGAACATGCAATTAAAGAGTTATCAAGTGTCCTCAAATGTATTAACATGCAATTATAGAGTTATTAAGTGTCCTCAAATGTATGAACATGCAATTTAAGTTATTATGTGTACTCAAATATATGAACATATAATTATAGTGTTATCAAGTGTACTTAAATGTATGAACAAACAATTATAGAGTTTTACTTTTACCAAGAGTCAATGGAATTTGACACACTACCTTGTACTTTGTTTAGGTACAGACATATTGTAAAGTATATATTATTTGTTTAGGTACAGACATTTTGTACAGTATATATTATTTATTGAGGTATGGACATTTTGTACAGTATATATTATTTATTTAGGTATAGACATTTTGTACAGTATATATTATTTATTTAGGTACATACATTTTGTACAGTATATATTATTTATTTAGGTATGGACATTTTGTACAGTATGTGATTTCAGGTGCATCTGAATTACATCTAAAATTAAAATATATTGAAAACTGTAAATGAAGAAATTATTTGTCTTTTTTTTGTTATGAGTATTTTAGAAATGCTTGCGATTATCACAGCAATTGATGCTTAAACACTTTTTATTTATATTTTATATATAAAACTATTTGTCTCTAAATACATGTAATACTATATATAATCTTATTGTTTGAATTGCTTATAATATTCAGAAAATTAACCCACTGAGGCAGATATTTTGTGCATATCTAATGGGTATGTTTCATTCATATTCTATGAGACTTGTGCATAGAAGAGCAAAAAAGAACCGCAAGTACTTAAATTTTTTTATATTACCAGTAGTTTCTTATTTTTATGATTCGTGCATGTTTTGGTTGAACAATTTGTTACTGGAATGCTTGTTAACCATAAGAGTTAACAATTTGTTACTGGAATGCTTGTTAACCATAAGAGTTAACAATTTGTTACTGGAATGCTTGTTAACCATAAGAGTTAACAATTTGTTACTGGAATGCTTGTTAACCATAAGAGTTAACAATTTGTTACTGGAATGCTTATTAACCATAAGAGTTATCCAGTCCCAACAATGTGTTATGTATAGCAATGGACAAGTGAAAAATACTGCACTGTGGCAAAATTATCAAGCTTGTTACCACATGAGTCTGCTATGTAAGTTTGATTATGTCAGAAAATATATGAAATATCCTTCCCTAAATACAACATGTTTTATCTAGGAAGTCAGGACAAAATATATGAAATATCCTTCCCTGAATACAACATATTTTATCTAGGAAGTCAGGACAAAAATATATGAAATATCCTTCCCTGAATATATGTTTTATCTAGGCTGAGATTAACCTTTTGTCTCAGACATTATGTGATACATTTAAATGTAGGAAGAACAAACTGACTAACAGCAATGGTAAGGTAAAGAAAAAAAGGATATAATACAAAGTAAGAGAAACTTACTCTATCCAGTAATTGTTTTAATTTAATAATTATGATTAATAAAAAGAAAGTTATGAAGAGATTAGACTAAAATATCCTTCCCAAGGATATGAATGGTACCTGTAGAATTATGCAAAAGTCAAATCCATAAGCTAACACTGCCAAGTGAGGCCAAAGTCAGATAAAAACATCTACCTGAGCAATAAATCACAGGTAAAAGTTCCTACCTGTATACTGACAGGTTGAAATATACATGTTAAGGATATGTTTGCTTTCTGACCAGAGCTTTTATCCACAACAAGCACCACTTTAAAAAGTCTGATAATTGGATTAACCAGGGTTTAGCTCATCTAAATTTTCTAAGTATTGAGATGACTGATTTCTTAGCAAGCACAAAGAAAAAAAAAAGAGAAAAAACTTCAAAGGAAAATTTGGAAGAAAAAATAAGAGATTTACTTCTTGACATATCTTGGTTTATCTAGGCTCTGCGAATTAATCAAGACTGCAGAATGCTTATGTATACACATTCTGCATTTTAAACTGAACCTTATATTTTGGCCTAAAGTATGGTTGCATGTTTATTTGCATTGCATATGTTTTTCTAAAATATGCCCAGAGTATTTAAACAAAGGTTGTTAGGAATCAGCTACATTTGTATTAGCATTGTTTTCTGTCTATATTCTTTTGTTTCATTCTTCACATAGTTTGCATAAGTAAATTTAAATACTTTTATATGTGGAATGTCCTAATTTGCAGAGAGAACTGTGCCTGAATTCCATGAATACAGAAATAAATTAGTAATCCATGAAAACTCAATTTAGGTTAAGTGATAGAAAGATTGAAACTCTAAAACCAGTAAGAATTGTACTGCGTGTTGTCAAACCAATGTTATTACGTGAAAACCATTTTATTCTTTCAGCCAGTGACTATTCACCTTTGAATACCCAAATTGAAAGGGTCTTTTCCATATCTCAAGTACAAGCCATCCACAAGGTTTCTTAACTATAGATGTGGAACACTCAAATTACCATGAAAAAACTAGCTTTCTTCTTTCAGTTATAGTGACTTAGACCCTTAGACCCTTTGGTCTCATATTTGATAGGGTTCTTTCTTACACCTAGTTCAAGCCAGTGCCTAAATTTGATAACAATACATGTAGATGGTAGATAACTGAAGTTTTTGTGTACTGGTAATGTTTGTTCATTTAGTCACTGAAAGATATGTTGAATTGTTGGTTACTTCAAGCGCAAGTCATCCACAAAGTTGCAGAATTCAAGTTATTGTGCAGAAATGAAATTGGTAATATACAAGTGGATAAATGGAAAGATGCCATAACAAAGTAAACATCATTTTTCTATAACCGATTATTTTAATTTTTAAAAAAATCAGAATTGTATACAAATAAATACAACACATACAATACAGGCTTTGTCAAAAGTATACTGGTTGATAGGTTTAAAAAGAAATTTGACAATATTAGTAAAGGTGGTTTGTTTAAATATTAATTGCATCAAACTGTGAGTAAATTTTGTAGAAATCTAGGCAAGAATTAGACTAGTTTATAATATCCTGTTTCCTTGTAAAATTCTACCATGTTATGTACATTCACTTTGTTGAAAAGATGTTTTAATGTAGTGGCATTACAAAATTGCTGTCATATAGTTCAGACATCAACACTATTCATAAACACGTTTTCACTGTCTGCAGAATTGAACAAGGAAAACAAAGCAGGTGATGATGGCTTCTTAGTATATTTAATTGGATTAAGTGGGTATGTTCTATTTCACTGCAAGATAGAACAACCTCATCTCTGAGTATATTTACTTGGATCAACTGGGTAGATTATATTTCACTGCAAGATAGGACAACATCATCTCTGAGCATATTTACTTGGATCAAGTGGGTATGTTCTATTTCACTGCAAGAAATGACAACCTCATCTCTGAGCATATTTACTTGGATCAACTGGGTAGATTATATTTCACTGCAAGATAGGACAACCTCATCTCTGAGTATATTTACTTGGATCAACTGGGTAGATTATATTTCACTGCAAGATAGGACAACCTCATCTCTGAGCATATTTACTTAGATCAAGTGGGTATGTTCTATTTCACTGCAAGAAATGACAACCTCATCTCTGAACATATTTACTTGGATCAAGTGGGTATGTTCTATTTCACTGCAAGAAAAGACAACCTCATCTCTGAGCATATTTACTTGGATCAAGTGGGTAGATTATATTTCACTGCAAGATAGGACAACCTCATCTCTGAGTATATTTACTTGGATCAACTGGGTAGATTATATTTCACTGCAAGATAGGACAACCTCATCTCTGAGCATATTTACTTGGATCAAGTGGGTAGATTATATTTCACTGCAAGATAGGACAACCTCATCTCTGAGTATATTTACTAGGATCAAGTGGGTATGTTCTATTTCACTGCAAGATAGGACAACCTCATCTCTGAGCATATTTACTTGGATCAAGTGGGTATGTTCTATTTCACTGCAAGAAAGGACAACCTCATCTCTGAGCATATTTACTTGGATCAAGTGGGTATGTTCTATTTCACTGCAAGAAAGGATAACCTCATCTCTGAGGATATTTACTTGGATCAACTGGGTATATTATATTATCATTGCAAGATAGGACAACCTTGTTTCTTCTAACAATTCTATAACCAGAATGCCATTAGCTGAGAACCAGTTTACTGAGTGAATGATTTTGTTCACAACTTTTGGACATAAATATTTCTAGCACATAAGTAGATGTGAAGTTGGCATCAGGTACCGTACAAATGGAAAACTATTCAATCCCAGGAGGCTTTAAGTGAAAATCAAGGTCATGACAGATACCATCAGGGGTCTCTTATTTGCTGATGACTGCACCCTCAATGCTGGCTCAGAAGCCAACATGCAATGCAGATTTGACAAGTTCTTCAGCTACTGCACAAGCTTTGGTCTCACCATCAGTACCAAGAAGACTGAAGTCCTGAATCAGCTGGCCCCTGGAAAGACCTATGTTGAGCACAACATCACCGTCAATGGCCAAAAACTGCTTGACCTACCTTGGCAGCACACTGTCACAGAGCATCACTATTGACAACAAGGTGAGCCTTGGCATTGCCAGAGCCAGCGCAACTTTTGGCAGATTGTATGCCAACATTTGGAACAGAAGAGGCATCAACATCCAAACCAAATTTCTACAGGGCAGTTGTGCTCCCCACACTACTTTACACATGTGAAACATGGACAGTGTACTAATGCCATGCCAGGAAGATGAACAACTTTCACACCGCAAGTTACAGGAAAATCTTCAGTATCAAGTGTCAGGACAAGGTTCCAGACACTGAGGTACTTGCCCAAGCAGGTCTCCCTGGCATTCACACATCCAGATGCAGTGCCAGCTATGCTGGGCAGGACATGTTGAACACATGCCAGACCACTCTCTGCCTAAGAGACTCTTCTATGTCAAACTACAGCAAGGACAGCAATCCCATGGAGGTCAGAAGAAACACTTCATATATAATCTTAAAGCTGTACTGAAAGCATTCAACATAAACCCTGATTCGTGGGAGCAAACAGCAAGTGATCGAGTCACTTGGCGTTCCTCTGTGCACAAAGGCTCCAAGTTGTGCGAACCTAGCAGGACAGCAGCTGCAGAGCTGAAGAGGAAAGCCAGAAAAGTACATGCCATCAACCCTCCTGGAGATGTCTCACTCACCCCCTGTACATTAAGCAAACAAACATTCCATGCAATTGTTGGCCTCATCAGCCACCTGCACAGACACAAAACAGAACCAGCACCTCCAAACATCGGATGACTAGAGATGTCCTCGTTGAATCAATGGATGAACAGCAACAACCAAAATAAAGAAATTGTACTGGAACTGGTATGGTGTGTCTCTCTAGAATAATACCAAATATAGAAATTGTACTGGAGCATGTATTGCGGGTCTCTCTGGAATGTCAACACAAACCACAAGAATCATGCATAATACCAGCAAGGTGTACCTATTTTTTCATTAAGTCCCTTCTATAGTTAGAACATCCTCACCTCTCTGTTTTCAAATGGGGCTGCCAAAGTAATAGTTTTAGAAGACCTTGCTAAATCATGTTTCCTTTCAAATTTGATCAAATTTTGTACAAGTGTTGTTGAGAAGTCATTCAAAACAAACAATATCTGTTTTTAGCAGTTCTGGAAACAAGTTTTTGCAATTTAAAACACAGATGGTTTTTTTCACAGATGTCATGATTGTGTACACAATAACCAATAATGCAACACGTGCACATCGTTTGCTGCCATTTTGCTTCCTTAACAAAACCTTTGTCAACATGACATATTTCACACACAAAATCTTATTTAATGTTGATAAGTATATTTACTTTATTGAAATGATACATAGATTATACTTGATTAAGTGCACCTATAGCATGAAAGACAAAATAAAGCTGTAAGTTTTATGGCATATATATAAAAATGGAAAAGTGAAGTTAAACTGCATTCATGCATATTGCTATGAAATAGAAATTCATTTATTTTTGACAGACATTTTTGTGATTTTGTTTTTATTTTGCATGATGTCCCCAAGATTGTCATCTTGAGTATTTCTGGACAATGATGTTTGGGATATAATATGAATATCAGTTACAGAGTTAAAATTTCATAGCATGTATATGTCACCACATATATGAATGAGTTCAAATTTAGTTTTTTATGTAACAGAAGTCATGCAATGTAGAATCATGCATTTCTTCTGACACAAACTGTGAGGAGTAAATTATTCATCTTAAATTAATTGTATGATAAAGATTTCATGCTTTGTATAAGGTATACTGAGAACTGTTTTTTTCTGTCTGAAAATCTATGTCAATGAATTGCTAATTAGTCCAATTAATATAATTAGGACAAGGAGTGAAGTCAAATAATTCATGTGTAATTAAGTTGGGAATTACCTTCAGCTGAGACTGGAGTAATGTGTGCTGACCAGCCTAGTTCAGCTGGTAAATTGAAAGCCATAGCAGGGTGTGATGGTTTATCCAAAGAGGTCAAATAATGTCCTGGTCATCTGGAATGCAGTAGCAACTATCAAGATATTGATTTATGATAACAGGATTCTGTATGAATATTAGGTTGTGAATTACCCTAGCTAGTTCTGCTGAATTTTGATAGATGATATCTGACACAAGAGAGTGGGAATATGTGTTGATTGCAGGAGAAGAGCAAACAAGACATGCAATTAGGTTGTGTATTATTTTTATTTGTTAAAGGAGACAGCTCCATACAGTTGTACAGTGAGAAAAGAGAGCAGTCTGCAAAAAAGAGGCTGATTAACCAAAGAGGATCAAAAGATCAAGAGAGAGAAAGAAAGAGATGGAAATGCCAACCTATCACCAGCAGTTCGTTGAAAATGACTGGAAGCACCTGGTCATGCTGTCATGTTGGCAATTTTAGTTCCATCAGTCACTCAATCAATTCATGAAATTTGTTCTATCAGTATAACAGAAGAGCTAATAAATTTTCAATAGCTCTGTAACCATATTTCTGAGAGAAAGTGAATGATTCACATGTTATTTTTTATTTCATTTTGTTTATGTAATTGATTGAAGTGTTTTACATATGGAGGCTTGTGTTATTCTGTTCTATTTCTCCGCTCAGATCTCTGTTATTCCATCCTTTATTTTCATACTTTATGTTATTAATTACTTGACCCTGGCACTGACACCATGGTCCTAATCTCCTGGATAATGATAACCAAAACTAATAAGGAGTAGGGAGATCATACATTTCCACCACCTCATGACACAATCGTTCCCATGAAAATGCCCAAAATGCAAAACTCAAAGTCAATGGAGCATGAAATCTAATTTGGTATTTTACTTTACAAAATGTGTCCAAGAACAATGCAGCATACCTCCATAACTAATAAAAGTCACAATGACCTACATTTCATAATTTGGTGTGATACCAAAGAAACATAACAATGTGGCTAACTCTATTTCAAAAACTGATCTCATTACTAAAGCATAAACTAGGCTAAATAAACCTGATAACATCAAGTTTAATCTTCAGGTTAACATGCTAACAAGGATAAGAAAAAAGGGGAAATCCTCATACAATGTGCTATCACTGAGATAAAAAAAGGGGAAATCCTCATCCAATGCGCTATCACTGTGAGAAAAAAGGGAAATCCTCATCCAATGTGCTATCACTGTGAGAAAAAAGGGGAAATCCTCATTGAATGTGTTATCACTGAGAAACAAAAGGGAAAGTACTCATCCAATGTGCTATCACTGTGAGAAAAAAAGGAAAATCCTCATCAAATGTGCTATCACTGTTAGAGAAAAAATGGCAAATTCTTGTTCAATGTGCTATCACTGTGAGAAAAAAGAAAACAAAATTCTCATCTAATATGCTATCACTGTGAGAAGAAAGGGAACATCCTCACCCAATGTGCTATCACTGTGAGATAATGGGAAAAAGCTTCATTTAGTGGGAAGCCCCATAAACCATTATGATACAAGATGAAGATAAGTCATACTGAAGCTGTATTCCAAAACTAAAGAGGTTGGGACAAAATGGTATTTTGAAAAAAGAAAGTAACACTGAGATTAATCTAGGGTTGGTTAGCTGGTTGGTTGGTTGGTTGGATGGTTGGTTGGTTGGCTGGTTGGATGGATGGATGGATGGATGGATGGATGGATGGATGGATGGTGAGACATGAACATGGGAGGCCAAAGGGATGACAACAGAGTAGATAGATGGATGGTGAGACATGAACACACAGATGCCAAAGTGATGACAATGTAGTGGATGGATGGATAGTGGGACATGAACACAGATGCCAAAGTGATGTCAATGTAGTGGATGACAAAAGATGAGGCATAAACATGAGATGCAAAAGTTGTTACTATGATGAGCTTCCAAAAAGCTTGAAAAAAACGTGTCACTTCATATATATCTATAGATGATACCACAGAAAGGAAGGATAGTATAGGGCTGGCTGGCTGTAAGTAATCGAGAGACTTTTGAATCATGATGAGTGAATGCAGGTGCTGTAGGTAATCATGAGACTTGTATCATAAAGAGTGACTGAAGTGCTGAAGGTAATTATGAGACTTGTATCATGATGAGTGACTGCAGGTGCTGTAGGTAATCATGAGACTTGTTATCATGATGAGTGACTGCAGGTGCTGTAGGTAATCATGAGACTTGTTATCATGATGGGTGACTGCAGGTGCTGTAGGTAATCATGAGACTTATCATGATGAGTGACTGCAGGTCCTGTAGGTAATCATGAGACTTGTATCATGATGAGTGACTGCAGGTCCTGAAGGTAATCATGAGATTTGTATCATGATGAGTGAATGGTAATAGTGAGGCTTGTATCATCATAATATCATAGTGCTTACACCAATTCAGATCAAGAAAATCTCCCAATCAATGAAAGGCCAAGGTTACAGCTTATATCCACTAACAACTTTTTATTTGGTTTTGCCATTTATATCTGACAAAAATGAATCAGTTGATATGTACCAAAGCTAAGAAACAGCTGGTTATGGGAAACGTATTACTTTATATTGCTAATCCTGAGGACACATAGTAAATATGTTAGTCTATATTATGAATTTATATGTGCGGGGGGGGGGGGGGGGGGGGGGGAAGGAGGGCATTTCAGATCTATATTATTGTTGATCTGTATATACTGCTGATGTGGTCATCATGCCAAATCTGACAGTGATACATCATAATGCAATACCTAACAAACATACATTTTTTTTAGGAGTAATAAGTCTTACCTAAAAATTAACAAATGATGCCAAATATGCACTACATGTTAACATTTAACACTCAACAATGGTGGGCTTGATGTTATAAAACTTATTAGTAGAGTTTTCATTCCATATATTTTGCCAAATATATAGAAAGTGATAACTCACTATTATATTACATTTTGAGATTTTATTGGAATAAAGGTGGTATCAAAATAAATAAATGTAAACAAAATATCTGACTGACCTCATGTCTGTAGATGCTTTCTGGAATGTCAGAGATACTCTCTTGCAGCTGTAACTCTGCCTCCTTGAGCCATGTTGTAATGATCTTGAGGTTGGTGTCAAAGTCCCGACGATCATCCCTCAGGTGGAGCAGTTCCTCCTCTTTGTCCTTCATCAGTGTAGTCACATGACTCTCCAGTTCTGTTAATTGCGCCATCTGTTCACGTATTTCCTCAGGAAGGGGCTTACCAAGGGTCTTATATTTGGTTTCCTGAAGCTGAGCCAGGTGCTTCATTTGTTCCATACGAATTACAATCTCTTGCTCTGCAAGCTGTTAAGAAGCACATGGTTGTTTGTCAGTTTAATTCAGCATTTCTTAAGATAAGACAGCTCTGTACAACACTGTCCTTTTTAAAAATGTTTCTAGTTCACAGATCTCATTATATTAAGAAACAGTAATACTATTATTAATTTTATTCTGGTAACAGACCTCACCTGTACCATGGTATTCATTTATGGCTCCCATCAACAGCAGTGTAGTGAAGAAGTACTGAATATTCCAAGAAACACAAATTTGAAGGTTACACCTATATTTCAATTAATTAAAGTGAAATAAATCAACAATCTGTCCTTACAACCAGATTTTATAATTTCTGCTAAATTTTCAAACTCACACTCTAAATAAATCAACTCAGAAATCCTCACTTCAAAATTTTATTGTAATTAAAGTGCCAATGAAAATGACAGATTTAAGTTTCTAGTGTAGAAGAAAATGAAAAACCCACAGATACATACTTTTTTCATATATATATATATATATATATATATATATATATATATAAAATCTTGTTGGTTTACAGAAATATTTTTGTTCTGCATTGATAAAGAGATATGTCATTACACTTTCCTTGTAAAAGAAAATTTCATTAATAGGCCAAACTAAAAGTAATTCCCATAAGATAAGTCCATCCTTGATTAATGGGTTGAACTAAATGGAATTCTCTAATAATAAGTTTAAGTTTTAAAATTGACAGTAATTTCCCAATTTAAAGTCCATGCTTGATATAAATCCATACCTAACTAATGGATTGAAATGTAATTTTCTCATGAAAAATTCATGCTTGATTAATCTACTGAACAGTAAATTCTCCTATGACAAGTCCATGTTTGATTATTTTGAGTTCAATTATTAATTCTCCCATGACAAGTTCATGTTTGATTATTGAGTTCAATTATTAATTCTCCCATGACAAGTTCATGTTTGATTATTGAGTTCAATTATTAATTCTTCCATGATAAGTCCATACTTGATTAATCTGCTAAACAGTGATTACCCCATGAATAGTGCATGCTTGATTCACGTGCTGAACATTAGTCCACAATAAATTAATACTTCAGTAATTCTGCAATGATAAATCCATGCTTGATTAATGGGAAAAAAGTAATTCTTCCATGTTAAGTCCCTCTCTGATAAATTGAATGAAGAGTAATTCTCCCATGAAAAGTCCTTACTTGATTTAATGGGCTGAACTTACAGTAAAATCTTCTATCATAAATCCATACTTGATTAATGGGATGAACAGTAATTCTCTTATGATAGGTCCATGCTTGATTAAAATCCCATTTCTATGATAAATCCAATGCTTGATTAAAGCCCATTTATAACATAAGTCCATGCTTGATTAAAGCCCATTTATAAGATAAGTCCGTCCTTGATTACAAGCCCATTCTTATGATAACTCCTTGCAGGATTATAAACCCATTCCTATGATAAGTCCAATGCTTGATTAAAGCCCATTTATAAGATAAGTCCATGCTTGATTACAAACCCATTCCTATGATAAGTCCGTCCTTGATTACAAACCTATTTCTATAAGTCCATGCTTGATTATAATCTCATTTCTATTATAAGTCCATGCATGATTACAAGCCCATTCTTATGATAACTCCTTGCAGGATTATAAACCCATTCCTATGATAAGTCCGTGCTTGATTACAAGCCCATTTCTATGATAAATCCATGCTTGATTAAAATCCCATTCATATGAAAAATCCATGCTTGATTACAGCCCATTTGTATGACAAATCCATGCTTGATTACAAGCCCATTTCTATGATAAATCCATTCTTGATTAAAATCCCATTTGTATGACAAATCCATGCTTGATTACAAGCCCATTTCTATGACAAATCCATGCTTGATTAAAATCCCATTTCTATGACGAATCCATGCTTGATTAAAATCCCATTTCTATGATAAGTCCATGCTTGATTAAAATCCCATTCTCTTCCTTTACAATATTATAGCACATTCTTTAATAAAATAGTTTACAAAAGTATTAATCAGGACTATAACTAGATAAATACTATATGTTGTGTACTTATAAAATTTAAAGTGGCTCAAATATCTAACTTGTGGTATTTTATTAAACTTGACTTACCCGTAGTTTATCAATTCTTTCCATAATATCTGAGACTTCCATAGCTCCATGGAGCTGCTGTAGCTCTGCCTCAATGCCATGCAGCCATTTAAGCATGTGGTCTGCTTCTGTATTGAATCCCTCACGATCCTCAATCTCCTCTTGTAAGATTTCCTGGTGCTCCTTCACCTTGTCTTGGATTCTAGATATGTGGAAGAAAAACAAAAGTTAAAAACCTCAAATGAATGAACTACTCAGCAATGCCATTGAATAACTTTGTAATATTATCAGAATAACTTTGCATTATTCAAAGAAATAATAACAAATATTGAGGGGGCCCCTGAGTGGCTAAATGTTCTAAAGCACTCTCCATTATGGATCACTGCCATCTCACCTCTGTCTGCTTGGGTATGTGAGAAAGCTTGCAGTAGCTTCTTGTGGGTCAGTGGTTCTTACCAGGGTTTTTCCTGGGTTCTTCTTCCACCATTAATACTGGCCACCATGTATAGCCTATCATGTGCTGAAAATTGGCGTAATTGACAGTACTTTGATCCAGAGGGAGTTCATGGGATTTGTTTGCCAATCCCCCCCACACTTTTACTGTTAAAATAGTATACCAATATTTGAAAACTGCAAAGATTAGCCATTGTAGCAAAAAGAAATCAATTTGTACAACAAATATGAACCTGTCCCTGTTGTGGATAAGCTCAGCTCTACTGGCATTATACAGCTAGGGCTAAAATAGGGTTTATAAAACATAATGGAGCTTTGATGTAATATAGATGAATTTACCTCTCAAACTTCTCAAGTTTAGCCATGAGTACTTCCTGTACATGGACCTTAGCCTCTGCTGTGGGCAAGCTTTTTTCCAGGATCTGACCACATTTCTTCATGGCCTTAATTTTTGGTTCAGCCACCTCCAGCAACTCATGTGTCGTCTGCTCAGAAAAATCATGAAAATTATTTTAAAATGAGGGTCAAACAGGAATAAATAATGACAATTCTTCAAGAAGGAAGGGAAAATCATAACAAATAATTTAGAAACAGGGCCCAAAAGGGTCAAACAGGAATTTCTAACATATTAATTGAAAATAATAAAAAAAAAAATTTGTACATAGTGTTGATGACTTGCAGTACCATTATTATTGATGCTGACTCAAGCACTGCCTTTTTAATGACTTTCTGAATCTGATATTTTCTTCAGTGAATGACTAAAAAATAACCTCTATTTCACACTTGTGGGCAAATTGGGAAAAATATAATGCACTATTAACTCAACTGAGAAAGGAAACAAAACATAACCAATTTTCATCATCAAGGAATGCCTCACTATATAAAGGGAGATAAGTCTGTTAGGTGTATAGAATAGAGCCTACATTTACTATATTAAAAAAAAATAAAACAGTTACTGTACCAAATACTTTCAACAGTATGAGGTTAATTATTTAAATCAAACACTTATTTTGTTAAAAATTATTTACCTAGTATTCTTTCCTATCATCAGGGATCTACTTCTTTTGTGACTGATATTGAAATTAGACTGAATCCTAACCCTGAATGCCTCCCAAACTTGTCTAACTATACAATGATCAAACCAAACCATACATTTTTTAATTTTAAGCTTCTTTTTGCAGTCTATTAGGATTTACACTCAAAAGAAGATTTAATTCCTGTGACCAAAAATTTGACATCGAAGACTAATTCTTTTGCATTACAGTGTTTACCGGACCTATGTAGAATGCAAATAGGGCATAGACATTGATACACTGTTACGAAATAGTTATCCATGCACACCCTAGCATAAATAATGCAACTTCAGACCGCTCCATACAACTTTAATCCACATCTTACTTGATAACATTCCAACCAATCAAAAGGCTACATTTGTCAATTCTGAGTAACATCACCAAGTCTGCAGTAATACTTGTTACTTACAATTCTAAGAAAAGATTTTGGACAGAGCTACTGGTGTACAGACCATGATCTACTATTTCACACACACTGATCTACTGGTGTACAAATCATGATTTACTATTTCACACACACTGATCTACTGGTGTACAAATCATGATTTACTATTTCACACACACTGATCTACTGGTGTACAAATCATGATTTACTATTTCACACACACTGATCTACTGGTGTACAAACCATGATCTACTATATGACAGCAGGTCATGGTCTATGCTGTTTGACTGAAATCATATGGAGACATAATTGATAGACCCTTATCTTCTGATCTATGTTCTGTATCATACTATTACCTTTGTTTGGGCAAGGGATGCCATCAATTGAGGGCTATATCCAGCCTTGGAAACATCGGCTACTTGTGACAGCGACTGCTCTGCTTCACACAAAGCCAGCTCAGCTGATTGTAGAAGTGTGTGGAAATCTTCATACTGCACATCTAGGTCCTGTAGCAAAACAAAATACAACACATACAGTGAGATATTTTTGAGTACACACATCTAGGTCTAGTAGTCCAACAAATAAATAACTACACATACACTGAGATATTTAAAGTACACACATCTCGGTCCTGAAATCAAATAAATAACTACACATACAGTGAGATTTTTAAGTACACACATCTAAGTCCTGTAATCCAACAAATAATAACACATACATTGAGATAATTTTTATTACAGCTTGTCTGTAACAACAAAGTTTATTCTCTCATACAGCTTACCTGTAACGTCATGAGATTATTCTCCGTTTGTGAGACCAAAGTTTTGAACTGACTGTTGATACTTTCCAGCATTTGAGTTATCGTGGCATGACTGCTTGATGAGGCATCTTTATCAAGTTCTACTGCCTTCTCATTCAGTTCACTAATGACTGGACGTAAGTGTTGAACCTTCTCTATAAAGTCCTGAAATGAACATTGATCCATCTACATTAGAAAGAAAATAGTTTTATTTCCAAGTTTCTTCTAAATGAAATAAATTGGTCAATACAGATACTTCTTTAAATTATTTAATTTTATGACACAATTCAATAATTATATATATAACGATAGTTTGCTGACAATACTGTTATTTTTGCATACAACAATCAACCAGGTTTTGATAGATCATATTTTTTCCTGCCCTGTTAGTTTCATATTTTTGTCTCTTTTATTAATTCAGTTTTTCTACAAACTATTCATGAAAATCAAAAAGCATTTTATTCCCAAAAAGTCACAAACTGACAAAATCTTTTTTAAATGACACTTACAGTCATTTTATTATAAGCATATGATATTTTTTCAAATTCAAGTACTTTGTGACTAATTCCTTTGGGGGGCTCCGAGTGGTCAAGTGGTCTAAAGTGCTATCCATTATGGATCACTGCCATCTCAAATCTGTCTGCATGGGTTCAAATCTTAGATTCAGCAATTGCGGGCATGTGAGAAAGCTTGCCAGTAGCATCTCATGGGTCGGTGGTTGTTTCTGGGGCTACCTAGTTCTTCCTCTACCATTAATACTAGCCACCATGTATAGCCTATTGTGTGCTGAAAAATGGCATTAAATCCTACAACAACAACTGATTTCTTTGTGTTTGGTTGATTCACAGGATGCTTTCTTTCCATGCATAATCTAAGTCATGATGGACCTTAAAAATCGCAACACAAAAATGTGTTAGCCTTTATTACCCACTTGGCCATGGGATTGTACCACTTCCAAGCTGTGTAACATCAATGTCATTTATGGTACATCAGTGTAGAAATTATTACAAACAGGGATAAAAAATATAGTTCTCTAATGCTACCAAATAATTTAGAATATCTACTTGTGTTAAAAAATATAATGTGAGAAAATTATTGCTTTTGGAATCTAGAGTTTCTGTCTGAATTCAATATGTTTTGGCCCTAGATCAACAAGCAGACATGTCAGAACTTCACTACCTTTGCAAAAAATTTAATAAGTTATAGATTTGGAATATAAAGGAGCCAGTGCATGAAAATTGTGGGTCCAAAATGTAATGATGAGGTCCAGTTTTCACCCTTTGGTAGATGTACAAATAACTAGCTAGTCAAAAACATCTTTTATAAACCTAAACATCTGGCTGAATGAAAATCTCTTGGAAATATTGGAAACAGATGTTTTCAAATGTAGTCAGAAGTAACCCCATAAATGGATTTTCAGCCCCCATTTCAAGTGAAAATGGAAAGAATCCCTGGCGACAATGCTTACTTTTGTATCTGCTAATTGTGTCTTTATCTCTGCTGGACTGACTATAGAAACTCCATCCACTTTCCTCCATTCAGTTATGAGTGTCTGCAACTCATGGGATACTTCCTCAATCATCAACTGTCAATATAAACATAAAAACACATGGAATTATTATATTATTTAACTTAAAATGTGATTTCTTGTTGGGCTTTGTATTATACATCAACACTGATTTACCAATTAACAACCTGGCTTCATCCGGTTACATACAATGCCATTTGAAACCTTAACTTTGTGGAATTGCATTAATTAACAACAAAAAATGACATTGTAAATTTCTAAATATGACATATATTTGTGGTTTGAGATTTTCTTATTAGATGACAAGTTTGTATCAACTTCATCATCTGAATTAGAGATGAAAAATAAAAGTGACACCATCTCCACATGGTGGTAGTCCATGTAGTTCTGTTCGGAGTAGTTAATATTTCATCTGTATGTAAAGGGAGATAACTTTAGATCCCATAAATGATGGTCAACAACAATATTTTGATGTGTTTCCCTGGAAGGCATTCTTCTCATAACTTTTTAAAGAATTAATTATTGTCTCACAACACTGAGTTTTTCTGAAGCATTCCAATCTTAGATTTCTAAATAGTGCATTTTGAATGAATGCATTTCTTACCAAGTCCATAGTCTGCAGAAGAAAGATCATATATATAAATGCTGAGTTTTTAATTACTGTAATTTTCATAATTATTATTTAAACAAACCAGAAATGTTCACTTTATACAATATAAAAACGAACTTAATTCTAGATCCTATGTTTATATAGGTGTTTGCTTCATTCATCCAACTCATAATTTCTCAGATCTTTTCAGACAATTAACTTTTAGCAAATGGTATCACAGGAGATGGGAGAAAAAGAGCATCTATGAAGTGGTATAAAATCCTAGTCAAGGGGTTATATTATTTGTCTCTGTATGAGGTTCTGCATGGGGGGGGTGGGGGTGGGGGGGGGAGAGAGACAGAAAATATATCCCTGCAACAGGAATATCCTTGTCTCAGTACAAACACTAACACAAATTATTTTTCTGACTCAATTTTTTTCATTTAACTTAAAATCTCCCTGCACTTTTGCTGTATAGTTAGCAGATTCTCAACACAGTATTCTTCAATTACTGTAACTGCATATCACCCTAGTCAACGATAATATGGTTTTATACTCTTTTATGAATAATTATCTAAGTAGAATCTAGTAATCAATGATGTTCTTAGCATAAAAGAAAAATAAATAAAGAAAAAAGTTTTAAAAACTATCATCATTTCTAATTTGGAAAAAGTTCTATGGTAGGTGATGGTAAGATACACTACACAGCATTAACTAAGTGAGTAATGACTGTTATGAGATTTCTGTTTTATAATATTCTTGGAAATTAGAAAGAAAATGGCCTAATCCATGTGAATAATGGATATATTTCAACCATGTGAATAATAGATACATTTTATCCATGTGAATAATGGATACATTTCATCCATGTGAATAATAGATACATTTCATCCATGTGAATAATGGATACATGTCATCCATGTGAATAATGGATACATTTCATCCATGTGAAAAATGGGTATATTTCAACCATGTGAATAATATACATTTCATCCATGTGAATGATGGATACATTTCATCCATGTGAATAATGGATACATTTCATCCATGTGAATAATATACATTTCATCCATGTGAATGATGGATACATTTCATCCATGTGAATAATGGATACATTTCATCCATGTGAATAATGGATACATGTCATCCATGCTAATAATGGATATATTTCATCCATGTGAATAATGGATACATTTCATCTATGTGAATAATGGATATATTTCATCCATGTGAATAATGGATACATTTCATCCATGTGAATGATGGATACATTTCATCCATGTAAATGATGGATACATTTCATCTATGTGAATGATGGATACATTTCATCAATGTGAATAATGGATACATTTCATCCATGTGAATAATGGATACATTTCATCCATGTGAATAATGAATACATTCCATCCATGGGAATAATGGATACATTTCATCCATGTGAATAATGGATACATATGTTTCATGCATGTGAATAATGGATACATTTCATCCATGTGAATGATGGATACATTTCATCCATGTGAATAAAAGATAAATTTAATCCATGTGAGTAATGGATACATTTCATCCATGTGAATAATAGATAAATTTCATCCGTGTGAATAATGGATACATTTCATTCATGTGAATAACGAAAACCTCCATGTGAATAATGGATACATCCATGTGAATAATGGATACATTTCATCCATGTGAATAATGGATACATTTCATCCATGTGAATGATGGATACATTTCATCCATGTGAATAATGGATACATTTCATCGATGTGAATGATGGATACATTTCATCCATGTGAATTATGGATACATTTCATCGATGTGAATGATGGATACATTTCATCCATGTGAATAATGGATACATTTCATCCATGTGAATAATAGATAAATTTCATCCATGTGAATAATGAATGCATTTCATCTCATGGGTGAGTTTTTCACCTACTTGATGAAATATGACGATTATTCGCTCATTTCAAGCAAAATATAATTTAATTACATTCTCAGCTCTTCAGGACAATAACAATCTAATTTAACATGAAATATTTGTTTATTTTGTAGTTTTATGTACAATCATGACAATACTTTGTTGAAATATTCTTCAGCATAAAATATTCTCACTTATAACAGCGGTCATTTTAAGATTCTCATGAACAGTATTATAAGTCATCTAGACAATCCTTGTACCTGTCCTGCTTTCCCTCGGTATCAGGTTCCTTGGCCTATTAGTCACTTTCATGGTTCCCATGAACAGTCTTATAAAGGGGGAACATTAATTGACAATCCTTCCACTCCTCAGTCCTGCTTTCCTTTAGTATAAGGTTACCTCACTTATAGCGTAGTATGGTTCTCATTAACAGCGTTATAATGAGAGAACACTGTAACTGAAAATCCTTCCACTCCTCAGTCCTGCTTTCCTTTAGTATAAGGTTACCTCACTTATAGCGTAGTATGGTTCTCATTAACAGCGTTATAATGAGAGAACACTGTAACTGAAAATCCTTCCACTCCTCAGTCCTGCTTTCCTTTAGTATAAGGTTACCTCACTTATAGCATAGTTACTTTTATGGTTCTCATTAATAATCTTATAAAAAGGGAACATTAGTTGACAATCCTTCCACTCTTGTCTTGCTTTCACTCAGTGTAAGGTTTGCTCACTAATAATACAGTCACTTTTATGATTCTCATAAACAGTTATAAAGAGGGAGTACTGTACCTGATAATCTTTCCACTCCTCAGTCCTGCTCTCCAGTAGCTGTTGTTTTCTATGTGATGCAGCCACAATTTCTGCCAGCTTCTGGTTTGTATTGATGAGAGATTGACGCAGAGTTTCTTTGTCATTGATGTCCAAGGTTGAGAGGATTCTCTCAGACAGTTCCATAACCTGGTCCATCTCATCCTGGCACATACTTGCCTCTGAGAAATAGTCCTGGCATAAAGATGAAACAAATTAAAAATTCAGACAAGAACTTTGTTTTTAATTTTGAATATGTTTCAAACAGTTTAGTCATTCATTTAACTTTATTCTTTCTAAGAAAGTTTCCAACAGTTTACGTATGTAAAATCCTTTGACTAGTTAGAAACTCAGGTACTAAAATGCATTGTGTCTCCTTAGTTCAGTTACTATGCAACTATTACTAGTCAATGCTGCTAAGCAATACTAAATTAAACAATTAATTTTGATGGCCAACTAACAAAATGAATGATATCATGCAAGGATTATGATGTAACATCATTATGTCACAAGGATTTTGCAAATGAAATGTCACTGTTCAAATGTTTATTAAGTTTTTTTCCCCTCCACATCCTGGTACTTTGATGATTCATTATTCATTATTTAGTTTAATGGTGAAAACTAGTTGAAAGGTCACAAGCTAAAAGATACATACATTTTAAAACTGGTAACGATATATCATATTCAAATTTTACATGTGACTGTCATAGACTGAGTCAAGTGTAATTACGATTTTATGAATTCATTGCAATAATGATTTTGCTTGTTGTTTCATAATATACAATCATTAATAGTCAAACTGTATTACTCTACTGACTGTAGTTTTTGCTATACAGACAGCTTTATTACTGTGTGTCATGATTCTATACAGAATTTAATGTGTACAGCCTTATTAATTGTATTTGACTCATTTTGCATAATTTTAATGTGTACAGCCTTATTATTTGTATTTGACTCATTTTGTATAATTTTAATGTGTACAGCCTTATTAATTATATTTGACTCATTTTGTATAATTTTAATGTGTACAGCCTTATTAATTGTATTTGACTCATTTTGTATAATTTTAATGTGTACAGCCTTATTAATTGTATTTGACTCATTTTGTATAATTTTAATGTATACAGCCTTATTAATTGTATTTGACTCATTTTGTATAATTTTAATGTATACAGCCTTATTAATTATATTTGACTCATTTTGTATAATTTTAATGTGTACAGCCTTATTAATTATATTTGACTGATTTTGTATAATTTTAATGTGTACAGCCTTATTAATTATATTTGACTCATTTTGTATAATTTTAATGTGTACAGCCTTATTATTTGTATTTGACTCATTTTGTATAATTTTAATGTGTACAGCCTTATTAATTATATTTGACTCAATTTGTATAATTTTAATGTGTACAGCCTTATTAATTGTATTTGACTCATTTTGCATAATTTTAATGTGTACAGCCTTATTAATTGTATTTGACTCATTTTGTATAATTTTAATGTATACAGCCTTATTAATTGTATTTGACTCATTTTGTATAATTTTAATGTATACAGCCTTATTAATTATATTTGACTCATTTTGTATAATTTTAATGTGTACAGCCTTATTAATTATATTTAACTGATTTTGTATAATTTTAATGTGTACAGCCTTATTAATTATATTTGACTCATTTTGTATAATTTTAATGTGTACAGCCTTATTAATTATATTTGACTCATTTTGTATAATTTTAATGTGTACAGCCTTATTAATTATATTTGACTCATTTTGTATAATTTTAATGTGTACAGCCTTATTAATTGTATTTGACTCATTTTGTATAATTTTAATGTGTACAGCCTTATTAATTGTATTTGACTGATTTTGTATAATTTTAATGTGTACAGCCTTATTAATTATATTTGACTGATTTTGTATAATTTTAATGTGTACAGCCTTATTAATTATATTTGACTCATTTTGTATAATTTTAATGTGTACAGCCGTATTATTTGTATTTGACTCATTTTGTATAATTTTAATGTGTACAGCCTTATTAATTATATTTGACTCATTTTGTATAATTTTAATGTGTACAGCCTTATTAATTGTATTTGACTCATTTTGCATAATTTTAATGTGTACAGCCTTATTAATTGTATTTGACTCATTTTGTATAATTTTAATGTATAAAGCCTTATTAATTGTATTTGACTCATTTTGTATAATTTTAATGTATACAGCCTTATTAATTATATTTGACTCATTTTGTATAATTTTAATGTGTACAGCCTTATTAATTATATTTAACTGATTTTGTATAATTTTAATGTGTACAGCCTTATTAATTATATTTGACTCATTTTGTATAATTTTAATGTGTACAGCCTTATTAATTATATTTGACTCATTTTGTATAATTTTAATGTGTACAGCCTTATTAATTATATTTGACTCATTTTGTATAATTTTAATGTGTACAGCCTTATTAATTATATTTGACTCATTTTGTATAATTTTAATGTGTACAGCCTTATTAATTGTATTTGACTGATTTTGTATAATGCATTCAAGGATTAATACAGTTCAACAATCAAGTGTGTGATCATGTTTTTCATGATGGACTTATGCGTAATACATTCATAATTATCTACTCTAGCATTCTATGATGTGTAGACTGACTTGTGTGCAATACATTCATGAATTATTATCTTTGACTACTCTAGCATTCTATGATGTGTAGACTGATTTCTGTGTAATACATTCATATTTATCTACTCTAGCATTCTATGATGTGTAGACTGACTTGTGTGCAATACATTCATGAATTATTATCTTTGACTACTCTAGCATTCTATGATGTGTAGACTGATTTCTGTGTAATACATTCATATTTGACCACTCTAGAATTCTATGATATGTAGAGTGTTTTATGTGCAATGCATTCCAGGTTGAATACAATTCACAAGTACTGCATGCAATGTGTTAATAAACTGACTCCTGTATAATGTTGTTGTTGTTGTAGGGTATACACCATGTTTAAGCAGATGATAGGCTATACATGGCCAATATAACTGGTGGAGGAAGAACCCTGGAAAACCCTAGAAAGAACCACCAACCCACAAGAAACTACTGGCAGGCTTTCTCACATACCCACGTTAGTTGAGCCTGAGACACAAACCCACACAAATAGAGGTAAGATGGCAGTAATCCTGAACGGTGAGTGCTTTAGACCACTTAGCCAGTTAGGGTCCCTTCTGTATAAAGCATTCCAGGTCTAATGCAGCTGACTGCAATGATGTCATTGTATGTTTGTTCTTTGGGTTATCTAACATCATGGTAAAACTTTGGTAGAGTAGCCAAGCTAATGTTTTATAAACTTCATCTTTGACTTCTGGTTCTGCAACTAAAATTTTGTACTTATAATTCACCTAACCTCTTCAAAATAATTCATGTAACCCCTTCCAATGAATTAATTAACATAAACCCATCCAAAGAATTAATTGATGTAACTCCTTCCAATCAAATTATTTCACATAATCCTTTCCGATCACTTGTTTCACATAACCTCTTAAACCGGGTTTAAAAATCATAAAACCTGAAAAGAGGTAATTATATATACCCTGTATTTACAAAAAGTATCACTAAGTGTGTTATAGTCTGTACCTTGTATTCACTAAGTGTATCACTGAGTGTGTCACAGTTTGTACTAAGTGTATCATTGAGTGTGTAATAGCCTGTACCCTGTATTCACTAAGTGTATGACAAAGTGTGTAATAGCCTGTACCCTGTATTTACTAAGTGTATAATTGAGTGTGTAATAGCCTGTACCCTGTATTGACTAAGTGTATGATGAAGTGTGCAATAGCCTGTACCCTGTATTTACTAAGTGTATAATTGAGTGTGTAATAGCCTGTACCCTGTATTCACTAAGTGTATGACAAAGTGTGTAATAGCCTATACCCTGTATTTACTAAGTATATCAATGAATGTGTCATAGTTTGTACCCTGTATTGACTAAGTGTATCAATGAGTGTGTAATAGCCTGTACCCTGTATTGACTAAGTATATCAATGAATGTGTCATAGTTTGTACCCTGTATTGACTAAGTGTATCAATGAGTGTGTAATAGCCTGTACCCTGTATTGACTAAGTATATCAATGAATGTGTCATAGTTTGTACCCTGTATTGACTAAGTGTATCAATGAGTGTGTAATAGCCTGTACCCTGTATTCACAAAGTGTATAATGAAGTGTGTAATAGCCTGTACCCTGTATTCACTAAGTGTATGATGAAGTGTGTAATAGCCTGTACCCTGTATTCACTAAGTGTATCATTGAGTGTGTCATAGTCAAGTCCCTCATAGCCAGAGTCAAGGAGTTCCTCAGCTCCATGGATCCAATCGGAGATTTGCTTCATGGATGCCTCTAGCTGCATCCTGTCTGCCTTTGCCTCAGTTATGTACTGCTCCTTCTTTGAGATGGTTTCCTGAAGAAGAAAAAAAACAACTTTTCTTTCAAAACTTAAGACCACTCTGTGGAAATGTATTAATAACAAAATCATGGCATTAATTCTAAAAATCTATAATCCCAGTCCATTTTCCAATGTTTTTATAAAAAAAATATTTACATGAGAAAAGAGAAAGTAAAACATCTGACCGACTTTCAGTAAAGCCTAAATTGACAAAATAAAAGCAATATAATATCAGAAATTTAACTCTTAAATACATTTCTTTTGTAAATGACAACTCTAGCCATGATAACTAGTAATATGACCTTGATAGTCTCCTCAAGGTTGTGAATCTGTTCAAGTTTCTTGTTGAGAGTGGGTGATAATGGTTCCTCCATCTCTGAGAAGTGTTCTTGCTCAACCTGAGCCTTTATCTTGAGAGCGTCAAGTCGATCTAGTGCATCCCGAGACAGTGCCTGAAATTGAAGTCAATGTCTAAATAACATTGAACTACTCATATATAAATGCTGTTTAAAAAAAACTGTGCATACAGCATTACACAGACTGGTTTCTTGCATTTATGCATCATTTTTTGACAGATTTTTATTTTAAAAATCTGCTACCTCAAAATGCAAATATACTGACATTGATGTTTAAGAAAAACAGTGCAGTAAAACACAATAATATGTGGCTAAACTATATTTTTTTAATTTTATGAGACTATACATTTTGAAACAAAATTCTGAAAAGGTCAACAGCAATAATGGAGAAAGATAGACACGATATTGATACATGCAGGCAGACACGATCTAGATACATGCAGGCAGACAACAGAATACTGTGTTTAACAGATTAATAAAAAAAATGAGAATCAATTATACAGAATGGAACATAAAACATGCCTGATGCCATTTAACAGCCTGTGACCTTTTCAGGTTCAAGGTCAAGAATGAAACATAAAACATACCTGATGCCGTTTCAAAGCCTCTGTGACCTTTTCAGGTTCAAGATCAAGGTATGTACAGGATGCAAGAGTTTGCTCTTTTTGCTCCAACCAACTCATGGTTTCATTCACTGTTGCTTCAAAATTGTCACGGTTTCTCTGAATAGTCTCACACTGCTTGGCTTTACGGCTTGCTATCTTTTTCACTCCATCCAGCTGAGCCCTGATAGCTTGGACCTTTTCTTTAATTTCATGGGCATTTTCAGCAGTGCCTTCAATGCCAATTTGCTGGGCCTTGTCACCTAATTTGAATAGGGCAGGGCTGGCATTCTGTAACTTGCTAACAACAGCCTGCAATGCAAAACAAAACAAAAACCAAACACAAACTTTTAACATGAACAAAATGGTCTTTTCTTTATTTCATGATTTGTTTTTATTCCTGATTTGGTAACAAAGATAAAAAAAAATGTTTGAACATTTTTGTATTTAAGTATGTTTAAACATTTTTGTTTCTATTATTGATGGGTGGATTTATATTTTTTGTACAAAACTTAAGAGACTTCATATTCGATTGCTTTTTATCATACTTGAATAAATTCAGTTGAGCCATTTTTTTTAAAAAGTGGTTAAAGTTTGTATAATTTTTAATAGCAGCCATTTTGTTAGCAAGTCTCCATGACAAAAAAATTCCTTCTCAAGAGAACCTGAAACATTTGCTTGCTATTTAGAAATGAGTAATCATGACAAAGAAAACTATTAAAAATTGGACCTGAAACATTTGCTTGGTATTTAAAAATGAGTAATAACATCAAAGAAAATGTTTCAAAATAGAACTTGAAATATCTACTTGGCATTTAAAGACAAATCTTCATGACAAAGAAAATCCATTATAAAGAGAACTTAAAGCATCTCACATGGCATTCAAACACGAGCAAAATACTTGACCATTATTTCATCATTTCTTGTTATATTTGACTCTGTAACCCTATAAAAAAAATCCAAACTAGATAAAAAGATTTTTTTTTCTGATCTGTATTACAACATAAAAATCCCATCAAGACTAGAAGATGTTATTTTTGACCCTGAATACCTATACAATAAAAATCCCAACTAGACTAAAGATCGTATTTCTAACACTGTATCTCTATACAATAAAAACCACATCAAGACTAAAGATCTTATTTGTAACACTGTATCTCTATACAATAAAAATCCCATCTAGACATAAAAGATCTTATTTCTAACACTGTATCGCTATACAATAAAAATCCCATCAAGACTAAAGATCTTATTTGTAACACTGTATCTCTATACAATAAAAATCCCATCTAGACATAAAAGATCTTATTTCTAACACTGTATCTCTATACAATAAAAATCCCATCTAGACATAAAAGATCTTATTTCTAACACTGTATCTCTATACAATAAAAATCCCATCTAGACATAAAAGATCTTATTTGTAACACTGTATCTCTATACAATAAAAATCCCATCTAGACATAAAAGATCTTATTTCTAACACTGTATCGCTATACAATAAAAATCCCATCTAGACTAAAGATCTTATTTGTAACACTGTATCTCTATACAATAAAAATCCCATCTAGACATAAAAGATCTTATTTGTAACACTGTATCTCTATACAATAAAAATCCCATCTAGACATAAAAGATCTTATTTCTAACACTGTATCGCTATACAATAAAAATCCCATCAAGACTAAAGATCTTATTTGTAACACTGTATCTCTATACAATAAAAATCCCATCTAGACATAAAAGATCTTATTTCTAACACTGTATCGCTATACAATAAAAACTCCAACTAGACTAAAGATCTTATTTCTAACACTGTATCTCTATACAATAAAAACCCCAACTAGATTAAAGATCTTATTTCTAACACTGTATCGCTATACAATAAAAATCCCATCTAGACTAAAGATCTTATTTGTAACACTGTATCTCTATACAATAAAAATCCCATCTAGACATAAAAGATCTTATTTCTAACACTGTATCGCTATACAATAAAAATCCCATCAAGACTAAAGATCTTATTTGTAACACTGTATCTCTATACAATAAAAATCCCATCTAGACTAAAGATCTTATTTGTAACACTGTATCTCTATACAATAAAAATCCCATCTAGACATAAAAGATCTTATTTCTAACACTGTATCTCTATACAATAAAAATCCCATCAAGACTAAAGATCTTATTTCTAACACTGTATCTCTATACAATAAAAATCCCATCTAGACATAAAAGATCTTATTTCTAACACTGTATCTCTATACAATAAAAATCCCATCTAGACATAAAAGATCTTATTTCTAACACTGTATCGCTATACAATAAAAACTCCAACTAGACTAAAGATCTTATTTCTAACACTGTATCGCTATACAATAAAAACCCCAACTAGATTAAAGATCTTATTTCTAACACTGTATAGCTATACAATAAAAATCCCATCTAGACTAAAGATCTTATTTGTAACACTGTATCTTTATACAATAAAAATCCCATCTAGACATAAAAGATCTTATTTCTAACACTGTATCTCTATACAATAAAAATCCCATCTAGACATAAAAGATCTTATTTCTAACACTGTATCGCTATACAATAAAAACTCCAACTAGACTAAAGATCTTATTTGTAACACTGTATCTCTATACAATAAAACTCCCATCTAGACATAAAAGATCTTATTTCTAACACTGTATCGCTATACAATAAAAACTCCAACTAGACTAAAGATCTTATTTCTAACACTGTATCTCTATACAAACAAATCCCATCTAGACTAAAAGATCTTATTTCTAACACTGTATTGCTATACAAACAAATCCCATATAGACATAAAAGATCTTATTTCTAACACTGTATTGTTATACTAAAAAAATCCCAACTAGACTAAAAGATCTTTTTTCTAATACGGTATCGCTATACAAACAAATCCCAACTAGACTGAACAGTGTTCAATATCAAATTAACAATATCTTTTATTAAAATTTATTTTAAATTTGTTTGGCTGGTATTTTTATTTGGATGAGAATATTTAAATTTATTTTTTAATAATTGGATCTGATTTTTGTGATAATATGATTTTAAAAAAAAGAGACAAACATTTTCATTTGAGTTTCTTTTATTAAATGCTAATTAGAATTCAGAACATGTATCAATGTAAAGTATGTAAGATATAAGTAGTTTTCTGATTTTGTAATATCCACTTTTGCACAAAGCTTTTAATTTAATTCATATCTGGTTAACTTGCATTGAATTTAAGTCTGTCGTGCAGTGAAATATGTTTCAATTCTGATTGGTGGTTATTGTTTCTCCATGTCCAGGGAAAAACAATAACCACCAATCAGAACTAACTGTAGCTTATTCATTACATGACACACTGGAAGTATTGCATCAAAATTGGATGTTCTTTTGGGGTTTGCACCATTTATCAGTATGAGAAATCTATATGGCAGCATACCCATGTTGGCTGAAATTGAGCCTAGAACCCACACAGACAGAGGTGACATGGTAGAGATCAGTAAAGACAAACACTTTCAGCAACTTGTCCACCCATGGCCCTGATCCAAATAGATACAAAAGGAACAACTTGGCCACCGAATTCCCTGATCTATTGAGATACAAAAGCAACAACTTGGCCACCCAAGGCTCTGATCCAATGAGATACAAAAGCAACAACTTGGCCACCCAATGTTCTGATTCAATGAGATACAAAAGCAACAACTTGGCCACCCATGGCCCTGATCTAATGAGATACAAGCAACAACTTGGCCACCCAAGGCTCTGATCCAATGAGATACAAAAACAACAACTTAGCCACCCAATCCCCTGATCATAATGAGATACAAAAGCAGCAACTTGGCCACCCAAGGCCCTGATCCAAAGAGATACAAAAGCAACAAATAAGCTCCACACATAAGTGGCTATTAAAAGATCTATAAAACACTTAAATCATTCATGTGGAACAAGTTGTAATGTCTCCTTTTATACTGATATGAGTGACTGAACATGATGATGGGATTTTTTAAACAAAAAGCAGCATAGAATCGGTGAGGGAGCAGACTACATGAGTTATATAGTAATGTTGTGGTATTTTGCATTTAGGGATGAGTGTTGTCAATAATTTCCTTCCGCACTGACAGAAATGGGTGGCTACAGCAGTTGTTATGTATCTGTTGTAAGTACAATTTTGAAGGATTTGGTTGTTAATCATCTCCACTTCCACATTGACTTTTAGAAAAAATTGAAATGTCTTCAAATTTGGCAAGCAACTTTTGTTGTTTTGCAAACTTGTTCACAATTTCTTTTACAATGATTAACAACAGCCATTTAGATGGTGTATCAACAGCATTTTTATATATCTTAAAGACTTTATGGAACAATACTTTCTGTCAAAATGTTAGAAAAAGCAATTTAAAGGCTTTTTAACCTTTTAGGAATATTTGATGGTGAATCAGCAACATAAGTATTTAAAAGAAAAATAAAAACTTTCATGCAATGAATGAGACTTTTTTGCCAAATTTTACCAAAGTTGGTTGATCAATCTTTGTGAAGACTTGAATGTGTTTTCTTCTTGTTGTAATGGCAGACATATTGGATGGCAGATTGGCATTATCTCTATACACCCAAAAGATCTTTATGCCAGGACTGCGTGCTCTTTGCCAAATTTGGATAAAATTGCGGTAGTGGTGTTTTTTAGAAGTTAAAATAGCAGGGCCATATCATAAGGTCATTAGGCCTTCTAGCCAGGTGAGCATAAATTTGTGAAAATTTGTGATTTTGAGATTGAGAATGACATTATTAATCTGTCAGATCATCTTGCATACTCACTCTCAGCTTGACAGTCTTGACTGGCACTGAGTCTCCACTTTCTATAAGTCCATCGATCTCATTCTCACATTCCTTAATTAGGTTCTCCATCTCGTGTAGTCCATCATGGAGATCTTGTCGTGATGCCACAGCCTGCTGTGACTTCTTGCAAAGCTGTGCTACCTGGTCACTCAACATCTCGTATGTAGAGGTCAGCTGTAGTATCTCATCTGCATCACTCTTCTGACCAGCATTTCGGAGTCGTTCCACGGCCTGGTTCAATTGTGCAATTGTTGGTTGATAATTGGCGATTCTTTCTGCAATTGCCTGTTGATGAAAATGAATATGAATACCTCTGTTATCCAAAATTCAAACTATACCATACAAAAACAATTACATAAAAAGGCCCTTCAGATGTGTCCATGTGAAGTAAATGATCCCAATAATAAAATGCATTTGAAGGGCAAAGGTCAGATTCAAACAGGGGCCATAAATCCATTAAAGTTTGTCAGAAAATGATGAAAAATAAACTTAAATTAGGTTTAGTAAAATGTTAAGCCTCAAACTAAATTTGGTTTAATTCAAAAGTCCTTCAATCATTATCAAATTAATCTTGTATCAGAAAAAGAGGCCCAAGCATGCCTGATATCAATCACCTGGTTATATAACTTAATAGCTGACCATTTAACTATTTGCTATATGCCCTGTAAATGGGACTAATTCAAGGTCTTATCAGTACAGAGCTGTGGAAAAAAAGTCTGGAAGACAGGCAATTGAGGGCCATAACTCCTCCACATGATGACAGAGAGGGTTGGAAATGATTACTTTGCAGATCTTGTCAGTATAAAACTGCAAAGCTAATTTGGTTGGCAGAAAAATTATCTGGTAGAGACCAAACTGCTAACTGATGGGCACTGTGATTATTAAATGATAATATACTGAAATTTAATTTCAAATAATGACTTCCAGTATGTCTCTACATGTAAATAAATGCTCTCCATACCTCTAAGATTATTTTTGATACCTCTTTTTCAAGTTATCCATATTCACTCAGTCACACTGTACTTCATTTAATTTCTGTTTCCATCTATTGTACATATGACCAATGCATAGCTACCTTAATCAGCCATATGAAGAATGCATAGCAACCTTATACAGCCATATGACAAATGCATAGCTACCTTATACAGCCATATGACCCATGCATAGCTACCTTATACAGCCATATGACCAATGCATAACTACCTTATACAGCCATATGACCAATGCATAGCTACCTTATACAGCCATATGACCAATGCATAACTACCTTATACAGCCATATGACCCATGCATAGCTACCTTATACAGCCATATGACCAATGCATAACTAAATTATACAGCCATATGACCAATGCATAACTACCTTATACAGCCATATGACCCATGCATAGCTACCTTATACAGCCATATGACCAATGCATAACTAAATTATACAGCCATATGATCCATGCATAGCTACCTTATACAGCCATATGACCCATGCATAGCTACCTTATACAGCCATATGACCAATGCATAACTAAATTATACAGCCATATGACCCATGCATAACTAAATTATACAGCCATATGACCCATGCATAGCTACCTTATACAGCCATATGACCGATGCATAGCTACCTTATACAGCCATATGACCCATGAAAATACAACAGGCACCAAAACAGAATTTCTGTTATTTGGCATTCAAGACATTATTTCATCCCTTCATTCTTATCACCTCATATTTCTTCAGATTGTCCTCAGCATCTTCAACAGTATGGCCAATAGACCTAGGAATGTCACGGAGATCCTGCTGTATCTGAGCCAGCCAATCAGCTGCCTCCTGAATATTCTCTGTCACCTGAGAGCGTGTCTCGATTGCCTCTTCCAGGGCCCTCAGGCGCTCATTGATTACAGTAGACAGTCTGTGGAGAGGAATGAGTTAAGATTAAATTATTATAATGCACAACTCTTATCAATGTATCTACAACATTATTAAAATTAATCTTTATACAGATAAGATAAAAAAACTGATAACATTTTGTAATTTTTTAAATTTTAAAATCATTAAATGCACATTTTCCTATAGACAAAATTATATTCATAATTGAAAATATAAAAATTCCAGAAACAGAATATAATACCTGTCCTGTTTATTTTCCAAAGACTGGGTTTGCTGCTGTAGGATATGAACATCACGCTCATGGAGGTCAGGCAGTAGTGTCTGAGCTCGATCTGATATCTCCTTCACAAGTGATCTGAACAAATGAGCTGTGTTGCTTAGTATCTGAAAAACAATGTTTTTTGAAAGATACTCATGAAACTGTACTTTTACTGCACATGACATAACCTGATATGACTTATTTTGAACACTTAAGGAAAACATAAAACCATATTCTCGACCATACTGAAATCTGATAATGGAATTTTTGCTGATAAAATATGGGCACTGATGCATATATGTATTGGACTTAAAGTTTTAGATAAGAAATATGGGCATTGATGCAAATATTTATTAGACATAGAGTGTGAGATAGAAATATAGGTACTTATGCAAAACCTATTGGGCATTCAGTGTGAGATAATATATATGGGCACTGATGCAAATATCTATTGGAGATACAGTGTGATATAAGAAATATGGACACTGATGCAAATATCTATTGGAGATACAGTGTGATATAAGAAATATGGACACTGATACAAATATATATTGGACATACAGTGTGAGATAAGAAATATGGACAATGAATCAAATATCTATTGGACATATTTTGTGAGATAGAAAATATGGACATCGATGCAAAATCTTTTGAACATGTAGTGTGAGATCAGAAATATGGGCACTGAGGCAAAATCTATTGGGCATTCAATGTGAGGTAAATTTATATGGACAAATACCGTATCTATTGGACATTATGTGTGAGATAAGAAATATGGACATTGATGCAAAATCTATTGGGCATACAGTGTGAGATCAGAAAATAAAAAAAAAATGCAAATCTGAGAATGAATCTACTATATGTATCCGAAGTTTGTGACTTCATTTTGAAGAAATTGGCCAAACTGTACACAAAAAGGACTCATTTGAATTATAATCAAACTGTCTTATGTGACAAACATGTTACCAAATGATCAAACTGACAGAAGTGTTATTAAATGATCAAACTGTCCTCTGTACAAAAGTGTTACCAACTGATCAAACTGTTCTGTGTGACAAAAGTGTTGCCAAATAATTGTTACATTTCCATGTTTTCTTACATATGTTGATATTCACTAGGTTACTAAAATTCTAATCTATAGAAGAAATGAGTAAGTGCAATGAAAAAAATCTCAAAAATGAATAAAAAAGCAGGTACAATGGAACATATTAACTTGAAGCTTACTAGGACAATCACTAAAACTGACCAATGACCATTGTTAAATTGACATATGCAAATTAATATCCAATTGGTATAAACTATAATTTCTGAATAATGTAAAATAAGCATTTTTGTAATGTACCTTTTGCCATCAACTCTTTGGAACTATACATAATATATTATAATGTTGATAGATAAACAACTAAAATGTCAAACAATTTAATCTCAGTTTACTTGATAAATTCATTAAAAGTTAATGTTTTGGTTAAACTTGTGATTATCTGTACCTCATACTCCTGGTATTGGTCTTGTAGGATTTCTGTGGCACAGTCTAGTGATGGTTCTATAGCAATTTTGATCTCAGTCTCTTTGCACCATCGTTCAACCTTCTGTACTTCGGACTCATGAGTTTTTCTAGTTAGAACACTGTCACGCAGTCTCTCATGTACCTTTTGTATATGATTCTTAAGCATCTCATAGCGATTCTGCATTTCTGTAAGAAACAAAGAAATAAATCTTACTGAACAACGAACATTAATTTTCCTTCTAATGCAATTGCTTATGTATCCGAGTGTAAGTCACATCATACCGCTGCAAATAACTAAACAAAACATTGACTTGCATATTTAATCATGTGATACACAGAATCTTGCATTAGTGCTCATTTCACATGAGATTGATGAAGTTGATAAGTTTCTCAACATGGCTGATTAAAACATAGGAATTATTTAACTCCTGTAATAAATGTGAGATAAAATAACAAATGTGAGTTTTCTAAGAAAACTTGAATCTAGTTAGTTACATTTACACATAAATACATATATCCTTTTATCAGCAGTTTTTATCAAGGCATTTTTTGCCTTTTACCTTTATATGAAAACTACTTCACACCTTGAATGAACACAATAACACCCAAGGTATTATACAATTTTACATCTGCTCATAGACTTAACTTTTATTAATATTAGACAAACTACTCTTCAGTTGATCATAGTTACATCATGATTTAATATGTCTGGATATGCACAAATGAAAATAGTCTGGAGTTATTAATCATAGGAAATTATGTAAGAATTTCTACAAGTATGTAGAAGCTTGATGATTGCATATTTGTTGAACATCTTTAAATTTATCCAACAAAGTTAAACAAACTTCCACAATATGCTTTCAACATCTCAGATGTATAGAGTCTTTGAAGTGAAGGAAACCAAATAACTCATAATGTAGCTGTGATGATGGAAAAGCAATTACCGGTATATAGAAATGTGATGCAAACATGTCACACTTTACCATCAATTCCCCTTGTCCACCTTACCTGTACATTTCTCCTCCAACTCGGCAGCTATTTCAGGTACACATTCTGTCTTCAGGGTCTCTGACCTCTCCAGCAACTGCTGAATATTGGGCTGGTAGTTAATAATCTCTGTCATCAAGTTCTGCAAATAAAATTTAACAAAATGCATCACGTAGAGTTAATTTATAGAAAGATAGCCATCCCCCCCCCCTGTAAAAAAAAGTAATAAATTTATTTTGTAAATATTTCACACTGTTGAAACAATTCCTAAGGAAACATGCAATTTGCAGAACAGTTTCTTTCACTTTTCAACAGAGCTATACCGTACTGGAACAGCCTGCCTTAACTGGGTGGAATAGTCTGTTTCATCTGGGAACAGGTTTACAATACAAGAGAACATTCTGTCTCACCTGGAAACATGGCTATAATCTATAGGATTTCAAAAACTTTGAACACATTCATACTGACAGGGCCCTGGTGGCTGGGTGGTCTAAATGCTTGCTTTTACCAGTCACTGCCATCTCACCTCTGTCCATACGGGTTCAATGACCAATGTGGGTATGTGAAAAAGTTTGCAAGTAGCTTCCTATTGGTCAGTGGTAATTACACGGGTTTTCACAGGGTCTTCCTCCACCAGTTATCCTTTCTGCCCTCATCATCATCATCATCATCATCAACATCATCATCATCATCATCATCATCATCATCATCATCATCATCATCATGTCTCTTGACCTAGTGTGGTTGTAGAGGCCCTGTGCTGCTGAACATCTGACCAGTTCTCTCCACTTGTCTTAATCATTGGCCAATGCCTGTGTTTCTGCAAAACTTTTCCTGGTCCATTATGTGATGTTGTCACTCTACTTTTTTCTCTGTCTACCTCTCATTCTGCCACCCTGGACACTACCCTGCAGTACTGTTGTGGATAGACTGTTGGCTCTAGTGACATGGCCATACCATTTCAACTTTCTCATATTTGCCTACTTTATGCCTGACGGTGTTATCAGCTTTGTCTTCTCAGCACTTATCTTGATTTCTGGAATGTATAGCCTATCATGTACTGAAAAATGGTGTCAAATCCACACCAACAACATAACACTTGCATTGATAATCTCAACAATGTCAGTACTGTCAATGTAAGAGTGTCAACATCAATACTACTGTCAATGTAAGAGTGTCAACAATAACAGAATTGTCAATGTAAGAGTGTCAACATTAATAATACTGTCAATGTAAGAGTGTCAACATTAATACTACTGTCAATGTAAGAGTGTCAACATTAATACTACTGTCAATGTAAGAGTGTCAACAATAACAGAATTGTCAATGTAAGAGTGTCAACATTAATAATACTGTCAATGTAAGAGTGTCAACATTAATACTACTGTCAATGTAAGAGTGTCAACAATAATACTACTGTCAATGTAAGAGTATCAACAAAAATACTACTGTCAATGTAACAGTAAATGTTATTGCAATCTGGTAAGCAGTGATATCAGCTGGTGTAAATTCCAAGTTTATTGGAAGGATATCAATTTTTCATGTTATGTATGTTACTATGTGATTTTCAAAACAAAAGCAACATGAAAAATATTTACTAATTAGTTATAAAGTGAAAAAGGATTCAATATTGGAGATAACAAAGAAATAGGTAAGGAAATAAAATTAAACTATTTTGTTTAATTCATTCTTTTGTGTGTATTAAATGCTAAATGTTACATAATGTTACATAATGGTCCTAAACTCGTATCTATGCAAAAGAGACTATGAATTCAAAATACATGTACATTTCTTTGAAATATAAATTTGACTAGATTGGTCATTCCTTCAAATATACTGGGACATAATAAAGCAAGAAACTTACCATCTACTATGTTATTATCCATTAAAAACAACTGTCATCTACTGAAATTATTATTCAGGTTGAAACAAGGCAATATTCATTCCATCTTATCAGATTTATTAACCCTCTAGTTGAGAATGCTTCAAGGATACTGTGATATTGACAGACACAGAATACTTATTATGTAGCCATAATCTTTCATTTTATGGCCAATCTTCAGTTATACCTACAATTTACATGACTCACCTAATTCAATGATTCAACTTATACTTTAATTGGAGATGTAATTAACTGTTTATAATAAATACTGTAATGTCTGTAATATTTCAACCAATTTCATTTTTATTGAATGTGTACAATTAATGATAGGTCAAATAAAATAGTTTCTTTGTTACCTATAATTTTTAAGTTATAACCTTAAAAAAATTGTGCTAAAAAATTTAAAGGACAAAAACTAATTATGATTTGCATGGATTGCACATATATAGGAAATGAAGCTGTATCAAAATGCATATACAATACAGTACAGCTTATTCTGTCAATTATTCTGCATAGCACACCAATAGTACTGACTTATCAATAAATCCTTGTTTTTTCCTACATTTTGCAAATAATGTCATGACTTTATTAAATAACACAATCAAAAGACAAATTTTCCAAAAATGCACAGATATATATATATATATATATATATATATATATATATATATATATATATATATATATATATATATATATATATATATATATATATATCCAGCTGCAGCCATTGACTTTATATATAGTACTGCACCCCCCATCCCCACCCACTGCAGCTATAGCCATTGACTTTATATATTGGACTGCCCATTCCACCTGACATTAACATGTACATGATAATTTGCTTAATAGTGTATGGCCTTGTAGGGAAAGTAATGTTACACTTATAAGATCATAGGATAAGTTTTTATTAATAGTACCAATTGGAGATTAATGTCAGTAATTAGGCAACTTTATAGAATTGTGCATGAAAGCTAATAAAAATTGATACCATATTTAGACATCATCAAATTATTGGTTAATATCAATACATCATATTGCAAATTTTGAAATCTGATTTTGAAATCAACTGTAAGAAGAAGAAAAACATCTAAATGATATACAAGTTTGTTTAATCTATGTGTAGAAGCTGGTGATGAGATTAAAGAAATTAAATATATTTACAGTAGAACCTGTCTTGAAAGACTACCCCTTCTGCCAAAAAGTAATGGTCTCTCAAGATAGGTGGTCTCTCATAACAGGTCATAACACTATATAATCAATAAATCTGTGCATTGAGATTCTGGTCTCCCAAAAACAGGTGGTCTCTCATAGCAGTGGTCTCTCAAGACAGATTTTACTGTATCTCAAGATTCTGCACCTCAAAACCTATTCTTCTACAGATGACCCCCCACCCTCAAACAAACAAAGGATCTATCTAAAGTAGACTGGGTTTTTAGAAGAATTCTGAACATTCTTCACAATTTTACTTTGTATTACATAATTAACAAAATAAGGCTTTTCATTTTAAAATACAATACTACCTTGACTTTTTCTGCCTGTTTTTCAACTTCAGATGAGCTAAGTCGCATCTTCTCCATTTTGTTTGCTTTCTTTTCTCTGTTGTCCAGCCACAGCTTTATCCGCTCGAAACCAACAAGGAAAATTTCACGTTCATTTAAACTTTCTTTCAATTTATTCCGTTGTTCCACTGCCAGCTCATAAACATGCTCATGCTCTTGCTGTAGTTTTCGGATGACTTGTTCAATTTCCACACGATCATGAGGCGTCAATTCCTGAAGAATACCGTCCACCATTTGACTGATGTTCTCCATTACAGGCTGTCTGTTCTCCATCTCTGTGCAGGTCAACTATATAATGGGAATATAAAAGTACATGGAAAAAGTCATTAAATGGGAGATAACTGTCAAATGCTTTAAAATAGTGGATATTACTTAGGATTAAAACTCCACCATGTGAATAGGAACATGCAAGTCAGTGCTGACTCAGCAAAATTAAAACAATAGTATCATCGATAAAACTCTGATGACACATTCACTGTCTGGATTACCAACTCTTGTAACATATTTTGAAGCTGCAAAACTTAGTCCTGACCTAGTGATCTTCAATTTGAAAAGCACTATTTTAAAAGCTCAGTGACAAATATACAGATCTGGACAGACTGGTATCTCATGATATCTATCCTGCAACATAGTATACTGACCATATTACCATGAGACAAGGATGCTGGCATAATGTGGTGTGGCAGACAAATGAAGACCAATGCCAAAAACAAAAGCCCAAAATCCAATATAATCAAAGTATTGGATGGCACCAACTGTTTAACCTAAGACCTCTTTGAAGCTGAATGAATTCTCCCAGAAGAATTGTTTTAATTAAATACTGACAAATGCAGGTTTTTATACATTGTTATACAGAAAAAAGTATACAAAACAAAAATAAAAACTTACATTCATTCTCTCAAGTTTACTCTCTGCCTCCTCTACATTGTATCCCTCAGGCTTTGTCTGAAGTATCTCCTCCTCCTTGCCATTCAGCCACGTCAGATACTGGTCAACCTTGTCCCGCACTTCTACCAGGTCAGTCTTGAGTGTTTGATACCCCTGCTGAAGCCTCTCAACATGACTACGCAGTTCATTGTACTTCTTCTCTGACAGCCTGATAAAATAAAAAAAAATTAATTTACAGAAAGAATGATGAGAAAAGGTCTTTACAGTGTGTGGATTTTCGAGACAGTTACCATGAAGGCCAAAGTGGACATAAGATCAGCACCATTTTAATTTAGGACCAACAAAACATTACTGAAGTCTTCTGGTGATACCCACATATTGATACGACTTTCAACCTTGGAAGAGTAACAATAATAACATTTTCAAGATGGTTGCAATGATAACATTTTCATGTATGACCAACCAGACATCATAAGAAGTCTTTCTGTGAAAGCCCATGCTATAAATATTCATTCAGGGAAAGTAATAATAACAATAGTTTCAAGATGGCCACTGAATTAGCTGTATTGGATATCTCAGAACTACCATTGTCATTTAGGCACGTCTGAATGACATCATTTTCATTTATGACCAACAAGACAATGGGACAAATGTGTGTGCAAAGTTTCATGGCAATCCTCCCAGTAGTTTAGGAGGAGTATAAATAACAAACTGTGATGAAAGACAATGGACAAAAAACAACCCATTCCATAAACATTATTATCTAGTATTTAAAAAACCCATTCCATTAGTGTTATTATCTAGTACAAAAAAAACGACCCATTCCATAAACCTTATTATATAGTACAAAATAAACACATCCCATAAGCCTTATTATCTAGTTAAAAAAACACCAACTCATTCCATAAGCCTAATATTATCTAGAACAAAAAGACTTCCCATTCCATAAGCCCAATATTATCTAGTACAAAAAGACAACCTATTCCATAAGCCTAATATTATCTAGTACAAAAAGACAACCTATTCCATAAGCCTAATATTATCTAGTACAAAAAGACAACCTATTCCATAAGCCTAATATTATCTAGTACAAAAAGACTTCCCATTCCATAAGCCTAATATTATCTAGTACAAAAAGACAACCTATTCTATAAACCTAATATTATCTAGTACAAAAAGACAACCTATTCCATAAGCCTTATTATCTAGTACAAAAAAAACAAACAACCCATTCCATAAGCCTTATTATCTAGTTAAAAAAACACCAACTCATTCCATAAGCCTAATATTATCTAGTACAAAAAGACAACCTATTCCATAAGCCTTATTATCTTGTACCACAAAAAAAACCATTTCAAAAGCCGTATTATCTAATACAATAAAAAAAAAATATTCCATAAGCCTTTTTAGCTAGGACCAGTAAACCTAATATATTTGAACCAAAATGTCTCAATAAAATATTCAAATTATTTTTTTTTACTATTGACTACATAGATGTACAATTATAATATTACTGGTTTTCTGAATTTGTTTCAACTTTATTGATTGTTCAGTAGGATGGGTTGAAGTATACTAACTGCACACAAAGTTCATTTCGTAGTAAGGAAAATACCTGCAGTTATAGGTACTCTGAATCAGAAAACTTCAGAGTTTTTGGAGGATTTGAAAATAATTACAAGATACATTTCTACAGTACAATGATTTCTGAACTGTAGAACTGATAACATTTATATTTGCAATATGTTTGAAAAACAAACATCACGGTATCCTTAGTAAGTTTCACATCTTATTTTTCATGCAAAGAACTGCTATTCTTTAATAACTAAGAATCAGCCAGAAGTTACAAGCAAAATATCAGTGTGTGATTGTGTGTGTACATGCACATGCATGCAGTATGTGTATTTGTGTCATCACATCTCTTGCTACAAGAACTGTAAAAGAAATCATGGAATAACATACTTAATTTTTTCCTCCACTAGGTCTTTGTCTCGCTGGCTGACCCTCCGTTTTATCTCGCCTGCTTTAGCTCTCAAGCCATCCACAGTATCTTGATATGTGGTGAGATTGCTGGCAAGGGTCTGAAGCAGCCGGAAAAAATCATTAGTATTAAACAATGCATACAAATTTAAAAATGAAATAATAACAACAGAACCATGTACAGGGACAGCTCTTATATTGACAACAATATTAAAGTGATAAAAGCCACTACCATTAAATTCTGTCTTTTATATGCCTGAAATCTACGGAAAAGCAGAATGTTACTGCAGTAACTTGTTGTTTCTAAACAATGGCGGCTTTTAAGCATCGGTTGCTGGGATAAAATATGCATAATGGTTTGTGTGATAAGTTGGTTACATTAACTATCTTAATAATTAATAAATTTCAACCAAAATTTGATATTGATGATACTCATCTATCTTAGCTAAACTGTCAAGTTGATGCATCATTGTGTTGCAGAGTTATACCTCTCTGGCTGTCAGATCTACCCATTTTTTGTTTCCAAAAAATAACACTCTTACTTTATTAATTTCATACAAGTATGATATGGAGTTATGGAGTTACTTAATTTTTTAAGATTTCAAGCTATTTTAATACACAGCTTGATACAGATGATATGCAGGCTGAGTTTGATAGGATTCTGAATCATTTGCTAAAATTATAGCCCTTGAGTGTTACACAAGTATTAGGGTTCTGCATCATTTGCTAAAATTATAGCCCTTGAGTGTTACACCTACCAAAAATGGGGTCTCATAACAAAATGAACTACTGCATTGCTATAATCATTCAAAATATACACATAAGACTGATATTTATTGTCCTACCATAAATCTACTTTACTTAAAGCAATTCATATGCAAATGAGACAATATATGTCTGGAGAGATATATAGAACACAGAATATAAAGAAATTAACGTGCAAATGAGGAAATATCTGTTGAGAGATGTTCACAAAAACATAGTTTAAAACTATCAACATGCAAATGAGACAACATTTAACTGAGAGATATCTACATAATGAAAGGGCTAAAGTATATTAATATGCAAATGAGACAATATTTGCCTGAAAGAGATATACAGAGACATAGAGATTAAGGTAATTAATATGCAAATGAGACAATATTTGCCTGAAAGAGATATACAGAAACTTCTTGTTGTTGTAGGGTTTAATGCCATTTTTCAGCACATGATAGGCTATACATGACGACCTGTATTAATGGTGGAGGAAGAACCTGGGAAAACCCCTGGAAAGAACCACCGACCCATGAGAAGCTACTGGCAAGCTTTCTCACATACCCATATTGAGGGGCCCCGAGTGGCCAAGTGGTCTAAAGCGCTGTCCGTTACAGATCACTGCCATCTCACCTCTGTCTGAGTGGGTTCGAGTCTAAGATTAGGCTAATGTAGTTATGTGAGAAAGATTGCCAGCAGCTTCTTGTGGGTCGGTGGTTCTTTCTGGGGATTTTCCAGGTTCTTCCTCCACCATTAATACTGGCCGCCATGTATAGCCTATACTGTGCTTAAAAATGGCGTTAAACATAAAAACAAACAAAAACATACCCATATTGGCTGAATCTGAGACTCAAACCCAGGCAGACAGAAGTGAGATGGTAGTGATCTGTAACGGAGAGCGCTTTAGATCACTTGGCCACTCGAGGCCCCCATCAGAAACATTGATTAAGGCAATTAAAATGCAATTAATCAGACAATATTGTCTTAAAGAAATCACCAGAAACATAAAACATCAGTAACAGTTATAATGCTGTTACATAACATTCCCCACTCCCATCTGCTTGCTGAATGAGTATTGACAAAGAGCACATAGAGAAGCAATAAGTGTAAATGAAGTCTTTCACATTTGTTTTCACAGCCTTCCACAACCCACCACAATCTCTTGTCTAAGTGTATCCTTAAGAGAAGATAACAAGACAAGGATTATAAGACAATAAGACTGTGTAAAGAAAGCATTGGTTTGCTTACAGAGCGATTATTGACAACTGAAGAGTAGATAAAGTTGCAGTAAGACTGTGTAAAGTGATCATTTCACCCCTGTGTTTACCCACCCCTCCCCATCTGTTTAATGAGCGAGTATTGACAAATGAAGAACACATAAAGAGGTAATAAGACTAGATACAGAGGTAATAAGACAGGAAAAAGAGGTAATAAGACTAGATAAATGGGTAATAAGACTAGATAAAAAGGGTATTGATCATTTCACATTTATTTTTATACAGGCACCACCATCTCCTAACAGATTCCTGAGTGAGTATTAACAACTGAAGAGCACACAATGAGGTAATAAGACTGAATAAAGAGAGCATTTTACCATTGTTTACACAACCCCCACCCCCTGTCTGCTCACTGTGTGAAGATTGACAACTAAAGAACAGACAGAAGCAAAATAAGAATGGATAAAGGGGCAATAAGAATTGATAAAGGGGCAAAAAGAATTGATAAAGGGGCAATAAGAATGGATAAAGATGGCAATAAGAATGGATACAGAGGCAAAAAGAATGGATAGAAGCAATAAGAATAGATACAGATGGCAATAAAGGGTCAATAAGAATTGATAAAGGGTCAATAAGAATGGATAAAGATGGCAATAAGAATGGATAAAGATCGCAATAAGACTGGATAAATAGGCAATAAGAATGGATAGAAGCAATAAGAATGGATACAGATGGCAATAATGGGGCAATAAGAATGTATAAAGAGGCAATAAGAATGGATAAAGGGTCAATAAGAATGGATAAAGATGGCAATAAGAATGGATAAAGGGTCAATAAGACTGGATAAATAGGCAATAAGAATGGATAAAGATCGCAATAAGACTGGATAAATAGGCAATAAGAATGGATAAATAGGCAAAAAGAATTTATAACAGATGGCAATAAGAATGGATAAAGAGGCAATAAGACTAGATAAATAGGCAATAAGAATGGATAAAGAGGACAATAAGAATGGATACAGATGGCAATAAGAATGGATACAGATGGCACTGATAACATTTCACATTTATGTTTACATAGCTATCCCCTCCTGAGTACTGACAACTGAAGAGCACATATCATTGTAATAAGACTGTATACAAATGGCATTTTCACTTTGTGTTAATACAGCCTCACCTGCACATATCATTGTGATAGGACTGTATACAAATGGCATTCTCACTTTGTGTTAATACAGCAACACCCACACATATCTGCTTCTTGAGAACTTAGAAGAACAGATAAAGAGGCCATGTAAAAGACAGCATTTGACTTTTGCAGTTAAACAGCCCCACCCCCACCCTATTAATGATCTGCTTAAGGTATGAGTTATTATTAACAAATGAAGACCATATGAAGAAGTAACAAACTGGGTAAAGGACATTTCACCTTGGTGTTTAGACAGTTCTTTATTCTCATGTAGCCCAGGTGTAAATAAAACCCCAGAGTTTCACTTTCAACTTAATCATTCACAGACAGGTAACAAAATAGGTGACATTGGATATCTACTTGTATCTCAGCCCTTAGTATGTGGATTGTGACCAAAACTTGTAGTACTGTAATACTAAACTAAAGTTCTCTAAGTATACAACTAAAATCCTACTTAAAAATAACCTTTTCTCCATGATATACTGCACTACTGGATATAAGTATTTTTCATTCAGTTTTTTCTAAAAAATAAATTCTAAAAACATTTTGAATAATGGATTGTAATAAATCTGATATTAAAAGATTATAGTGTTGTTGTTTTGTTTTTATCTGCATGTACAATTTTTACAAATATTATTAAAGATTTCAACCTGCTTGGTTGAATCATCTAATGTATTATTATTAAAGAAACCTTTCACTTTCCAGTTACCAATTCTAACAACTGTAAACAGGTTTGCAATCTTATACTAAAGACCTGTACCATATTATTTTAAAGTCAAAAGTGGTTAATTAAGTAATCAATCAAAATTAAACTATTTTTAATCTTAAACCTTTAAAGTAAAGATCCAATGCTTTCAAATTCTGGTTGCAGTTCAATAATCCATTTAAAACATCAAGCTACAGAAATGCCATAGCTCATAATGACAGACAAAGATAGAAATCAAACTGTCTTGAGGTCACAAAAATATTAAGCTGAAACCAAATTTTGGTCAAAATCCAGTAATTAACAGTAAAGTTAACTTGTGGATACCAAATTAGTGACTACTGAGCTCCACCAATTTCATCCAGAAAATCAATTAAAAAAATACATTCTTGATACCTGCACTTCCCGACCCACACTGTAACAGTATAAAAGATAAAGTAAATTATGTGATGGGTTATTTAAATATTTTAGTCAAAATGTGTACTCATTATGTTAAAGATATGTGATGGGTTATTTAAATATTTTAGTCAAAATGTGTACTCATTATGTTAAAGATATGTGATGGGTTATTTAAATATTTTAGTCAAAATGTGTACTCATTATGTTAAAGATATGTGATGGGTTATTTAAATATTTTAGTCAAAATGTGTACTCATTATGTTAAAGATATGTGATGGGTTATTTAAATATTTTAGTCAAAATGTGTACTCATTATGTTAAAGATATGTGATGGGTTATTTAAATATTTTAGTCAAAATGTGTACTCATTATGTTAAAGATATGTGATGGGTTATTTAAATATTTTAGTCAAAATGTGTACTCATTATGTTAAAGATATGTGATGGGTTATTTAAATATTTTAGTCAAAATGTGTACTCATTATGTTAAAGATATGTGATGGGTTATTTAAATATTTTAGTCAAAATGTGTACTCATTATGTTAAAGATATGTGATGGGTTATTTAAATATTTTAGTCAAAATGTGTACTCATTATGTTAAAGATATGTGATGGGTTATTTAAATATTTTAGTCAAAATGTGTACTCATTATGTTAAAGATATGTGATGGGTTATTTAAATATTTTAGTCAAAATGTGTACTCATTATGTTAAAGATATGTGATGGGTTATTTAAATATTTTAGTCAAAATGTGTACTCATTATGTTTCTTGACAACATAGGAGCAGAACCATGAGTCATGAGTGGTACTTGGATAAGACATTATGATATCACATTTTAAACATGAAGTGAATTCATGCTGGGACATTGGAAATATGATTGATGAAACAAAGAAACTTTATTCAAACCTTACCCTAGATATCAATTATAAATCTGGACTTCTTGCCTCATGAAGGGGATGAAGAGGAAATGAAGGAAGGAAAGTATGAAATGAATTATGAAACATGTACCAATGTGAAGTTAATTATATAACGTGTTACTGAGGTAGAAATGCTGGGAGGAAAATGTAAGTAAATAGCATTTACAAACATGGACACACATGCATGTGCATGCATGCAGGCACACATGCACACATACACACACACTTGCTCCCTTAATGCAAACATAACACCAATTCACACAAGACAACTCAAACACAAAAACCTTCATTTCAGCATAAATCTACTGGAAAACTGAATTCAGTAAGTTGAGACTATGGTGCCAAAAAATTCAACATAATTAAATAAACTTGATCCACAGGACTTTAAGAAGACCAGTTCAGTGAAATACTAACAAATTCAAAGTAAAGCAAAGGTGACAAATGTTTAAAACTTAAAAGTTAAAACAGAAATACTTTGTGAGACTTCCATGATTAAAGTAGAAAATCAAGCATGACTGGTTTATTATGTACAAAAATAAGAAAATCCCAGAAAAACTGAATGAATTATTCTCCACACATTTGAGCTTGAACAAACAGTCTGTGACTAATTTTATTCCTGACCAAAGAATTCTGATTTTACAAGGTCTTTAATCTGTCATACATTTACCAATTACTATGTGTCCACTTCTAGTTTGACTTCAGAGGAGCATAAAGTCATTGAGAGTATAACTAGCATATGAGGCAATATGACTATGTATCATGGAGAAAAAAATATTTGTAGTTCCAAAGATGAGAGAGAGAGAGAGAGAGAGAGAGAGAGAGAGAGAGAGAGAGAAAATATAAAAAATATACTACAAAATAAATTTTCTTCTAAGTCCACATATCTCATGGTCCAAACAGACATTATCAAAAGGTTTAAATTACAACACATAGTTATTGATCTGGAAAAAATTAACTTCCACCTTTCTAGTTTTTATCAGATAATATTTCCATCAGTTTTCAGTAACCCCAGACAACAGTGACTGCAGGTTGTCATTAAGCCTTAGTAGAGGACAACAGTGACTGCAGGTTGCCAGTAACCCTTTGTAGGGGACAATAGAGAATATGGGCTGCCAGTAACCCTTTGTAGGGGACAATAGTGAATATGGGCTGCCAATAACCCTTTGTAGGGGACAATAGTGACTATGGGTTGCCAGCAATACTGTGTAGAGGACAACAGTGAAGGAATGTTGCATGTAACCCTGTGTATGGGACTACAGTGACTGCATTGACCTTTCATCTTTTGACCCCAAAATTGTATAGGCATCTTTCTTATCTCTTATTAAAGTTTGGTCAAGGTTACCCAAGTTATTGCCTAAAATTAAAATGTTTCTAATCTGTTACACAAGTTATTGCCTAAAATTAAAATGTTTCTAATCTGTTACACAAGTTTTTACCTACAATTAAAATGTTTCTAATCTGTTACACAAGTTTTTACCTAAAATTAAAATGTTTCTAATCTGTTACACAAGTTTTTACCTAAAATTAAAATGTTTCTAATCTGTTACACAAGTTTTTACCTAAAATTAAAATGTTTCTAATCTGTTACACAAGTTATTGCCTAAAATTAAAATGTTTCTAATCTGTTACACAAGTTATTACCTAAAATTAAAATGTTTCTAATCTGTTACACAAGTTTTTACCTAAAATTAAAATGTTTCTAATCTGTTACACAAGTTATGGGATGGGTAGGATTACCATTTGTTCTGCATTCAGTTTTACCTTCATTTATTTGGCTGTATGAAAAATGTCTTTTAAATGTACATGTATTTTTGTCTCTTGCAAACATAGTGTGTTTCAGTTCATTATGTTTGGAAAATGTGGTAATCATCCTTCATTTCTGCAAAATTAGTTCCTCATAATATCTTCCTTCCTTTTAAAAAAAGCCAAGATGTATTTTAAGACCAAAAGACTGATGACATCCTCTATGGTCTCCAACTGAATGTATGGATAGTCAACTGTAAACAGGGATGTAGTGCTCTGGAAATGGCATTCCCTTACCATTTTTGCACATTTTTATTCTTTTGACACCTGCCATTTTTCCCCCACCCACATCTGAGTAAAATGTATTCCCTTACTTCTTTTCTACCTTCTCTCACATTATTCAGCATTACACTACTGACTGTAAATGATTATAGATTTGTGTATTCACTGTAGTTGTGCTATTAATACAGTATTGTTTAGTGTACATGGTAAATATAAAACAAACAAAAACAGTTTTGAGCAAAGGGGAAACTCTGTTAGCTGTTTACAAAAATGTGCTTGGTTCACAAAGTAAAGTCAATATTAATGTGTACAATGTATTCTTGTATTCTGCAGTCTAAACAACAGCACACTTTGCATCACTGGCTTCAATTTAACACCCACAGCTATATCAAATTGAATGACTACCCTAGTCTAAACTTTATCAATATTAAAATAAACATATATTTGAATTCAATAGAGTCTAGTGAATTCTGAATTCCAATTTCATTGATAATTGATGCAATTAGTGTGAAGCTTAATTTATCTTTGGAGTCAAATTTCATCATCACATTTCAAGTCAAGCATATATTTTTAATGGACATTATAGTATATTAACTTAAGTCATCATTCTTTAAAAGGCAGTAATATATATATATATATATATATATATATATATATATATATATATATATATATATATATATATATATATATATATATATATACAGTCGACTCCGGTTAACTGCACACCCTTGGGCCTGTCACGAGACCGTGTAGTTAACCGGAGTGTGCAGTTAACCAGAGTACGATACATTACAATTTTAAGCATTGGGAAAAAACGCGACCGGCATGATTACGTGCAGTTATCCGGAGCGTGCAGTTAATAGATGTGCAGTTAAGTGGAGTCGATATATATATATATATATATATATATATATATATATATATATATATATATATATATATATATACACAGTCGACTCCGGTTAACTGCACACCCTCGGGCCCGTCACAAGACCGTGTAGTTAACCGGAGTGAGCAGTTAACCGGAGTACGATACAGTACATTTTTAAGCATTGGGAAAAAACGCGACCGGCGTGATTACGTGCAGTTATCTGGAGCGTGCAGTTAACCGATGTGCAGTTAAGTGGAGTCGACTGTATATATATATATATATATATATATATATATATATATATATATATATATATATATATATATATATAATAGTTGATTAACCAAGTAGTTATACTTTTAATTAAAAACAATTTACTCATAAGAGCTTTCATTTTCTTGTATGTCAGACGTTTAGCATGGCAAGAAAAAAACAAAATTATACCATTTTCAGTAAAATTCAGTCACACAGTTGTCTCCTAAGAAATACATGTCAAAAATCTGTAGAAATAGACTTTTGACAACAACAATTTGTCTTTGGACATTGATATTTTGACTATTCCTGTGGAATATGCTTTTTCTTAAAAAATTTGAAAAATACAAACCCTTGACATTTTAATTTTGTTTAGCAATTACAGGAAGTTAACAGAGGGAAAAACGATGTCTTAAGAGTTGTACATCCATTCACAACTGTATGAATCAAGTTGTAATGATGTGTTTTTGGATAATAATTTCATGCAGACAGTCAAGTCCAAATTTGGATGTATTCAGGTCATTATGTGCACATTTCAATGTCATTTAATTTAAATATTGAGTAGTTACTTTAGTTTATTTTATAGCTGTTATGTAATCTGTTAATCTACATATCAACAAGGCTGAAAATGTGCTAGGTATAGACTGATTTATATGATCAAAACAAAGCAATCAAATATCAAATATCTATAGTACCTACTGTGAGTGATCTAGTAGTGCTGAAGTTAAACCAGACAGGTACATTGAAGTAAATGTCATAAATTAATTTAATTATTTTTATTTACTCCAATTTACATGGGTCACAATTTAGTATTGACTTAAGACTTATTGTTGGACAGAACTAACTCATATTGCACCCTGGACAAATGCTATCCGAATGAGGAGATCCATCAGAAGAATGCTGGATTCAATTAACACCAACACTGCACATTTTCCAACAAAAATACCTGGGCCAAGTTCATGTCATACCAACACTGCACATTTTCCAACAAAAATACCTGGGCCAAGTTCATGTCATACCAACACTGCACATTTTCCAACAAAAGTACCTGGGCCAAGTTCATGTCATACCAACACTGCACATTTTCCAACAAAAATACCTGGGCCAAGTTCATGTCATACCAACACTGCACATTTTCCAACAAAAATACCTAAGCCAAGTTCATGTCATACCAACACTGCACATTTTCCAACAAAAATACCTGGGCCAAGTTCATGTCATACCAACACTGCACATTTTACAAAAAATTGTATCTGTGCAAATGTCATCAGATTAAGTCTCACTGTGATAAGCATAATTAGATGATGTCACAGTGAGTGTCCTCATCTCATTGTAATAAGTATAATTAGATAATATCACAGTGATTATCCTCATCTCATTGTAATAAGCATAATTAGATGATGTCACAGTGATTGTTCTCATCTCATTGTAATTAGCATATTTAGATGATGTCATAGTGAGTGTCCTCATCTCATTGTAATTAGCATATTTAGATGATGTCATAGTGAGTGTCCTCATCTCATTGTAATTAGCATAATTAGATGTTACAGTGAGTGTCCTCATCTCATTGTAATAAGCATATTTAGATGTCATAGTGAGTGTCCTCATCTCATTGTAATAAGCATATTTAGATGTCATAGTGAGTGTCCTCATCTCATTGTAATTAGTATAATTAGATGTCACAGTGATTGTCCTTATCTCATTGTAATAAGCATATTTAGATGATGTCACAGTGATTGTCCTCATCTCATTGTAATAAGCATATTTAGATGATGTCATAGTGAGTGTCCTCATCTCATTGTAATAAGCATATTTTGATGATGTCATAGTGAGGGTTCTCATCTCACTGTAATAAGCATATTTAGATGATGTCATTGTGAGGGTCCTCATCTCATTGTAATAAGCATATTTAGATGAAGTCACAGTGAGTGTCCTCATCTCATTGTAATAAGCATATTTAGATGATATCACAGTGAGTGTCCTCATCATATTAGATCTGCATCATATATACAAATTTTAAATGTCTTCATGTCAGGAAACTTTTTTTCCAATAGAATCAAATCCTTGCAGTAACTTTGGAAAACTTATCTAAGTTTCCAGCAATAGTGGCCATATTTGATGACAGATCAGAATAAACAGCACAAACTTAAAGGCACTCACTCTAGGATTCCTTCTGTTAAATTTCAGACTACACCCTGATTTGATCATACACAGATCAGAATCCATGTTGTTTATTTTATTTCAGACTACACCCTGATTTGATCATACACAGATCAGAATCCATGTTGTTTATTTTATTTCAGACTACACCCTGAATTGATCATACCCAGATCAGAATCCATGTTGTTTATTTTATTTCAGACTACACCCTGATTTGATCATACACAGATCAGAATCCATGTTGTTTATTTTATTTCAGACTACACCCTGATTTGATCATACACAGATCAGAATCCATGTTGTTTATTTTATTTCAGACTACACCCTGATTTGATCATACACAGATCAGAATCCATGTTGTTTATTTTATTTCAGACTACACCCTGATTTGATCATACACAGATCAGAATCCATGTTGTTTATTTTATTTCAGACTACACCCTGATTTGATCATACCCAGATCAGAATCATTGTTGTTTATTTTATTTCAGACTACACCCTGATTTGATCATACCCAGATCAGAATCCATGTTGTTTATTTTATTTCAGACTACACCCTGATTTGATCATACCCAGATCAGAATCCATGTTGTTTATTTTATTTCAGACTACACCCTGATTTGATCATACCCAGATCAGAATCCATGTTGTTTATTTTATTTCAGACTACACCCTGATTTGATCATACCCAGATCAGAATCAATGTTGTTTATTTTATTTCAGACTACACCCTGATTTGATCATACCCAGATCAGCATCCATGTTGTTTATTTTATTTCAGACTACACCCTGATTTGATCATACCCAGATCAGCAAAAAACAATCATAACTAATCTGCTCTACGTTGTTTACTCTACGTCTGACTTCAATTGAATTGTGTACACCCTGATCTGGTTAGACACAGAACTACAATGACATAATGTCTACAGATTAGGGTCTATGTTTTTACTTCTGACTTCAATTGAATTGTGTACACCCTGATCTGGTTAGACACAGAACTACAATGACATAATGTCTACAGATTAGGGTCTATGTTTTTACTTCTGACTTCAATTGAATTGTGTACACCCTGATCTGGTTAGACACAGAACTACAATAACATAATGTCTACAGATTAGGGTCTATGTTTTTACTTCTGACTTCAATTGAATTGTGTACACCCTGATCTGGTTAGACACAGAACTACAATAACATAATGTCTACAGATTAGGGTCTATGTTTTCACTTCAATTGAAGTGTTACTAAAATGCATATCTTACAATTATAAATACAGTATTACAGCTCTCCATTATTATAATGTGGTAGTCCATAACTGCTGACCACATCATGTACTGAACTGTGTTATGGTGAGAACTTCACTCTGTATGGCACCAATATTTATTTAGAACAGTATAAAATACCAAACATTCATATCGTAGTAACTACTACAATCTGTTAAATAATGGTGTTTTGTAAATAAAAAATAAAGATATAACTAACATTTATCTTGTCTTCTGTCAGAGGTGCCCTCAGAATTATTTTTTTTGGGGGGGAACATGTAGTGGTCAGCAATTAAGTCTCATACATGTAGGCCAAAACATGTCTAAAGGTGGAATCAGGGTGGGTGGGTCTTCTTTCAACTCATATTGTTCTAAATTGGTATGAGTGTTTTTATCAAATTCTATCTGAGATTGCATTATAGTGGGGTACATTATAGTGGGTTACATTATAATGGGCTTGAGAGCTGTATCATCCCAGGCTTTATAAATTCCTTGCAATTATTCAGTGAAATATCAATCTTTGTCAGTAAAAACAAAATAAAAGCAGGACCAAAAAATCCATGCTACACTTACATTGGATGGATGGATGGATAGCATTATATCAGCATAATACAGTCCAAATATTGTTGAGCAAAGGCATGTACAAAATAAAAAAGGTTAAAAAAAAGCTAAAGTTGCATGTTTGATCATGCAAGATTTGGATAAGCAAATTATTTTTTTCTTCATATAATCTTCAAAAGCGTGCACCTGTTTCACATCCTTATTAATTATTTTGTAATTGTCAATGAAAAGTGTTTCACTAGATGAGCTAGTTTTTCATTAAGCAGTAAAATGTATTACTTGATTTAAACACTCATGGATGTAAATAAAAAGTTAATGAAATTGTAAATATCATGTCAGAAATCAACATTTGCAATGCATCTAATCACAGTATAGTACCACAATTCTAATCTGTATGAATACATGACAGTTGTCTTAACTGATCTGACTGCCAATTAACCTTTAATTGTTATCCTAATGTTTATTGGATAAACTCCAAAACCACTTTATAGTCAAATTTGTCATTCATTTCTCTCCTAAAAGTAGATTTCTTTGCCAGCAGGTAGAGATAAATGAACAATTTCATTGCTTTCCCTCATGGCAATTCTCTCTGTTATTAACTGCTACTTGCATATGTAAAACCAGTCTGAATAATGAGAAGGAGGAGAAGGAAAAAGGACTAATAGTACGCCAGTCTGGTTCTAGAATTATTGCCTACTATAATAACAATGTAGTTAACCTAAAATTTATGAGCCTCAATGCAGCAATATCCCCCTACAACTTCTATCTTGTCCATTTTCACCAAAAAATTAATATACATCAACAAAAAAAAACACGTGACATGTTCATTTATGTACATGTGATTGCTCTCAATTTTTATTATTTTAAATAATACAATTGTAAATGTGATGAGTCACATTTACGAAAAAAAATTAAATTGATAATACAGTTTAAGATTTCAAATTACAAGTAAATAAAGGATATACAAAATGAGATTTGCTTTCCAGAATCCCAGTGTATTATATTTGAGTACATAATGTTTGGTTAGACAGGTAACTATTTTTTGAATAGTGAAGACCTCATGTATAACATTGCAAACTGCAAAGACCCAGCTCTATTACTGCATCAAAAGATCATAGTCATGTTTTAATTTTTCCAGCAAAACATATTAAATATTTTTTTTGTATGGATCCAAATTTGAAACAGAGTGGTTGATATTGGTAAAAATTGCCATCTTTCTGCTTTTTTTAAACTGAAAGATGTATTATTTTAAAAGGAAAAAAGTGAGTTGTTATATATATATATATATATATATATATATATATATATATATATATATATATATATATACAGACAGACACACACACACACAAATGGCCCCTAGTGGCTGAGTGGTCTAAAGCGCTTTGTGTTGTGGAGTTAAGGATCAATGCCATCTCACCTCTGTCTGAGTGGGTTAGAGTGCGTTATGGAGTTAAGGATCACTGCCATCTCACCTCTGTCTGCGTGGGTTAGAGTCTAAGATTCGGTTAATGTAGTTATTTGAGAAAGCTTGCCAGAAGCTTTTCGTGGGTCGGTGGTTCTTTCCAGGGATTTTCCAGGGTTCTTCCTCCACCAATAATACTGACCGCCATGTATAGCCTATCATGTGCTGAAAAATGGCATTAAACTCTATAACAACAACAACAATACACATACACACACACACACACCAAATCGATAATACAGATTATGTACCATTCTACTATGATCGTTATAAATGACAATCTTTTACTATAGAAACTTGATTTACTTTCAAGTTATTTAACTTCAAGGATTCTTGAACAATGTACCCCCTCATAAATTAGGTCACTTAGCTTTTGGAACCTAAATTGTCAGATCAGGTTTATCATTAAGCCACAATAAAATGTGAGCAATGGATGGGAAAATTACATCCTCTCTTAAAATGTGTCCATTTACAGCCCCCTTTTTTATTACCTATTGCCCAGCTGTGTGATGGTCACTTTTGCTTTATTTGCCATTATTCAATATTATTAAAGGCTAAAGTAGGTCACACTGATTTAACTGTCTCTCATGAAGCTATGTTCATCCCACAAGTGTTGAATCAGTAAAGGTGTTGAACACGGAAAAGAAAATGGAGAGCTGTCATGTTCACAGAGTCTTACTTTATTTACTCATATTTTGTTTCATCTTTATTTTATATAAAGGTAAAAAGAAGTGTACACACTGACCGTGCTTTTTAAAATACTCTCCTTCAATTTGTTTATATGGAATTTAGGATAATGCAAAAAATGTGCTGACAGTAAATAAGAATATAAATGTACTTAATGAATTAAAATTATTTAAAAAAATTGTTTTCTCTCCATCAAAGGTTAGTGATTATTTCATATTTCCTTTGATGTTTTATACATACTAATAAATGTGTACCCTACCTTTAATTTACAAATAATTTAAAAAGATTTTACAACAAGCAAATTAAATACATAAACATGGGTAATTTTAACTGACCCACTCACAAACAATGCAATCTAATTTCCTCTAGGGAAAATATTCATCAGTGTGTAAATAGTACCTTTAAAAATTGAGAATAATAAATCAATAAATATCAGAATCATGTCTTCACATACTCTAAATGTAAAAGCATTTGCATAATATTTGCAGAAAAGGTTCAACAAAGCAAATAATTTATGAAGGATTGAATATACTCCACACTGCCATAAGTTAAGTGTGAGGAAATTTCCTTCAAAAAAAGAGCTAACATCTTTATTGCAGGTTTTTTTCTCCTTCACCTACTCTGACATACAATAAAATAATAAATTCAGAGTTCAACTTAGAATAATAAGCACACACTGCATAATTTTCTTTAACATAACAGCTCTTGCTATCAGTACTTTTCATTGATTTTGTGTTTTTCATTTAACAGTGGGCAAACACAATACACATATAGCAAATCAACTGTGACAAGTGGAATACACATTCAGTAAGAATATGAAACAGTCAAATCTTCTCCCAAATGGGTGGTATTTTATTTCGGCTCACATATCACTGTACATTTTTAGTACTCTATTGTCAGGGCAGATTATATACATTGATCAAAAAGTTCAATTTCAAAACTATTGTTGGATAATAAAAGAGAAAGAAAATTTCATTGTTGGTTTGATCTATATTTAGATTACTAGTAGTTAGGGAATTAAATGACAACTAAAACTAATTTTAAAGAATACGAGCAAGCTGTACATGCAAAAGAATGTCAAATTTTTGTGCCCGAAGTGTGAAATTCATTTACTAGTACAGATAATAAATCTTATCTTTATAGTTACTGTTTTAGGAACATATAAAACTGAATAATGAAATAACCTTCTGTGAACTTGGAAACGTAGAATACTCAACAATGAAATAACATTGTGTAATCTTGAGGATATAGAATACTCAGTAGTTGTAGGGTTTAATGTTATTTTTTTCAGCACATGATAGGCTGTACATGGCAGCCAGTATTATCAGTGGAGGAAGAATCTGGGAAAACTCCAGGAAAGAACCAACAACCCACAAGACGTTACTGGCAAGCTTTCTCACATAACTACATTAGCCAAATCTTAGACTCGAACACACGCAAACAGAGGTGAGATGGCAGTGATGTGTAACGGAGAGCACTTTAGACCACTCGGCCACTCGGGGCCCCTGAATACTCAGTAATGATATAACCTCCAGTGAAATCTGGGATGTAGAATATTCAGTGAAATTACCCTCTGTGAGCTTGGGAATATAGAATATTCAAAAATGAAATAACCCATTATAAATATGGACATTTACGATATTCATTAATGAAATAATGAACATGGGGATGTTAAATATTCAATAATTAAAAAACTCCCCTGTAAACTCAGGTATGGAGAATAGTCTTGATGCAGTCTCCTGCATTTCTCCAGAGGTGACTAATGGAGTCAGGAGTCATGGTGGCTCAGTGGATATCATGATATACTCACATCTCAAAGGATGTGGGTCTGAACCCTACTATAGGGATCAGCCTAGGTCAACTACCGGTACTGTTGTGTGTTCTTGGGCAAGGCACACTGCTCTGATCTATTTGTGTTGCTGTGCCATAAACACTAAACCAAGCCATACAGAAATCATGTCAAGATAGACTTTTGATATGTATCAAATGAAAATACTCTTTCAGTCTTGTTCTTAACATTGTTATTACACGGTCCATAGAAATATAGACATTACATTTAATGACAAAAATAGAACTAAACATGAACGTTCAAATGACAACAAATCATGTAGTTACAGTAATTGCATCAATTATACTCAGTTGTTGGCATGATATGGGAATAATACTAATATTAAAATACTAATAACATCAATGACTTTTCAACTCAAACTTGAAATAAGCCTTCATTACATAGGTTCAAAGCCAAATCTGAACTTAGAAAAAGCAATCGCTCCTTGCTAACATTATATTAGCATTGAATGTCACAGGTCATGCATGCCTTTCTAAGAATACAAATTTAAATTATAATTATATCTGAATCATGCATTTAATAATAAGTATTGTTCATGTGTGATAGAGATGGCAAAATACTTCTTTTATACTGCTAATAATATTCTAATCTGTGAAGTAAAAATTATACATATTCTCATTTGCTCTCACTATTAAAACTTTATTATCTGGCAATCATATACACTCTGTATACACTCCCATGCACTCTATACACTCCATTGCACTCAATACACTAATATGCACTCTATACACTCTACATATAATATTTTAGTCAGCAAAATTTAATAGGGAAGAATAAATAATTTATGCACTTCATACAAATCACAACCATCTGCATCATTTCTATTATTTGCTTTTTGTTCTGGAAACAAATAATATTAATTAATTTTTTTCTCCCAATATAAACCCAACAGATTTTTGTTTAGGAACATTTAAATTGGCAATTGGTTCATATTGAGGGGACAAAATATATTGGTGCTCATTGGGGGAATCATTTTCAATTAACTCGGACCCACAAAGAAATATTTTACAACTGGTAATTCCGCCATCATCTCACATAGCAACACAAATTCTGCAAAGAAAATCAACATGCTCTATTCATCAATATACAATGCACATTAAAATAAGACACCCTCTGAAGAAACATGCAATCTTTTCTCTATCATAAGAACCTGTCTGGACTTAACAGCTGACACAGATATTCTCACAATATCCAGGATTCACTCATTATATAACTCAGTGTATCCCCTAGGAGTGCAAGGCTGAGAGTCAAAAGTCTCCTTGGTGTAAAAACTGGGGGTCAGACTGAGTAAAAAACAAATGTTGGTATAAAAACTGAGGGTCAATTTAAAAATTTGGGGGTCACTGAAGCGCAAATGAGGGTAAAGGGAAACACTGATAACCTTATCCATGACATTTACCACCATATAGTGATAATGGCCTTATAATCAAGTACAGTACTCATTATAACATTGTCAATGGGTATAGCATAGAGTATACTGACTTGTAGTGAGAATGGCCTTATAATCAAGTACAGTACTCACTAATTATAACACTGTCCAAGGATGACAGAGAATATACCACATTATAGTATGGTCACCTTATAATAAAGTAAAAAATACATTATAATTTTACAAGTACAGTGCTAGATGAGATGGGATCAATCACCGAATTTACATTGAAACATGAACTGTGTTATAATGAAGGGCCTAAACACAAGAATAGTGTAACAATGAAAGGTTTTATATCAAGAACAGTTATAATGAAGGGCCTTATAACAAGAACAGTGTTATAATAATGGGCCTTAAAACTGGAACAGTGTTATAATGATGGGCCTTAGAACTGGAACAGTCTTACAATGATGGGTCTTATAACAAAAACAGTGTTATAATGAAGGACCTTATAACAGGAACTATGCTATAATTAAGGGCCTTATAACAGGAAAGTTATAATGAAGAACTGTATAGCAAGTGAGTCCTGTTATTTACTAAAAGTTTGAAATGATAAGATGTTCTTATTATAAAGCAGTTTATCATCAGATAAATATGATAAGCCCACTTATTAAAAACAAATTAGTATAATGCATTTATATGTGTGAAACAACTATTCTATAGCAAACAGCAGTCAATTTGACATCCCAAAATGCACTGGCCGATTTAGGTCTAAAATGTTATCCATGCTGGGTGAAAACTATAAGGCAGGTGATCATTGTATTAAAGAGGTTTTCTTTGTAAACTATATGGCAGGTGATCATTGTATAAAAGAGGTTTTCTTTGTAAACTATATGGCAGGTGATCATTGTATAAAAGAGGTTTTCTTTGTAAACTATATGGCAGGTGATCATTGTATTAAAGAGGTTTTCTTTGTAAACTATATGGCAGGTGATCATTGTATTAAAGAGGTTTTATTTGTAAACTATATGGCAGGTGGTCCTTGTAGAATAGATTTTTTTTTTGTAAACTATAAGGCAGGTGATCACTATATAAAAGTGGTTTTTGTTTGTAAACTATATGGCAGGTGATCATTGTATAAAAGAGGTTTTGTTTATTTGATTGTTTAGTATTTTAATGGCACATAAATGTGTATCTGTGTGATTTGGATTTGTAACATAGCTTAAATAATTTTTCAGCTACAGTGGCTGCAATGTGGCAGTTTAAAGTGATATTAAAGCACTGGGGAATCAGGCTTCAGGCATTTAACATGATGTCCCACCCAGTCATATTATCCTGACACCAGGCCGACCAGTCCTAACACTAACATTGTGATGCTAAGTGCCAAGCGTGGCAGCTGTTAGTACCATTTTTATAAGTCTATGATATGACTCAGCCAGGGTTCAAACCCACGACCTCCTGCATTTGAGGCAGATGGTTTAACCACTTAGGCTGCCACATAGGTAGCATATAAATGCATGTTGGTTTTACTGTACAGAAGCAACTGAAGTAAAGTACAGCCAACTTAGGATGATTGAATGGTAGGATCCAACAAACACTATTCTGGTTACATGGCCAGTATGCTAATGAATAAGCCAACATTAGTCCCAAATAGGTTACAATGTCCAAAGTGTCTTCCAATGAAGTGGTTAGTTAATCTCAAATAGGTCACCATGTCCAAAGTGTCTTCCAATGAAGTGGTTAGTTAATCTCAAATAGGTCACCATGTCCAAAGTGTCTTCCAATGAAGTGGTTAGTTAATCCCAAATAGGTCACCATGTCCAAAGTGTCTTCCAATGAAGCGGTTAGTTAATCCCAAATAGGTCACCATGTCCAAAGTATCTTGCAATGAAGTGGTTAGTTAATCCCAAATAGGTCACCATGTCCAATGTCTTCCAATGAAGTGGTTAGTTAATCCCAAAATAGGTCATCATGTCCAAAGTGTCTTCCAATGAAGTGGTTAGTAATATAATTTAGTAGAGTTGGATGACCTCTGTTGACCTGGCTAATTAAGGTTAATTGATGTTAAATCAAGACTAATATTAATAGTAAGGTAAAACTTTTAATATCTGTCAGGATGCAGGACTGAGACCATGATGAATATGAGAGCAGACTGGTAATAGATAATGTACATTAAAAATATTACACAATAGACTGGATCATATGTTTTTAATTATTTGGCATAAAATGCCCTGATGGTAAACTGAGACTGACCGTTAATAGGGTGATAGATAATCAAAGTTCTACTGTGGATAGCAGATGCATTTTGAGGCTTCCTGTCAGAACTTAACCACAGGAATGTACTCTTGAAATATGATCAATTGCAGACTTAAGTAATTAATGTACTCTTGAAATATGATCAATTGCAGACTTAAGCAATGTACCCTTGAAATATGATCATTTGCAGACTTGTACAATGTACTCTTAAAATAAAATCATTTGCAGACTTAAGTAATGCACTTTTGAAATTATATCATTTGCAGACTTCTACAATATACTCTAGAAATATGATCATTTGCAGACTTGTAAAATGTACTCTTGAAATAGATCATTTGCAGACTTAAGTAATGCACTCTTGAAATTTTATCATTTGCAGACTTGTAAAATGTACTCTTGAACTATGATTATTTGCAGACTTCTGCAATGTACTCTTGAAATATGATCATTTGCAGACTTGTAAAATGTACTCTTGAAATAGATCATTTGCAGACTTAAGTAATGCACTCTTGAAATTTTATTATTTGCAGACTTGTAAAATGTACTCTTGAAATATGATCATTTGCAGACTTCAAAAATCTACTCTAGAAATATGATCATTTACAGACTTGTAAAATGTACTCTTGAAATAGATCATTTGCAGACTTAAGTAATGCACTCTTGAAATTTTATCATTTGCAGACTTCTACAATATACTCTAGAAATATGATCATTTGCAGACTTGTAAAATGTACTCTTGAAATAGATCATTTGCAGACTTAAGTAATGCACTCTTGAAATTTTATCATTTGCAGACTTGTAAAATGTACTGTTGAAATATGATCATTTGCAGACTTCTACAATGTACTCTTGAAATATGATCATTTGCAGGCTTGTAAAATGTACTCTTGCAATATGATCATTTGCAGACTTGAGATAGAATTTAAAAAAATGTTGACTGATTTAACTAATACTTCTGGTATTATCATGTTGGTGCTAAAACTAACCATTACTTTTGTGACTATACTAAACAAAAATCAAGCTGCTTACAAATGATTAGATAGCATTTGTCATGCCATTAAATACCAATCCAAAAGAAAGAATGAAAACAAGATAAGGCAACAAGATGAGATAGCATCACAAAAGTTTTTGTCTGTTTTCATATGTTACAAATAACTGCATCACTAAGGATTTCGCTTGTATGTAAAGAAACCTTCATATGTTCCAAATAACTGCATCACAAAAATTTTTTACTGTTCGTAAAGACTCTTTCATATATTACAAATAACTACATCACTAAGATTTTTGATTGTATTGTAAGAAAAACTTTCATATGTTACAAATAACTACATCACAAAGATTTTTGACTGTATGTGTAGAAACTTTCATATGATACAAATAACTGCATCACTAAGATTTTTGACTGTATGTGTAGAAACTTTCATATGATACAAATAACTACATCACTAAGATTTTTGACTGTATGTATAGAACTTTCATATAAACTTTCATATGTTACAAATAACTACATCACTAAGATTTTTGACTGTATGTATATAAATTTTCATATGTAACAAATAACTACATCACTAAGATTTTTGACTGTATGTAAGAAAAACTTTCATATGTTACAAATAACTACATCACTAAGATTTTTGACTGTATGTATAGAAACTTTCATATGTTACAAATAACTACATCACTAAGATTTTTGACTGTATGTATAGAAACTTTCATATGATACAAATAACTGCATCACTAAGATTTTTGATTGTATGTGTAGAAACTTTCATATGATACAAATAACTGCATCACTAAGATTTTTGACTGTATGTGTAGAAACTTTCATATGATGCAAATAACTGCATCACTAAGATTTTTGACTGTATGTGTAGAAACTTTCATATGATACAAATAACTGCATCACTAAGATTTTTGACTGTATGTGTAGAAACTTTCATATGATACAAATAACTGCATCACTAAGATTTTTGACTGTATGTGTAGAAACTTTCATATGTTACAAATAACTACATCACTAAGATTTTTGACTGTATGTATAAAAACTTTCATATGATACAAATAACTGCATCTCTAAGATTTTTGACTGTATGTGTAGAAACTTTCATATGATACAAATAACTGCATCACTAAGATTTTTGACTGTATGTGTAGAAACTTTCATATGTTACAAATAACTACATCACTAAGATTTTTGACTGTATGTGTAGAAACTTTCATATGTTACAAATAACTACATCACTAAGATTTTTGACTGTATGTGTAGAAACTTTCATATGTTACAAATAACTGCATCACTAAGATTTTTGACTGTATGTGTAGAAACTTTCATATGTTACAAATAACTGCATCACTAAGATTTTTGACTGTATGTGTAGAAACTTTCATATGATACAAATAACTACATCACAAAGATTTTTGACTGTATGTATAGAACTTTCATATAAACTTTCATATGTTACAAATAACTACATCAATAAGATTTTTGACTGTATGTGTAGAAACTTTCATATGATACAAATAACTGCATCACTAAGATTTTTGACTGTATGTGTAGAAACTTTCATATGTTACAAATAACTACATCACTAAGATTTTTGACTGTATGTGTAGAAACTTTCATATGATACAAATAACTACATCACTAAGATTTTTGACTGTATGTGTAGAAACTTTCATATGATACAAATAACTACATCACTAAGATTTTTGACTGTATGTGTAGAAACTTTCATATGTTACAAATAACTACATCACTAAGATTTTTGACTGTATGTGTAGAAACTTTCATATGATACAAATAACTGCATCACTAAGATTTTTGATTGTATGTGTAGAAACTTTCATATGATACAAATAACTACATCACTAAGATTTTTGACTGTATGTATAGAAACTTTCATATGATACAAATAACTACATCACTAAGATTTTTGACTGTATGTGTAGAAACTTTCATATGATACAAATAACTACATCACTAAGATTTTTGACTGTATGTATAGAAACTTTCATATGATACAAATAACTGCATCACTAAGATTTTTGACTGTATGTGTAGAAACTTTCATATGATACAAATAACTGCATCACTAAGATTTTTGACTGTATGTGTAGAAACTTTCATATGATACAAATAACTACATCACTAAGATTTTTGACTGTATGTGTAGAAACTTTCATATGTTACAAAAAACTACATCACTAAGATTTTTGACTGTATGTGTAGAAACTTTCATATGATACAAATAACTACATCACTAAGATTTTTGACTGTATGTATAGAAACTTTCATATGATACAAATAACTGCATCACTAAGATTTTTGACTGTATGTGTAGAAACTTTCATATGATACAAATAACTACATCACTAAGATTTTTGACTGTATGTATAGAAACTTTCATATGATACAAATAACTGCATCACTAAGATTTTTGACTGTATGTGTAGAAACTTTCATATGTTACAAATAACTACATCACTAAGATTTTTGACTGTATGTGTAGAAACTTTCATATGCTACAAATAACTACAATTACATGAGCATACATCTTAATTAACAAGTTTTCTCATAATCCGTAGCATAAATAAAACACATTCACGACTGCTAATGAAGGGCGAGGTTTAAAGTCAGTCTTGCATGAATCTTGTTACAAACATTAAGCATAGTCCGCATTAATTAGCAGCATCTGAGGGCCTTGAATCAAGAAAGCCAATTCTAAATTAATTTATTTCAACCCTTCATGAATTGGTACACAAACAAATGTAAACACCATTCAATTCAATTTACTTTTAATAGTTTGATCTCTTTTAAAGGATTTTCTTATTGATACAAAATGTAATTCTTGTCTGATTTTTTTTTCTCCCATTGAGAGTTCTTTAAAAACTGCATTATTTTAAACTGAATCTTTGCAATAAGTCAATATTAAATTGAAGCTCATCAGAGGTAATTAGCTGCTTTTTTCAGCATGTAAACAGTAATTCATATCATATAGTATTCTAACATGGCATCGGAGTTTGAAAAATCTTTTATCATGTGTAATACATGCAGTGTACAGTTTTAAAAAATCATATAAAATAAAAACATGACAAGTTCAAAATAAATGTTTTTGTGCCAATGAACATTCAATTTTCTCAATTATTAGTAAAATAAAGCTTTGATGTTTTGTGTTTAAAAATATGCAAAAAATTTTCTGATGTCACTGTCAACAATATTCCTTGCTATTTAAAAATGGCATAATATTCATGTACAAATTTATTGAACCTTCATGTCAACAAGTTTTTTTTCCAACATCAATGTGTTGTGTTTACACAGGGAATAAATAACAGTCTGTATAATAGACTATATTTTCAGTCTGGTACTTAAGTCTGGCTCGAAAATTGGCATGAAGTGTAATAATATGTCTATGTGTTAATTGGAAAATTTTGACTTTATAAAATCTATATTAAAAGAATCACTGTAAACAGAAATACTGTACATGCTTGCTACCTGGATGTCTGAACAAAGTCACATTGCTTGATTTACAATGGGTATTTGATAATATGTAGATACTTAATCTCCTCAAACAAGATTTCTAATCAGGTAGCGACAATCAATGCAATTTAAAAATTAATAATGTGCTTACTGAAATACGTATAGTCATTCAAGAACAAATCCAATGGAGTAATGCTGTTACTTGAAATAATACAAAGGGGTCTATTAGTTCTAGTTTAAATTTACAAGAGTAAACAAACTTAATTACGTCTTTAAATTTGTAATCTGAATTAAAAGTTTTAGTTTTACATCAATAACAATTTTTCAAAATAATGAATAGAATAAATACCTCTTTCTCCTTGTTCCTCTTCTTTTTTCGCTTTCTAGTGCAGCTAATTACAGATTGCCTCCCGCCCATTTTAAGTTAAATCTAAAAGTTTAGTTGACCAACATTTTTAAATTCCTTTCAGCATTTAAAACTCAAACTAAGAAATGGGTCCCTGCATGTTAAATGGCTGTGCACATTTTCAGGTATGCAGTCAATAATCTTTTAGTCACATTTCCAACTCACTGACAGTTCCATAACTGTCATGCTCAAGAGAAGACAATTCATTGCATGCCATCTGTTTAGTCCAAAAGACCACCACCAGCAGACGAAAAAGTATACCAAATCAGTGAGCCAGTACATTGGTTAGGTCAATCTATTTCACACTGTAATGGCTAACTGAGATCTGAGTTCTAGACTCAAAATTTACCTACTACAAAACCTGAAGTACCCTACTTAGTCACACACAATACAACTCCAATACTGTAACAATAACAGGTACTGGCCTGAATGTGTATAATTTTAAAACAACTGTATACAAACATACATAATTAAACCATGTTTGTTTATACATGTCAATCAAATGTTCATATAAAAATAAATTCCTACTTATGTATTTCAAAATTTTTAATCAAATAAAACAAACTTTACTGTTATTTACACTTGTTGTTCAGTCTTATACAAATGGATATCATAGATGATGTATGAACAGAGCTGTCATAGAAAGAAGATCATTTTGATGATCAGGTTAAATTTGTTCTCACAATTACTAGCCAGTCAACACTGCTCCTTATCAATGACACTGCTATTATCAATGACATTGATCTTATCATGCTGATCTTATCAATGACACTGATCTTATCAATGACACTGAGACACTGCTCTTATCAATGACACTGCTCTTATCAATGACACTGATCTTATCAATGACACTGTTCTTATCAATGACACTAATCCTTATCAATGACACTGATCTTATCAATGACACTGTTCTTATCAATGACACTAATCCTTATCAATGACACTGATCTTATCAATGACACTGCTCTTATCAATGACACTGTTCTTATCAATGACACTGATCTTGTCAATGACACTGTTCTTATCAATGACAATAATCCTTATCAATGACACTGATCTTATCAATGACACTGTTCATATCAATGACACTAATCCTTATCAATGACACTGATCTTATCAATGACACTGTTCTTATCAATGACACTAATCCTTATCAATGACACTGTTCTTATCAATGACAACAAGTCTGAAAAAGAATGGTTTTACATGTGTTTACATGCGTGTGTGTGTGTGTGTCTGTGTGTGTGTGTGTGTGTGTGTGGTGTGCACGGATGGATGTAGTTCTATAATGAGATGTCCTTCTCCAATAGTGTGTTTAACATTCTTAAGTTTGTTTGAGGAGTTATCATTCCACATATGTTGTCCTGCATGATGAACACACTGATATTACACAATATTTTAATTCCATATATGGAATCTTCATTTAAGAAACAGGTGAAAGCAGGGCAACTTTGTTTTATCTATCCCTTCATCAATTTTTATACCAATGTGATTAGGCAGCCAACAGTATGTGATACTTTCTCAAGATTGTACCAGGCTATCAGATTTCAGAGTTGTGCAAGATTTATGATGCAAAAGAGAAATCCAAAAAGATTCAGATTTTTTTTTACAGATTCAACATAGTGCAAATATTTAACATCACTGATTTCAATTTCTGTATAGAAATTTTCTTATACAACTGTAAATTAGAGTCACGTTGCCATATAAAAATGTTAATATACTAGAGTATATTAGAGTCTGCAAGCTGTCATATAGAAATGTTCATATACTAGAGTATATTAAAGTCTGCAAGCTGCCATACAGAAATGTTCATACACTAGAGTATATTATTTGAGTCTCCAAGCTGTCATATAGAAATGTTCATATACTAGAGTATATTAGAGTCTGCAAGCTGCCATATAGAAATGTTCATATACTAGAGTATATTAAAGTCTGCAAGCTGCCATACAGAAATGTTCATACACTAGAGTATATTATTTGAGTCTGCAAGCTGTCATATAGAAATGTTCATATACTAGAGTATATTAGAGTCTGCAAGCTGCCATATATAAATGTTCATATACTAGAGTATATTAAAGTCTGCAAGCTGCCATACAGAAATGTTCATACACTAGAGTATATTAGATTCTGCAAGCTGCCATATATAAATGTTCATATACTAGAGTATATTATTTGAGTCTCCAAGCTGTTATATAGAAATGTTCACATACTAGAGTAAGCTGCCATATATAAATGTTCATGCATTAGAGTATATTTGAGTCTGAAGCTGCCATATAAAACCTGAATATCATTGAACTTTGTATTTACAGTACTGCCCAACAGTCAACAGTCTGACTAGGTACATTTTTTGGAATTAGATTATATGTTATAAATATATCAGCATTTTCCTCCATGCTAGCTTCCTAGTATGTACAATAAATACACTGATTCATTAATTGGAAATGGAAGGACAGACCATAGACTTGTATTTGCATACTGCTAGATAAAAACTGAAATGGATTTGCTAATTATGCTCAGTGTAAAAAGCACATGTTATTTAACTCAAACACTCCGTATTACTAGACTGACTCACTCATTCTCCAATGTGCTACCTTGGAAAACTGAAAATGACAAAAACCTTTAACTAAAAGTGTAGCTATGAGTTTAGCTTTCCAAATTGTTAGTGTATAATTTAAACTATTCAGGCTTTAATAGAAGTTAAAATACTATATGAATTCACTCAGCAGTTTTACACTTAAGAGCTAAACATTTGAATACATACTCATGTGTATCACTTAAAAATTTTGGAAATAAAATTACTTAATCAAGGTTTCCAAATGGTTTGCAGTCACTAAGTACACACTATAGGATGGCTTATATATGTTGACAACCAATGCTGATAACCTGCTAACACTTTCACAAAATCATGTTTCATGTCTTCCCTTCTTTTCAAATGGATATCCCCACATTAAGGACATAGCAATAGGTTCCATGGTATGGATAATCCTTCATGAAAACCATAGCACTTAAGGTGACTTTGTAGGATAACCCTTCATTAAAAGCATAGCACTTAAGGTGACTTTGTATAGATAACCCTTCATGAAAACCATAGCACTTAAGGTGACTTTGTATGGATAACCCTTCATGAAAAGCATAGCACTTAAGGTGACTTTGTATGGATAACCCTTCATGAAAAGCATAGCACTTAAGGTGACTTTGTATGGATAACCCTTCATGAAAAGCATAGCACTTAAGGTGACTTTGTATGGATAACCCTTCATGAAAAGCATAGCACTTAAGGCGACTTTGTATAGATAACCCTTCATGAAAACCATAGCACTTAAGGTGACTTTGTAGGATAACCCTTCATTAAAAGCATAGCACTTAAGGTGACTTTGTATAGATAACCCTTCATGAAAACCATAGCACTTAAGGTGACTTTGTATGGATAACCCTTCATGAAAAGCATAGCACTTAAGGTGACTTTGTATGGATAACCCTTCATGAAAAGCATAGCACTTAAGGTGACTTTGTATGGATAACCCTTCATGAAAAGCATAGCACTTAAGGTGACTTTGTATGGATAACCCTTCATGAAAAGCATAGCACTTAAGGCGACTTTGTATAGATAACCCTTCATGAAAACCATAGCACTTAAGGTGACTTTGTATGGATAACCCTTCATTAAAACCATAGCACTTAAGGTGACTTTGTATGGATAACCCTTCATTAAAACCATAGCACTTAAGGTGACTTTGTATGGATAACCCTTCATGAAAAGCATATCACTTAAGGTGACTTTGTATAGATAACCCTTCATGAAAACCATAGCACTTAAGGTGACTTTGTATGGATAACCCTTCATTAAAACCATAGCACTTAAGGTGACTTTGTATGGATAACCCTTCATTAAAACCATAGCACTTAAGGTGACTTTGTATGGATAACCCTTCATGAAAAGAATAGCACTTAAGGTGACTTTGTATGGATAACCCTTCATGAAAACCATAGCACTTAAGGTGACTTTGTATGGATAACCCTTCATGAAAACCATAGCACTTAAGGTGACTTTGTATGGATAACCCTTCATGAAAACCATAGCACTTAAGGTGACTTTGTATAGATAACCCTTCATGAAAACCATAGCACATAAGGTGACTTTGTATGGATAACCCTTCATGAAAACCATAGCACTTAAGGTGACTTTGTATAGATAACCCTTCATTAAAACCATAGCACTATGTGCCATGAAATCGATAATCCATCATTAAGACCATAGCACAAGGTGCCTTGGTATTGATAATCTATCACAAAAACCATTGCACTATGTGCCTTTGCATGGATAACCCTTCATTAGGAACATAGCACTTGGTATCTTGGTATGGATAATCATTGATTAAGACCACATCATTAGGTGCCATTGTATGAATAACCCTTCATTAAGACTATAGCATTTGGTGCCTTGGTATGATAACCCTTCATTAAGACCATATCATTAGGTGCCTTGGTATGGATAACCCTTCATTAAGACTATAACAGTAGGTGCCTTGGTATGGATAACCCTTCATTAAGACCATAACATTAGGTGCCTTGGTATGGATAACCCTTCATTAAGACTATAGCATTAGGTGCCTTGGTATGGATAACCCTTCATTAAGACTATAGCATTAGGTGCCTTGGTATGGATAACCCTTCATTAAGACTATAGCATTATGTGCCTTGGTATGGATAAGACCATAGCATTAGGTGCCTTGGTATGGATAACCCTTCATTAAGACTATAGCATTAGGTGCCTTGGTATGGATAACCTTTCATTAAGACTATAGCATTAGGTGCCTTGGTTTAGATAACCCTTCATTAAGACCATAGCATTAGGTACCTTGGATCCTCCTAATACTAAATACATGTATTATTTTAACATCAGATGAAATATATCAGCCTGAATCTAAACCAAATATTTATGTATTATCTATGTTACACTTTAATTGATCAGGAGGCATTTTATATAGGCTTTCACATTTTTAACTTAAGGAGTTTCACCCTGTACTTAAAGGATTTTATATTAATTTTTCTTTAAACTTAATCTTTTATTTTATATACCTTTCAATTTGTTTCCATGTTTACTTTTTATTGTGCTACACTGTAGTTTTATCTTTACTTGGAAAGATTTAGCCTCTAAAAAAAAGGTTTGCCTTGCAGTTTTAGAACTTAACTTTTAATCAGCATCATATAGTCTTTATTGTGCTGACATGCAATTAAACCCTATAATGCACATACATATACAGATGCATCTACATTACCGTGAAGATTCTATGATATGGCTCTGAACACTAGAAGACTTCATGCAAATGGTAAAACAAATATGTTATGCAATTTCTGTATAATTCTTTTTGTGCAATTTCTGTGGAATTTCTTTGCATCATTTGTAGACATTATGCTTGAAAATATTTTAAAAGAATATGTACAATAGTATTTCCACAGTCCATTTCTTTGTATCCCCCCCCCCCCAACTGACTTTTAAAAATGAAAAGCATCAAGGATATAAAAAATGCACAAACTTAGTCATATCATTCATTGATTTATAAATTCTAACCTGACTGTCACAAAGGGGTCCCTAACACTGTCAAATTATTGGTGTTTCAATGCAAATGGAAGCTCCCTATGTAAACCAGCAGTCAGGCTGCTCACTATTTCTCATTTCTAGGCTAGTCTATTTCAGTAAAATCTGTGTCCTCTGCATCCATTATTTGCATTGTCTAGTAATAATACTTCTAAAAGAAATTGAAAAAATAAATAGTTCTTTTAAACATGTGATCAAAGATGCAAAATCCAAACTTACTGAATTAATGAGATTTTAAAAGACAGTGAACTAAATCATATATGCTGCTTGAAAACATAAACTGACTCAAACAAATATGGTGACTATGTTGCTGAAGAAACTTGCATTGGATTTGAAACACCAAGCTGACAAGTGTTTGGAATGCCCTAGCAACAATCAGGTTAGATATCATAAATCAATGAATGAAATGACTATCTTTTGTGCATTTTTTTATATCCTTGATGCCTCTTGTTTTTAAAATAGGGGAGAGGGTCCAAAAAAAATGGGATGATGTGAAAAAAGTATAGTGATGTGACAATAACTTAAGGAACTAAGCAATTTTAGTCACATGACCAAAACAAATAATCAATGATTGATTGGAAAAATCAGATGACTATTTGTTCAAATATTATTTTATAAAACTAAATATCAACTGGTCATGGTTTCTTTTATAACTGTCGAACAATCGAACAAAAACGCATTTGAAATAGCATTATCTTCTGTGACTCTCTATCAGTGCTTCAGTTGCTACACATTAGAAAACTGGATAATCCATTATTAGTCAATATTCTCGTCAAAAACTCTGAGCTTAGTACCTCGTACAATATACATGTAGTATACTGTTGGTTACCTAGCCATATTGGTATTAGAGGTAAAGAACAAGCAGACCGGGCTGCTAAGATGGCTCTATCCCAAGAACCATTGGATTTTAAATTACCGTTTACAGATTTTAAACCTTGTATAACAAACTTCATGCCATCAAACCAACCCTGGGAGAATGGACTCCTTCCTACATAACTATCCGTAGGGAGGAGGTTGTCATTGTAACAATCAGAATCAGTCATACATACATTACCCAATCCCACATACTAAATGGTGAAGATCCACTAGAGTGTGTTTCTTGCAATGAACCATTTACTGTTAAGCACTTTATGACCGAGTGTTCCGACCTACAATCTACACGTGATAAATACTATAGTGTACATGACATGAAGGAACTTTTTGATACTATACAAATGACTTGTATTTTAGATTTCCTGAAGGAAGTAAATCTTTATTTTAAACTATAACTTGTATGCCATCACCTAGAATATTTGTATCTAATGCAAATACAGCCTCTTGTTTTCAACCTCTTTTCATCAACATACACCATTTACATCTCCCGTTGATTGGGAAGCTTCATATTTTACTGTTACCAACATCTTACCATTTTACTTTGAACTATTTGGTTTTCTATGTTGCTGGTCAATATAAAACCTTTTAGTATTTTAAACATGTAAAAGTACAACCTATTGTATGACGCTAAATAGCCTAAGTATGCTGGTGCGCTATTAAAACTCAAACAAGCAAACAAATAATTATAACTGTTAAGCTGTTTTGGATTGAAATCTTCCAGAAAAAGTTAAATTTGTAAGTTTCCAGTTCATAAACCCTTCCATTGTAATACAACCAAAGTCCAACATGACTGATTTACTTTACTGGATACAAGCGATTTAACAATTACTAAATACATGTATGTGAAAATTACATTGTCCATGATAAAAATATAAAAATTGCAGCTGATTAATTGGTGATCACCAGTTATTGCTCTTTAAATTTCATCTGATTCCTAACACTAATAAAAACCTACCTTGAGAAAACAATAGGCCTGCAATTGCTAATTGGCTATCATAGAATACTATTTTTATTTTTAGCTGTGTATTTCATTTCAATCAGGATGAATGGATGGTTTTGGAACTACATAGTGTCAGTGGAAATGGTTGGATGATTAGAAAATAAGACTGCTTTATGATATCCTTACCAATATTATATATCTAGCACCTGGATAAATGAAATTTGGTCTACAATTCACTTAGCTAACCACAATGGACATACAATATAAAATGCACTTCAATATCTTGTGCCTAATATACACTTTATAAGTCAGTATGTTCTTTGGTCCTTCATTTTCCATTAATATTAAGGAAACAGCTAACATTTTTATTTATTACACAATCATCTAAACTTTGTCAGACTTTACATTTAGTTTATTCAAGCTTATATTTAGAAGCAAACTCTTCAAGATTTTTTTCTCTCTGATGAGCTAAATGAAAGCATAAATGAAGCCCCAAGGAACATTTTGTATTACAGTAGTGATTACATATTGATTTATGCATATATTCAAATGTTCAGCAGCAGTCCTTTGTAATTTCAAGTATACCACAATTTTTGGAGAGTTCGTCACAGATGGGTGGAGCTTGACAATTCAATGACCAGTCTGATTATTACAGAAATACCTTAGCATTAAGTCCTATTACAGAAGGACTCCACTGTTATCTAGTTATTTGAGGATTACATATATATGCACTAAATTTTAGATTCAAGTTCAGATACATGTATATATAAAAAAATTCCACTATGATAATAAGACACCCATGAAACAAATTTAGTCCCATCACTTTTCCTTATCTCCTGGAAAAGTAAGCATTCACAAGTTTTCAAGAAACATTCCAAAATAAGTCAAATCTGAACCACAGGCATAAGATTAATTTTATATAGGTTGTATATTATTCTGAATGGTTAACATTCAGCAGTACCTCTCTATACCACAGCATGTTATACAGTGGACATGGTTAACATTCAGCAGTACCGTACCTCTCTATACCACAGCATGTTATACAGTGGACATGGTTAACATTCAGCAGTACCTCTCTATACCACAGCATGTTATATAGTGGACATGGTTAACATTCAGCAGCACCTCTTTATACCACAGCATGTTATATAGTGGACATGGTTAACATTCAGCAGTACCTCTCTATACCACAGCATGTTATATAGTGGACATGGTTAACATTCAGCAGCACCTCTCTATACCACAGCATGTTATACAGTGGACATGGTTAACATTCAGCAGTACCTCTCTATACCACAGCATGTTATATAGTGGACATGGTTAACATTCAGCAGTACCTCTCAATAAAATTCTATATACCATATCACATCATATAATGTGGACATGGTTAATGTTCAGCAGTATACCTCACTTTTAAGACTCCATATACAACAACCCATTCTAGATTGTGGATATGGTTAGTATTTAAATGACCAAAGTTTTGTTATATCATGCTACATCATTGCCATTTAATTACTTTATTTTACTTTATCAGTAATAAAAATTGACTTTATTTTATGCTAGACCAAGAATCACAGGATTTTCTTTCGGAAATTTTTTGAATATTCACTGGAGTGAAATAGAAATATTTTTCACTGCCCTATCAAAAGACAATGACATCAAGACCGAGAAATCCAAACTAATTTCAGCTGCATCCTTGGTCTAGTGCACAGTATGGCAACCTTGCATGCAGAAAAACAAGTTCAGATTCCCTAATGTATATATTGTTTTATATGACTGTGCTATTCTGCCTTGAAATAGGAAGGACAATAACATTAACACTAGAATTTTCTGCACAAATAAACTTGAAATACAGGGAACATACAGCAAATAAGAAATTATGTATTTCCTATTGCACTAGTTTTAAAATTAGGTTTTTGTTAAAACATTATCTAATGTATATTATAATAATTTGGTATATATAAATTATAAGCACGTACTTCAAGTACTGGGAATAAATGGCTCTGTTAGATGCACAAATTATTTTTTTTTTAGGAGAAAAACTGCTACATTTGGATACAAAAAACAGGGACGGTCGGCCAACTGGAACACACATTTTGCTTTTGCTGAATAGTAAATCATTGACATTATCCTGTGAATACACTAAGACATCTGCTACTACAGTCTGTATTTATGCATATTATTAACCTTTAAATTTGAACATGACTAAAAAGAAAATCAGTTTTCTCTAAGTGAATAATGAATATTTTTCAACTCAAGAATATTCAGGCTTAATGGTTTCCTAAAATCAATGCAGACAAACACAATTATAATGTAATGTAAGACGTCGGAACCGTTATAACTGTTGTGACCATATTGGAATCCAATCTTGAGCTTTCTCATTTAGGACCATCTATACAACGTAAAAGTCTTTAGGTGAAAACCCCACAACAATATTACTTTTGCTCAGGAGTAGAAGCAATAACAAGATTTTCAAGAAGGTCAAAGTGGACGCAACCTTGGACATTGGATTAGAAACAATTTTCAAATCGGACCAACCAGACATCAACAGCCTTTAAGTAAAAACCCCATCTTAATATGGCTGCTGATTCAGGAGAAGTATTTAACAAGATTTCAAGACTGCCACTGTGGCAGTCACACTGGGTGTCAAAGTGGCACCATTTTAATTTGGGACCAACTGAACCATGGGTTGAATGTGTGTGTCAATTCTCATGGCAACCCTCAAATATAGGGTAAAATTTGTTACATAAGTCTTCAGTTTTGAAAAAAGTCCCATGATTTGTATTGGTGGTATATTATTAAAAAGCCTCTTAATTATGTTCACATAAAAAATATCTTTTGTATGAACCCTTTGGTAAGTATAAATTAGTCAGGCATGTATTAACCATTCAAGAGGTATGTATTAATCAGGTATGTATGAACCCTTTTGGAAGTATATATTAGTCAGCCATGTATTAACCATTCAGGAGGTATGTATTAATCTGGTCTATATAAACCCTTCTGGAAGTATATATTAGTCAGGTGTGTATTAACCATTCAGGAGGTAGGTATTAATAAAGTATGTATGAACCCATCTAGAAGTATATATTAGTCAGGCATGTATTAACCTATATACATTAGTCAGGTATATACAAACCCTTCAGGAGATACATATATTTATTAGCCATGTATGTATGTACCCTGTGGGAGGTATATATTAGTCAGGTATGAACCCTTAAAGTCAGTATGTATTTGTCAGGTATATGCAAACCCTTTAGTAGATATATGTATTAGTCATTTATTTATGAACCCTATAGGACTGTTCAATAAGGGTTGTTACCTCCCTTGTGCAAGTTATCATTCTTTGTTAAATCTACTTCCGGTGAGCAAAAAATAAACAATTCACCCCCCACAAACTTGACCAAATCCAGCCCTGTTGATACTGAGCTTCTATTCTGACTCTTAATAAAAAAAAGTTTTATCTGCAGGAAAAGAACTTAAATTTCAGTACACTATTGAATTCTACAAAATGTTCATCATTATGCCATATATATATATATATATATATATATATATATATATATATATATATATATATATATATATATATATATATATATATGCATGCAAAGGGAGGTAATAACTCAGGGGAGATAACATCCTTTATTGAACAGGCATATAGGAGGTATGGTATATATTAAACAAGTATGAGCCCTTCCTTACTACATGAACCAAGAGAATGAAAGAAAAAAAGAAAGGCCATCATGTGATTGTTACCTAGTTTCATCATAAGGGAAGGATAATTATCTTCTGTGACCTTTAAAAACAGAGAGAGAGAGAGAGAGAGAGAGAGAGAGAGAGAGAGAGAGAGAGAGAGAGAGAGAGAGAGAGAGAGAGATTAATAGCATTCAGCTTTGCCCTGGCTATAAAGTGTTGCTGATTCAACATCCTACAAATGTAAGGTAAAAAAAATCTGCATCAAATTGAACATGCAATCCTACAAAGAAATAACAAAGATATTCTTTAAAAGGCATATAATACAAGACATTTGTAGAAAGCAACAACAAAATTCATAAAATGTAAAAATCTCATGTAAAGCACACAGACAAAGATAATAACGGTATAATTTGTTTGTACTTCTCAGCCTAATATTTTATTCACAAAGTCTACTAACTCTGACCTGTTGTATAAACAAACAGCCTTTCAAATTATCTCCCCTGCAAGATAAACCCTGACTGGATTCTATGAAAGGTACAATGTACTTGTAATTTTAATAACTTTACAGACTCAAACTTTCTAGAAAGCCTCTACATAGGTAAACAAAGTAAATGGTATTTCTTCTTCATGTATTAAACAAATCTGGTGGTCCTACTTTGTAAGACCTGTACTTGAACAGAAATATAACTCAATTTACAACAAAATTTGAAATGACACTGAAAATAATAACTAGATGGGCTAATGAGCTGTCAGATTCAAATTATAAATTATGCATTCTGTGCTCAAAGATTTTGTCAAATTTTATTTAAGATCAAACATGACAAGTCTCAACTTAAAATTTTAATTGGCAAATCTGGTGAAAGAAGTGAATAGTGAAATTTTTGTTCTAGGTGAATTATTCAACATTTTCTCCCGTGTATCACATTGTCAGGAATGACCTACAACTTTTGTTTCCGCAAACATATAAATTATGACCCAGTGTGTAAAGTAAATAAAAAGTCAATGATCTAAAGCCCCCTTCACTTGCTATGGCTCTTTTTTGGCACAGTCCTGTAAATCCAATATTGCTGACTGCCACATTGAAGACTGATAGAGAGTAAACGTGGATAGATACAAGTCTTTATGAAAGGTACCATGGGATAGATAAATTAATCCCCATTTGTCTTTATTTTCAAATGTAAAATAATCTTAGACTTCAGCACACAATGATAGATAATATTTACAAACTATCTGATATACCGGTACTGAATGTGGAGTATTCAAGATACCTACCGGCATGTCGTGAAATTCAAATGTTTCCTTGCCTTTACTGGCATAAGGACTCTATCAAACCCAAACTATTAAAGCAATTAAATTTCTAAAGTCAAACATGTGAATATATGTATTAAGACCATAGGATCAACAATTTGAAGGGTGTAAAAAGAGGCAATTATAGTGATCTGAGACAAGAACTTAACTTATCAAACAGAGCAGAGGGATGAATCTAGTATTCAAACTGAACCAGTTGCTGTACAATGTTTTGCTTCTGTTTCATTTTGTGAAGCAAATGGTTTAGAAACTGAGAAAAATATATTGCAATAGAGGTAATATTGTGGTCTGATAGTGCTGCGCAGAATTTGGAACATGATCAATATATGTGTGTCAAAAGTTTTGTCTGGCAACTGATTCAGATACCTACCCATATATTTTTTACATGAAGAATTTAAACAATCTTATTTTTGGCATCAAAAAATTAAAAAATATCATTTATGGCATAGAAATTTAAGCAATTCTATTTTTGGCATAAAGAGTTTAAGGAACCCTATTTTTGCCATTATGAATTTATGCAATCCTTTTTTTTTTTTTTGGCATAAAGAATTTAAGCAATCCTATTCTTGGCATCAAGAATTTAAGCATTTCTATTTTAGTAATTGGAATTCAAGAAATCCTATTTCCAGCATCATGAATTTAAGTAATCCTGTGAGGTTTCCATTTGCAAGACAAGAACCTTATTCTAAATATCTTCATACTGATAGATATCTCAAATTATTTTCCTCAGAAAAAACCACTTCAATTCGATTTCAAGAGAATCATGAAGAATTAAATTGAACTAAAATGGTAAAGTATCCAGAAAAGCTATTCCTGTCTATCTAAGCAATATCTTTCACCAATGAAATGCTGATGGTACTCCAAATTTAAGGTCCATAAGAAGAAAAAATTACATTATACCAAGGCTAAATAAGGAATTTTTTAAAAAAAGTTTTCAATATACTGGTCCAGTAGTATGGAACAACATTTGCAATGACATAAGGCAGGCTCCTAGCATTTCTTCTTTTCATAATTAATGACTTAAATGGACGAAATCTTTAGAAAATTGAACAATGCTAGTACAATAAATACTGCGTTATTTTGCATCATTTTTACATTTGAATTTTTCAATGCAGGATGATATTTTATATTTTGTATACGTTCTTGTTTTCACAGATGGCTTGATACTTTGATTTTTAAAATCACTTAATTATTTAATGTCAAGCCAGATTCTTCACATCATGTTGTATATACTGTATATATTGCACAAAACAGATAGCAGGCCTCACAGTAGATTAGTTCTGTAAATAATTGAGTTAACTGATGTAAAGGAAGTCTTCTTTATTATTATTATTATTATTATCATTATTATTATTATTATTATTATTATTATTACTATTATTATTATTATTATTATTATTATTATTATTATTATTATTATTATGGCCAGGGTCTGTGCTACCTGGTGTCATGAAGTAAAAATTTAAGTAACCCTAGCTCCAGGCACAGCAAACAAACAGCTACTGTAGACACTTGATTATCAAACTGTATCATACAAAATACTGGTTTGTCTGAACCTTGTTGCTGGAACATGTAGATACAGATTAACCATTTATCCATTTATCCAGACATTTTTCATGCCTGTAGAATTTTTTTAAGTAAGGTTCTACAGTTATATTATATTTTGAAGAGGTAACTATTGCAATTTTTGAAACCAAACTAAGAAATGACTTCAACAGATGAAATCCAAACTTACAACTTAAACTAATTTTTTTGGCATGAGCACTTCATATGACCAGTCAATTAGATATACTGAACTGACTTTTAAACTGTACTTTTTTAAAAATTTTAATTTGGCAAGTAATATTTACATGTCCTTGTTCTGGTGGGCTTCAACACATACCGTACTTTGACCTTGTCAGAAATAAGCTCCACTCAAAGTGATACATCTTATTTCATTTGAAATGGTAGCTATAATAATAATACTAATAATACTAATAATACTACTACTAATAATAATGCTTTATTTATAGAGGGTAACACAATTAGCTAAGAACTGATCTGTCTTGAGGCCCTCTTAAGGAGAGTATAACAATGCACATTATATGAAGATAGCAATAATTTCTGTTTATTTTAACATGTTTATTATTAAAATACTAAATTCCATTGTCTATTAGAAACACATACATGCTCATGATATCTAATATTTTCAAAAGATTTTACAAGTAGTGGAAGCTTGTTCCACAGAACTGTATCAGAATATTGGAAGCTTTTTTTAAATCACACTGTTCTTGGTTTTGGTGCTAGAAGATTTCCATGTGACGCTGATCTCAATTGTTATTGTGTTGAAAAATGCCTGAATCAGTCCTGAATATACTCTTTTACTAATGCATGCATATCAGATGTCAACGACATCTTCCCTTGTACTCTTCTTGACATTCTTATCACCAGATGACTGTTTAATGGAAACGTAATCACTCAGTCTGACATGCTTCTAATGAATCCACTTCTAACTTTTACAATGTTGTATATATACTGTATAATCATTGACTGAAAGAAATTGCAACAATAATTGCAATGGAAAGCACAATTTTATTGTAAACAAAATCACATAAATAATCTTCATTTAACATTTATAATGCTTTTATTTTAATAATGATATTGGCTTTGGGAGAAATTTCATTTCAAGAGATAATAGTATTAAAATTGTGAAAAATCCCTTGTTTCCTTATAAACAAAAGAAATCAAGAGTTAAATTAAAAACATTTTTTAACACGTCTATTGGCAATGTGGTTATTTATATCAATCTCTTAAAAGTATTACACTTCATAAAAGTTTCTAAACAGTCCTGCATTTTCATAACTCTGCTCTATAAAAGTATCAATAAACCCGGTCAAAAGACATGAAGTTACAAGACGTAGATTTTATTTGAATTTCTTATCATTCTTACCACTGTCTACATCTTAAGAAATATTTGTTTTTAAAAAGTTAAATATCTTGATTCATTGAAGAAATATCAAGAAAATTTGTTATTAAAGTAAAACTGCTTTGTTGCCATTAGATAGTAATGATATAAATAGGTAAAAAGGCTGAAGATGCAGACAACACTTGAAATATAAAATTTTTCTTGTAAATATGCACAAATTATAACTACAAAGAACCACCACAGAACATCAGCAACAACAGCTCCACAGGAAACCTTACAACACAATAAACCATTCTAAACTGTTTTACTGATTCTGTAGTTCATGTTGCTATTACATGTTGAACAGCTGACAGACTAGATGTCCATAATGGGAGGAGTTTGACTTTCAGAGACAGACTGGATGCCTATTATGGCAGGAAGCTGAAATTCCCCATCAGAAACAGACTGGATATCAATTATGGCAGGAAGTTGAATTCCCCATCAGAGACAGGCTGGAGGTACCAATTGTACAACCCCAGGTAGGCGGAGCTTAAAGTGTAGGGAACCTTGCATTCAGAAATAAACAACACTAGCTGTGATTGGTGGATTATGTAAGAGTTGTACTTTCTGTTAGGCTTAAAAAAAGTTAAGCCTCTTGGCAACATGTGAGATTAAGTTAATTCATATCTAAATCATATTTTGTATTTTTTATGATTTTTTTAAAATGTGGGACACCTGGGTGAAACTGGGTCTGTTGTGACTAGATAACTCTTAGCCCTGACTAGTTCCAGCAGAGTTATCTCTCTTAAATGCAATGGAATATTTGGTTTTCTCCTTGTCAAATTGACAATCCAAGATTGTTCTCTGTGACAGTGTGTGACATGTGTGCTGAAGTAGGATAGAAAGCATATTTATTTCACAAAACATTTGCATTGAGGTCAGTGGAAAAACAGTTGGTACCATGATAACTGGATGTCTATTATGGCAGGAAGTTAAAATTCCCTATCACAGAGACAGACTGGATGTCTATTATGGCAGGAAGTTGAATTCCCCATCAGAATAGTTAGTAAGGATTTTTTTATGAGAACTTAAATATTGGGGAAAAAGAGAATTAGTGAAATGGATGTTTTTTTCATGGTATCATTTCATAACTGATAATGATAGGATTTTCGACAAATTTGTTTCCGTCTATATAAATCAGCGTTGATCAATGTGAACAAATGCTGTGGTCATAGCGTCATTGAGAGATGCGATTTCTCAAAACTGGGAGTGTATGACACTGCATCCAAACAAAGTGGCATGAAAATGAGTCGGAACGATACTGAAGGTTATTTAGATGATGGACAGTTAGTATATACATCAGTACATGCAGTTTAAATATGGAAATAAAATTAAAATGAGTAAATTAAAAATATAACATCAGTGCATAAAGTTTAGTTCTTCAAAGAGATCAACTGCTGCTCCTGACAATAAGGCAGGATGTCAATATATGCAGTAGGGTTAAAAAAAAAAAAAGAAGAAGAAGATATGCCAAACGTCACTTTCAGCTAGAATGATTGTCGATCATATTCTATGTAGTTGAGACTAATTTTTACAGAAAAGCAGTAGAAACAGCAACAATATCAAACACTTAAAGAAAAAAAACAAGGTGACAATAAATATTATCATTATTATTAATGTTATTATTAAACATACAAAAACAATGTCCCTTTTTTAATTAAAATCAAAACCAATCATGTCTTCCTGATGACCTCTCGATTCTCCAATTTTTAATGGGAGGGAGATGTTAATTCTCCTATTTCAGGAACCTGGCATTTGGCCTTAATAAGCCATGTCAAAACTCCAGTATATATCAAGTTTGAGTGTTAAACATTAAAGTTGATATAGGTTAATACAGACTGTATGTGGTATTTTTCCCCTCTTACAGAAAAAAGTTTCATGGCATCTTAGAAAATAGCATTAGATTTCCTGAGGAAGGAGCTACAAATCACCTATTTAGAAACAGTTTATGGTACCAGGTATTCGTCATTTATGTACAGTGGGTAGGGTACAGGGCTCTGTAAAGTCACCTGTCTTGTGACTCCTATCTTACCAGGTATTCATCATTTATGTACAGTGGCTAGGGTACAGGGCTCTGTAAAGTCACCTGTCTTGTGACTCCTTTCTTACCAGGTATTCATCATTTATGTACAGTGGCTAGGGTACAGGGTTCTGTAAAGTCACCTGTCTTGTGACTCCTTTATCTTACCTGGTATTCATTATTTATTGACAGTGGCTAGGGTACAAGGCTCTTAACTCCACTATTTTCTCTTTAGCAGAAATTGATCTAGGTACTATGTGATAGAATCCCAGTCAAGTAGAGTCAACAACACTTGAAAATGGGTTTAAATGGTTTATTGAATACTTGAATGAACATATACAAAGTTATATATCTGAATCACATAGTCATTTAAAGGCACTCAAAAAAAGATGCCAATATATTTCACTGACAGTCAACTTGACTTGTGAAGCTATCAACTTACAAAAAAGCACTTAAAATATAGACTCTAGTGTATACCAGAATAAAATAACATTCAACAAGGACGGAATGAAATACTGTGAAAATTCTATCAACAGAAAATACTGTCGGGAAATATTTTAAAAAATTATATGAAACATATTTGTAACAGACACAATATATGGAATTTCTTCTTTGGCTTAAGAAAAAATTTCTCCATTTCTCTTTTCAACCCTGGTATTAAAAGTGAGAGATCAATAATAAATCCAAAGCAAACCAGTTAGAGTCCTCTTAGTGACTTGTACATATATATATATATATATATATATATATATATATATATATATATATATATATATATGATGTACAGAAGCATGTATGTACTTTGCATAAAGCTTGTAAAGTCTTCATGTAACTATGTAAAATCACACAACAAAACTTAAATCTGTTACTTTAAGCTGCAATTAAGACTTCAGTGTTACATATATATATATATATATATATATATATATATGAAGAAAAGATAACTGATCCTTCCCACCACACCCTGGAATAGGGAATGCTGCTCTGTCACATGACTGATAATGCTGGGGGACGTCATTGAGAGGGTGAGCAACATGCCTGTTACCATGGGAACAAGAAGGATCCAAAATGCAACAAGTCTTTATGATATCATCCTAAACATATTGATTCTAGTTCAATGGAATGTAACAAATAATGAACAGACTGCTAAGTAATTTTTTAAAAATACCTTTCATAAATTACATCAACTGCTCTTTAACACCTTTCACTGGTGAAGAAAAATCTAAAAAATACATAAATTCCTTTCTTAAAAGGCCTATGTACCCCATAAAAGAGTTAAAGATAAGTTGTACATGTTAGATAAATATGGATTTCTTTCATATTCTTCTCTAAAATATATCTTTATAAGTTTTTAAAAAAATCAACTTTAAATACATTACATATATGAACTGGACAAAAACAAAATATATATAAGCACTAATAAGCACATGTGAAAAATCAACTAAAAAAACCTTCAATTTATATAGACTCATTATAGAGTGATATAAATTGTATCTGTAACTTATCAATTTTACAGCTCTCTTATGCAGATTTTTGTAATAAATATTCCCACCATTGTAAAAAAAATTATTTTATTGTAGATGCTGAATAAATCTTTTAAAATGCAAAATCTGGCATTTAAATTGAAAAACAAATTGTTTCATTGATATATTTACTAATCAAGTTGAAACTTTAAAATGGGTGTATAATTATACCTTTTAAGTAATTTATGACAATTTTTTATTTTTATCACAGATTTGAAGAAAGAAAACCCCAAATACCCTGTTAATACAAAGGCACATCATATATAGCAATGTTATTATTTAAAATAGCAATTTTGTATCAATAAAACAAACAAAATATTTACCTTTGAGCATATAATTGACAAAGGTACTGAAATGCATTTTCTGAATGGGACATTAACATTAACTTGGTGGTGAGATAAGATAGAGTCGGCATATCATAACAATAAAGGTGTCTTAAAGCATCCTAGCAGAGATTATTATCTTAATCTCAGACTCAGCTGGATTATGTTACAGCATTACATAAATATAACCTTTTCTTACATTATGATTGCAATCTACCAAAATCATTTATTGAATGATCATTTAAACTGTGCAAAGATGTATATACCACAGCACAGACTTCCACAGTTTTAAATTTCATATATTGGCTTTCACAAGATTTCAACAGGTTCTATGTCATAAGATCAGAACAGATTAAAAATCTATGTGAAAAGCAGGTTTAAACTTTCACAATACTTGCAGGACAATATTTAACTATGGACTTCAAAGTTTATTTGCATGCAAAAGACCAACTTAGAAAAAATGTTTGTGTAAGACTTTATCTTTCATTTCAAAGGATTTTAAAATGATTCTGGGATACTTGTAATTAAAATTGGACAAAATACAAAATCTTTGGAGCCATTACATTTATCCATAAAAAGAATTCTGCATGATGCTATGTCTCACTCTCTCTGCTACAGTATAATCCAAATCCTTGCAACCTCAATAGAGCAAGAAAAGTAGGTCACTAAAATCAAAGTTTGCCTGTAGTCTGCGGTTATAAACTGAACATAATCAAAAAGATCAAGAAAAATAAGTCGCTGTGACCTAAATTTACTCTGGGTGAACAGTATCTTTCAAGATGAGTAAATCCATTAGTTTAATGACAGTACCAACATTAGTGAGCTAAATACCAAACTGTAATGTAATCACTGTAGCATGCAAAGTATCTCAGTGACCTTTCTTTCATGGTGAGTAGTCTCTTCCAAGATAATCATACCCCATCAAGTTTCACGCCTGCTCAAGTTAGCTAAATGCAAAACTTTACATTGATGTTTATAACCACAACACAGTCACAGGAAAATTATTTTCATTTCTCAAATATACTTTGCAGGCAGAATGAAAGCTATGATGGAAAAAAGATTAAATTGAATGAAATTGCCTACAGTGTAAAAATGTTAAGTGATTTCAAGTATATGCATCATTTCATAAAGCCATTCCATCCATCTGTTTGCTTACTGCTAAATCCTATTCCTAAATCTAAATCCCTCGTCCTATTGAGATAAATTTGTACCCAGCTTAAGAAATGATTGATTAATAAGCTGGTCAATATTACAAAACACCGTTATATTCAACATGAAAGAAACGCTAATCTGAGAATGGACCCATTGTCAAGTTGAACATAGAGACACAAAACTTAATATACCCACAGCAATTCACACACCTGCAGAATAAGCAGTACATACATTACTGTACCAATTGTATGAGCAGTACATAACATTACTGTACCAATTGTATGAGCAGTATATACAGTACTGTACCAATTGTATGAGCTGGACCAATTTCAAATGTCTTCAATTCATATCTGCTCCAGCATGTCTTATTTTTATTGAGGTTCATAGATTACTTCTGATCAAAATGTATAGGTTAACCAAATGGCCATGCTCTTTTTCGATCCTAAATTTGTATGAATCAAATTCTTTTACATAGAAACAGTTATAAATGTTCATCAATAAATTAAAAATCTTTAAAATTTCTGTCTAATTTCTATAGTGTGTTTTGAGTATTTCAAGTTCCCTATCTATTTGGGATCCTTGCATAAGTACCTGGAGAGAAAAATGGAAAGGCAAAGTCTACTTGCTTCTTTTGGAATACAAATTGCTTACTTTTATTCTTATTATATTATGGTGCAATAGTTACCATGGTAATCAGTCTACATAGTTGCCTAGAAAAGTGTCCATATGACCAGATGACCTCCACCAATTGGTTTAACAGAAGAAAGCATGTGAAAATTTGAAGTAAAATAAAATTATCAAATTTGTCAGATAATAAAGTAACATAAGCTGGTTGTTTTAAATATACAGTGTAAAGCCTCAGATGAAATTAGGTCTCAATCCATCAAGTCCTTCAAATGCTACTGCTGCAGAGCTGGACTTGGGCAGACATACACGAGTACAAATACATGTCTCCCATACCAGTATGATCGAGCATAAAATTAAGAAAATAAATAACCATTAGTTCACAGCTTAAAATAATCTCAAACAAATGAACCCTGATCAGCTGAACATTATGTAATGGTAATGTATATCCTCTTTGCTTGTGGCCAGGCTTTTACACTGGCAAATACAATAATATAGTATCAATCTGCCTACATCTTAAGAGCAGGCTTTTACATTTGCATATACACTCAGGTCAGGCTATTACTTGGTCATATACAGTAATAGTGTACCAATCTGCTTGTACTAAGGCCAGGCTAACACATTGTCAAATACAATAATAGAGTACCAATCTGCTGGCACTAAGGCCAGGCTAATACATTGGCAAATACAGTAATAGAGTACCAATCTGCTTACACTAAGGCCAGGCTAATACATTGGCAAATACAGTAATAGAGTACCAATCTGCTTGGATTATAATGCATGCAGATGAGGACAAGGTGGAACTCAGTAACGAGTACCAAAACAATACAGAGCACCTTTGCTTCAAGAAATGCAACTCTCTAATCAACAAAAACAAATGAAAGAAAATGTTGAAATACTTCAGCACTTCTTTTTTATGGTCAATGATACTGATAAAGAAGATGAAACAAAAACTTTTTACTTTCTTTTATCATTAAATTCTATTTCCTTTCTTTTTACTTTATTGCTTTATTTCCACCTATCAATAGCAAAAGCTCTAAACTGAACTGGAAGTTGCATGATAAAATGTAAATAAACATTTTAAAACAAATTTATTTAACTATCTAAAAAGAAAAAATATATTTGATTTTTAAAATTACTTTGCAATTAAATTTTCTTTCCTAGTGGTTAAATATAAATATACTTTGCAGAAATTACTATGCAATTATATATTCTTTCCTATCTGTTAAATACAAATACACTTAAAAAAGATTTATGAAATTTAGTAACTTGAGCTGTTATAAATGCACTGATAATAAAACCTGAACAAGATTTTTAATGGAAGACAGAAGTGAACTATGTAAATAAAGTAAACCAGTAATTTATAAATCTGCTTTATGCAAGAAACAAATATCTAAAACAGCTAACAGCTTTCCTATGCAAATAGCTTATTTTGGAAATGCTGTTTCACTAAAAATGCGTTACCCATATTTGATTAGCAAGGTAAGTCAAATTATAGCTAGAAAAGGGCAATATACATTTAAAACTAAGCAAATATACCACATCTGATGGGCAAGATGTGTCCATCTATAGTCAAAAAAGTGTTCTGAAAATAGTGCAGGTATAATGATTGGTCAGCATGCCTATGTTCTTACCATGGCCATAATGTATACAAAGCTTCCCACCAATCATCTTGCGATGGCCAAAGTATGTACCAAGTTTCATGGCAATCTATTGAAAACGGAGTACCGTATTTTCGCGCATATATCCCGCGGATTATACCAGATTTTACAAACCGCGCAGGGGGGGTGCGGGTTATATAAGGGTGCGGGCTATATCACAATTTTTTTACACATGATGATATTTCAACATATTGTTCGAAAAACGTAACTACATAACATATATTGTTCTAGTTTTGTTTTGCTAGGGTTGGATATTATGGCTACTACGGTGACTTTACAACCTACGGTATCGGGACTAAATCAACATTTCGGGATAAAAACTTAAAATTTCGTATCCGTCACGTTTTCATAATCAATATTTTCTGTTTTCAATCGAAATAACTACGGTACCTAATTTTACCGCTGGGCCACGATCCACTGCTTCAGGTCAGCTTCAAGGTGAGGCCACTTTGCTTTAGGTCCGCGACGAGCACGTTTTCGTGGATTCATCTTCTCCAACGTTCCTTTTTCTTTTCTCCAACCTCGGATTACACTCTCATCAATATCAAATTTTGTGCCTGTGGCTCTATTGCCATGCACTTCAGCATACGCGATGGCAGTTAGCTTGAAGTCGGCTGTGTAAGACTTTCGTTTCGGCATTTTTTAAATTGAACAGAAAGAAATTATTTAAACTCGAATCTACACTTCACAAGAATACAAGATTATTTAAAAATGTCAGTGTTTATGTAGCCTGTAGTTGAGGCACAGCTCCTACGCACACAAGCACTGTGTACCGTGTTTTTCCTGACTTTTATTGAGCAAAGGTTGTCGGCTTACTTTGATGATGGCGCCGCTAAAGGCTCCAGTTGAAGGGTGAAACAAATACCTGTTTGTTATTGCTGCGGCAACTTCAGATAATTGTAGAACATTGAAACAGATTTGTTTTATTTGTTTAGTATATATCAGTGCTTCAAAGGTAATCAGTTCTCTTTGAAGTGTCAGCAAACGTATTTTTTCTTCTTCCATCTGGTATTTGTTTTTAAATTAGTGTCATCTGCTTGACTGTACTCATTTTACGTTTTCGCCTTCTGCGGATTTGGATTTTGACTAGTCAGTTGCATAAAGTAATAAGGCCAGATATCATCATTAGCGGATTATGATATAACAGTGCACTGTTAGTGTGGTTTGCCAGTATGAGACAAGGACTTGTTATTTTAACAATATATTCCAGTACATTGTTTCCTGTCATGGTGCCTTTGATTTTCTCTACTCCAAACGCAAGACTGTATATACGGTTTTTATCAGCCAAAATTGGTGTCGCCACAAATATCACCAGATGGTATATTTTGTCACCAAAACGGAAAACAGAATCGCAGTTTGCTACATCAGCGAAGCCCCGTGATCCTGTAATTGATTTCATTTCCGATTGTAGCTGTATAAATATATCTATGGTTGCGGGTTATACAAAGGTGCGGGTTATGCCAACGATTTTTTACACAAAACCCCAAAACCCGCGGGCTATATGAGGGTGCGGATTATCTGCGTGTGCGGGATATATGCGCGAAAATACGGTAGTTGCATTCACAAATTCCATTTTACACTCTGTTCAGGGCAACAATGGCAATAACTCTTGCAAAAACTTTGTAAAGTGATTTGTCAACATCTTCATACGCATGCAGACTGTTACATGTACAAAGTTTGATGGCTATCAATATATTGAGTACTACGATGGGGGGTATATTGACAAAACGGTAAATTCTGTAGATCACCAAGAACATACAGTAAATGAATTGCAATAAAATTATCATCAGGTAAATAGTTCTCTAAACTTTCTAAATATTCTACATTTCATATTACTAGTAACAGATATGATACCATAAACAGTATGGTACATCTGTAAATAAATAACTACCTACTGATATATACACAAAGGGAAATTCAGATCAAATATTTTATCACAGTTAAATCAGAAAAAAAAGTTACACTCACAGATATATATATATATATATATATATATATATATATATATATATATATATATATATATATATATGTGTGTGTGTGTGTGTGTGTGTGTGTGATCTCCCTTTAATGCAAATGAATTCACCATTCATTTTTTACAATAATGAAAAAGGAATGGGATAGGATGCAGAGGGTTCCGAAGTATTCAGTAAAAAGAAAGGTCACACTGATATCATAGAAAAATTAACATGTCCTTTCTCTCAGAGTATATAATATGAGAAAAGAAAAGACAGTATGTATTAAATGGTAGAGTAGTGACTTTGTAAGTATACTTGATTAAATAATGTTCCAAATAATACATTCTTCTACAAAGTTAAAATTTAACCTAACATGAGTTGCAAGTAACAAAGAGATTTCTTACTATACGTTAACCACTAATCTTGTTTCTAAAGTAGAGCTACATCATATCTTAAAGATTAATCTTTTTTCAAAATTACTATATCTACTTTCAAAATACTTTCATTTGATATATTACCTGGATAAAAACAAAAACAAAGTCAAAATGCAATTTAAATTCATGGATTATCTCCTCCTTTACACTGAATATTGTTCTAATAACACATCACGACCTTGATTAGTGAACAATGCCATTTTTCTTATGAACTATTACTTTATTTAAGGATCATAAATTACATCATGAGATTTCATATAGTAAATTAAAATTTATTAACTTCACTATTATCTTTACTGCTTTATGTCTTTTCTACAAGATCCTAACTGAATGTGGTATGTATTTATTAAAACATCTGCATATGAATCGCCAATATGAAGTGTTAAACAATATACATGTACAAATATTAAAATTATAATGCACCAGCTATTCATGGGCTGATGTAAAAATTGTCATCATGTAAAAATGAGAAAAGGGTATTCACTACATACCACTGAATTTTACCTATAAAAAACTGAATCTCAGTTTCCTAATATACCCTAAAAAACACAAAAATGAACTATTCTATTAACTTACTTTTGTTTGAATAATTTTTGGACATCTTACTTTCAAGGTAGGTAGGCATAAGTTTGAGTAAAAAATTTCAGTGGATTTTGGAGAAAAGGTTTTCATGTAACAAAATGGCTTATGTAGTCACACTGATGTGACAAAATTTTAAGCCTGCAGTTTTCAATTCTGTAACTATAAAGAACATGTTAATTTCATGTTAATTAATACATGATTTTACAATAAGAATGTGATATCAAATGTCTGTGAAGACACAGTTTTCTACTGTATGAAAAATAAATTTACATACATGTAAGATATCAAGTAAATATGCCAGATAGCTTACTTTTTACTTGGCTTACTAACAATAGTAAAACTTTGCAAGAATTTAACAACTTTAATTCAAGACTAACTTTTGATGTTGGCATAATTTCAAATTTAAAGGGTATAGTGATGCAAACAAAATTCTGTTTTAAAGCTGTGAAAAGAATCTTTAATAAATGAACATTCCTTATAGCAATTCTTACCGTAATATGTCAATGGCATTGTTCATCATTTCAAGCTCCTGATATGAAACAATAATCTCATATCTCTTAATCCTCTATAGTGATTTATCCTTATTAACACTGTATACTCTATATTAGTAAGCACCATTAAATCTGTTTGAGCGCACTTGCTTACATATCAAAGAACATATCATCCCGCAGGTTTTCTTTCATTCGTTGTGACAGTTTTTTTAGATGACTAGCTGTCTGTGAAGCTTCCTCTAATGCATCTAATACATGTGGGCTTGTTCTTCGCTTTCGTCCTCTACGACGTGGAGCCTGACCTCCATACTCACTTTCATCAGACAAATATTCATCCTCAAACACAGGTCGCCTGTGGCGAATTGCAGGTGCAGGTGTTGCATAGATTGGTATCACATATTGAGGGGGAGGAGGAGGTGGAGGAGGCATTTGCCTCCTTGGTGGTAAGGTGTAATTTCTAAGTCTGTCTATTCTTTCCTCAACATTACTTAAATCATCTTGTGTAATCATTCTCCTTCTGAGAGGATAAGCATTGGGATTGAGCTGCGGTCCATTCATAATGATAGGTGGTGCTGTAGCAGCAAATGGCTGTGGATTGTACATTGGCTGTGGGGCATAGGCATAGCCATTTTGAACAGGTACATGTACACGAGGTACTTGTGCTTGGGGCGGTGCTTGAGAGTTTGGAGGAGTAAACTTGGCCAAAGTGCTGCGTTCCATGGGTGATGCACCACGTGTACTGGGTCGTGAACGTGACCCTGCAGATGGCGTTGTAGTACCACTTCTCCTGCCCTCCTTCATGTCTCTCATATTCCCCATGAGTTCCTGGAATCGGTTTAGCCGGGCATTTCGTACAGGGTCTCCCTCAGGGAACAGTTTAAGGGATGTTTGTGTGCCTTGTTCAGTCTCTGTTTGTGTTTGGCGTGTGCCATGTTTCTCAGATTCTTTAATTAGGCGCACATCATCTAACACATTCTGAATCATTTCCCGCTGAAGCGTGGTCCCTGATACCATAGAATTCAAGTCCTCCTCACTACCAGTGTAAGTACTATTCAGTCCTCGACTTTGTTTCATCTCTTTCACCTCTGACAAAAGGCTGCGTAACAGGTTTGCTCGAGAGCCACTGGACCTCCTAGTTTGATTGCCAATGGAGTGTAAAGAATTGTTTGAGGTCTGAAGGGAAACATTTCTTGTACTTTCAGTCTGTGTTTGGATAGACAGTGGCTCTTTCTTGCCAGTCCACATATTGGCTGGTGTCTGAGTCCCAGCATGTCCAGGTGTCTGGGATGACCCATCTCGCAAATCCTCTGGGTTAACTGGTGGAAATGTCCCTGCAATGAATGAGACATCAGAATCATCATCAGAATACTGATTTGCCTCAAGTCCAAGTGGTGTGCCCCTCATTGTGTTTTCAAAGACTTCTGTATCGAGATTTGTATCGAAACTCGAAGCATGCATAGTATAATAGGTTTCACCATATCCAGACTCCTCACTCTCTGACTCAAGTGTTGTAGCACCTTTCTTCAGATCACGATCATCAAATCGACTGGTTGGCCGACCAAGTGATCGATACCTTGGTGAAGGTGACTTTGGAGTCCCACCTTGTCCTCTTCTGTATGCTGACTTACTTTGTGGTCCACTGCTACCACTCTGTCGTGCAAATTTTGGACTTACTTCATCATTGTCACTACCTTCTGAATCCCCAAGTAAGTCTTTCCTACTGGAGAATCGAGCAGACGCATTTGGTGTTTGTGTTGATCGGCATTTTCGACGCTTGGGCTGTGAGGGGGAATGGAGGAAAGGCATTACTATATATACATTCATGCATCACATAGCATGCATTCATTTTGCAAATAACAACAATCTAAGCTAAAGTTAGTGTTTACTTCAAAACTACAACAAAAACTTGATTACACTGATATTTTTCATTAATATTTGCTATTCATAATAATTAAATTTAAGTTTAAATTATAATTTTAATTAATGTGAAAATATTCTGAGCTTAAAACAATTACATCTATGTTACATTGATTTTTCTGCATGAGTAATCAACATTTAAATCATAGTTTGGATTAAAATGATTAGGCTTCTGAGAGAGATGGCAAATTTATAATGCTAGGTTAAACATCTTTTTTTACTTTCAGACAAGCAATGTGGTTTTGCTAAAGAAGATCTAAAGCTGTGAGATTCACACTATTGTGTTGTAAGTAATATTTATAAATTACAGTTTTATTTAAATTGTTACTTGGATTAGCAATACATATATGTATACATACTAGTTGATAAAATAAAGACAATATAAAAGTATGTATAAAAAAACAACCCGAAGAAAACATAAATTAATACAAGTACACTAATATTTCTATCCCCTAATCCCTTTGTCTAATTAGCAGCACCTCTAACAAAAGAGTATCTGGGTTGCAGACTTGCTTTGCATGGATAAAGACTGAGACTTTTGAAGGCTTGCAGTAATAAGGTCACTTTTGACATCCCAGGTATAAAAAGGGGAACACAAGTCACCATTGGTTAGAACAGAAAGCAGCATGTAAAGCCAAATAAAAGCAAGGAAAAGCAAGAAATGAAATAATCACAACAACAAAATACTTCTGCAATCCATGTGCTATAAGAATACACAAATACCCTTCAATAAGATGTCGTTAATATATTTCAGCATAAATTTTGTTCACTATATGAAATGAAAGAATGGGACAAAATTTAAATCCAAGATTGGATTGGTAATTTTGAAGATCCAGGTAATTGAGAGTATATTTGTGAATCAAGATTTGATACAATATGTAATCAATAAAGAACCTATTGTAAGGCTTAAAACCCATCATTGCTACTATTGTGCTGATATGCCCAAGTTAAAGCTTAAAATCAATCATAGTCATATAGCCACCATTGTGCTGACATACCTAATTCAAGGCTTTAACCCATGGTTGATTATATTCTTTACTAATTAATTTTGTTTCACCTATAATAGACCGGGAACCAATCTGAAGGAAAAAAAGGTTGTGGACAAGTTGTGGGTAATGTGAGGTGGACTGGTAGCTGGTTTACATAACATGGAAAAAATATGGCTGATACTTGAGCAGGATAGGAATATTAAGTCAGCCCAAACCTACTGTCATACTATGACACTGATAATAAATATCATCAGTATTAAGTGAGTATGGATCAATTTTCTCCAAATCAAGCTAACCTATTCAAAAGGCAATTGAGATCACATCTGTGCATGGTATATCCAGGGATCAGTGAGGCACATGGGCTACGTTGTAATAACTACTCTCCAAGTATGTTAAAAAATTAAGAAGCAAGTTCTTGACACATTCCACAAAGTAATTTTATGGTGAAGAATTAAATATTTGATGTATATACAGTGCCAATAGCAGAAGATTTACTAAACAAAGCAGGAAAAAAGAAAACGTGTGCTATAAAGGCAGATATAAGATAAAGAAAACTATCAGAAGTAAACAAAAAGAATATCAAATTTAAAAAGATAAGAAACAAAGTAAACCCTCCTTCCCCAAACTTTTATGTAAAATACAACAAACTCTTCTAGTTCTGGTTCAATCAATTTTTTTTTTACAAACTCTTCGAGTTCTGGTTTAATGAAGTTGTAATCATTAGCTATTTAGAGATAATTTGGGAAAATACTAGCAATGAGTTGTTTGTCCATGTTATATTTTGTCATTAGTATAAAATGAAGAAACAGAGGAATAATGAATGCACAGACAGATGGAAACAAATTCATTGTTAATTTGACTGTACTACAGAGGTGCTGCATTATGGGAATAGAATTAATATATGGTGTAATTTCATTTTCTTCCTTCATGGCATGATAGATTAAACTGACAGTTTTCAGTTGTTGACAAAAAGATGCTTTAATATTAGTGACTGCAAACAATATTGCAAGCTGATTGTCATTTGCCAAACACTTAATATTAGCGACTGCAAACAATATAGCAAGCTGATCGTCATTTGCCAAACGCTTAATAATACCAACTGCACACAATATAGCAAGCTGATCGTCATTTGCCAAACACTTAATATTAGTGACTGCATACAATATAGCAAGCTGATCGTTATTTGCCAAAAACCTTTAATATTAGTGACTGCAAACAATACATCATATGCCCAACACAATACATGTACACTTATAGTTAATGAGTTCATTGAGACTGTGGACAGGTTTTTTGAACTTCAAATGTGAAATGTTTACTAGTGATTATGATTTTGCTGTGTAAGCAGTTTGAGTTATCAAATACTTTAGATACATTACAAACAACTAAATGAAGGTGGGTGTGCAGCAAGTCTGTTATATCTTCTGTGCAGAATTTTCACTAAAGCGAGGCAAGCAAATTACCTGAAAGTCTGTGTAAATCCAAGTTATTTTGCTTATAAGTAACTGCTATTTCCATGTAGAAAAAACAGGATTACTTATATAAGATGTCCTGAATGTGACATGTTACATGCTTGAAATGTCTCTGTGAGGAGTCATTGATCCAATAAATTTGAATACAAAATAACACTATAACTACTAAATGCAAATCTGAATACTGGTTTCATCCAATATGCATAGAGAATAACCTTGAGAATGCACTGTTTGAATGTTAAGTGAAAACTAATTTGAATAACACACATACATGCAGGGATCACTCAACTGTAGAGGAAATACTGTTTTACAATACACACAAATACAATAAATAATTAGGAATGTTATAACAATGGTACAAGGACAAAAGACTAAAGTTTAGGAGTTAAAATAACAAGATTAGACAACTTCAGTTATGTACCGGTACCTCTTAAAATATGAAACCAGTCTAGGCATGAAGTACCAGTCTATATAAATGTTCCCGCCTGATTCTTGAATTCCTGGCTAAGGTATTTTACCTGGAGACCAGTCAATAAGATAGGTAGGCAAGTGTACTATTTATAGTATTTGGAGTGCTATCAGAGAGATTGGGTAAACTGGGATAGCATTACCTACAACTGCCACCAGAAGACAAAGAATGCAAGGAGTGCAGGAAAAAGCCATACAAACAGACAGACAGGGTGCTGTGAGAGGGGGTGCATGGAAAGCACAGATGGATATACACTGTGTGTAAAGTTAATCCACTAGGGTATGAGATTCTGGTTATTATTAAAGTAGAAACAGCCTAACACAACTCAATCATGCAGTACTTACTTCATAATGGTGTTGGAACTCTAGTGCCAAATCACACTTAACACAAAACAAACTAGTCTATCTGCCTTCCTCCATATCCCAACAGCCGGTGTCCAGCAAGTTTAAACCACCGTCCTTTGGCACGATAAAGTCTCACACACTGCCTGTATAACTCTGTCTACCATTGATAATCTGATTTAAAGGTCAGACTTCATATTTTCTATCACAGATGCAGGTTTGAGCGTGCTCTACTCCCCATTGTATGATGACTGGTGGAGTGTTTCCAGCATGTAGACGGCTGGCCAATAAGATTCAACTAGTTGCCAGGTTCTTATATAAATGAAGGGAGAGGTGGAGTTTCATTGAGTTTTATTAGTTACAATACAGCACTGTAAACATTTTTTTTTAATCATTCAGGAGTTTTCTAAAGATATTGAAAAGAGTAAAAAAAGCAAGGTTTCTTTATTTTTACAGCCTAAGTTTGAATAAATCTTGGTACATCAATGAAGTAATGTTCAGAGATCTTTAAGATTCATTGGAATTATATAAAAAAAGCATTACTTTACCAGTGGTATTTATAAGTATTTTGGGCAAGAGCCTGCTGTGTACTTGGTGAACTTGTCTGAAATTCAGTTGGATATATTACACATCTTCCATTGATCCTTCCATTGCATTATATTTCATTTACTCTCAATATGATGGCTTGGTAGACCATTATGTGAATTTTTATCACATAAAAATATTATAAATGGCAAATGAAGTAAATAAAAAAAAAGAAACTACATACAAGCTCGAAAAGTTAAAGCTATAAAATGTATTATAGAAATTTCATACTATCTGATTTTAATGTCTTACAAGATGTGATCTTTGAAATGCAAAACTTTGATAGTTGATTTAAGTTTCTTCATGCATTCTTTCAGGACTGGGCACTTATGCTTTGCATCAACAATGTATCTTTTAGACTCATTTGTTTTTCTGTTATTAAATACCTTGTTCAAACATTATGGACAAACAATAACCTCGCTTAAACTGAAGTCAATTTGCAGCTATGTAAATGTATAAATTTACTAAAATACAAAGCATACGTCAAATACGATGAATGATTCTTTGTTAAATGAGACAAAGAAAAGATAGAAATGATGTAAAAGAAAGCAGCATTTCTATGTAAAAAAAACTATCTATAACAATAAGAGTATGAATATGGGATAATGGAAACCATAGTAACATGAAAACTCACTGTGGTGCATGGCGGTTACTAAGGTAACTTGATGAATGGTGAAAGTTATAGTAAACATTGCACACAAAAATCAACACAAACACTATCTTGTTATGGCATAGCCTATTCAAATCAGCTAATATCAACAATTATTTCTATGGTGACATGTGTTGGAAGATTCTTGGAACAGATGGGCGAAATTTCACTCTCTTTTGATAAATTCTCTCTGCATTTTTAAAGTCTCATGCCCTCATGTTTCATCAATCGTCTTCAAGAGCTAATTATAAAAAATTGCATGCAAAGCAAGTGGGCAACTGATAAAAAGACACCATCTGCATTGAACCATACAATAGTAATGATACAATTCACATAGGTACCTCAGTATGGTGTCAGCTGTATAATTTCATGGAATACCTGTAAGAACTGTCATATTTTTATGATTTCAAGGAGTACCTGTAAGAACTGTCATATTTTTATGATTTCAAGGAGTACTTGTGAGAACTGTCATATTTTTATAATTTCATGGAGTACCTGTAAGAACTGTCATATTTTTATAATTTCATGGAGTACCTTTAAAAACTGTCATATTTTTATGATTTCAAGTAGTACCTGTGAGAACTGACATAGCTATAACTTTCATCGATACCTACATATAAAAGGCACATGATCTTATATGACCATGTGTATGGACCCATTTTGTTAATGTTTTAGTTTTAACTAGATATAAAGGACACCTGTCCATAAAGTACAGATTTTAGTGTGATCCCCTGAATGATCTTTATAGACCTTTTTGTTTGGATATAAAACATATTTTATTTAAAATCTGTGAACTGATTATATCTTTTGAATACCAACCTGATATATTATTCTCTGCATTCAATGACTGACATAATACCTTTACGAGCACTAATAGGCATATATTGTTTTGGGGTCACAATTGGCACAAAATGTATCCATGTCCAAGTGCATTATAATAGTACAAATAGTAGTGCAAGTATTATGTCAAATATGGTACAATTCCTTCTTGATATTCTGTATCCTAAGCCTGCTTTGATCAATACTCATAAAGGGCCATACTAAAGTCAAACAAAATTATCAGTAAGCACAACTGAAACTATCAAAACTTTTGTAATGGTATTGATCAAACTAGCCACCGTGTAACTTGGGTCCACTTATTTTAACTTGAACATCATATTAGATTGTGTAAAAGCAATGGCCTTGAATATAAACCAACAAAAATTGTCTTACATTTGTATTTTACTGGTCTTGAACAATTTGATTGTTATTAAATTTCTTACACCTTGATCATCTAGCACCACAGACACACAGACAAACGACATTGTTATTCAATCTTTACCGATGGTACCATAATTTCTACACAAGCTTCTGAGACAGAAAGTTACGTGGATAAATTTGTCCTAAAAGACCTGTCACTGAACTCAACTATTTTATGGCAAGTCATTGCCTTATCTTTCATAACACTGCAGCCACAAGCAAACCACATGGTCAAGAATACATTAATATAAAGTTGCCTGTTAATAAGAACTCCCCATTTTGAAAAATGTAATAAAACCCAAATTCCCTTACCTTTCCCAGTACTATAAATTTAGTGGAATATTTGGCCCATAGAAGACTACAACACTAGTGACATACTGTAAAAGTTTGATAATAAGCATGTATGGAAACTAAGTCCACATGACATCCAATTTTTTGTAGCAAAGATTAATGCACATAAGTCCTCTGATACTTCTGTTCAAAAGGTGCAGATGTAGCAAAAATAAGTGCACATGAGGCTGCTGGCACTTACCCTCTTGTGCTTTTGAAGAAAAAAAAGTGTGCATGGTTCCTATTGTAGTTTTCAAACAAAAAAAGTGTACATGGGTCCTCTGGTACTTTTCAAACAAAAAAAGTGTACATGGGTCCTCTGGTACTTCTCAAACTAAAAAAGTGTACATGGGTCCTCTGGTACTTCTCAAACAAAAAAAGTGTACATGGGTCCTCTGGTACTTCTCAAACAAAAAAAAGTGTACATGGGTCCTCTGGTACTTCTCAAACAAAAAAAGTGCACATGGGTCCTCTGGTACTTCTCAAACAAAAAAAGTGCACATGGGTCCTCTGGTACTTCTCAAACAAAAAAAGTGTACATGGGTCCTCTGGTACTTCTCAAACAAAAAAGTGTACATGGGTCCTCTGGTACTTCTCAAACAAAAAAAGTGTACATGGGTCCTCTGGTACTTCTCAAACAAAAAAAGTGTACATGGGTCCTCTGGTACTTCTCAAACAAAAAAAGTGTACATGGGTCCTCTGGTACTAATGTAACAAAGAGTTGGGCACATAGGCCCTATTCTTAGTTCTGTATGAAAATATAAAAGACTGACATGAAAAACCTCATGTTGAGGTCCATTCAGTCATTATGAAGAGGTGATTGAAAGATTTTTAAGATGGCTACTGTAGCAGCTATATCTGAGCAGCACCATTTTCATTTAGGACCAACTCGACATCATTAAAGTCTTCTAGTGAAAACTTAACATCAATATGACCTTCCATTTAGGAGGAGTAGCAGAAAAAAGAATTTCAAGATGGCTGCTGTGGTGTTCATATTGGCCACTAGGTCAGCACTATTTTTATTTAGGCCAACAAGACAACATAAGAAGACTTTTAGTGATATAATCATTAATTTAGGATGCATAGTGATAGCAAGATTTTCAAGATGGCCACTGTGGTGGACATATTGGACATCTGATCAGTGTCGTTTTCATTTAGGACCAACTAGACCATAGGATCATTGCATGTGTAAAGTTTCATGAAAATCTTCCAAGTAGTAGAGGAATAGTGTTAATGGATGGATGGACAACAGGCCCTCTGGTGCATTTGTTGGAAAAATAAGCTCATGGGCTCTCTGGTACTTTGGTAACAAAAGTACACATGGGCCCTATAGTATGTTTGTAGCAAAACATGGGCCCTTGGGTACTTTGGCAGCATATATAAGTACATGGGATTGCTGGTACTTTTGTTGCAAAAGTAAAAAATGCACTTTTGTAACAAAAGTAAATGCATATGGATCTTCTGGTGCAGTTAAAACGTAAGTACACATGGACCCTAGCAAAGTTTAGTGCACAAGAGCCCTCTGGTACCTTTGTAACAAATACACATGGGTCCTCTGGAATTTTGGAGCAACAAGTGCTCTACTGTCTTAAAAGACTTTCCAGTAATTCAATATAAGAATATTTCTTCTTTTAACTGCTGAGTGTTCAAACCATTTCTTATATTTGTAAATGGAAAGAATTTCAAATTAGCCACTGTGAATGCTACAATAGATGTCAATTTCATTTAGGACAAATGAGACATCCTTTAAAAACAGATTTTTTTAATTTTAAACTAGTCCAATATGACCATCCATTCAGAGGGAGTACCAATAAGATTTTCAAGATGAATGCCATGGTAGCCATTCCAAAAAGTGAGAATGGTATAATTTTCTTTCAGGACTTACTAAACACCAAAAGATGCTTTCAATCAAAATTTGCAATTTGATATTACATTCCATATAGGAGGAGAACTAACAAAGATTTTAAGATGGTTGCTAATGTGGCCTTATTTAGGTCAGATCACCTCCATTTTCATTTGAGATTAGAATAATATTATAGTTATTTTCTGGTGAAAACCCCATGTTGATGTTTAGAAGGAGCTGCAATAAAGATGATTTTCAAGATGGCTTACATGGTGGCCATACTGGATGTCAGACTGACATCAGTTTAATTTAGGTCAAGCAGACATGATCAATAGTCTTTCAGTGAATACTCCATCCTAATATGACACTCCATTCTGAAGGAGTAGCAATAATAAGATTATAAAAATGGCCACTGTGGCAACCATATTTCATGTCTGAGTTGCATTATTTCTATTTAGGCCCAACCAAACATTATAATAAACATTTAAGTGAAAACCCCATGTTGATATGATCATCAAAGAAACTATAATTAGATTTCAAGATGGCTGATGCAGTGGCTGTATTGATCAGCACTGTTTTTATTTTGGGCCAATTAGGTCTTGAGCAAGTTTCATGGTAATCCTCTGAATAGTTTAAGAGTTGTAGTGATAACAAACTTGTGCCAACAGACAAACAAACAATGGATGAAGGCCATCAGGCCATCCAATAGGCCTTCTGGTCTACGATCAGCAGAGTTACAATTAAGCACACATGGGCCCTCCGGTATTTTTGTTGCAAAAGTAAGTGCATGTATGAGTGTAAAAAAGAAATCGCAGTTGCATTTAAAAATAAATTTCATGTTAATTTGATTAAATTCAAAATGAAGTCTATGCACTTATTATCCAGATTCTACAGTATGCTGCTAGAATTTTCTTCTTGGATGCATGCAACGCAGAACAAGGTTACACTGTGAATAATTTAAACATCTATTCTTATTTTATTTCTGAGGGCAAATGATTTACTTGTTCCTTCCCTTTTGTAAATGTGTCCTTAGTAAATTATACAAAATGACCTAATACAATGCAGTGCTCATGTCTCGAATCATTATTAGTTTGCTGCAATATTGCCTTCTTCTGATGACAGTAATTGTAGAGAGAAGTAATTGTGTACTTACCCTCAACTCTGCTGACTTCTCTACAACAGACATGTCTGCCTTGTCAATTTTCTCGAGTTCATCAATGTAGTTTGCCAGATCCTCGTCCATTGTGTTTTGCTGATTTTGTAGGTCACGTGCAGCTTGCAGTGCATGCTCGCGTTCTGTAATCAGATTCTCAATTTGTCCCAGAAGCTCTTCCCAGTCGTCCTTCACTGCTTTGAACACCGGATCTTGTAAGGATGGGTTGTGTTCTGTCAGTTCCCGATAACGAGTCTGGAGAGTTTCAACAGCTGGACCACGAGCCTGGATCTCTTCTCGAAGGGCCTGTAGTCAAAAGAAGTTATTCAATAATAAAATCAATTCAGCTGTACACATGGCTTTGAATGAAAAATTTCAAATCATTGCTGTATGCATGGCTTTGAATAAAAACCTGAAATCCCTGTCATGCGCATGGCTGTGAATTAAATGAAAACTAAAAATCATTACCACTGTACACATGGCTTTGAATGAAAACTAAAAATCATTACCACTGTACACATGGCTTTGAATGAAAACTAAAACTCATTGCTGTATGCATGGCTTTGAATAAAAACTAAAAAATCATTACCACTGTACACGTGGCTTTGACTGAAAACTAAAAATCATTGCTGTATGCATGGCTTTGAATAAAAACTAAAAATCATTACCACTGTACACATGGCTTTGAATAAAAACTAAAAAAATCATTACCACTGTACACATGGCTCTGAATGAAAACTAAAAATCATTGCTGTATGCATGGCTTTGAATGAAAACTACAAATCACCACTGTACACGTGGCTTTGACTGAAAACTAAAAAGCATTGCTGTATGCATGACTTTGACTGAAAACTAAAAATCATTGCTGTACACATGGTTTTGAATGAAAACTAAAAATCATTACCACTGTACACATGGCTTTGAATGAAAACTAAAAATCATTGCTGTACACATGGCTTTGACTGAAAACTACTAATCATTGTTATATGCATGGATTTGTTTCAAAAATTCAAATCACTGCTGTAGGCATGGTTTTGAATGAAAACTAAAAGTCAATACTGTAACCATGGCTTTTAACAAAAAATTAAAATCACTGCTGTACACAAGGCTTTGAATTCAAAATTAAAATCACTACTGTATCATAAAATACAGTTACTTTGGGATTTAAATAAATCTGTTTAATTCAAGGCAGAGAATCATAAAATACAGTTACTTGGGGATTCAATACATTTGTTTTTTCTCAAGGCAGAGAATCTATGAATCAGATTGTAAACTTTGGTTAGACCAAATGATGATAAGAAAATTCAAGTCAACCACTTGTTTATCATTCTATTTCAGAACTCTTAAACATTCTCAAATTCAATTAAATACACTTGGCATGGAACATACAATACTCATGAATTATTTTCTAAGTAGACATCTTACTGCATTTTAAATAACCTTTTTGCCAATTCAATTAATTTTCTAATCTTGCAAAAATGTTAAGCCCATAACAAGAACACAGTGAGTAACACATTCTGTGCCTTTCTTTTGTTTTTCTGTCTTTTTCTTAGAATTTCTTTATGTGGTCAACATTATGATATGGCTGACTCTGAACACCACTGACCAAGAAACCAGTTGTCTTTATCATTACTATTGTGACCTATACATTTAAGATGTCGTACTATTCAGTTTCTTTCATCCCCTTATTAGCAAGCTATCTGTAAAGGTGTCTGACAGTATGTAGTGTACAATTAAAGTTGATTTACAGAAATCTTCTCCCTTATTTATATCAATCACCATGAGATTTGACCTACTGACCCCAAAATATTCTTCCATATCTGAAAACCAATCAATCCATCAAAAATATTTCTTGAAGGTTCATTGTCTAGAACTTAACTCCCAGTGCCAAAAAAAACAAATTTCTCCTGAGTCCCTGTTACCTTGACCTTTATCCCCAAAAAAAAAATTTGTATCCCTTCACTCCAAATGCAACCATCTGCACAATGTTGGCGAAGGTACATAGCCCTGAGTTTAAGTTACAGTACAGAACCAATTTTCTTCAAGTTACAGTGACCTTAACCTTTGACCTAAATTATAATTAGGAACATTTCTCACCCCAAACAGCAAAATATTATACAGTTTGATGACCAAGTGTGGGCTAGAACTATATTGTGGAGAAACTAATTTTTTTATAGTCACAGTGACATTCAACTCAAACCATTTGACTCTAACATACATAGTATTCTTCTTTGTTCCATTTGCAAGCCATCCACAATATTTAGCAGCCTGCACTCTCTAGAACTACAGTTTTTGTTTAGAAGCAATGATGGCTGAACAGTTGGATGTCCGCAGAGATGTATAGACAAATGACCAATGTCACAGTACAGTATACCCTGGCTAATGGAGGTGTAGAAAATCTCATTTACTAAGGTGGCACTCTACAGTTTCATATTTTTGCATAGGGTCAGAACTTTAAAGAAAAAGAATTTTCCAGGATTTTTTCACTGATTATATTGGCTATATAAAATGACTATTTCTTAGGTGTTGTTAGATAGAAGAACTTTTAATTCCCTTTATTTTGATGTATGATTGATGGGTGTAATTTAGATTATAAAGTATAAAGCTTAGGCTATCTTAAGATGTGCTCATATAAAAAAAAACCTGCTAGCTCCATGGTCATTTTCACTTCCTGGACTTCAGAGATAAATTGTAAAAAAAAAATGATTAGATAACTTTTTTTTTTACTTTTTTGATATTTTTTAATTCATTATTGCACTTTCAGAAAATGCTATTGACAACTTCAGCAAAATTCGTTTTCCCTATTTTAATAACTGCTAAAGTTAGTGTATTTTTGATTAATTCTGGTTAATTTGTCAAGCACATGGGAGCATCCATTTTGTTATGCAATGTAATAAGATCCTGTATAATTTCCACAAGTACAGTATTCAAAGAAACGTCAGCCACATTACATCAAAGTAGCATGGAGATATGCCAACATTATCTCTTGTGTGCATGTTACAAATGCAAAGAACTTCACCTTACATACGTCACTCTCTGAAAAGTACATATTAACTAATAAGCACACCCTAAGAAATACAGCTGCATGCTATTGCATCCTCCATTAAAGACTAATTATTTCCATTACACTAAATTTAAGTCCAAACAAGGGTTGTAACTCTTACAGTTTTGACAAAAATACTGAAAATCAATCTTATTCATGCAAACTGCTATATCGGCATTTAATTTATATTTAACTTGCATACATTCAATAATTTAAAGAGAATCACTCTGGGAAGAGAAAAAGAGACTTTTCATTCACTCACATTGTCTTCGACTGTATGCCAGAAAAATATAAAAATACTGCTTCTAATAGCAGTATTCCAAACAACTATTAGAGCTTAACTCAATTTGTGTAAATACTGTATAGTGTAAATTTTCAGTGCCAGTGAAATGTTATCAATTTGGTGGTGTTAAGATTAAGAAAATAAACCACATCTAAATTTATCACATTTAAATTTATCACACATTTAAATTTATCACATCTAACTTTATCACATTTATGCCTTTTAGAACTGCTACTGCGGAAATATATTTAGCCAAAATAAAATCCATTGTGGTTACTTTTTCGAAAACAAAAATATCAAATTTAACTCAGCAAAAAATACTTGCCATCATGTATGAACCATCATTATATATGGCTCATTTGGCCATATCAAGTTTTAAATTCTTATATGTATTTAAAACTCAAAATAACTCTGGTAAATTTGAACTGACCTGTAATTTTTCAATATCAAGTTCAGAAGCCTCAGCATGAAGTTTGGCTGGCTGTTGCTCCAACTCCTCCAGCTGCTCTTGTTTGTTATGCAGCCAGCTCCTGAGCTCCCCACGCATGCGATCCACTGACTCCCACTGCTGAATTATCTCCCTTATATGATTCAACCGTCTTTCCACCTGCAGAATAAACAAAAAGTAGTAAGAACATTAGAAACTGCATTTGAAGTGAAATTAACTTAAGTGAACCCTTGTAAACCAGATTTTTATTCAAATGACAATCAGTGTACATAGAGTTCTTTGAAATGAAGTGTTAATTTGGATTTTTTGGTAAGTCTTTATGATAGGTGTGGGAAACAACAGCATATGAATTTCAATAATCCAAGATTTATAGATCTTATTTCTAAATGATATGCCCTTGATATACAAGCTCATTACTGTATCATATTTCTTCTATGAAAGTCCATACTTAATAAGCCTATCACTGTATCATATTTCTCCAATGAAAGCCCATACTTGATAGGCCTATCACTGTAACATATTTCTCCAATGAAAGCCCATACTTGATAAGCCTATCACTGTATCATATTTCTCCTATGAAAGCCCATACTTGATAAGCCTATCACTGTATCATATTTCTCCTATGAAAGCCCATACTTAATAGGCCTATCACTGTACCATATTTCTCCTAAGAAAGCCCATACTTGATAAGCCTATCACTGTACCATATTTCTCCTATGAAAGCCCATTCTTGATAGGCCTATCACTGTACCATATTTCTCCTATGAAAGCCCATACTTGATAAGCCTATCACTGTACCATATTTCTCCTATGAAAGCCCATATTTGATAGGCCTATCACTATACCATATTTGTCTAATGATAAGCCCATGCTTGATAAGCCTATCTCCTTCTGTTGCAGAATTATGGCAATTTGTTTACAATAAAGTCTTCTGCCATATAAGCTCACCCCATACTTTTCCTAATATTTTCACATTTGAACCCTTGTGCATATCATACAGTAACTGATTCAAACTGTCAATTATCAGGACAAAACAGTGCCTACATACATCTAATTGAAATTGTACAGGCCTATCAGTCAATTATCACGACAAAACAGTGCCTACATACATCTAATTGAAATTGTACAAGCCTATCAGCTTTCAATCCAACTTAACCATTTAATCCAGCAAGACAAAATATTTAGGATGACAAGCCCTTTCAAGTCCTAACCATTTAATCCAGCAAGACAAAGTATTTAGGATGACAAGCCCTTTCAAGTCCTAACCATTTAATCCAGCAAGACAAAGTATTTAGGATGACAAGTCCTTTCAATGTAACTAAACCATTTAATGCAAGACAAAGTATTTAGGATGACAAGCCCTTTCAAGTCCTAACCATTTAATCCAGCAAGACAAAGTATTTAGGATGACAAGTCCTTTCAATGTAACTAAACCATTAAATGCAAGACAAACATAAAAGTTAAAAAGTTACATTACTTTGAAATGAATAAAAATACGATTTAATGGGGATAATATAAAATCCTTAAAAGAAAAAGGGTCGAATTTTAAAAGAAAAAGGGTCGAATTTTAAAAGAAAAATGGTCAAATTTTCTTATGCAAAGCACTTTAAACTAAAAAAAGAATTCAGTGATTATCTTTGTTTGGTACATTATCACAAAGCTTTCTGAGTTCACAAAATAATTTCTGTTTGATCAGGTATAGGGATATTGCAGATGCTTAATATAGAAAAATAATATGTGATGGATCAATGACATGTTTAAACAGATTACATTATATAAATCTAATGGCATAATCGAGCCATTCATACTATACAGTTTAATTAAGATATCGGAATTAGTTGTACACAAAAATAGTTCTGAATTTCAATCACAAATATCCACAAAACAGAGTATGTATGTTCATTATTTCAATGCCTCATTTTAATTATAAAAAAATGTATACATTCTTTGACTGGAGGGCTGCAATCAAGAAGTTAACCCAGAGATCAAATCAGGAAATCCATAAAGTCACATATTTACAAAGGCTGTTATCTTCCCATGAAATCATGTGAAAAGTTAAATCCATATTTATACCCCCAAGGCAGCTATTCCACACTGGTAAAATAAACCAAAAAATACCCCTTTACAAATCTTTAATGCTAACTGTGCAGAGCTGTAACACTCCTTTAAGCGAAGTCCTACCACTTGTTGTTGTTCTGTTAGATATTTCCTCTGTACTGTTATATATAAAGTTCCCACAATTTCTGTTTATTTATCCAAATTTGTTTTGGAACATTTCCAAACCAAATAAAATACCAGGCAATTAGATGGATCTAAGTTCTATTTAAATACTGACATAAGGTTTATTAAATTAAATTACAAGCAATCCTGATGTCAATAAAATTAAAACAGTAACTTTATATAATATATATATATATATATATATATATATATATATATCGCTCCCTCGATAACTCGCGCCCTGATAACTCGCGAACCCGCTTACAACGCGGTGTCCGGTGTGGATCCCGTTTTTATAAAAGAAATTTTTTTTTTTTACATTTTACTCTATCTATCTAATCAATCTATTATCTATGTATCTATTTAGTGATAGTAGAATTTTATGTTTTAGATCAACACAAGTTTTGACGTCGTTTTTTGATATGAATGTTATCTTTTTTGATAAAATAAATCTTGATTCATTTTGAACAAACAATAAAACTAGAATGTATCCAAATCAACACAAAAAGCAGTGACATAATACACAATGTGTTTAGCGATACACATGTTAAGAGTACTGATACCTCGTGGAATAATGTTTGTTTTTATGACCTTTTCAAGATATTTTATCCAGAAATTAAAGGTAATTTATAAAGAAAAACGATCAACACCTTTATAAAGAAATATTTATTCACAGTTATTTTCAGCACGATTATAAAACGAGTATTTAACAATGCACCCCCCTCTTTCGCCTCTCTGTCGATCTCCCATCTCTTTATTAGTGTTTTTTATAGGTCCCTCGGTAACTCGCGCCCTCACTTATAGTGCAGTCAATGTTTTTGGACCCCGTTGTGCACGAGTTATCGAGGAAGCAGTGTATATATATATATATATATATATATATATATATATATATATATATATATATATATATATATATATATATATATATATATATAAAATAAAATCTTGCTTATATATACTGAAATGAGTTGGTCTCAGAAAATATTTCCAAGATTTTGTTTGAATTCTCAAAATTACTGTATATACTTTCCAACTGCAAACTGCACAGTTGCAGATCTGACATTGCATAATGCACTGGCAGATCTGGGTCTGTGCAGTGTTTTAGGAGTAATCAGCAGAACAAACAAAAGAGACCCTGATCTGCAGGGACATTATGCCATGGCAGATCAGGAATGTTTTTGATTCATTTTGACTTGACTTATAAGTAAGTATATATGGTAAGTCCCAAAGCCAATGTAAATGGGCCCAATACTGAAATAAACAAAATTCCCTCAAAGAGACTGATGCTCGAGGTCAAAATAATTTCCAAAATTTCAAGATAAGACTATTTTTTACTTTTAACTACTGAGTATTAAAACCATCTCTCTGATAGTCTTGAGTGATAGCAAGATCTTTAAATTAGCAGCTGTGGTGCACATATTGTATGCCAGTATGGCAAACATTTTCATTTTGCTGTTTGGTAAAATCATCATAAGCTGTTTGGTGAAATCATCATAAGCTGTTTGGTGAAATCATCATAAGCTGTTTGGTGAAATAATCATAAGCTGTTTGGTGAAAACATCATAAGCTGTTTGGTGAAATAATCATAAGCTGTTTGGTGAAATCATCATAAGCTGTTTGGTGAAATTATCATAAGCTGCTTGGTGAAGTCACGTGCCATAATGATCATCCATTCAGGAGAGTAGTGACAAGATTTATTAGTCAGTCATCAGGGCAGCCATTTTGGATGCATGACTGGCACCATTTTCATTTAGGACCAAGTATCATAAGAAATATATTGGTGAAATCCCATGTTGATATTCCATCCATTTTGGAGTAGCGAAAGAAAGATTTTCAAGATGGCCACATATTGGATATCTTAACTGCACCAGTTCAATTTATAAGTTCATCAAAATAGTATAAGCTGTCTTTTAGGGACAACTCCACACTGATACAAGTCTTCATTCAGAGGAAGTAAGTGTACGATTTCAAGCTGGTTTCTGTGACAGCCATATTAGACATCAGATTAGCACCATTATGATTTAGGACTAACTGGACATCATAAGAAGTCTTCTGGTGAAAATCCCATGCTAAGATAACTTTTCATTCAGCAGGAAATAAGAATTTCAAGCTGCTGTGGCATCTGGATGTCAGACTGGTACCATTAAGACAAAGTAGACTTATTAAAAAATCTTGTGGTGAAAATCCTATGTCAATATGACCTTCTGTTCAGATGGAAATATGACAAGATTTTCAAGATGGTTGCTGTGGTGGCCATATTGGATGTTAGATCAGCATCATTTTCAAGCTTGACATCATCGGCAGTCTTTATTAGTGAAAACTCAATGTTGATACAACTAATCTGGTGGAGTAGTGATAATATTTTCAAGACGGTTGCCACAACTGATGTCAGCTCAGCACCATTTTCATTTGAGAACAGTTAGAGATCATAATAATGTCTTTTAGTGAAAACTCCAACTTGATATGACTATCCAATCAGGAGGCATAGAGATAGCAAGATTTTCAAGTGGTTCACTGTGGTGACCATATCGATTTCTAAGCTGTACCAGTTTCATTTAGGATCAACTACACCATGGGATGAAAGTGTGCTTAAAATTTCATGGCATTCCTCCACGTAATTAATTTAGGATAACGATTTTATGCTATGAATCTAAGAAAGAAAGATCAACTCATAAGCACTTCTGGTCCATGACCAGGATAAGTAAAACCTACCAAATAAAAGAAAGAAAAATGTCTAATTTTATAGATTTTATTCCAGATAAAAGGAAGGACCTATTGAAAATAATCCTAGATAAATCCTTACAATACCAAAAACGTCCCAAAAAATAAAACATTTATAAATAAATTTAAAACATTGCTAATGGTATGAAAATCTAAAAAGTTCATCTAAATATGTGAACAAACATTCATATACAATTTAATTTGTCTACCAAGAAGTATTTGCTTATGTACACAATATTCACACAAAACTGAATTTGTCTACTTTGTAAAGCTGTGCCTCTACAAGTCTGGCAAATATTCACACTGCCTCATAAGGATGTCGTACATTTACTATGATGTGCAAAACTGTTAGCACTGGAATTTCAAACATGCATGTGATACTGGAAAGTTCTGCTACTGTAATATCATTAAAAACATTGGTGATTGCATCAGATTTTAGCGAGAGCTATCATAATATTTTAAATTTAGAAATAGATTCATCTAAATAACAAAACACTCGTTACAGTATTTTAAAGATTAAAAAAACCTCACATAAATTTGAAGATTCAAGAAGCTCAAGCAGTTATCATGTGAAAATGTTTAACAATTTTTTTGCAATAGCACATGTAAACAAAAAAATGTAAAAATTCTGACATTTTGCCAGAATATCTGAACACTCTCTTACATGCTTTGTCCTATTCAAAGCATCTGCATCCATTGTGAGCGGATTAAGTCTTTCTATTCCTTCATCCAGACTTTTTTCCTCCAATTAGTAACACACATTCATGTTTATGCACATTGAGATCAGTATCATCCATTCAGACATCAAGATCACTACCAGCACATTATACAGCATATTGTTCAACTTGACATGTTTTGTTAATCACAATATCTCAAAATAAAAAGTTAAATAAACTGAAATTAAAAACTCATATACTGGGAAGAATACATTATGCAGACTGTGTTCCATTTTAATACATAGTCATGTGTTGGTTACTAAGTTAACATTTCTCTAAGGTAAATTCAATCAATAAGTACATACTAATACAGGGGGCCAGACATGAAGAATGAAATGATCTAAACTTATCTTTATACTAATAGTTTAATCTCAAACTAATTCTATTTATAAATATTTCCCGTTCAGCACAGAGGTCAGATACAACCATTAGTCATTAAAATGTTAATGGTAACTTCACGTGTGAAGCAAAGAACACTTTCTGGTCGACAAAGATAACCTATTTAGATCTTTTTTTAAAAATCCTTGCTGTTCAGAATGCATTATCCCAAACTCTGTCTCAGCATATAAAAGAAATAACTTTTAGAGAAAAAAATATATGTCAATAAAATGGTGTCCAGAATACTGTTATTTTAATTTATTTTGTTAACATAATGTTTCTTGCATCAATCATGGAAAAGATAAAATGTTTCTTATATTGTAATAATTGCTGATGGAAACAAAAAAATACTTATCACTCTTCCTACCTGGAATGTTCTAATCTATATTTGAATCATACCATTTACCAAATTGCAAGCAAAGTTTTCTGAACAGGAAACAAATTTGTCATACAGTGGGAAATTATATGCATGTTGCTTGGCTTTCATGATAAATTTCACAAACAAAAATTATCAAGGTATTTAAATTTCACCTGTTGCTGTTCAAGGACATACCATTTCATATGAGTCAATGGCTTGTATTTAATGAAGATGTTGCCTCCTCAATAGAGGATGTCACTGAATGACATCTCAATGGCTTGTATTTAATTAAGAAAAGATGTTATTTGCTCACCCAAGGAAGTCATTGAATGACAACATCTCAATGGCTTGAATATAATAAAGAAAAAAAATGTTACCTCCTCAACAGCGTGCTGCATGCCTTCATTGACAGTACTGGCGAGTTGGGTTATGGGTGATGTTGATGGGAGATCTCTCTCATCCACATTCTCAGTGCTACCCAAATTCTCTACGCGGTGAGCAGCATTTGTAAGTTCTTGACCCATGCTGGACAGGCGCTCCCACATGGTCTATAATTAAAACATAAAAAAATAAAAGATATTACAAGCCAATAACAAATGATTCTATATAAATACAGTGAAACCCTGCTATAACACAACGGTTGGGGTCCACAGAGTTCAACTATGCTATAACACAATGGTTGGGGTCCACAGAGTGCAACTATGCTAAAACACAATGGTTGGGGTCCACAGAGTGCAAATATGCTATAACACAATGGTTGGGGTTCACAGAGTGCAAATATGCTAAAACACAATGGTTGGGGTCCACAGAGAGCAACTATGCTAAAATACAATGGTTGGAATCCATAGAGTGCCAATTTGCTACAACACAATGGTTGGGGTCCATAGAGTACAAATATGCTACAACACAATAGTTGGGGTCCACAGAGTGCAACTATGTTAAAACACAATTGTTGGGGTCCACAGAGTGCAACTATGCTAAAACACAATGGTTGGTGTCCACAGAGTGCAACTATGCTATAACACAATGGTTGGGGTCCACAGAGTGCAACTATGCTAAAACACAATGGTTGGGGTCCACAGAGTACAAATATGCTAAAACCAATGGTTGGGGTCCACAGAGTGCAACTAGGCTAAAACACAATGGTTGGGGTCCAGTCCACAGATTGCAACTATGCTAAAACACAATGGTTGGGGTCCACAGAGTACAAATATGCTAAAACACAATGGTTGGGGTCCATAGAGTGCCAGTATACTAAAACGCAATGGCTGGAGTCCACAGTGTACAATTATGCTATAACACAATGGTTGCAACTATGCTAAAACACAATGGTTAGGGTCCACAGAGTGCCAGTATGCTATAACACAATGGTTGGGGTCCACAAAGTGCAACTATGCTAAAACACAATGGTTGGGATCCACAGAGTGCAACTATGCTATAACACAATGGTTGGGGTCCACAGAGTACAAATATGCTTTAACACAATAGTTGGGGTCTACAGAGTGCAACTATGCTATAACACAATGGTTGGGGTCCATACAGTACAAATATGCTAAAACACAATGGTTGGGGTCTACAGAGTGCAACTATGCTAAAACACTCCACAGAGTACAAATATGCTAAAACACAATGGTTGGAGTCCATACAGTACAAATATGCTAAAATACAATGGTTGGGGTCCACAGAGTGCAAATATGCTAAAACACAATGGTTGGGGTCCACAGAGTGCAACTATGCTAAAACACAATGGTTGGGGTCCACAGAGTACAAATATGCTAAAACACAATGGTTGTGGTCCATAGAGTGCAAGTATGCTAAAATGCAATTGTTGGGGTCAACAGTCTGCAACTGTGCTAAAACACAATGGTTGGGGTCCACAGAGTGCAACTATGCTATAACACAATGGTTGGAGTCCACAGAGTGCCAATTTGCTACAACACAATGGATGGGGTCCATAGAGTACAAATATGCTAAAACACAATGGTTGGAGTCCATACAGTGCCAATTTGCTACAACACTATGGTTGGGGTCCATAGAGTACAAATATGCTAAAACACAATGGTTGGGGTCCACAGAGTTCAAATATGCTAAAACACAATGGTTGGCTCCATAAAGTGCCAGTATGCTAAAATGCAATTGTTTGGGGTTGACAGTGTGCAACTATGCTAAAACACAATGGTTGGGGTCCACAGAGTACAAATATGCTAAAACACAATGCTTGGGGTCCACAGAGTGCAACTATGCTAAAACACAATGGTTGGGGTCCACAGAGTACAAATATACTAAAACACAATGGTTGGGGTCCATAGAGTGCCAGTATGTTAAAATGCAATTGTTGGGGTCGACAGTGTGCAACTATGCTAAAACACAATGGTTGGGGTCCACAGAGTGCAATGCTATAACACAATGGTTGGGGTCCATAGAGTGCCAGTATGCTATAACACAATGGTTAGGGTCCACAGAGTGCCAGTATGCTATAACACAATGGTTGCAAATATGCTTTAACACAATGGTTAGTGTCCATAGAATGCCAGTATGCTATATAATATATCAAGCAATATTGTGACAAATCAGTAAACTAGTTGGATATTCATAGATTTTATGGCACACCAGCACTGTATAGCACCACAAAATCCGTTATATGATAAAGCTTACTGTATTATAAAGGTTTATTATACAAGTGATAAACATAAAAACACAACAATGAGATGGTGAGGATAATGTATGAAGGCTTCCAATGAATGGGGAATATAAATGGTGTGTATAAAGGGTAATACAAGATAATTTAGGGTGATTGCAGTACACATTTGCTAAAAATACTTAAAGAAAATAGGTTTCACATATTGTATGCTTTAGATTAATTGCACATAATGTATTTATAAAATAACTGTTAACTTCCTTCAAGAAATTTTAATTAAAAGAAATTTAATCTGCCAAAAAGTTCCTTCATGTGCTGAACATTGTAGCAATGATGGCATGTAGGTCAGAGATTGGAAGAATCAATCAGAAAGTGCTTCACAGTGAAAGGTTCATTTAAAGAAATGCCCTTGAGTGGGTTGTCACTCTTTAATATGGACTGGGTTAAATAAGTATAATAATTTGTACCATGGATACCTTGTCTCTATGGATGAATCTCTAGAAAGGAGGCCATTCACCTAGAAAGAGGGGTTTCATTAGGTCAAAAAACAATCTGCACATTTCCAGTCAGCCGACTATCCCTGTTTCTGATTACCAACCCTAGCACTCCCGAACCACCATGGTAAAATTTTTATTCAAAATTTGATTTATGCATCTAACTGCTGATTTCTTCATCTAACTGAGCTGGTTCTGCCTAGTAATTTGAAGTGCTAAGTACATTTCATATTCTAATCATTAAAAGTTTTTTTTAAAAACAAACAACATACCTAAATACATACCATAATTTTAACATCAATACACATTTTTTGCCTTATATTTAGCTCATTATTGACAGCAATGTTCAATGATGCCTGCCACTTGCTAAATAGAGATTATTTTATACCAGGTATAAAATCAGCGTATTTTAAAACCAGATGGTTGTAGTGATAGTTTTCTTTTTGCCAGAACAGTCAATAAAGGGTTTTCCTTCTTACTATTGTGTTGTGACTGAAGTACTGATAATGAATCTGACAAGATGGCACTTTAAAACAAGTTTGCAATATATGTCAGGGCAAGGTCTATTGCCCTGACTTAGGCTGAAAAAATATCCAGGCACTGTTTAGCAAGTGAACTTTTGAAATGTGATTTATACTTTAAAAATCATTTCCACTATCCTTTTCACCATCAGTATACATTCTTGTGTTGCTCTTAAGTTCAAAGACAAGTTCTTTGTAAAAGATTTTTAAAAAATGGATTGATTTTTCTTGGATTTTTCCCTCATGCAGAGTAAAAAGTACTACAGGTTGTTTTAGAAGCCAGATTGGTATTACAGATAACAGATTACTTTTGGATTTTGAAGGATCAATTTTTGTACTGTCATAGATAGAAGATATTCTAATGCCAAAAGTAGGGGTGACATTTGGTTTATTTTGGCATAAAATTTTATATCTGGGTTGGAACACAGATGAAAAAGCGGGAATTAGCATATTGGAACTCTAATCTGAAGGCATACTGTAAAGATATTGTTTGTCTGAGTTGTGAATGAGGTGGCTCATTTAATTCAAATGAAAGGCCTTCACACGGGGCTGTCTTCACAATACCAAAGCATGTCAAATTGCTTGGTTATAAATCCAACACCTTTCAATATGACTTTCTGGCTGAACCATAAACACAACTATAGTCCGGTTTGGATTTAATAAAGGTTCTATACAGGTTAAAAAAGACTTTTATATCAGTACCCGTGCATTAGGTTAAATAAATTCAATTACATCCTTTATATTCTAATGGAACTTAATTTTTTCCTTCTTCTCAAATTTTACTATACATTACCTCTTTATATTTTCTTTACAGGAAGTTAAGCATTTTTCCTGCCATTTTTATCACAGATCCATATCTCCTTTTGTTGTGATGTACAAGTGTATATTGTCAGAAATTTATATTATCATAATGTTATTTAAAATACTTACCCTAAAGGTCTCCAGTTTGTGCTGATGTACAAGTATATATTGTCAGAAATTTATATTATCATAATGTTATTTGAAATACTTACCCTGACGGTCTCCAGTTTGTGCTGATGTACAAGTGTATATTGTCAGAAATTCATATTATGATGATGTTATTTAAAATACTTACCCTGACGGTCTCCAGTTTGTGCTGATGTACAAGTATATATTGTCAGAAATTTATATTATCATAATGTTATTTGAAATACTTACCCTGACGGTCTCCAGTTTGTGCTGATGTACAAGTGTATATTGTCAGAAATTCATATTATGATGATGTTATTTAAAATACTTACCTTGACGGTCTCCAGTTTGTGCTGATGTACAAGTGTATAATGCCAGAAATTTATATTATGATAATGTTATTTAAAATACTTACCCTGACGGTCTCCAGTTTGTGCTGAGCATCCTGCATGCTGTCAGGAGAATCGTGGTCTGTTTGTGTCAGCCATCTTGGAAAGTCTCCCGTTAAAAACAGGTTTGTATTCTCAAGCAGAGTGCTGTACTCTTGCCAGCGATTCAGTACATCATTCAAACGATCCTATAAAACAATACATGAATTCCCAGTTTCAAAAAATGTATTTGCACAATTAAAACACTATATTTACTTCACTTTAGACTAAGTGAAAGAAATTACTAATTAATAATAATACTTAATTTACTTCACTTTAGACTCAGTGAAGGAAACTACTAGATAATAACAATGTTTCATTTACATCGCTTTACATTGAGTGAAGAAAACTGCTAGTTAAAAATAATACTTTTTCAAATTTTTCTTTCATACTTTTAAAACAACATACTTGAAAGTTATACAAATTAATGTCAGAAATGACTGAAATTTCTATTTCTAAAGGAGTTTTTCTGATACACTTTTGTTTGATTTGGTTTTGATAAACTTCATAACATTTGCTTTTCAATTGTTCTTTCATAGAACACCCCTGTAAATTGCTTTATCTTTTTTCTTTCATAGAACACCCCTGTAAACTGCTTTATCTTTTTTTTTTATAGAACACCCCTGTAAATTGCTTTATCTTTTTTCTTTTATAGAACACCCCAGTAAATTGCTTTATCTTTTTCCTTTTATAGAACACCCCTGTAAATTGCTTTATCTTTTTTCTTCACTTAAATGCATATGATTGCCCTTAAAATAACAAGGTATTAAAAAAAACACAAGTCACCTTGACAGCAAAGATCACATTTTGGAATATCAAACTATCTACAGACTGGTATAGAAGATAATACAAGAGTCATTCAAGCCTGAATTTTAGGTCACAGTGATCTACTATCTGTATGGCTGAGTTTCTCTCCTTGAGATGCATTCATATCCATGTTGCCAGCAAGAGAATTATCTACATTTCATTTTACTTTCTTATATACCTTAGTTTTTAAAGACCACTGGCATCATCACATAAATGCAAACATATCATTAGGTGGAAGAGACAAAGTATTAAAAGAACAAGAAATATATCATCCAAAGAACGAAAATAATTTGGTAATCCTACATATTCTACATATTCTATTTTTACCTACATATTCTGTGATAACTCTACACCAGATTTTTTTTCTAATCCATTTCATTTAATTGAATAATTGAATTAGGGCATCCAGACTTCATAAATTTTTATAAAATTTATTTTGCATATTAAAATCAAGAAAGTTTCACAAGGAAGCTTAAAAAAGACATGTCTGTATGACTAACACATGTTCATATGGGGCATCTTCATGAAAAATAAGTAAACAAATTCTATTAATAAAAAAAGAAAACCTTTCCATTAGTGAGAGGACACTCACTTCACACTCAAATAACTTTGCTAACTATACATTAGGAATATTTGTCATAAATCTCTGTGCTAACTACACATTAGGACATTTTTGTCATAAATCTCTGTGCTAACTATACATTAGGAATTTTTGTCCTAAATCTCTTTGCTAACTACACATTAGGACATTTTTGTCATAAATCTCTGTGCTAACTACACATTAGGACATTTTTGTCCTAAATCTCTTTGCTAACTACACATTAGGACATTTTTGTCATAAATCTCTTTGCTAACTACACATTAGGAATTTTTGTCCTAAATCTCTGTACTAACTATACATTAGAAATTTTTGTCCTAAATCTCTTTGCTAACTACACATTAGGACATTTTTGTCCTAAATCTCTGCTAACTATACATTAGGAATTTTTTTCCTAAATCTCTTTGCTAACTACACATTAGGACATTTTTGTCATAAATCTCTTTGCTAACTACACATTAGGAATTTTTGTCCTAAATCTCTGTGCTAACTACACATTAGGACATTTTTGTCCTAAATCTCTGTGCTAACTATACATTAGGAATTTTTTTCCTAAATCTCTTTGCTAACTACACATTAGGACATTTTTGTCATAAATCTCTGTGCTAACTATATATTAGGACATTTTTCTCATAAATCTACATTAGGACATTTTTGTCCTAAATCTCTATGCTAACTATACATTAGGACATTTTTGTCCTAAATCTCTTTGCTAACTATACATTAGGAATTTTTTTCCTAAATCTCTTTGCTAACTACACATTAGGACATTTTTGTCATAAATCTCTGTGCTAACTATATATTAGGACATTTTTCTCATAAATCTACATTAGGACATTTTTGTCATAAATCTCTATGCTAACTATACATTAGGACATTTTTGTCATAAATCTACATTAGGACATTTTTGTCATAAATCTGTGTGCTATCTTTACATCTGGACAATTTTGTCATAAATCTCTCTGCTAACTATTCATTACGACATTTTTGTCATAAATCTCTGTGCTAACTATATATTAGGACATTTCTGTCATAAATCTCTCTGCTAACTACACATTAGGACATCTTTGTCATAAATCTCTGTGCTAACTATATATTAGGACATTTTTGTCATAAATCTCTGTGCTAACTATACATTAGGACATTTTTGTCATAAATCTCTTTGCCTACTATACATTAGGACTTTATTGTCATAAATCTCTGTGCTAACTATACATTAGGACATTTTGGTCATAAATCTTCTTGGTAACTATACACTGAGTCATTTAATGCTGTCACAAAATGGCAAATCTGCATTACATTATTTAATATTAAATTTTAATTGTTTTCAAAACAGTGTTCTTAACTATTTTGTTTAAATTTTGGTTGGTAGGTCACAGTGACTCAATATTCATGTGCTGACTTTTATTCAGACACTGACCAACCAATGATTCCACTATGGGTGCCATGTTTGAGCAACATTTAAAGCAGAACTCAGATGGGATTTCTGAGGGCTGACTATGATAATCAGATGTGATTTCCGAGTTAAGCAGGACTGACTATGAAAATCAGATGTGATTATGAGTTAAGCAGGACTGACTATGAAAATCAGATGTGATTATGAGTTAAGCAGGACTGACTATGAAAATCAGATGGGATTTCTGAGGGCTGACTATGAAAATCAGATGTAATTTATGAGTTAAGCAGGACTGACTATGAAAATCAGATGTGATTTATGAGTTAAGCAGGACTGACTATGAAAATCAGATGTGATTTATGAGTTAAGCAGGACTGACTATGAAAATCAGATGTGATTTCTGACTTAAACAAGGCCGACTATGAAAATCAGATGTGATTTCTGAGTTAAGCGAGGCCGACTATGAAAATCAGATGTGATTTCTGACTTAAACAAGGCCGACTATGAAAATCAGATGTGATTTCTGAGTTAAGCGAGGCCGACTATGAAAATCAGATGTGATTTCTGACTTAAACAAGGCCGACTATGAAAATCAGATGTGATTTCTGAGTTAAGCAGGTCTGACTATAAAACAAGAGTACTGTGAACAGCACAGATTGACCCATGTTTTTTAAATGTCCTCCAAGTAGGCATTAGTTGACTGGAGATTATTGACCAAATGGTCTCAATGAACAGTAACCTGGTCAATGCATGCAGCCTTGAAAGAAATGTATTGTACAGAAATGATTATTTTCATATTACACTTACCATGATTTGGACCTTTTGACCTCTAGACCCTAAATTTATAAGTTTCTTTTTAGTGCAAGCCATTCACAAATTTTGGTCAATGAACTTGCTCTACAACCAAAGTTCTTCTGCAAAACTAATTTTGTTTCATTTCAATGGCCTTAAACTTTAAAAAGGTTGCTTCCATACCTTAAGTACCAGCCCCTGACAGACTTTGGTCTAGGTACCCGACCTAGAACTTGAGCTATTATTAATAAAAAAAATGTGTTCTTTTATCAGTCAGTGAGCATGACTTTAACCCCAAATCAGTAGGCATCTTTCTTACCTGAAGTACAAGTCATCTACAAACTTTCATGAAATAGAATGTTATGTGTAGGAACCCACTTTTCATTGCTTAGTCACAGTGACCTTGACCTTTTTTGTATTTTGATGCCAAAATCAACTAGCTTCTTTCTTACTCCTAGCACAAGCCGTCTGCAAAATTTAGTCAAGGTTTGTCATGTAAAAGTTATTGCATAAAACAAACATCTTTTAAGCAGAACGACATTAACCTTTGGCCTCAAAAGTTGAGAGGCTGCTTCCCATACCCAAGTGTAAGCTATCCACAAAGTTTGGTCCAGGTCTGTGATATAAAACTAATTGTATTGTCTTGCAACCAATTTTCTTCTTTCAGTCACAGTGAACTTGACCTTTGACTTCAAAATCAATATACATCCTTACTCTAAATGCAATCATCCTCAAAATATGATCTAGGCTTGAGATGCAGAACTAAAGCTAATATGTTGAAACCATTTTAATTTTTTTAGTCAGTGTCCTTGACCTTCAACCTATTAACCCAAACTTGATAGACTTCTTTCTTACCATAAGTGCAAGCCATCCACCAAAAGTAGTAATGGTACATTGCAAAGAAATCAAGTTATTGTGCAGAAATAAAGAATAGATGGAATGATAGATGATGGACAGCACTATAACATAATAAATTCTGTCTTATGGTTGTTGTAGTTGTTGTAGAGTTTAACGTCATTTTTCAGCACACGATAGGCTATACATGGCGACCAGTATTATTGGTGGAGAAAGAACCTGGGAAAACCCCCAGAAAGAACCACCGACCCACGAGAAGCTACTGGCAAGCTTTCTCACATAAATACATTAGCCAAATCTTAGACTCGAACCCACACAGCCAGTGGTGAGATGGCAGTGATCCGTAACGGAAAGTGCTTTAGACCTCTCGGCCACTCAGGGCCCCCTGTCTTATAGTAGACATAAAAATAGTAGGACATCATGGTAACAAACAAGTAGTATGTGATGTATGACCTTCAAGAATGTGATGTATGACCTTCAAAAGATGTTTTAAATATACAGTAATGGCAACTGAAATAGTTAAAAATTTAAATAAAATCAAAGTGAAGCTCTATGTTTTAGAACATCTCATTGAGATAATCCTGTCTTAGAACATATACAGACACAAATCGAGTATAAATTAAAGCTTGATATGGGTTCGGATGAACTGACAGACAGACACAAAAGATCAAATGGCAAGCTCCTACAATTCATAGTCATATACTATACAAATAGTTTCGTCTTGTAGCCGTAATTTTGACTGGAGAGCAAAAGTTATAAATTTGGGCATTCTAAGACAACTGTTCTAAATGATGATATAGAATGTTGGATATCTAAAAACTCAAGGTCTCAACAATAAAAAAGTGAATGATAAATATGGGTGAAATCAATCCTTTGTAAACTTATGCTTCAGAAACAAAAGCAGGAGGAAACACAATATGGGGTCCCATCTCTTATAAATGATAATGTAGAACATCAGAAATTAACCTCAATCATGAAAACTGCATACCAAGTTTTGGTTGAAATCCAAAATACTATAACTAAAATCATGCTGAAGAAACAGCAATACATGCAATCTAGGGCCATAATTCCACTAAATGAGATTTTGAAAACTGGGAATCCAATTAACTCAAAGTCATCACTATAAAACTGCATTTGGATACAATCATAAAATCCTTGGTAAAATTATGCTACAGAAACCAAAGTAAAGATGACAGGGATACATGGGGAATAACTCCTGTAAATGATGTACTGGAATATTGGAAAATACCATTCATTCAAGCAATGATCGACCAGTGCAAACCAAACATTTTGGTGACATGTAATTTATGTGTGGGTGGATGGGTGAGTGGGAGGGGAGGGACATAGCTTCTGTAAATGATTTCATGGCTTAGTGAAGGTTATCTTTTCAATTTCTTATCAATATAAAGGTACATGATAAATCTGGATGAAATCCATTATTCCCAAGTAAAGCTGTGCTGCAGAAAAAATGGCCAGGAGGACTGATAATCAAGGCCCATAAGTCTTCTAAATGATAATGCAGAACTCTAGCCATCAAATACATCCATGGTTTCATCAACAAAATCAAGCTACTTGACAAATTTGGTCAAAATGCAACAATCCATGGTAAAGTTATGCTGTAGAAACAAAGGGCAGGAAACAGACATTTATCAACCATAATTCCTGTAATTTAACTGTTGAAAACTGGAAATCAAATTCATGCAAGGTCTCAACAATACAAAGCTGCTTACTAAATTTGGTTGACATCCAATAAACATTTGCTGTAGAAACCAAATTAAGAGAGGATAAGAAAAATCATGGATTTAACTCCTGTAAAAGATGTCACTGTTGCACACCTGCTGCAAATGCTACAAAATTAAGCTGCAAAACAATTAGGAAGTCAGGCAATCATAGGGATAACTCCTACAAGTGATAGACTTAGTATTCTGGAAATCCAACTCATTCAAGGTCTTGTCTAGGTAACACTAGATATAAGATAATTTGGTTGAAATCCATGAATCTTTGGTAAATTAAGTACTGCTGAGAAAAACAAAGTCAGCAAGACAGGTAATCGGGGGGGGGACCACTCATATAAAAGATTTCACAGAAGGCTGGAAATGGATATCTTGAAAGGATTCATTGATTTAAAGATGTATAATAAATTTAGTTAAAATCAAATATTTCACAGTAAAGTTATCTTGTGGAAACCATATTGTTGAAAGATGGGCAGCCAGATCGACGAACCATGTGATCACTATAGGGCTATACTATCTTACCGTAATAAATTTAAATGTCTTCTGTATAAAAACGGCCAGAAATACTGACAAGAAAACAAAGACATCAAGAAATTGAGTGACAGAAAAAAGAGAAGAAAAGAAACTTCATTTATGTGAAAATTTCAGAGCCATGCACTTTTTACTTAATTTTTAATTAAGATGAATAATATGCCACAGAAAATTGTGGTTCAAGATTTAACCCTCCCATCGTTCAGTATGTAAATAGGTTCTCATGATAGGAGAATTTATATTCTAAAAAGATTTTCTTTCTCAACGGCATGTCTTCCATGCCATCATGATGTTGCCATGCCTTCACATTTTGCATAATAAAGTAGAAGGATGTGCTTTACAGCTAATCACAGTGAACAAAGTAGAAATGAAGCTGACCATTAATTAAATATAGCTAATCACAGTGAACAAAGTAGAAATGAAGCTGACCATTAATTAAATACAGCTAATCACAGTGAACAAAGTAGAAATGAAGCTGACCATTAATTAAATATAGCTAATCATAGTGAACAAAGTAGAAATGAAGCTGACCATTAATTAAATACAGCTAATCACAGTGAACAAAGTAGAAATGAAGCTGACCATTAATTAAATACAGCTAATCATAGTGAACAAAGTAGAAATGAAGCTGACCATTAATTAAATACAGCTAATCATAGTGAACAAAGTAGAAATGAAGCTGACCATTAATTAAATACAGCTAATCATAGTGAACAAAGTAGAAATGAAGCTGACCATTAATTAAATACAGCTAATCATAGTGAACAAAGTAGAAATGAAGCTGACCATTAATTAAATACAGCTAATCACAGTGAACAAAGTAGAAATGAAGCTGACCATTAATTAAATACAGCTAATCATAGTGAACAAAGTAGAAATGAAGCTGACCATTAATTAAATACAGCTAATCACAGTGAACAAAGTAGAAATGAAGCTGACCATTAATTAAAATCCTAATACAAATGCTTTGTTGGATTGTAGCATAGTCAGAGTGCTGGGACCCTCCATCATTCCATATGTAGGTCTTTTTACTCCAAATCTGTTGCAGTGAAATGCACCAATCTTTGTACATATAACCATCAGCTGAGAAATATGATCCCTGGGCAGACATCGCCAGTCAAATAGACAAACCTTTAATCACTGTGACATTTTTAAATTATTTTTGAGCAAAGTACAAAATAAATTTAATAGCAGGAGGAGACATAGTATGTGTAACAGTGTTTGTATTATGACTGGTGCAGAGTCGGAAATGGCTGGGATTTAAGTAATGACTGCTTGGGAAAGGGAAATGGGTGGGTGCCTGGGGTTATTATAAAGCATAGGGATTCACTATGATATAATGTTAAATATATGATGTCTCTGTTAGAGAACACCACTTGATAAACCCATAATTCTGTTCATAGAAATTATCAATTGCATGTCACAGTACACTGTATTGGCTTAATGAATTCCCGAATAAAGAGAATTAAAGAAGGCTGATACAATGCATTCAAAATCACGTGACACATACTGAAGAAAAGTGAATACAGTTGTGATGCAAAACCCCAAAATGAAAACAAAAATTAAGCTTTTGTATCAAATTCTTTTATTCACTGAAAATTTTCAAATAAGCAACCTTCTACATACATTAGCATATACATGCAAATATGTTTATTTAATAAATACTTACATTACAGATATATGTCTAACTACAACAAAACTTCTACATTCAGTCTAAATACAATTCAAAAACCTAGTACACTTGAAACACAGCAGTGAAATATAATTTCTTGTGGTTTTGTTCAGAAATTATTTCTCCTGATGTGCTTTAGGCATTCCAATGCAGCATAGAAATCAATGATGGAATCTGATTTATATTTCTGTTTCACCCTGTCTAGCCTGAATCAGACATCTAAGACTAATTTTGTTTTGCCTTCTCCAAAATAATGACAATATTAACTTTAAGATGACAACCAGTCACATTAAACAGAACAAAAATGGATTTCTACATGAAAGACACTGAAGCCAGTTTCATTTGATAAAGAACATAACAACAGTTTTGAAAGAGACTGTCTTTAAACATTTTACTAATTTTTCATAAGATATCACGAACTGTAACATTAATTTTTTTTCAATTATAAGGCATGCATAATGAATGAAATACGAGTCAAAATAATTTTGCTTCTTAAAACAAATGCAGCAATCACCAGAGCAATCTATTCAAATATTATTGATCATGTCAGTAAAACACTTTAAGTGGACAATAGTAGAGAAAAATACAGGTATTTACAAATTTTGTATGGGATATTGATCAATATGAATTACCATGATTCATCTTTGACCCAAGTGATTTTTACTGAGTGAATAAATCTATTGTATATGTTATTTTAAACAAACTATTTGCATGCTTATAATTCCCTTTGTCCATAGATGTAAATCTGTATGCATCTAGTACATATCACTATCTCTCATGTACATAACACTAAATCTCTTATGCCTCTAGTACATAACACTAAATCTCTTATGCCTCTAGCACATAACACTATATCTCTTATGCCTCTAGCATATAACTATATCTCTTATGCCTCTAGCACATAACACTATATCTCTTATGCCTCTAGCACATAACACTATTTCTCTTATGCCTCCAGCACATAACACTATTTCTCTTATGCCTCCAGCACATAACACTATATCTCTTATACCTCAAGCACATAACACTATTTCTCTTATGCCTCCAGCACATAACACTATATCTCTTATGCCTCCAGCACATAACACTAAATCTCTTGTGCCTCTAGTACATAACACTAAATCTCTTATGCCTCCAGCACATAACACTATATCTCTTATGCCTCCAGCACATAACACTAAATCTCTTGTGCCTCTAGTACATAACACTGAATCTCTTATGCCTCTAGCACATAACACTAAATCTCTTGTGCCTCTAGTACATAACACTATATCTCTTATGCCTCCAGCACATAACACTATATCTCTTATGCCTCCAGCACATAACACTAAATCTCTTATGCCTCTAGCACATAACACTAAATCTCTTATGCCTTTAGCACCTAACACTATATCTCTTATGCCTCCAGCACATAACACTATATCTCTTATGCCTCCAGCACATAACACTATATCTCTTATGCCTCTAGCATATAACTATATCTCTTATGCCTCTAGCACATAACACTATATCTCTTATGCCTCTAGCACATAAAACTATTTCTCTTATGCCTCCAGCACATTACACTAAATCTCTTGTGCCTCAAGCACATAACACTATATCTCTTATGCCTCTAGCACATAACTATATCTCTTATGCCTCCAGCACATAACACTATATCTCTTATGCCTCTAGCACATAACTATATCTCTTACGCCTCAAGCACATAACACTATATCTCTTATGCCTCTAGCACATAACACTAAATCTCTTATGCCTCTAGCACATAACACTATATCTCTTATGCCTCTAGCACATAACACTATATCTCTTATACCTGTAGTATAGAAAACTATAAATACATGTGAGTTTGTCTTCAGTGATAATAAAGACACCTTTCAGTAAAGCCAATAGCAGACAATTTTCAACCAAAGTAAAAATACATTTTCTCATGTTAAGGGAGAAGATTTACAATTTTCAATGAGACATATTCCCTCCAAGATTGGCATAATATTCACTAAACATACACTGACAATAATCTATCTTATTTGTTCATTTGGTTTATTTTCTTTGCAATTATATTTTCAAAATTCAATTCAATTGTCATTTATCCCATATAATCAATGCTAAAATTTAACAAAATGCTTCCTAAATGGATGCCCAAAAAATCATTTAAATAATATCTATATTTAGTTTTTGTATTTAATTACCTTGCACTCTTTTATACCTTGCAAGAACTAAATTTATCATATTTCTGATGGCACCTGTTTTGCTCTGGTGACTGACTAACGAGTCTCAAACACAGCAAAACAAACATTTATCACATAGTTGAGTGTTAGTTCATTCTCAGTTTAACTTTCAATGCAACATGGTAAGGAAAACTAAAAGCACATCAAATTCTGCAGTGAACAATCTTTGAATATTGGCAAAACTCAGCCAATACACAAATAAATAAATAGTTACAAGTTAAATTAAAACTACTTGGTTATGGATCCTAAACAAACTGTATTATGGTGTCTACATGAACTATAAGGAACAAACTAGCCTTAATACTGCAATAAACATATCAAACAAAAACACAACAAAGTTATTAAAGTGGCGTAGAGGAACAAAACAGTAATTATATTTTTAAGAGATGCAGAATGAATGTAGTAAATAAAATAAACAAAATTTCAAAGATCTCTCTTCAAGAAGCAATACAATACCAGGATCTAAAATAAAGTGTTCATTTTTGTCAAATCCACAAATTTAAGGACCTGATTATCTTGAAATAAAAATTTGCAACTACAGATTTCACAGACTTAAGACAAAAGAAACATAATAATGGAAGGTGAATACCACAATCAATATTCACTTCAATACTGTTTGACCCAAACCTGTTATGTTTTAATTACTTTTCTGTTGGCCACTAAAGCAAAGTTTTAACAGAGCTGAGGTGACAATTCGTGAAATGGCTGAATTATGTCATACCACTACATATTCTGGCTATTGTAATAAATCTTTCTTACACATTTGACTGCTATCAATTGCTGCTATTTGATACATATGTGCGTGGGTCTCTAATTAAATAAATTTATATTTCTCATCTGTAATAGAGAAATTGTGAAGTAAATTTCTGTAAATAAAGGTCTAACTCAACTGCCAGAATATGAAGCATCAAATATGAATGACTATGGATGGGTGTGAAATGAGAAAGAAAAAAAAACTGTTAGCATAAAAAGTACTGACAATTCAACAAGCACCAAAATCTGAATAAGCTTATGAAAATAACTTGAACTACACAGTAAACAAAGATCTACACCACATTTATGTTTAAAAAACTGGTTTGGTTGAAATCTTCCTTCATGACATTGTAAGACGTTACATCAGACACCCAAAGAGATCTGACTTCTCATATTCTCTCATACAGAGTTCACACTCAAGTCTATTGTGATTTTTTTAAAATACCGATTCTAAAACAGCTGTCAACACCTAACATCATTTTTTTAAAACCATTCCATTTTCAGTCTATTTATCAATTAATCTTAGTTTTCAAAAATAATCATGTTGGATATCTAACATAGATAAAGGAACAATACAGCAAGCAGCTGGATGTCATCTCCATTTTTATTCAAACCATTTAAATTTTCCTAGCTTAAAAGTAACTTTAGCATTTATGGCAACAAAAACTCAAGAAATATTTTTAGGAATTTCAAATATGCTCATTTCACATGCAGTTCATTTCCCATATTTTTAAAAAAAGTAAAAATGATGAAATCTTATCTTACAGCAAGCAAAAAGCTATCCACCCTATCCCAAATACCTATAAAAAAAATAAGGCTGTTTTGGGGTGTAACTCATAAACAGATATTCCAAATTACAGATATTCCAAAATTACAGATATTCCAAAATTACAGATGATAATTATGAATTTAAATTCTGAACTGACCGCATTTTCCATAAGCTAATAAGTAAGTAAATATGTTAAAAAGAAACACTAAGTACCGGTACATATGGAATGCTAAAAATGATTAACAAAATGATAATAAAAATAATAAACACAGATTAACTTTTTTAAAAATCAGTATAAGATGGGTATGAACTATCACAGTGTAAAAAACAAGGAATGTTATTAAGTAAAACTGCAGTCAAAAATAATACTTGCTGAAATCCTTAATAACAATATAATATCTAGCTATCAAAATATTTGTGCAAGAATATCTTCCACTTTTCTTTGGAAATCATTAAGTAAATAGAATATATTATCTTATCACTCAAAAAAATAGTAAATATATCACAGAAATACAAGTTATGTAACTTTGTGCAATACAACAGAAATATTATTTTTATGAGTACACAACTTAGCAAGGCACTCGATGGTATAAATATAAGATGAATGGAAATATTAGGACTAATTACTTATTATGGATTCACACAAATTATGTTCATAATAAAAAATTTTAAAGTAGCTAAATAGGTGGAAATTATCTTAATTCGCATTGCCTATCTTTTACCTGTAGTCCATTTGTTCAAATACAAATTCATGTACCTTCTGGAAGTGCCCAAAAGTAGCTATCACAAAGATTACCAATCTAACAGCTATTATCAATGTAAAATTAACATAATTTTGAAATTTCATATTCAATGACCTCAACCTTTGACCTACTGAGTGCAGAATAAACTTGGAGCTGCACTTCTTCAAATGTAAGATGATGATGAAGTTGATGAGAAAAAAGATATTATTAAAAATATGTAGGATACTGAAGGAAAGTCAACTTATTATTTGGAATCCAAAATGACAAGTTTGTCTCCTGTGACCTTGATCTTTGATCTTAAAACTGACAGGTAGTTGATTCCACCTATGTAAGTGTGATGAAACTTGGGTCTAGGAGAAACCAAAACAAATTACATCTATTCCATAAACCTTGAAGTTTCACCTTTGGTATGAGAATGAATGGGAGCTGCGCCTTCATAAATCTAGACTACCTATAAATTTGATCAAGATTAGGTGAAGGAAACATGACTTATTAAAAAAGGAAAATCACATTTAGCTCCAGTGACCTAGACCATGAACACAGCAGTATTAAAATCAATAGGCTTCTGCCTGTACCTATTGGCTATTTGTAAAAGAGGTTTGAGAAAAAGGCTATGGCAAAGTAAAAGCTATGTAATGGAAACAACTATGGGCAGATACACGGAAGGATCGACACCACTGCTTTATTTCCTTTACACCATCAATTGGAAGATTAAGAAAAACAAAACTTTATTGTATCGGATTAAAACATTTCTTGGCAGCGCTTTCACAAGGAATGAAATGTTACTTTCATATAAAATTTATGGTAAAATTGTAAGGTCGTCATGAAACAAATGAAATATCACCAGTTCATAGAGGAAGGTTATGGTAGAATTAAGATCAAATTACTTACATTAATTTAACAAAATCCAAATTGTACACATATAACCTTCTTTCCATGCAATAAACATAGTATCAACATTAGTATCTGTTTCACATAATTGATTTTTTATGATGATTATGTAATTGCATAGGAAATATCGATTATTCACTTGAGAAATAGTGAGTTTTCATGCAATAAATTGTTAGACTTGACAGTTGACTCTAGTGTCCAGATTTTCCCTGGCTACCATAACATCTAGCAAAAGTAGAATGTGTTGTTAGGATGGAAGTAAGCGTAGTGGAGAAGGAATGTCCTCACCCTAGTACCAGTAGAGATCAATATGATCCAGAACTACCTGTGAAGAGCCAAAATAAAGCATCCATATCATAAATTGGTTCTACTTTCCATTTCCATGTACTTAATGTTAATATGAGAATATCTACTTTCAGTTTCTAGGTATTAAATAAGCAGATCTCAGTACTGAATTTATGTCCTAAATTACCAGAAATCTGACATTTCCCCCAAGTAAAAGCATCCGATAAAGTTCATAAAAGCCTGTCAATGAAAGCTACATAGGTATTTTTTTAATTCAACTCGAATTGCTTTATTAAATGGTTTTGGGTTTCTAAAAATAAAAAAATATTAAATCCAAATCTGCAGTATTTGCTATGAAAAAGATCGAGCAAGTCAAGATATGGAAGTGAAACTAATGTGAATGCTAAAATTAGAAACCATTTAAGATCTGAGAGTAAATATTTTTGAGAGTCAGTAGTTAATACATTTTGGAAGAAATGTTTTTGAAAAAAAGCAATTTTTTGGTTAATGAAAATGAAAATCTACAGAATTATGAAAGGATACTGTGACACGATGTTCATTAATTTGATGATTTTAAACATGATTCACTGGCAGATTGAGAGAAATTTCTTGAAATAACCTAGATCAGAAGTTGCAAGGTTAACTTTGAGAACTGTAAATAAAAGTGCAGAAAACTACAAGTTCTAATTTACCAAACACCATCAACCACTCTCTAGAATCCAATGATGCAAAACCACTTCCAAACAAAATCATGGGAAGTATAGACAAAGGCTATCTACCGACAACAGAAAAACAAAAAGACAAAACATTTTATCCTTACACCTTGAAAATTCACAAAGAAAAAATCTTGGAAATGAAATGCGTGTAAATAATTTGCTGTCTTCTCTTCAAAACATCACTTTTTAACTGACCATTTGAATTTAATCAGTTCAAATGACAAGAAAAAAAACATAAAAGATGTCTACTTACTTTATTTACATACTAACATTTTAATTTTTGTATTGTATCAAATGAATAATACAACCAAAACCACCTCAATAAGAAACATGTGCAAATAAATTGTGGCATGCAAAAAATCTATATTTTTTGTCTTTAAAATGAAAATTTTGGGTATAGAGAGGTTTTGTATTCCAAATGAATGGTATTGCCAGCTTTAAAAAAGTATCATTAAGGCAAAAGATTTTACAGGACAAGAAATTGATGTTTTTTGAGGGGAAGAAGTGAATGGAACAACCAAAGGAAGTTGTTCTTTTGCTTTAAAAAACATCCTGGTTGGCAAAGTAGAGAAACTGACATAATTCTCAATGAACCTGATACAGCCATGCTCTTTGAATTTGGCATGAAGCTTGTTCCTTTGTCTTGCAGACATTAAACTTTTCAAAAGAAGTTTCAACAAAAGTACATGGGGAAGGGGTATTTAGAGACCACACGACAAGAGAGATTCCTTTTTGGCTTTAGAGAATGAGACGCTGGTCTCGCCAATTCATTATATTTGATCAGGTTAGCTAAGTGCGAACCTGTTCCAATGGCAAGCTTTTTTAAGAATATTTTGGCATCTTGGAAAGGGATGCTTGAACAAATAGCAGCAACAAAGCATTGGGGGTATTTTTAAAAGGAAGAAAAGAAACTTGGACACTGTGATAGGAGTTACACTAATCATTAAAGATTCTCCATTTTAAACCATTTATCTAAGAGGTAAATCTTCCTCTGGACTGAAAGATGCACTTGAAAAATTTACTTGAAACTATTCTTTGCAGAAAGATCATTGAAGATGAACCAAGTGTGAAGGTGGAGATTCTGTGCCATTGTGGAGGAGACAGCCCTTGTGTTGTAACATAGGTCCCCACCTCTAAGGCAACGTGATGGGTTAGTCCACCAGCAGAATGACAAGATGATTGGACCATGATTGCTGGGTCCACACCAGGGGAAAACAAAGCAAACTGAGCTATGGAGAACATGACTTGTAGAACCTGTGGGCTCACCCTGAACAGTGGGAATGCATTAAGTGAACAGATGATTCCAAGTCAGGTTGAAGGTGTCCACTGCCCAGGTCCTCAGATCATGGAGTGATGAATGTAAAAGGAGAGTTTGTTGTTCAGCTTGAGGGCAAACAAGTCCACAATGAGTGTTCCGAAAAAATATAACAGGAGGTCTGCAACAGATCAGTGGATAGACCATTCCATAAGAACTATAATTTTCCTTTTCCTTGATAGACTATCCAGCTTCTGAAGATGTCCAGCAAAGGAGGTTCCAAATCTCTATGCAAAGAGAAGGTGCATGTTTTTGCATCCTTGTCTCCCAAGGCACAATACCACCATATTGTCCAGAAGTCCATGGTCATGTGTAGAGAAAAGGAGGAAGGCATCACATCCAACTGGGATTAAGAGGAATAATGGGGAAGGTGGGATGCCAATTTGTTTGTATTGAACATTACAGTAGAAACATGGCAAAATGCTCCAATAGAAGTTAGAACACAAAATCATTAAACAACATATTTTTATGACTGAATTTACTTCAAAGGATTTGGTTGTTAGGTTTCATTATTTTTGCATTCAGACATGAATTTTATGTATTGGCAAGCTTGCAGTCTATCTCAGTAATGGATGATGCACCCAAATTTTGACTGTCATCTAATTTCAGTTTGCAATCAACTTGAATCAATCCCTGACTTATACATCATTTTCATACATTAATATCATCATGATGACAGTTAAAATGGCTATTTGTACAGTTTTAATGCAATATGTAATTAAGAGTACTTTAAAATGTGGTCCATTTGTTGCTGCATATAACAGGTATAAAAATTTTAATGGGTGACAGAACATTGAATAGCAGCTGGTCATGTATGTTCAGTCAATGAACATTTGCATGATTTAAGTGGAAAACTATTTATTAAAAATTATACTTTAAGTCTGCTATCGTTGTTTGGGGTTCGTTTTTACGCATTCTTGATGGCACCTTTCATCAAGATTACATAATACATGAGGGTAAGATCAATTCATTCAGATGGGGAGAAAATAGAAAGAGAAAGATAAAAGAAAGAAAAAATGAACTAGGCCAAACTATGGAAATACAGGTTTAAATATGTATGTATATTTGGATATTTTATGTAGCTTCATATTGCTACATTATCTGCATCATGGTATTTTGTCTAGTACCAGCACCCATCATTGATCCAAGATCACTCTATAAATATGCAAGGATGCCACACATCATTGGTCAAAGATCGCTCTATAAATATGCAAGGATGCCACAAATCATTGGTCCAAGATCGCTCTATAAATATGCAAGGATGCCACACATCATTGGTCCAAGATCACTCTATAAATATGCAAGGATGCCACACATCATTGGTCCAAGATCGCTCTATAAATATGCAAGGATGCCACACATCACTGGTCCAAGATCACTGCATAAATATGCATGGGTGTCACCCATCATTGATCCAAGATCACTCTATAAGTATGTAAGGATCCCACACATCATTGGTCCCAGATCACTGCATAAATATGCATGGGTGTCACCCATCATTGGTCCAAGATCACTGCATAAATATGCATGGGTGATACACAGCCTTATTGCAATCTGGATCACAAAAAATTGGATCCGAAATGCTTCTTGAATTCTGACAAGCTCAGCCAATCAGTATGAATAAATATCAACTGTGCATTATCAAACCTGACTCAGAAATATAGCTTCTTGAATTCTGACAAGCTCAGCCAATCAGTATGAATAAATATCAACTGCACATTAACGAACCTGACTCAGAAATATAGCTTCTTGAATTCTGACAAGCTCAGCCAATCAGTATGAATGTATATCAACTGCACATTAACGAACCTGGCTCTCATCTTTATGAGGTAAGCCCACATCTCAATTTTGATCAAAACAGGATTGGAAATATGGCCTCCTTACTGGTAACATTGTCGATGGATTGATGATGCAGGGCTATACCGTAAGCTCACTTTAGCTTACAACCAAGTCAGCCAAAAATTAGAAGGGTCACACAAGACTATATACCAGTAATAATCTCCATTGACCAAGTTTAATAATTATTTTAAATTGTAGTTGAATAAATTCTAGTCTGATTCCAGAATAAATACCTTACATTAATCAGGTAAATTTCTTGCCTAAAGTTATATTACTTAGTTACAAAATACAATTAGCTAAAATGTGCAAATTCAAGTTCAGCTCACCCCATTATAACACACTACATTATAATGCAATTCCAAATTTAATGCAGTACCACTATGGACCCAATGACCCAAATCATACCAATGTAAAACAATAAGGGTTTTTAAAAAAAATTATTTAACAAATTTTGGTAGTGCCTGTGATACTCTGTATAACGTGGTTTGATGTCTAACTCGGTCAGTGATGACTGACCCATACTACTGTGTTATAAGAAGGGAGAACTGTACCATACTATATTGTTCTATGAACAAAACTATATTTCAGTTTTCAAGATAATTAGTCCTAGAAATTTCAAATAATAAAAAGAAAATCAACGAAAACGAAGAAAAGACAGAGGACACATCAATGCTACTAAAATTTCTAATGTACATTGAATGCATGGAGTTTTCTAAGTCAGTAGAAAATTGATTACATTTCACAGTTCTCAAAGTAACTATATACTGTTTATGGACTTTGTTTTACAACTAAAATCAACACTGTTCATTTACTAATTAACAATCAAAGAAACTTTATTTTAGACTCCAAGCACAGGAAATTCTAGATAAAAAGTTTAGTTTCTGTCAGTATTAAAAGAAAGCAAAAGAGAAAAGCTTGTGTTAAGTCAAGACCTCATTGAAAAAGTACAAGTGATGTTTATTTAACTTTTGTTTTTTATTCGATACAACATGACCACAAAATATATCTTCTGTGACACCAAATTTTTAAAATAAAACTTTGATGAAAACGTCTGTGTTAGCATTAATAGTTTGCATGCTTGATTCAGGAAACTTTCAGCCAAGGTCCTGAAGGACATGGATCAACTGATCATAGGCCTGGTATAAATTTAGTAAGCATCCACATGATCTTGATGGTGGGTGAAATCCAGAGGTGATGCAAGCTACAAACAAAATCGTGCACTGACAATCTATAAAAACATGAAGGCAATGGCAACAAAGATGGAGTGTGTGATCTTTGGACCTGCAACCCCTGACCCAGGTCATTGCATCTGGGAAGAAAGAATGCTTTCTTTTTTTTTTTATTTAATTACATAAAAAGGTGAAAAAGAAAAATGTTTGAAAATGAATAAAACAAATTTTAAAATATTTTTGACACTTACCCTTATTTGCTGTGCTGTTGCCTGTAGATTTATATAACTTTCTTCCAGGTTCTGGAGTTGGTTCTGAATCTGCTGAGCTAGGCGTGGGACTTTTGGGTGATTGTCAATCAGTCGTCTTCCCTTCTGATTCACTCGGTCAAGGTTGCTTCTGTATTCTTCTATTTCTTGAAGCAGGATCTGTACAAATCAAATAGTTATGATTTAGAAACTTACGTCATGTGCAAAGAAAATTACACTATTTGTTTTCATCTTATATTTTTGCATATTATTTTCAAAATATTTTTAATTAGATTTTCTAATGTTTCTTAGTCATGTAACAAAAAAGCAAGATATCAGTATAATTTTCCTGCATCACTGGATGGCATGGGTATCTGCAACATCATCAATAATATTCAATAGATATCACTATTATCACCATCAAATATATTAAGATCTATGCAACAAAGGATGACATAGGCATCAATTTCAACAATGTTAACTCATTCTGAGGGGATAAGACCCCAGTCATACTTAACATTTTCCTACAGAATATAATTCTAGTCATATCTACCCCATTGTGGAAGTGTGCACTCAAAAGAGTAATACATCATTATTTTATGTGCACTCTTTTAAAAAGAAGTAAATGAGTAATACATCATTATTTTATGTGTACTCTTTTAAAAAGAAGTAAATGAGGGTGGAAGTACAAAATTACTATATACAAGTTTTAAACAAAAACACAAACTAGTAAAAATTTGATTTAAAAATTGAATTTTAATGTGTAGAGATCAAATTAGCAGTCAGCACTTAAGAGACAAATGATGGTAGTCATGTGCTTCCTGAATTAGTAGAAAATATTTACAACAAAATTTAGATTTCGAACAGTGGGGATCATTTTCTTTACTTCATCAAAATGAACAGATGATGATAGCTAAGTTTATTAGCACTGAAGAAGCAAGTGATTTCAGTAATGTGGATGCTGGTTTTAAATAAAATGTGTCAATAGATGGCATAGACACCATTATCAACAATCAACATTTTTGAGATTCATGTATCAAAGGATGGTATAGGCACCATCATCAACATCACCTATATTAAGATTGTGTCAATGGATGGCATAGACACCATTATCAACAATCAACATTCTTGAGATTCATGTATCAAATGATGGTATAGGCACCATCAACAACATCACCTATATTAAAACTTTGTACAAAAGTTGCTTTATTTCTTCATATAACATACAGTAAAGCCGTTTGTGTATCAAGTTCTTCAATAAAAACCTTAAGTTTGTTATACTGTTAAACAGTTCTGATGCAGGAATATGCATATAGATTGTTTAGTTAATAACCATTTGGAATTACAATTTTACAGTTCTGAAGTGCATGATATATTTCTAGGTCTGTGGATTCTTTGGGGAACTCTGCAAATAAAATAAATCGAAACTGTCTTGCCTTATTTATGGATCAAGAGAAACACTGAAAAGTTTCTCATCCTTTTAAAGTGAATTCAGGCATGGCCCTATGTTCTTAAAGAGCAAAGCACTTCAGCTCAAAATCCTAACATTTGAACTGTCTTTAAGTTTTCTCATAATAAGTCAGAATAACAGATATTTCTCAATTTCATTTACAGATAATTTGTTTTTCTTTGTGCTTGCCAAACTTAAATGTAATAGATGCTTTCTGTATTACAGTGTACTATATCTCATTGTAAGGTAATTTAAATGTAATAGATGCTTTCTGTACTACAGTGTACTATATCTCATTTTAATGTATATTCAATGTAATAGATGCTTTCTGTACTACAGTGTACTATATCTCATTTTAAGGTAATTTAAATGTAATAGATTCTTTCTGTATTACAGTGTACTATATCTCATTTTAAGGTAATTTAAATGTAATAGATACTTTCTGTATTACTATATCTCATTTTGCAGTTGGAATTAAGTCTCACACTGATAGAGTTGGAGTGTTTAGGGATTGATGAAACACATGAATAGCTGAACATCCACTTTGGATATGGGATTGTGTGGCTGGATCATACAGTAAGTCAAAAGTTTTTAATTACTCTTCTTGTCTGTCAGTTCCATGTTGGGATAATATGGTGGGATTATGTAAAATGATTATAAGGTGAGTCAAAAGTCTTTACTCACTTTGTTTCTTAGTCTGCCTCTTATCATCTCAATGATTGGATTATAAGGTGAGTCAAAAGTCTTTACTCACTTTGTTTATTAGTCTGCCTCTTATCATCTCAATGATTGGATTATAAGGTGAGTCAAAAGTCTTTACTCACTTTGTTTCTTAGTCTGCCTCTTATCATCTCAATGATTGGATTATAAGGTGAGTCAAAAGTCTTTACTCACTTTGTTTCTTAGTCTGCCTCTTATCATCTCAATGATTGGATTATATGGTGGGATTATAAGCTGGGTTTATGTGGCAAGTCAAAAAGTCTTTACTCACTCTGTGTTTCTCAATCTGTCTGTCTGTTAGTTCCATGGTGCTGCAATTGAGAGAGTTGTGATTCATCAGACGGAATGATGTCTGTAACAGCCATTTTTCACTCTCCTGCTGAGCCTCATGAAAACCAAGGTGCTCCTGGTAACTGCGGTCCAGTTTAGACACCAGCTCCTGCAAGGTCGAAAGGTCACAGCATTGGAATGAAAAAAAAAAATATAATGAACTCAGATTGAAGGATTTTCTATTAATCAAAGAAGCAATTAAAGTCCAAATAATTACATAGTCTAATATTCACCCTTTAAAAAATAAAATTGTTTCAAAATAATTTCACTACTTCTCTGGAATTTATTATAAAACAGATTCCCAAGGTAAAAGGATCGAAGGGAAAATGTTCCTAGCAAATCTGATACCCTATAAAAAGAAATCTTTGGATTTGTAAGTAATTATTTTATGTAAAGTGTATGTGCATCTTACATTCTTTATGTCATACTAACTGCATGCACTTTGAATAGCATATCTGGTAAGTTATACTTATTGTTTGACAGTCAAGTCATGAACTTTTAATAGTGTTTGTGGTGATCTATCCGCATGTTTCCTGCTTCTTCTTCAGTATTGATTTCATATATATATATATATATATATATATATATATATATATATATATATATATATATACCTTTGCCCTGGTACGGACTTTGTCGTATCGGTTTTGGACATCAGATAGTGAGTCAGCCACATCGAGGTTCTCACTCAATGCCTCCAGATTGGCCACTCTCTCGGCCAGCTCATTAACTAGGCGCTCATGGTTATCAATGTCACTCAGTATCAGCTGGAAATAGACAAAAACCTGTCAAACTTAAGAAACATGAGTCCTTGAAAGGACTAGAGAGCTTCAAACATAAAGAAAGAATTTCCAAAAATATATGAAAAGTCCATTTCTTCTTTCCTGAAAAGTTGAGGACTATATCCTACCATCTGATCAGTCAGGTTGGCACTTTACTCCAAGTGACTCTGCAATAAATAACCTTGATGTGTCCCTGGGCAAGGCAATTTACTCCAAAATAACCATAACGTATCCCTAGGCAAGACAATTTACTCCAAAATAACCATAATGTGTAAATGGGCAAGGCAATTTACTCCAAAATAACCTTGATGTGTCCCTGGGCAAGGCAATTTACTCCAAAATAACCTTAATGAGTCCCTGGGCAAGGCAATTTACCTCAGAATAACCTTGGTGTGTCCCTGGGCAAGGCAATTTACTCCAAAATAACCCTAATGAGTCCCTGGGCAAGGCAATTTACCTCAGAATAACCTTGATGTGTCCCTGGGCAAGGCAATTTACTCCAAAATAACCTTAATGAGTCCCTGGGCAAGGCAATTTACTCCAAAATAACCCTGCTCTTGGACCAGTAGAACTACCAGCCAGTATCTTGTTTACTTTCATTCCTGATGCACATTATCTAAGATTTAGTAAATGATGGTGGCAAAAAAGCAGCTCCATTTAATGAAAGTATGTTCCATTTTTAAAAACACTTAGCTATGACTGTAGCATATATACCATATATGCTTCCTTAAAGGTCAAGTCCATCTGGCAACTGCGCAAGTCCAGATTTGCAGGCACATAATGTGCCAGCTGATCAGTGTCTCTAGAGTTTGTTATCATTAGAACAAACAGCTATTGATGATAAGGATGTTGTTGTTTGCAGTTTGATAAACTTATAAGCATATATATATATATATATATATATATATATTAGGTTTTTATGTATAAGCACACACAAATTATTTATTTAATCTTAAAAAAGTTAAATTTACCCAAGAAATGATCAAAAAATTTAAAATCCAAATACATCAGAAAAACTAATGAAAATCAGATAGCATTCACTTTTCTTTTTCCTACCTACATTTTGTAGACGAACACTAATGATTTTTTAAAACCTGTTGTTTTTGTTGTTTGAATTTGAAATTTCCTTACTTTGTATTTGTCCAGCTGAGTTTTCTTTTCCACAATCTGAGCTTTTGGTTCCGGGTCCATCTTCAGGGTGTTCTCCATGTCAGCTAGCCACTTGACCAAACTTCCATAGTACTCCTCATAATCATTCCATCGCTCTTGAACCCCTTCTAACATGGAGTTACACTCGGTTATTGCCAGGTTTAGCTTCTCCCATTCATTGGTCAGTTCTGTCACCTGTTGTTCAATCAGTCGTTTACCATCTGAGGATGTGTTTGGCAGGATTTTCTCAGCTAAGTCACAAACTTGGTTGACTTTCTGGAGTCCTTCATCCATTCTGGCCATGATTGTCTAAAAAAAATGAAGGACATTTTGGATTGTGCAGAACTTTTTGTGTGAGGTTCCTTCATAAACTTTTAACTTCTTTTACTAGACCAGTAAGTTTCTTTTAACTGTTATTTTGTATTATAGGGAAATTATTATTTGTTGATTTTTAAAACACTTGGTGGTTTTTGCTATTTTCTGTTACATGTACATAGTTTAAGACCACAGAGTCATAACACACTACAAGAAGAATATTTAAAGGTCACTGGCCACCAACATTGTACAAACATGTGATATTATTATAGTAATAAACAAAACGCATTTGTTATGTATGCACACCATACAAATATTTAATTAGACTTAAAAATCCGCTTTTAAAATCATTCGACAATCTCCATAAATAATTGGTAGTTTCCATGTACCAAAAGCAGATATGATCTACATTTATCCCTTCTATTCAACCTAACCATTCAAGTGTTTTATTTTCCCACATAAAAGTCTATGTCTTATATCTTACGATCGTGCTTTTGTACAGTAAATATGGTGCACTGTGTTGCTTATGGATGTAACCAAAACAGTGATGATGGGACAAAAGGGTTCTTTCTTTTTTCAAATTACCCTGTTTACCTGAAAAAAGTGGATTGAAGCTGTGGGATCTAACAGGGTGAGGGATGGAAAAGGTGTATCATTTATGCCAGATTATAGTCAAAGACAATTCGGCCCAAGACAAATCGGCTCAAATTGGGCCAATATTAAGACAATTTGGCCAAACTCGAAAGATAATTCGACCCAACTTAATAATAGTTGGAACAAGTTCTTTTTCTTAGGATAGGTTTTATGAACAGCTTTTAGGAAAAAAACTAAATTTAAACAATCTAAACTACCTTGATATTCTTTAAAAGAGAATAATGAATCATACTTTGTAAAGTACATATCAAAGAAAACATAAACTGACATATCTTGCTCATTCTAATTAAAATAGTTATAAACGTTCATCTTTAATGATAAAAATAAATATGTATCTGCATAACAAAATTCTCAGGTTAAGTCTTCCAGTCAAATTATCAATATTGATTTAAAAAACAATAATACTCAACAGGTAATATTCTATAGAATACATATACATTTTTCTAAGAGTAGTGTACATGAAATATTATAACGAATATTTTTCATTTTAGGTTTCAGGTTTTAACATTGCTGCATATAACACACTCAATTACACATGAGAGAGAGAGAGAGAAAAAAAGAGAGAGAGAAAAAGAGAAAGAGAGAGAGATATGTAAAAAGAAAAATGTTGGAGTATAACCTTTATTTAATCTGTAATTATAATGCAGTGAACGGGAAAATAATAATAAAAGATATGATGTTCCTTACTCTAACTGATATATAGATCTGAAATGGTATGAGTAAATTTAATTTAAAAACTGACTGCAATAACATCTCTGACAGAGGAAATGAAAAAATAAGTCATTATCTACTTGCATGACTGGTACACTATATTTATGTTATGACATACCAAAATATGTCATAAATTACATGCATGACTGGTACCCTATATTCATGTTTTGACATACCAGAATATGCCATAAATTACATGCATGACTGGTACCCTATATTCATGTTATGATGTACTAGATTATGTCATAAATTATATGCATGACTGGTACTCTATATTCATGTTTTGACATACCAGAATATGTCATAAATTACATGGATGACTGGTACCCTATATTCATGTTATGACTACTAGAACAGGTCATAACAATCCCAGTGAATAACCTGGTACTTAAAATTTTAAAAATCCTAGTGTATAGCAAAAAATCCCTATTACACTGAAATTCATCAAGTATATTACATAACCAAACTTTCTATTTCTCTTAGCTATATACCTTGATGACTTCCATTCTTTCCTGTAGCTTGTGCCAGTCACCAGCAGTGTCATTACATTCCTGTACTTTTTCATCCATCACTGCAAGCCAGTTGGCAGCAACATCAAAAGCCTCATTGTACGCTTTGTGGTCTCGTACATTTTCTCCTAACTTCTGAACCAGGTTCTGTAAAATAAATTCCATTTAGTACCTAAATATGAAGATCAAAAAACCAAACTTTATTAAGGGCATGGTAACCTCGAGTATAAATTATACCTGAAACCTCTTCATCATTCATAATAACCAAATGCATACAGAGACAAAAACATTTTTGTAATCACTAAATAGTAGCTGTTACTTGTTGTGAGAATGGGCTATACTGACAGTTTTTATACAAGTACCAAACAGAAGTGAAGAAATACACTAATACAATATCTGGGCTGTGCATTCAGATCAACCTTTTTAAATTTATAGGTTACTGCATTTTATGCAAAAATATCAACAAGTTTTAATATTTATAATTATAGGTTACTGCATTTTATGCAAAAATATCAACAAGTTTTAATATTTACAATTATAGGTTATTACATTTTATGCCAATATCAACAAGTTTTAATATTTATATTTATAGGTTACTGCATTTTATGCAAAAATATCAACAAGAATTTTGGATGGAAATACTGCATGACTTTGACAGTTCATATTTTTCCATACAAATCCAGTAACCTTTGTATTTTATGCTCATTTCTTATTCTACCTAAGGCTTAATTATGTAAAAAAAAAAAAAAACATTACAAGAAACAAAGTAACTGGACATGTGCCATATTCCAAACTAAATACACAACCGCAGATTCAACATTACACAACATTGTTAATGCGCACATAACTCCACCCAGATAATTTGAACTTAGTCATGCACTAGAGATAACTTTCTAAACAAAATGGCCTTTTCTTGTACTTAAATTAATGCACATTGCAAAACTTTCCCATTTGGTTTGGAATAACAGATTTTGGTATTTTTGTGGATTCTATGAAATTTCATGATTATGGACTGGATTATCTGTGCCAATTCTACATGAAATACATTGGGTTGAAGCAGCAAGGGAGAAGCATGTTGACATCTGCAAGTGTGTTTCTATTCTGTCGTTGAAGGTTTGTAATCATAATGTGGTAATTGCAATTATCAAAAAGATCCTATGGAATTTAATGTTTATTTCATTTTGAGTGCAGTAAGGAGGAAGTAATTCCACTTGGAATATAATCAAAATTATATTACAATTTCAAAATGTGTAATCAAGCTTGAGAATCCATGACATGGCTCATGTAATTCAGATTTGCAGAACTAAGAATGTACACTGAGGAAATTCAGGATGTAAAACTGTAAGTATATTTTTTGCCATTCTTATTACCAGCTAAAGGAGACAGTTTATGCCTTGACACTTGCACGTTATTTGTAAGGACCCTGTCTGGCATCTATAGCTAGCCTAAATCCAAAACATTGTATCAAAAATGCTAATGCAGACTGTAGCAAAGCAGCTGGTATTTGGCAGTCCATGAAATATCTGCTTTAGATCGTTCAGAAACAAATTTAATTTAATTAAAAAAAAATTAATCAACCAAAACATAAAGTGTCTACTATGAGAGTGTATATGATTTGTTTACAAAGTAGTTCCTAATACACTATTGGGCACACACAAGTTCAATATTGTAAAATGTAAAGTTAACGGAGAAAAAAATGAGCATTTAATAACAAAAGTTTTTCCATATCACTACTGAATAAGAATGTTTAAGCCATCATTATTAAAGATCACCAGCAAGTTTGCAATCAGTGGCAGCATTTCTTTGAGGTCAGATTTTACTCCATATATGAAACATAATTATAAGCTGGAAAAGTGTAAAAGTAAAAGTAAAATGTCAACATGCTTTGATTTCAGAAAATTAGTTTGCCAATGTGAAGCACAGCAGCAAGAGGACGCATTTAATTTTTGCACATGCTGCAAACACCACATCAACATTAGTCATTCTGGAGTATATGACATAGCAACACCACCAGAATGTCTGCCACTGTCTAATAGTAATGCAGATGAAGAAAGATCATTTTCTATGCTGATAAAAATTCAACAAATCTTTGGAAGTTTGAACAACAGCACCATCCAGCATCAAAAAAAGTGATAAGATTAGCACAAATATCATTCATATTACCTCGGAACACTCACCACCTCTACAACCACATAAATATTTAGAAGAGTCAAGAATGTAATTAAGAAAATATTCCATTGTCTAATGAATATGAAAGACAGAAACTTAGTACAATTTTTTTAATTTAATGTCTGTGTGGTTGTATTTTTGCGAGTGTGTGCTTGTGTGTGGTGATGATACAAAGCTAAGCTGACCAACTAGTTTTGATTGTAAGTCTAATAAATGCCAAATTCCAGTAATTTTAATTAGGCTTATATAAAAAAATTATTCTCAATCTGACTTCACTTTTTTAAGATCATGTACACTCCCCAACACTAGGAATGAGGCAGCTATGATATGACATAGGTTATGTCATAATTGATAATGGTTTGTATATCTTGGTCCTATTCATTTACCTTTGCCCCTGTGTTCAGAGCCTGATAGCGTGTAGTAAGTTGCATCATGTTGCTGGAGAGTCGTGGGTCAGTGCTTCGCTGTGCTACAGCATCACCACGACCACGTACTTTATCCAACATTTGCTTGTTCTTAACAATATCATCCAATATATTCTGCAACAGAAATAAACAACATGTACACAGATGATCTGCTTGTATTAATAAATAACATGTACACAGATGATCTGCTTGTATTAATAAATAACATGTACACAGATGATCTGCTTGTATTAATAAATAACATGTACACAGAAGATCTGCTTGTATTAATAAATAACATGTACACAGAAGAACTGCTTGTATTAATAATAATAATAAGAATAAGAATAATGAGGACTTTGTATAGCGCCTAATCTTTCGAAGCTCTAAGCGCTTTACACCATCAATAATGATATGACTACACTACAGAACAACAAATGACAAAAAACAATGAAATTGGAAAACATAAAAACATGCTGAAAACATATAAGATACAAAACATGATTAGGTCGCTAGGTTTGTCCCTGCAGTCGAAACAGGTGAGTCTTAAGAGCACTCTTAAAAGGGACCACTGTGTCTTTGTGTCTAATTTCAATAGGCAATTCGTTCCACGTCGCTGGGCCCTGGTGTGCAAACAAACGTTGTTTATATGGCTTTGTTTTCACCTTGGGAACAATGAGTATATGATTATCAGAAGAAGAGTGTAAGGATCTAGCTGGTGTATACACATGGGTGAGGCAGCATAGGTGTGTTGGACTGGAGTCTGTCATTGAAACATAGCACAGAGAACAAATTTTGTGTTTGATTCTGTATTGAATTGATAGCTAATGTAGGGTACAGAGCAGTCGTGAGGTGTGCTCTGATCGAGGTACTCTAAAGATGATCTGTGCAGCTGTGTTTTGAACTTTTTGAAGTTTCTGGAGTAAATATTGTGACGAACCAGACAGAATTGAGCTACAATAGTCCAGTCTTGAAAGTACTAATGAACACACAAGTGTTTTAGTGGCATCAACTGAAAGATATTTACGAATGGAACTGATGTGTCTCAATTCAAGATATGCAGCCTTGCATATGTTCATGACATGTTGGTGCAATGTGAGAGTACTGTCTAGAGTAACGCCTAGGTTCTGTACTGACTGTGAGAATTTAATGCTGCTGATATTTATTGTCTGAAGTAAAGGATGTGAATGAGAAAGTCTTTGTGTTGTGATCAGAATAGCCTCAGTTTTGTTATCATTCATCTGCAGCTTGTTACATGTCATCCATGATTTCACATCAGAAATGCACTTCTCTACTCCATAGATGGTAGCATCAACTTCAGTTGGGTGGCTAGACTTGTATATTTGGGTGTCATCAGCATACAATTGGTGCGACATTGGGTGATGATCTATGATACTTGAGAGCGGCTGAGTATACAGAATGAAGAGAACAGGTCCAAGAACAGATCCCTGTGGAACACCACAACATACGTCAACTGGGCTGGAGTGTATTCCATTTGCAGATATAATTTGTGCCCTGTTGACTAAGTAGGACTTGAACCACTGTAAGGCTATATTCTGAATACCAAATACATGCTGGAGACGGTGAAGTTATATATCATGGTCTATTGTGTCAAATGCTGCAGATAAATCCAGGAGATTGAGGACTGTAATCTTTCCACTATCCAAAGCAGAGAGAATGTCACTAAATACTTTCAGAAGAGTAGTTTCCGTACCGTGGCAAGGGTGATATGCAGAATGTACATTGCTAAAAAGACTGTTTGAATTCAAATGAGATACAAGTTGAGTTAGAACAACCTTTCCTAAGGTTTTTTTATATGAATGGGAGATTAGAAACTGGGCGGTAGTTCTTTAAATCGTTATTGTCCAGTGTTGGTTTCTTCAGCAGTGGCTTTACGATGGCAGTTTTGAAAAATGATAGGAATTCCCCTGATGAGAGAGAGATATTAATAACATCAGTTAGTGAAGGCAATATTTGGTCTAAGCATTCAAGCAGCAGTGATGTCAGAATTGAATCTAGTTTACAAGACTTTGGTGCACTTTTCATCACGATTGTCTGTACTAAATCAATAGAAACAGATTCAAATGCTCCTAACAGTTGTCGCTGAAATTCTGCATCATAAATGTATGGTCACAAATCAGTTGAAATTGTGCTGTCAAGCGAATCTCTAATGGTTTGTACTTTGTCGTCGAAGAAATTTGCAAATTGGTCTGGTAGGTCTAGTAGAGAGAAGGTTGTTGAAAGTGGTGTACATTTGTTCCTTGACATTAGTTTATTAGTTATCTCGAAGAGCTCTTTGCAGCTGGAACTCCCCGTGATCTTAGTACTGTAGTGGGATGATTTGGCTAAATGGACTATGTTTGTGACGTTCTTCTTAGCGGCTTCGTAGATTTGTTTATGAATAGTGAGTCTGGTGGAAAGCCAAAGCCTCTCTGCTTTTTGGCGATGTCTTTTAGCAGTGCGAAGCTGGTCCCTAACACTGCTATACCATGGAGAACACTTTTTTTTTTTATTGATACTCTGCATTTGGTGGCTGGAGCATGTTTTTCAAGCAATGAACTCAGGCAGTTATCAAGTTGTTCCGCTGTTGGATGTCAGAAAGTTGTTAGGTTTTCTTGGATGTCATGCATGAATTTGGTTCTATTTATCATACGGAGGTTTCTCTTAGTAGCAAATAGAGGTGGAGGGTTAGGGACTGATACATCGAGATGGCATACAATGCAGAGGTGATCTGATGCAAGTTCGTGGGATACAAGGGTGGATTGCAGAATATTATCATCAGGTCTATAAAGAAACCATGTGACCAAGTTTATAGGTAGGTTGGTTAACTGACTGTTTAAGATTGAAAACATGAATGGCATCTAGGAGTTTTTACATGTATGGTTGACCAGGACAGTCAAAGTGAAAGTTGAAATCTCCAAGAATAATTAGGTTGCCACCTATTGAATTTCCATACTCTAGAAGATTTGGAAACTGCTCCAAAAAGAGAGATTCAGTCAGCTTGTTTTTTCTACTAGGAGGTGGATGGTAGAGACAGAAAAAATGGACTGACCTTTGTTCCAGTGTGAGCGTTGTTTGGACTAGTTCAAATGATGTGTGGCAGAAACTGAAGGTTGTGTGGTACATAAGGCATTTGATCATGGAATTCTTTGTAATTACTGCAATTCCACCTCCGTGAGAGTTGCGGGGGAACGACTTGATGGAGTAATCGCTGGGTGTTAAATCTGCACACTTAGATTCATCACCTGCGGAATGTAACCAAGTTTCTGTCAGGAAGAAGACGTCAATATTCTGGTCGTTGATAAAATTAACAATTTCTGTGCGCTTTTCCGGTGATCCTACTGATTGAACGTTGAATAATGCAATACGTAGTGGTATCCCTGGGACAGTTGACACAACGGTTGACGATTTAAGAGGAATTTGAACCAGGTTATTAAAATTAACAGCAGAATTTTTAAGTTGTTTATCTGTTACAGGCGAAAAGGAGATAACTGGAATTCTTCTTCCTGTTCTACGCCGGCCAGCTTTGAAAGAACGTTTCTATTTTTTCTTCCGTTTACATTAAGAAATGATGAATGTATTCCCAGTTCGTTTAGTCTTGAACACAATGTAGTATCTAGAACCAAGGTGTGGTCATTTAATCCAATTAATGAGGGTCCGTCGTATTGTAAGCGGTCACATGATAGCGTTTTTTTTTTCAAAAATAAATGACGTCTTAACATTGGGACAAAACAGCTGAGAAAAATTCTAATTGTTTTCGTTTCCAAAACAAGGAGATGAATAAACACATACGAAAAGAAAGACCAATGCATGATGAAACACAATAATGTAGACGATGATAGAGAACAAGCACAAATATCATAAATATAGCACAAAATCGGAAGAGCCTATCTCGAGCAGTTAAGCGATGGCGGCCATCTTTCCATATTATCATAATAAACAACATGTACACATAGGAACTACTTCTATTAATAAATAACATGTACACAGAGGAACTGCTTCTATTAATAAATAACATGTACACTGATGAACGACTTGTATTGGAATGTATTGCCTTCAGAAAATTTCCTAGCATTTGATATGTTAAATTAAACATTAGCTTCATCATTTTCAACTAGAACACATTGATCACATGTCAGCAAAGAAATACCAATGTTGTCTCCTCTATCTGCTTTGACAACATTTTTTGCTCACCATATGGGCATGCCTTCCATTCGATACAACGTGGAATCTAATACTTTCTCAACTTCTAAAGATCCAAAACTGCCAACATAAAATTTGAGGTAAAACATATTTCCTACAAATGTTACTTTTGGACTGTAAACTGACTAGAAGATTTTCAAATCTTTCATGGTGAAATTCTACATTTTACTATATTCCCTCTCGGTTCCTGATATTTTTAGACATAATCAGATTTTAAAACCCTGAGTAATCCTTTTTAAAGCTATGAGAATGCAATCATCGTACCTTCACTTACCTGTGAAACTAATTATGTAATATTTTCAGACTATCTCTCCTTTATGTAACTATACATTGTTCTCTGCAAATGTATCATACCTCTCCCTCATGGAACAACTGCTGTTTCCTTGTCAGATCAGACTTGTTTTCTTGTAAGGCCTTGACTCGGGACTCCATCTTTACAATCCAATCTGTGAATCCTGTCAGCTCATCATCAAGTTCACGCCAGTGACTAATGCAGGCCTCAAGGTTCGTCTCCACCTCATTGACTGCAGTGCTGAACCCTACCCAGTCATCTTTAAGTGTATGCAACTCCTTTTGTATGGCCTCCTGGCCTCTAGGGGCTGTTGTGAGGCACACCTTCTCTCCAAGCTGGGTGGCGTTATTAACCATGTCCTGACCCTGCCTCATCTCACCTTTGAAGTCCTGCAAAGGATCAAGAGTGCTGGATTATTTATATTAATCCATATATCCAGATATTAAAATATAAATACTTTTTTCACTGTCTAGATAAATCGAGTTCAAATTTGTTTTTTCCCTGAATATCTTGTCTAGAAAATTCATATCTCTTTTGTGTCATGATGTGCCTGGTATAGTCAGGGTTGCAATGTGTACCGTATTTTGTTGTGTATAACGCGCACTTTTTTTACCTAATTTTCTTATCTTAAGTCGAGGGTGCGCGTTGTATACAAGAACTAAAAAAAAAAAGATTTTTTCCAGGTCGATCTGAAGAGGATGAAGGCACTCACTACTTGTGAAATATTAAATCCATTGTACATTGCATTGTAACTAAAATGTTTACCGGTACCGGTGTGGTCTTTTCACGGTAACCGGCGCCTGGTAAGCTTTGATGCGCTCAACATAGTTACAATGTTTTGTCTCGGTGAGCAGTATTTAATTGATTCAGGACATACAGCGACTTTTCGAAAGTAATGAATTTGAGGGATTTGATGCAATAGACTGCGTCAACCAGATGAACATTTAAAGGGCCCTTTTAAGGGCCAACAATAAAACCGGAAAGATACAATATCAATATTGCCACTTTTTCATTCACTATCTAAAATGACCAACTGTTGTTGCACTATGAAAACAGAGCGAAATAGCGGTAGTCAAAATTTTAAAATGCATTATATCACATGCGCATTATATGGCAGAACTACGTTTTTTCCACTTATTTTGGGTCGAAAATCGGGGTGCGCGTTATACATCAGTGCGCGTTATACACACCAAAATACGGTACTTGCTTACAAATTAAGAAAAATGAAATAATGTTTAAGTGTTTTCTTTTACAAATAATAGACTGCAACACTGGTGTCTCTTCTTCTTTATTCATGTAAATAAACTGCAATGGGACATAAGTCTTCAAAAAGGTCTAGTTGTGCTAGATGCACATTTCTAACCAAGTTACATTTTTCTGATAAGAATGACATCCTCCTTTTTCACACTGTACTAATCAAAATTATTACACATTTTGGAAGTATGGTATCTGAAAAAGGTTTACATGTTTGGATTAAAGACAAAATTTTAAGTTTCTGGTGGTAAAAAGATGAATTACAAAATTGATACCAGTAGCTAAAATGGTAAATGATCATCAACTGAAAAAATTAGTAAAATGCTAGATTGCTTTCATAGTTCAGAAGTAGCTAAGGTTATCATGACAAACATTTCTCTTGGAGTACTTCCCCTAAGTACTCTTCACACATAAAAGGGGCAAAAATATGAGTAATTAGCAACAAATTGATAGTCTAAGTGGCTAATGATAACTGTTTTTTTCAACCAATGCATAGCTGCCAACCCCCGAGCACAAAAATACTGATTACTTGTGACAAAAATACTGATTTTTAGAAAGAAATACTGATTTTTTAAAATTTTAATGCATATGTAATTTTACGTATACAACCATCAGTAACTGTGCCTTACATAATTATTTAATGTCAAAGATGCACGTGTTGCACACTTGTATGATTTGGAGTTGCACCATGTTCCATTCGGGTGCCCATTCAGAAGGTGCAAAAGTGCAACACACTCAAACACAAGCTATTTATAGGAGCCCTTTCCACGCCTTGTTTCTTTTTCAATCATTGATTCCAATGTACCAACTTTCATTGATTATCTCAATTCTGAGATTTATTTATTGATCTGTTTTCGTTAAAGCATAAGAGTGATCCTTGCAATTTTAATGTCTGAAAAACGTGTGAAAAATAAATCGCCAGCAACAATAGTAACTGAAAAAGTAAGGTTTATTTCTAAAAGAAATTTAATAAATCAAATTTTGATCGATATACATTAAGGTTCTCTCTGGCATTTATCTACGTCGTAAGTTCAGGCTGAGCTGTGTGTGATGAAACAGGAAGCAGATGTTTATTAGCTTTTTCGTGCTCTTGCATTTCACGGGCGTCTCCATGCCCATTAGCGAAATCACGTTACACACTTTGCAAAACGTCAAGTTTTCTCCTTTTCTGTTATGTTTTCACAAATCTAAAAGACAGCAGAAATGTCTTTCCAGTTGTTTCCTTCTATTTTTCCTGGAGAAAATTTTGAATATTCCGCTTTCCTATTTAACATGGCTAGAAGCTGAATATTACGAAAACGAGATACAGCAACAGCGGTAACTATTGCGAAATCCAATATGGCGGATAACGACAGGCATGGTAACCTCGATTTCGAATTGTAATCGAAATCGTATTGTAGAACTTTATTAGTATACACAAGTGATAAATTATATCAAAATAGAACCAAATGCCCGTTCTAAACTGACAATTCCAAAAAAAAATTTATTACTATTTTTTTTAATTAGAAAACGTATTTTTTGCCCAAAAAACGTACACCCGTATTCAGGTCCAAAATACGGGACAAATACGAAAAAAACGGGACAGTTGGCAGCTATGCCAATGACAAGAGATATTTAAGTCTGTCTAGTATCACAATAAATGACAAAATATCAAAAGTGATATAAAAAATTATTGGCTAGAACCATGGTTAATCGTAGATATCAAAAGTTAAGGGATGAATAAGACAATAAACGAAGACACAAATAATTCTCTTCCATTAAAATTTCAGTCTAGTTTCTGCTCAATAATTTTGATAAGAATAATTCTATCCTGATCAGTACAAGCCCCTTTCAGATTTTAAAGTCTTAATGTTTTTATTTATCCACTAATGCAGGAAAATTGACATTCACCTTGACTTGCTGAAGTCTATCCTGGAGAGTCCTCTTGTCACCAGAGTAGTCACTAAGTCGCTGTAGTCGGTGTCGAGTATTAGCCATCCAATCAAGACAGCCAATGTATGCTTTCCTGTACTCTTCATGACCTTGAACTTGGTTGTCAAGTTTGAGTACAGTATCTCGTGCAGCACTGCTGAGTGCTTGATAGTGAGTGCGCATATCTGCCACACGGGACTGAGGTTGTGGGTCATTGATTTGGGAAGATTTGTCTTCTAATCTCTCGAGAAGATCTCTGTGTGCTGTTATGTCTGCTTGTATGGCCTAGAGAGACAGATTAAAATTTGAAAGAATATATATATATATAACCTTGTGTAACTGGTATGCATATATTAATGTCTAATGTAAAATACATGTATTATACATTAAACACATAGAATACACTAATCCTTTAGCTTCGACAAAATGAACTTAAAATCATGAATAAAACAATGTGCACAATTATTTAATACCAATCCCATAAATTGTATTTACTTTGCATGCAGTTGCACAGAGTTGAGAAATCGTATCAGAACAGATTTTATGATTCCCTTACTATACAAAATTTGGAACATTATACTGAAACTTGATATGAAGAGAGAGGCTAGTACCTTGAACTTTTCCAAATTAGATTTCTTTTCTGGTAGATCAGCCTTGTGCTCTGGTTCTCCTTGTAATTTTGACTCCATATCCGTCAGCCATGAGTGGAACTGTTCAAAGGCACGGTCAAAATCACCCCAATGTGACAGTGCGGTCTCCAGGCCCCTCTTTGCTTGAGAGATATCTGTCAGGAGATTTTCATACTCTACTTTAGCAGTCTCTGTGTCCTGTCGAATTGTCTGACAACCACGGCTGTTTGTGTTTGGCAAAATCTTCTCAGAGCTATCAAGAACAGCTCGAAGATGATTGTGTCCTCTGTCCATAGCGGCTTGCATTTCCTTAAAAAGATAAATATGATGTTTTTATAAGTAGGTTCATGATATAATATTAAGTTTACACTGTACAGAGTACCAGAGGATATAGCTCAATTTACACTGTATAAAGACATAGTACCAGAGGATATAGTTCAATTTACAATGTATAAGACAAGAGTACCAAAGGATGAAATTCAATTTACACTGTATGAAGTACCAGAGGATGTAGTTCAATTTACATTGTATAAAGACAGAGTATCAGAGGATGTAGTTCAATTTACATTGTATAAAGACAGAGTATCAGAGGATGTAGTTCAATTTACACCCTATAAATACAAGAGTACCAAATGATGAAATTCAATTTACACTGTATAAAGACAGAGTACCAGAGTAAGTAGTTCAATTTAAATTGTATAAAGACAGAGTACAAAAGGATGTAGTTCAATTTACATTGTATAAAGACAGAGTACAAGAGGATGTAGTTCAATTTACACTGTATAAAGACAGAGTACCAGAGGATGTAGTTAAAGTTACACTGTGCAAAGTTATTTACCTTTTACCATCACAACCATGTTTTACCATTTACAATCACAGCTATGCTCATGGTGATTTCTGTGAGAACCTAATTAAGTGTCAACATTGTTTTGAATTCTGACTCTACTGAAAGCAGACCTGCATTGCATTATCATGTTAATTATATCGCTTGCATCAAATTAAACCAAGGTGGTGGAATAAAGGAAAAGCTAAAAGGTATGCACATCTTATCTGCATAAGAGCTAGTCATCATGGTTGTGTGTCAGGTCAACTCACTTTAAAAGTGCAATCAAATACTGCTATAAATAGTACGTAATTAAACTACCCGAAAATGAGCATTCTTATTTACAAATGCACTCAATGATAGCATGGCAAGCAAGTGAAATGAGTACATGGTGAATAAAGTTTTGCTTCACAGATACAGTCCAGAGCTTGTAGCGAACTTAAAATTCCTGAATTGGCACTTAGATCTCTCCAAGGATGAGAAGTTTCACTATTATTTGAAATTAAATCATAGCACAATACTTTACTAACTGAGCAATTAAAAAAATTGTCCAAGATTTTGAAAGAAAGGAATCATATTTTTTGTGAATCAAAAACATATGCAGGGATGTAATACACAATGTATTCGCATATAAGTGATGGTTGTTTATAAGGTTGAGTATCTTGAAAAGGAAGGTAATTTAAACAAAAATGTGAGCATCTTCATAAAACTACCTTTTCTGGATGATTATTCCCCCAATGACTCAAAACAATTATCCCACCCATCTAACAGCTCATTACCCCCTCCCATTCTTTCAAAGTCCAGCAGGGATAGCATCCCTTTTTCATTATCTTAGGTCACTCAGTAACTCAAGCTCTTGTCTATAGTGTGATCTATATTTTTGGACCCCGATGTGTGCAAATTATCAGGCGAGAGGTGTATGTAGTAGGAATGTCCCAGTAATACTAAAAAGAACCTAACCCTAGAACAGGGAGAAAATGACAATATGAAAACTATAAGACCCTAACACTTGAACAGGTTAAAAGAATGTGACAATATGAAAATTATAAGAACCTAACCCTTGAATAGGTAGAAAATGACAATATGAAAACTATAAGAACCTAACCCTTGAATAGGTAGAAAGAATGTGACAATATGAAAATTATAAGAACATAACCCTAGAACAGGGAGAAAATGACAATATGAAAATTATAAGAACCTAACCCAAGAACAGGGAGAAAATGACAATATGAAAATTATAAGAACCTAACCCTTGAATAGGTAGAAAGAATGTGACAATATGAAAATTATAAGACCCTAACCCTTGAATAGGTTACAAGAAAGTGACAAAATAAAAATTATAAGAACCTAACCCTTGAATAGGTAGACAGAATGTGACAAAATTAAAATTATAAGAACCTAACCCTTGAAAAGATAGAAAGTGACAATATGAAAATTATAAGAACCTAACCCTTTAGTAGTATGTAGAAGAAATACTGGTATGAATTTTTAAAATTATAACTTACAGCCACTTTGTCTAGCTTGGTGCCAAGATCATCTTTGGATCCAGCCGTTCTATGGATTGTCTGAAGCATTCGTTTTGTGTCAATGAGCCAGCTGTTAAAGTCATCTTGATTCTGCTTGTAGTTAAGATGATTCGTGTAGTATGCCTCTAAATTCTTCACTATGTCCTGAACAACATAAAATGTATCAAAATGCTGAAGAATTAAGATGATTCGTAGTATGCCTCTAAATTCTTCACTATGTCCTGAACAACATAAAATGTATCAAAATGCTGAAGAATTAAGATGATTCGTGTAGTATGCCTCTAAATTATTCACTATGTCCTGAACAACATAAAATGTATCAAAATGCTGAAGAATTAAGATGATTCGTAGTATGCCTCTAAATTATTCACTATGTCCTGAACAACATAAAATGTATCAAAATGCTGAAGAATTAAGATGATTCGTAGTATGCCTCTAAATTCTTCACTATGTCCTGAACAACATAAAATGTATCAAAATGCTGAAGAATTAAGATGATTCGTAGTATGCCTCTAAATTATTCACTATGTCCTGAACAACATAAAATGTATCAAAATGCTGAAGAATTAAGATGATTCGTAGTATGCCTCTAAATTATTCACTATGTCCTGAACAACATAAAATGTATCAAAATGCTGAAGAATTAAGATGATTCGTAGTATGCCTCTAAATTATTCACTATGTCCTGAACAACATAAAATGTATCAAAATGCTGAAGAATTAAGATGATTCGTGTAGTATACCTCTAAATTCTTCACTATGTCCTGAACAACATAAAATGTATCAAAATGCTGAAGAATTAAGATGATTCGAGTAGTATACCTCTAAATTATTCACTATGTCCTGAACAACATAAAATGTATCAGAATGCTGAAGAAGCAAAAGAAATGTTTAATAGGGCATGGAATGTTTGTGCTAGTACATCTGTACTTGATACATTTAATAGGGGCAACAAAAGTATGTACTTGTACATTATTTTATACTTAAAACATTTAACAGGGGCATGGAATATTTATACTTGTACATCTGTACTTAATATGTTTACCAAGGGCATGGAAAGTTTGCACTTGTACAACTATACTCAATACTGCTAAACATACAAAAGTTGTAACAGTTTCTGTCTCAATGGATATTAAGTTTTGCAAATTTATTATGCAAAACTATACAATTTACTGCAAAACTTGTATACACAAAATTGTATGCTTAATCTAAAATACAGGGTATATGGTCCTTATTATTTAAATTTTCACTGTTAAAGTCAATTTTTTATTCTACCAGGAAGCCATATGGTTGCACAGTGATAATTACTTCTAAGTGTGTATCATACTGGGGATTGTTACCTTGGAAAGCGCAATCACTCCCTGATATCGGGTAGTCAGCTGTGTGATCGCATGGGAAGTCTTCGCATCAGCATTGGTCTGCACAAGTTTCTGGGCTTTCTCGTTGACCTTGTCGAGAGAGGTCTGATGGGCCTGGACTTCATCCATGTATTTCTGTGGAAACAAAACAAACACCTCACTATAATTTATCTGCAAACATAACTTTTAAATATTTTTCAGGATGAATACAACAAACAAATAACCATGTAATGTAAGCCTGATTAAAAAATATTCATCCATGTACTTCCATAGAAAAATGTGTACAATGTTGATATATATTTCCATAGAAACATGTATAAAATTTTAACATGTGTAAAACTGTAACAGGTTTAAAATTTTCATCCATTATTTTAATGGAAACATGCAAACATCATAATTGTTAAAAATCTTCATGCATGTGTTTCCATAGAAACATGTGTCAAATCTTCATCTATGTGCTTTCAGGGAAAGATGTAAAATCATAAACATGTAAAAATCTTCATCCGTGTGCTTCCATATAAAGATGTGTAAAATTGTAAGCTGGACACTGACACATAAAAATCATTATAAGGCTCAACTTTGTGGTATAAATGATAAATACATAATAAAATAGCATATATTTTTTATGAAATTATCTTTACTAATTAAGACATTTGTGCATTATTTCTGATATTTGTTTTCTGCTGAAACTGGAAGTTTTCTACACCAAAGATAACACTTGAAACACAAAACATGGGTAATCAAACACTGTTTCAATATTTCTAAAAGTAAAATAATTAAATCACCCTATAGAGTGTACCACATGTAAAATATTTAAAGCACCCTACAGAGTGTACCTCATGTAAAATAATTAAATCACCCTATAGAGTGTACCACATGTAAAATATTTAAAGCACCCTACAGAGTGTACCTCATGTAAAATATTTAAAGCACCCTACAGAGTGTACCTCATGTAAAATAATTAAATCACCCTATAGAGTGTACCACATGTAAAATATTTAAAGCACCCTACAGAGTGTACCTCATGTAAAATATTTAAAGCACCCTATAGAGTGTACCTCATGTAAAATAATTAAATCACCCTATAGTGTACCTCATGTAAAATAATTAAATTACCCAATCAAGTGTACCTCATGTAAAATATTTAAATCACCCTAAAGAGTGTACCTCATGTAAAATAATTAAATCACCCTACAGAGTGTACCTCATGTAAAATATTTAAATCACCCTATAGAGTCTACCTCATGTAAAATATTTAAATCACCCTAAAGAGTGTACCTAATGTAAAATAATTAAATCACCCTACAGAGTGTACCTCATGTAAAATATTTAAATCACCCTATAGAGTCTACCTCATGCATACATACCAACCCCAAGAGAGGTATAAGAATAAAAACCTGCTTTGCCTTTTTCTTAAAAAAATATAGACTGGTATGCTACCTAACTTTACTATAAATATAATGAATCTGAGAGACAAAATTCAAAATAATAATAATAATAATAATAATAATAATAATAATAATAATGAGGACTTTGTATAGCGCCTAATCTTTCGAAGCTCTAAGTGCTTTACACCATCAATAATGATATGAATACAGAGTGTCTATACAGTGTACCTCATGTAAGGCATTACACTACTCTGGAGTGTATCTCATGTAAGGCATTACACCACTCTAGAGTGTACCTCATGTAAGGCATTACACCACTCTAGATTGTACCTCATGTAAGGCATTACACCACTCTATACAGTGTACCTCATGTAAGGCATTACACCACTCTATACAGTGCACCTCATGTAAGGCATTACACCACTCTAGAGTGTACCTCATGTAAGGCATTACACCACTCTAGAGTGTACCTCGTGTAAGGCATTACACCACTATAGATTGTACCTCATGTAAGGCATTACACCACTCTATACAGTGTACCTCGTGTAAGGTATTATGCCACTCTAGAGTGTACCTAATGTAATGCATTATACCACTATCGATTGTACCTCTTGTAAGGCATTACACCACTCTAGATTGTACCTCATGTCAACCATTACACCACTCAAAAGAGTGTACCTCATGTAAAGTAATATTGCATCTGTCCATTGATAAGTGTGTGATAATAAACACAACTCAAATATTTACAAAAGTTCGGTAAATACTTACTAGTGATATCTTTCCCTGACAATCTACTACTTTCTGAAAATTGTATTAGGCTGGGGCCTTGTCTTGTCATGGAAGAAATAATATCAATTGAACATGTATTACAAATTGTTTTCTCTGAAATCCTTACCCATAGTTGGATCTGATATCATTCCAAATTTATTAAATATTTCACAAGACTTGGTATAGGTGTACCTGGTACTGTTCCCAGTGTCTCTTCTTCTCCTCAGCTGTGGCCTTTAGATCAAGGTCAGTGCGGAGGTATGTCTCAGTCTCCTTCAGCCATTTGTTGAAGTGTTGATAACTCTCCTCAAATTCATTCCAGCATGCCAAGCAGTCTTCTAGCTCTTCTTGGGCCTGCATGAGCTCCATGCGATATTCCTCAAAGTCACGGTTCATAGATTTTAGCTCCTGGCGGATCTTGGTCTGACCAGAAGCAGACGTGTTGGGAATAGTTGCCTCCCCTGCTTTAGTGGCCTCTGTCAGTCTCTGAGAACCCTCGCTCAAACTAGCCACAAGAGCCTAAAGAAATCCATATATATTTATATATATACCTATATATTTATATATATACCTATATATTTATATATATACCTATATATTTATATATATACCTATATATTTATATATATATACCTATATATTTATATATATACCTATATATTTATATATATACCTATATATTTATATATGTATATATATTGCAATTTTTAACAAATCGGTTCAAATCCAAGATCTAAATTAAATGCTGCACAGCAACAGACATGCATAGAACAACACATATTTATGCAAACATGCATAAAACAAATTCATACAAGTGTACCGAGACCCATATTCACAAACCTACATACAAATACACACATACAAATATACATAAATAGAAGCAGAGACTCACAAACCTACAAGTTCAACCTCATAGCTTTAGATTCATATAACCAGAGATAAGTGTTAGGACTGGTTGCCCTGGTGTCAGGATATTGAGACTGGGTGAGACATCACGCCACATGTCTGTGGCATTATTCTCCAGTGCTAGATATCAATATAAACTGCCACAATGCAAACATCAAAGTGCTATGACTGAATGTTTTTTAAATCCAAGTTAAAAATCCAAATCACACACACATACAGACACACAAGACAGAACATTTGCTATTCAAAGGAATGTGGTTCGTGAAGAATGGTGAATATTAAGAGCAAAACTACAGAAGTGAAGAAAAGAAAAAAAACCACATAAACATTTGAATGTTTGCTTTGCACATATTTATGATGATGTATGGATGTGTCCTATAAACAGAGTCCCTCAAAGGACTGTTACACTACTGTCCAAAAAGAATTCATAGGAAATCTAGATAAAATCATTTGGGTTTCTTAAAAACTGCTGATTGATAAAACCATCTGATATTCCGGCACTATAAGGTTTCTTTAGTCAGTAACTATGGCAACCATACTGGATGTAAGGTCAGCTTTAAAGGCGACAAACTAGCACATCTTTAGAATTTTGAGGAAAATCCTCTATCTATATGACCATCGATTCAGGGAAATTAGTGACAGAATTTTCAGTATGTTTATTGTGGCGGTCATGATACCGAGTCAGATTTGCACCATTTTCATTCAGGATATCATACTATGGTAAAAACACCATTGAGGAGGAGTACCAATAAGATGATTTTCAAAATGGCTCCATAGTGGTCATAAAGATGTTACATTCATACCATTTTCATTAAGTGTTATGAATAACATGGGAATCCATCAAAAGTCCATTATTTTCTCTGGTAGTATATTGCCATCAAGTTTATTAAATGAGTTGATATAAAAATACTTCTGTCTCACAGAATGGAAGTCAATGTATTCCACCATCATTAGACACAGGAAGGGTACATATGCATGCAAGTCAAACTTCACTCTTCAAGAAGTATACACAAGTCAAGTATGTGTGTCTGATATGTGACTGTCACAGTGTCATCTAATCTCTGCAATTTGTTTTATATGAGGAATGATGCTGTCCCATGATGTTGGGTAGAATGTTCTGAACACTGCATAATGGATTTTCATTCCACAAACATTGCAAATTATGGAGAACAGTTTATGGAATCTTCCATTCAGAAATGGGTGACTGCATGGCATCTTTGGATGCTTCATTTACCCATTCACTACCCTTAATTCCAATGTGGCTAGGCAGCTAACGGTACAGAATACTTTATCCAGATTTTATGAGCAAATCATGTTTATGTAAGATCTGGGACAATAATGGTTTTCCAAAATCTGGGTTTTGCAATCTGTAAATGTCACAAAATATGTTGTTTGGATGGTTTGAAAGATTTGAGTATCACTGTAATTTCAGTGGTAAAAATGGATGCTTTATCTGGTAACCAGCTCATGCAAGAAGAGTGTTTTGCTAGACTGTTAAAATCATATTTCCATCTTTTGAACCATCTGCATAAAGGGGAAAAAGCCACAATAGGAAGGCCTAATTGATTTTACTCTGAAAGAAATTGAATTGTTGAGGAATCTTTGAATCTGCAAAGATCAGATATTATTGTGGGAGATGGACAACCATGGTGTCAATGTGGGAATGAAGAATTTTTTTTTTTTATGACCCAGATGTTTGCTGCTTCTAAGTGAGGATACACTCCTACAACAGAAAGATGCAATCAAATCTGGACTCTCAACATACAAGATTTGTTATTTGCTTCAAAGGTGACATACAAGGTTTGGTACTTGAGCCTAAAGGTCATATACAAAGTTTTGTACTTGGGCCAAAAGGTGACATGCAAGGTTTTGGTACTTGGGCCTAAATATGGCATACATAGTTTGGTGTTGGGCCTAAAGGTGGTATACAATGTTTGGTACTTGGGCCTAAAGGTGGTATATGAGGCTTGGTGTTGGGCCTAAAGGTGGTATACAAGGTACTTGGGCCTAAAGGTGGTATACAAGGTTTGGTACTGGGTATAAATGTGGTATACAAGGTTTGGTACTGGGTATAACGTGGCATACACGGTTTGGTACTTGATCCTAAAGGTGGTATACAAGGCTTGGTACTGGGTATAAATGTGGTATACAAGGTTTGGTACTGGGTATAACGTGGCATACACGGTTTGGTACTTGATCCTAAAGGTGGTATACAAGGTTTGGTACTGGGTATAAATGTGGTATACAAGGTTTGGTACTGGGTATAACGTGGCATACACGGTTTGGTACTTGGGCCTAAAGGTGGTATACAAGGTTTGGTACTGGGTATAAATGTGGTATACAAGGTTTGGTACTGGGCCTAAAGGTGGTATACAAGGTTTGGTACATTGGTATAATGTTGCATACAAGGTTTGGTGTTGGGCCTAAAGATAACATCATGAGTTTGATTAGATGGATTAGAAGATTGTTTGGCAGCATAATGAAAATCCACTTTGACTGTCATAGATAAAGAGAGGTTCTAAATGCACAGAGACAAAAATGAAGTCTGTGACTATGCAGTCCAACCAACAGAGAAAGAAAGAACATATAATCTGTACTTTGTTCCCATCTGCACTGATGTAGATTGTTACATTACTGTTTTTCATAGATATTCTAGGCTTTTTTGTGTAAAAATTTGCTAGAATCTCTCTGTCTGTCTGCTTCACACTTACACAAACACATATACAATTTCCAACCTAATAATTTTTATGCTGAAACAAATACTTGCAAAATCTGAATGGGCTTGGTTTCATGATCATAATTTAGACAAAGTTTTGAGAGACCTAGTAGTTTATTCTTTGGTGAAACATGAGCCTGCACTGAATGATTAGAAAACTGCTTTCTTTTGACATGAGTTTAGCTTCTCTACAAGTCATTTGCCTACAGGCAGCTGTCCAGACGATGGGTGTATCAAAGAGTTAACTTAAAAAATGTTTAATGCCAAATATGTCTAATTATTTTTTTATGGCCCCTAAACAAAATCAACTTTGCTTCTGAGAGCAATGTGGAATCTGTATGCTAGTTAAAAAGACAAGCTGAAATACTCACAGAGAGAGAGAGAGAGAGAGAGAGAGAGAGAGAGAGAGAGAGAGAGAGAGAGAGAGAGAGAGAGAGAGATCCTACCTTTGCCCTTTCTATCTTCCCCACAATAGCAGATTTCTCTCCAAATGTGTCTGAACATGTAGAAAGTTTTTCCCTGGCAGTACGGAGCCAAGAGACAAATCCATTACAAGCATCTAGATAGGCCTGGTGCTGGGCTACACACTGCTCTGCCTTGGCCAGCATATCCTGCAATAGACAACCCCAACGTGTGTACAACAGATACAAACAGAATTGAAGTTGTGACTACTGAAACACTGTAATTCACTTGGATGATAACATTATTTGCATTCTCAAATCCATATCTCCATTTCTTCTTTAATTACAGAATGACAACAAACATTATTCTATATGTATTTGATTATAATGTGCTTTCATTATCATCATGGATTCTGTGAAAAACAATACATCATTATCAAGCTGCATTTTGCCATGTTCTGCGGTCAATTCAGTGTCATGAGGCAACCAGATAGAGATAGCTACTTGAGACAAACTGACTTAGACAAAAAAAAGAAAGGACAGAAAGTCTGGAATTTCAAGATAGCTACATTGAGACAAACTGACTGAGAAAAGAAAAGAAAGGACTAAAATTCTGGTGAGAATTCAGATATGCAGGTGAATCATAACATTCTAAAAAAGGATCTAGGTTACACATCTTTATATCATAAAAAGATCTGGGCTGATGATAATTTCACACTGATTTTCAATTAGTTTTGTTCAAATGTAAATTTATGTAAACTGATCCATAATTTTAAAAATATGCAGAATCTGAATTTTATGTTTCCAAGACTTAACTAATATGGTTTAATTTACTGAACCAGCATGCCAATAAATATCTTTTTAACAAAATTATCTTTCATGTTCCTTTCTGTGTTTCTACATGTTAAATTACAAAGGCAATAGAGCACATGGACATACATGACTCCTGTTGTCATTATACACTATAATATATGCAAAGACATTAAATCAAATTACTTGTAAATCTTTAAAAACCAAGTAATTCCTACTTCAAAAAGTTGTCTCTGATCAACAGGCCAACACTAAAATCTGAAAAGACTTTGTAGGTGGCAGCTAAAAGGCGAAAAGACAAGTGGCAGATAAAAAGCAATCTTTGGGATTTATAGGTACATTGTGAAGCTCCATCTTATCTGATAAAAAATAAAAGATCAATGACAATATCACTTTGATAATGACTTGGTAAAATCAGAAACAACCCATGTAAAAGCAAAAATAATTTGTACTGTATAATATAGATTAGCCAAAGAGGTGCCAGGGGAACAAAATGTCAATGCTGAACTTGAATTTTTTCTGGAAGAGTAGAGATAGGAAGATTGTTTAGATGGCTACCACTGCTGTGTACATATTGAATGTCCGAGGATCAACTAGACCTTAGGATAAATATGTGTACAATTTCATGGCAATCCTCCAATTAGTTTAGAAAGAACTGAAAAACAGGTTTGTGCTAATGGTCGGATGAATGTACAACAAATGACATGAGCAACAGACAACTGCATCTTCTACAAACTCTTTTGTTCTATAACCATTTGAGCTAAAAATTAAAACATGGTAAAATTCCCAGCACTGATTTAGTCTTCTATTTTTGCAAATATTTTATGTGCGTGAAAAAGACTACCTTAGATGGTTAGTTTCCATATAATTTGCATGGATGTCTTTTGTGATTTACGTTTGCTTGCACAATGTTTGAGGAGGGGCCCAGAGTGGCCCAGTGGTCTAAAGCGCTCTCCGTTACAGATCACTGCCATCTCACATCTGTCTGCGTGGGTTCGAGTCACAGGCTCGGCTAATGTGGGTATCTGAGAAAGCTTGCCAGTAGTTTCTCGTTGGTCGGTGGTTCTTTCCGGGGTTTTCCTGGGTTCTTCCTCCACCAATAATACTGGCTGCCATGTATAGCCTATCTTGTGCTGAAAAATGGCATTAAACCCTACAACATCAACAACAATGTTTGAGGTAATTTGTACATTAAAACATGACAGTCAACAAAATCAAATAAACATGGTACAGTAACATACCATGGCAAGGTCCTTGAGGTTGTGGTACTTGGTGATAATCTGGGACGTATCAGTTGTGGCCTTACTAGCGGGACTCTTTTGCATCAGGTCTTGTGCCTTTGCCCCAACACCCTCCATCATCTGTTCATAAGATGTCACATCCTGGTACACACCCTGTGAATGAAGAAAACAATACAGATCATGTGGTATAATAACCTTATGTGAATGAATATAAAACAACTTTAATATGAAACAAAGACCATATCTCACTGCTTTTTTATAACAAGCAGTTGTTTAATGGATGCTATAAAAATATATTTTGATAATTTACTTCCTTCACATGGAACCATTGATGGGCACTAAAGAAGGGCACTTCAAAACAATGCATCTTCATAGTAACACCTCAGGTCCAAACATCAACACAAAATCTGCTGAACAAACCCATAAATTCTGCACAACTCTTACACTAATTTCAAGGTAAACACTTCATTATGCAATCACTGTTACATACATGTATTAGTCCAGGGTTACATCATGTGACTATGACATGCTGTATTTTTCTGGATTGGCATTATATGCATCCTCTCTGGTGAGCAGGTACACAACATGGCACAATTAGGAACACATCATAGCACAATTAGGTACACATAATGGCACAATCAGGTACACAACATGGCCCAATCAGGTACATAACAAGTCACAATCAGATATACAACATGGTACCCATCATGGCACAATCAGGTACACAACATGGCAGTCAGGTACATAATGTGGCACAAGCAGGTACATAGCATGGCACAAACACAAGTCACAATCTGGTATACAACATGGCACCTATCATGGCACAATCATGTACACAACATGGTAGTGTTGGACAGCATGCCTAGCTCAAAGACTGAATATTTCAACATTTTGCAATGTTACTGACCAATTTCAAAAATGGGGAAAAAAGAAAAACCCTATCAAGAATGGGTCACACACAAAAAATTAAGAGAATAGGTCTGTGACATTATTTAGTGTGTAAATCAACTGAAGGACTGATATTACTATAATTTTTTATGCTGTTAGGACTGAACCAATAAATCAGATCAGACTGATTCAGTAAGTCAAATATTGATCTGGCAGATCCAGCAAATCAGATATAGATCAGACTGATTCAGTGAGTCAGATATTGATCAAACTGATTCAGTGAGTCAGATATTGATCAAACTGATTCAGTGAGTCAGAATTCAGAATCTGTAAAACTCAATCCCAAGATGTGAGAAAATACAACTCAATCCCAAGATGTAAGAAAATATAATTCAATCCCAAGATGTGAGAAAAGATAACTCAATCCCAAGAGGTGAGAAATTACAACACAATCCCAAGATGTGAGAAATTACAACACAATCCCAAGATGTGAGAAAATACAACTCCATCCCAAGATGTGAGAAAATACAACTCAAACCCATGATATGAGAAAATACAACTCAAACTTAAGATGTGAGAAAATACAACTCAATCCCAAGATGTGAGAAAATACAACTCAATTCTAAGATGTGAGAAAATATAACTCAAACCTAAGATGTGAGAAAATACAACTCAATCCCAAGATGTGAGAAAATATAACTAAATCCCAAGATGTGAGAAAATATAACTCAAACCTAAGATGTGAGAAAATATAACTCGAACTTAAGATGTGAGAAAATACAACACAATCCCAAGATGTGAGAAAATACAACTCAATCCCAAGATGTGAGAAAATACAACACAATCCCAAGATGTGAGAAAATACAACTCAAACTTAAGATGTGAGAAAATACAACTCAATCCCAAGATGTGAGAAAATAATACTCAAACCTAAGATGTGAGAAAGTACAACTCAATTCCAAGATGTGAGAAAACATAACTAAGTCCCATAAGAAAAATGTTAATATCAAAGGGCTATATCATAATGTATTAAGGGAAGTACTTTTAATTATTTTATTGAAAACAATTTCAAATTAACACCTCTTTTCACAGCAAGCATTAACACACTGCACACCAAGCCAATCCGAAATGACCTTTCAAATGTAACATCACTTGTGATTGGTAAAAAAAAAATTTCATGCTGGATTTTTAATTTGTTACACTTGATGACATCATTAAAGACTGCAAAGATATTTTTTTAAGGTCTCATTATCTGCAAATGTTCACAAAAACAAAAACAAAAGACCAACCTTGATTCTCTGTAGCTCTGCTTTCTTTTCACTAAGGTCCACCTTGGGGTCAGAAATCTTCAGTCTCTTTTCTGTATCCCGCAACCATTTTTGTATCTGCTCATAGCTGTCACTAAAGTCGGTCCATTGCAGCAGACAGGACTCCAACATTACCTTGGTATCCGTGGTTTCACCAATCAGAGCATCCCACTCCTGCTGTAACTGCTGAAGCTCTTGCCGAATCATCTCACGACCTTCCACAGACGTATTGTTCATTGTCTTCTCTCCCCATGTCTGGGCAGTGTGAATCAACAGCTGTCCCTCTTCTTTCAAGACAACAAATTCCTGAAAACAAACAAAAATAATTTAGGCATATTAAACGCAAATTAAAAATTGGTAAAGAAATAATATCATTTGATACTTATCAGCATTAATTCTTTTATGTAAAAATGCATTTGACAAACTAGATATGATTCCAAGTTCTATCAATGATGCTACTCTCTTCATCTTTTATCATTCCTAATTCCTCATTTATGACAAGATGCTTTCTATAAGTTTTGGCAAAACCTATTGAAAAGTCATTGTAAAACAATTTCCAACATTTCTCTCCTTGTGTGCATTCAAACATAGAATAATGCCTTGAAAGGAAGTACAGTACTTGTAATAATGTTAGAATAACATGTGAAAACAGGAAAATGAACACATACACACACACACACACACACACACACACACACACACACACACACACACATACACCTTTCAAAGGTGTACCTTATTCAGGGATTATGGTAAATTTGTACCAGATCTGAATTTAGCCATCCAGTTATGCATAATTTGATCTGAAAATTCTTTTTTGGTTTATGCTTATTTTAATAGCATTTTTGCACATTAATGGCTGATCCAGGCATGTGTATCAAATCCATGACACTTGGATTAAGAGTCTAATGCTCTACCAACAAGTAACTGTGGCTTCCTTGATTTGAAGAATGTTGACCATGTCACACAGTTCTGACAATCTTTCAGCTTATGTGGGTGTAATTCACTTTATTATCATGTACTGATCATGTCTGTGTGGGTGTAATTCACTTTATTATCATGTACTGATCATGTCTATGTGGGTGTAATTCACTTTATTATCATGTACTGATCATGTCTGTATGGGTGTAATTCACATTAATATCATATATGTACTGATAAAGTTTGTATGGGTGTAATTCACATTATTACCTATGACTGACCATGTTTGTATGAGTGTAAATCACATTATCATATATGGATGTAATTGAGGGGAAGCTGGGAGGGTGTATGTGTATTATGACTGGTTAAGTATTTTTGAAAAAACATGTTACTTTAAAAAATTGGTTTCTTTTTCAAATACATTACCCAATCATAATACCTTAGGAGAATAAGCAAGAGGCGGAGGGAGGTACATCCTCTTACCACAGAGATAAAATCTCCAATCTCCTAAGGTGGGAGAGACAGCTTTTAAGTAGTCCAGCTAGAGAAGACTCCATCTGTCGGAGCACACCTTAAAAAGGGAAAAAATTCTCCCCCTCCCCGCAAATCCAGCGGAAGTCGTGAAGTTGCATCTTAAGAAGCTGTTTATCAACCTGGAAATGTGACCTATTCAGCTGTGTTTATAGGTCCTACCAGATAAAATTGTCCCTTTACAAATCTTTCATATAAAAGCTAGAAAATGTGGACACTGATCTCCATCCCACAGCCTGAATGATGATGGTTAGAGAACAGTTCTGTATGAATGCTAGGCTGGTGGGAAATTCCCTATGTTGCATTATAATCGCAACATATTCTCTTCTTTGAAAACTTGAAAAGAGTCAATTGACCATCACATCGAAACCTGAGAGTACTTCTGTGAGTACTTCTGTGAGATCCTAATTACATGCTGGCTTTGTTTTAATCAACAACTTGGGAAAGAGTTTGTTGCATTAAAAATATTAATTAAAATAGACCTGTGCTTTTTTATCACTTTATATATGTGTCTTGTATCAAATCAAGCAAGGGAGGTACAATGAAAAAGTTCAAATGCATGCAAATCCAAGCACAACTTCTTGCGGTCACTACGATTCTCAAAATTCATATTATTTGACTAATTGAAAATGGTTTAAAGTTGTCATGTATTTACATCATTAAATAATATACTAATCATTAATCTTAATCATTTGTAAATGTGACCATGGAGAGAGAAGGAGTCAAGCAAAAGGTGTACTCAGTGACTTAAAGCTGTGCATCGTAGATAGGGTTCATAATTGTGAAGCGAGATCCAAAGTTTGCAACAAACTAAAACTTGCTGAGTTGACACTTAGAAGATGAGCAGAAACTTTGGGATTACTTATATAATGTTGATTTAGATGATGGGATCAAATGAAAATGAGCAGTGACTGCACACAATATCGAATTAGATGATATTTGTGTACACATGGTTCACACAGCAATGTGAACAAGGTTTCCCATCTCTGGAACAAATATCAAAGCCCAAGCTGAGAAAATGGCAAAAAGTATATACACTGAATCTCATTTTAGGGTGAGCCATGGATGGCTCTGGTGATTCCAGTGCCAACATGGAATTAAACAAAATTTGTTGCCGGGAGAGATATAATAAGCGAATCAGAAAACAGCATGTAATTATCCAAACTAGCTCAGAGAGATAATCATCTGTAATCAATACAAAGAAGACCAAATTTACAACTGTGATGAGACTGGTCTTTGCTAAAGAATGATGCCAGACAAAACTCTTGCTACCAGAGATAGCCCACACAACAGGTGGGCTTCAAGCAGAGCAAAGAGTGTTTAACACCTTTTTTGTGTGAACAAAACCAGCACACACAAAACTGAATAAAAATATATAGAGATTGGGACCTAAAATAAGGTGGTTTTTTGTGGCATTTTTTGAAGCTTGTTATCACTAAATATTGATTGATCTTCCTGGTCAAATATGCATGAAATTTGCAAAAAGACTTGCCGTTCTCCATGTGACATGTCCTATTTTACCAAAGAATATGCCTTATTTTCACATTCAGGTCAGCTGTGGCCTTTAGCTAAAGGTTAGTCTTCAATAAACAAGACAGCCAGTTCGACCAATTAAAAGTTAATCCTTATTGATGCAACTATTTTGTGAAAATGACTGGCTCTCTGTCATAATTGAAAAGAAACTCTATTCTACTATTGTGTGTTATGCAAGCACCAGGAACTGATTGGCAAATAAAGGATTCGCAATTTTGTTGATCTAAAGGTACCTAAATAGGCAGCCTCATCGTACTCTACATGTGACAACTATCTTGCCCTCATTGTATACCTTTTCCTCTTATTGTCAACTTGTAAGGCATTTAGTATGGTTTACTATAAAATATATGTATTACGAATTATTATTTTGAGGACACATTTGCTGCATGGAATGTATTCTCATTTCCTCTTTTAATTTAATTATGGTAATTAATGTTATTATATATGGTATAAAAATGCAATGTATTCACTCGTAAGTTTCTTTCGTGGGAATGGTGTTATAAATATAGAGCTACAGCATTTGTAGCTATCATTCTTTGGATTGAAATTAATTGTAGATGATTTTATTAAGCAAATTCTTTCAAGTAAAGTAATCATTTTGTAACAACAATAATTTAATTGTGATACTGTAACAACAGAACATGTAGGACTTTTCTTGTTTAGGAGTGATGAAAATCAAAGACATAATGTAATAATCGGGAGTTCTCTGCAAAAATCAGAAATCGATAGGTAGTCTTGGAGCAACCCCAAAAATCGAAAGGTTTTTTTCTCCTTCCAGCATGAAAGTTGACAGGTATGGTGTAAGGTCCCTTACGTCAAAGCAAACTAAAACTCAGATTTTACGGTATTAGCATAATTTTTGAAGCATTATTGCTGAAACTTCATTATTGTATGTTGGAGATATCATTAAAGTTTAGCACAGTGGTGCCCATGATTAGACTCCAAGAGATGTACTTAATTCAACGTGATGTACTTCATTCAGTGCATATTCAAACCTACAATGTAAATATTTTCAGTAGCCTAATTGCGAGCATTGAATAATTGAACCACATTGTTGTTCATTGTGTTGTCATACTGGGATTACATTTTAATGTGTTAGGTATTTACAATTTCGAGGAAAAGTAAAAATGTAATTACTGGTGTACTGATATAAAGTGTCCAATGCAATAACGAATAAACAAACAATAATCAAGTCAAACAAGAGAGGTAGTGTTACGGAAATTCGCGACTGCTAAATTCTTGTCATTGTTCGATCGAACAGAAAATTAAATAAATTACTGTTTGAAACAAGTTTGTATTATTTCTTTTTAATAATTATGCACATCAACCTCGAGATAAGCATACTTGCTCTTAATATAAGTTTGCATAAATAAATGCATTTAGAACTTACCTCGTTCATCTTGAGATGTCTCGTAGTTGTGGGTCAGCTTATAAGTGGGTCATGCTTTTAGTGTTTATACCCCTTCAGTTTGAGGGTTGGGTTATACGTGAACAGGCTTGTACATGAGTATATACGGTAATGGAAGAGTAAAGAATGTGGCATATGGCAAAGGATATTATAATGGCAGAGTTAAGAATATGGCATGTTGCAAAGGACATTATAATGGCAGAGTTAAGAATATGGCATATGGCAAGGGACATTATAATGGGAGAGTTAAGAATATGGCATATGGCAAGGGACATTATAATGGGAGAGTTAAGAATATGGCATATGGCAAGGGACATTATAATGGGAGAGTTAAGAATACGGCATATGGCAAGGGACATTATAATGGGAGAGTTAAGAATATGGCATATGGCAAGGGACATTATAATGGGAGAGTTAAGAATACGGCATATGGCAAGGGACATGATAATGGGAGAGTTAAGAATACGGCATATGGCAAGGGACATTATAATGGGAGAGTTAAGAATACAGCAAATGGCAAGCGCCATTATAATGGGAGAGTTAAGAATATGGCATATGGCAAGGGACATTATAATGGGAGAGTTAAGAATACGGCATATGGCAAGGGACATTATAATGGGAGAGTTAAGAATACGGCATATGGCAAGGGACATTATAAAGAGTTAAGAATACAGCATATGGCAAGGGACATTATAATGGGAGAGTTAAGAATACGGCATATGGCAAGGGACATTATAATGGGAGAGTTAAGAATATGGCATATGGCAAGGGACATTATAATGGGAGAGTTAAGAATACGGCATATGGCAAGGGACATTATAATGGGAGAGTTAAGAATATGGCATATGGCAAGGGACATTATAATGGGAGAGTTAACAACAAGACACATGGTAAAGGACAGCTACATTTTTCTGTTCATTAGATGGTTACAAATAGCGTCTTGAGTAAAAACAATCATACATGCTTTCAACAGTGCTCTTAGGTTTAAATCAACAGTTCTCACAATCTACCTGTAGCTTCTCCAGCTGTATCTGAATGGTGTATCGATCCCCAGACGTGTCAGCACAAACAGACAGTTTATCCCGCGTGGTTTGCAGCCATGTCACAGCCTCTGTGAAGGTTTCTGCATACTGGTGGTGGTCCTGAACATGCTGATCATACCGCTTTAGGTACTCCTGTCAGAAAGAAAACAGAAAGACATTATTTCAATTGTTTGTATGCATCAATGTATGTGCAATATAAATCATACTTAAAAGATCTATTATTTCTACATTAATAACTGACTATATATATGCCAATCTTATGCCTTGGTCTTTCATGACATCTATGTTAAATTGCATGCTTGGGTCTTTCATGACATCTATATTAAATTGTATGCCTTGGCCTTGCATGACATGTATGTGTTAATTGTATGACTTGAAATGTGTCAATCATATGCCTGCGTCTTGTATGGTATCTATGTGCCAATCAAATGCCTTGGTCTTGCATTACATCTAAGTGCCAATCAAATGCCTTCATCTTGTATGGCATCTATATGCCAATCAAATGCCTTAGTCTTGCATGACATCTAAGTGCCAATCAAATGCCTTCATCTTATATGGCATCTACGTGCCTATCAAATGCCTTGGTCATGTATTACATCTAAGTGCCAATCAAATGCCTTGGTCTGGCATGACATCTATGTGCCAATCAAATGCCTTGGTCTTATATGACATCTATGTGGCAATCAAATGCCTTAGTCTTGCTTGATATCTATGTGGCAATCAAATGCCTTGGTCTTGCATTACATCTATGTGCCAATCATATGCCTTGGTCTTATATGACATCTATGTGGCAATCATATGCCTTGGTCTTGCATTACATCTAAGTGGCAATCATATGCCTTGGTTTTGCATGACATCAATGTGCCAATCAAATGCCTTGGTCTTGCATTACATCTATGTGTCAATCATATGCCTTCGTCTTGTATGACATCTATGTGCCAATCAAATGCCTTGGTCATGTATTACATCTAAGTGCCAATCAAATGCCTTCATCTTGTATAGAATCTATGTGCCAATCAAATGCCTTGGTCTTGCATTACATCTAAGTGGCAATCATATGCCTTAGTCATGTATGACATCTATGTGCCAATCAAATGCCTTGGCTTTGCATGATATCTATGTGCCAAAACAAATGCCTTGGTCTTGCATGACATCTAAATGGCAATAAAATGCCTCAGCCTTGCATGTTATCTATGTGGCAATCATATGCCTTGGCCTTGCATGATATCAATGTGGCAATCAAATGCTTTGGTCTTGTACGGCATCTATGCCCCAATCAAATGCCTAGAGCATTCAAGTTAATACTCAAACAATTAGAAAACAGTGGAAAGCACAGATAATAGATTACAAATATTTGCTCAGAAATTCACTTGGGAAAAACTATGTTGCATCTGTGATTCGACTCAGCATGCAAGCATTTCAAGGTACTGGACAGAGCATCTATGTGACCTGAAATGCTTGGCAAGTTTTTTACTGACCTTTCCAACATGACTTTTGTGATTATAAATTCCTTCTCTAAAGTCAACTGTTCTGCCTGCATATTGAACAGTACAAATGCTGCACATCAGGACACAAATGACATTTTTACAGACCCATCCTACTCTTTAGTAACTACTGTTTATGAACTCTTAAAGCAGTAGCCTCAGACACATATACACATTCATTTGTAAATCTGTATATTCCTACTTTCATGTTATGATTTGAGTTCAACTGTTCATGCATTGGGTGACCTTTTAAATTGTTGGTTCATCAATAGACAACCATAACTGGTGCTTTGAAGACCTGATTTAGACATAAAGAGGAATCAATACATACAATGGTCCAGAGCTTCTGACAAGTCAAATTTTGCCATTTATGAAATTACCAATTGCTAACTTGGCATGTTGAAAATTTGTCAAAGGGTGCTCATAACTATTCTATACAATTATTTAGTATTTGTATTATGTTTCCTTGATTATTTAAATAACCTACAGCCTCAAACAATAAGACAATATTTATTTAAACAGCCTACAGCCTGAAACCATTAGAAGGTAATTATTTAAACAGCCTACAGCCTCAAACAAGACAGTAATTATTTAAATAGCCTAAAGCCTCAAACCATAAGACAGTAATTATTTAAAAAGCCTACAGTCTCAAACCATAAGACAGTAATTATTTTAACAGCCTACAGCCTCAAACAAAAATAGAGTAATTATTTAAACAGCCTAAAGCCTCAAAACATATAACAGTAATTGTTTAAATAACCTACAGCCATTCGTCTAAATTCCCATGACTTCTCTAAATGTCATAGCAGAATGACTGCCACTGGTTGATTACATTGGTAATGAGTTTTAACACCAGTCTATGCAATATAAATGTAGTCTAGGCAAATTACTAATCCAACTTGCTCTGTCACCCTCTTTAAATATTCATGATTATTATTATCGTTTTTTTTTAAAAAAAAAATAATAATAATAATAATTATTATTATTATTATTATTATTATTATTATTATTTTTATTATTATTATTATGTAATGTCAGAAAATCTTATTAATATGTTTAATAAAGAAAACAAATGATATGGGTATATTAATCCATATAATATAGTAATCATGATAAAGACAGATATATCAAAAGTTAGGTCAACAGACTGATAATAGACAAACAGACAGCTGTAAGATACATGCAGATTTATGGACTGATTAAGACATAAAAATGACATGCCTTAGAAGCAGCGATAAGAGCCGAATATCTTGAACTGAGCTGGGTCAGTTGTGAAGTTAGCCGGTTGTCCGTTGTGGACTGTACAAGTCCCTGGGCCCCCTCAGCCAGTTCATCAAACTTTGTCTGCTGATTCATCACCTCTTCATGTACAGCCTGGAAGCAAGATGATGGGAAATGCACAGTATTCAAAATAATTATCTCTAATGCAAGAGTACAGTATTAAAACATAATTATCTTTAGTGAAAGAGTACAGTATTCAAAATAACTATTTTTAATGTAAAAGCACAGAATAAATCGTTAAAAAAATGCTGAAAATGAATCCATTTGTTCAAGACACTGTCAAAGTTGTGTCATCCTGCCTGGAAATCCCTTTAATATGACAAGCTCTGAGGTCAACAAGTGCTGCAATCTGATGGTGGGTAGTTTTGAATATCCTGAATAACTTGGGTTTACAGCGGTACCATCCATGACAAAACCCTTGCTAAAATATCTTGTATATCAATTATGTACCTTGTCATATCAATTACGTACCTTGTCATATCAATTATGTACCTCTGTCATATTATTTATGTATCTTGTCATATCAATTATGTACCTTGTCATATCAATTACGTATCTTGTTATATCAATTACATACCTTGTCATATCAATTATGTATGTTGTCATATCAATTATGTACCTTGTCATATTAATAATGTACTTTGTCATATCAATTATGTAACATGTCATATCAATTATGTATCTTGTCATATCAATTATGTATCTTGTCATATCAATTATGTACCTTGTCATATCAATTATGTATCTTGTCATATCAATTATGTACCTTGTAATATTAATTACGTATCTTGTTATATCAATTATGTACCTTGTAATATCAATTACGTACCTTGTCATATCAATTATGTACCTTGTAATATCAATTACGTACCTTGTCATATCAATTATGTATCTTGTCATATCAATTATGTACTTTGTCATTAGTAGTGTAACACTTATTGTATTGACCTTTCAATGAGGTAAAAGTATGCCCATTAGTGATAGGTCTTGCTAGATGTCAATCATGTGTCAAGCACTACACAGATTTTCACATCTTAAAATCACTTCTACTTACATTCTGTTTCTCCAGCTGTCCTGTTTTCTCCTCCAGTGTGGCCTTGAGTTCTGCCTCGGCCCTGATGTTTGACTCCGTGTCCTTGATCCACTGGTTCAGTTCTTCATACTGCTCTTCATACATCAGCCAGTCATCACGCAGCTTCTCTGAAGTAGGTATAATCAACATGGAAAAAACTTATCACATGAAAAGCAGGACTTCTGCACCATCTGACACACGGAACTAGTTACCACTGGATTATTAGTTACCACTGGATTATTAGTTACCACTGGATTATTAGCTAGCACTGGCTTATTAGTTACCACTGGATTATTAGTTACCACTGGCTTATTAGTTACCACTGGATTATTAGTTACTACTGGATTATTAGTTACCACTGGCTTATTAGTTAGCACTGGCTTATTAGTTAGCACTGGATTATTAGTTAGCACTGGATTACTGGATTATTAGTTAGCACTGGATTATTAGTTAGCACTGGATTATTAGTTAGCACTGGATTATTAGTTACTACTGGATTATTAGATAGCACTGGATTATTAGTTACCACTGGATTATTAGTTACCACTGGATTATTAGTTACCACTGGATTATTAGTTACCACTGGCTTATTTGTTACCACTGGATTATTAGTTACCACTGGATTATTAGTTAGCACTGGATTATTAGTTAGCACTGGATTATTAGTTACTACTGGATTATTAGTTAGCACTGGATTATTAGTTACCACTGGATTATTAGTTAGCACTGGATTATTAGTTACCACTGGATTATTAGTTACCACTGGATTATTAGTTACCACTGGCTTATTTGTTACCACTGGATTATTAGTTAGCACTGGATTATTAGTTAGCACTGGATTATTAGTTAGCACTGGATTATTAGTTAGCACTGGATTATTAGTTACCACTGGATTATTAGTTACCACTGGATAATTAGTTAGCACTGGATTATTAGTTAGCACTGGATTATTAGTTACCACAGGATTATTAGTTACCACTGGATTATTAGTTACCACTGGATTATTAGTTACCACTGGATTATTAATTAGCACTGGATTATTAGTTACCACTGGATTATTAGTTAGCACTGGATTATTAGTTACCACTGGATTATTAGTTACCACTGAATTATTAGTTAGCACTGGATTATTAGTTACCACTGGATTATTAGTTAGCACTGGATTATTAGTTAGCACTGGATTATTAGTTAGCACTGGATTATTAGTTACCACTGAATTATTAGTTAGCACTGAATTATTAGTTACCACTGGATTATTAGTTACCACTGGATTATTAGTTACCACTGGATTATTAGTTATACTTGACTGTGGGTACTTTCTCAACAAGCAGAGTAAACACCTAACAAACTGTTTAAGGATATGTCTTGTGTTTACTACTTACTAAGATACAGGACAGAATTTAGAATCAGTAACAGTCATGCAGTTAGTGGTTCCATGCAATAATAGGTGGAAATCCTTTAAGTGATCCAACTTCAAACCAGTGATGTACAAGTGAAAATGGGTCAACAGGTATTACCTAAGACTTCTAATCCTAACACTATCAATATAAACAAGAAAGCTCCAGTTGACAAGTAATTTTGAAATATTAAGAAATTTGTCTCCATGTATTCTGAAAATGTTTAGTGACAGACTAATTATTATATAAACTGTTAGGAGTATCAGCCCTATTTAAACATCATAAGACTCACAGGGTGTACCAGCCCTATTTAAACTTTGTAAGACTTACAGGGTGTACCAGCCCTATTTAAACTTTGTGAGACTTACAGGGTGTACCAGCCCTATTTAAACTTTGTAAGACTTACAGGGTGTACTAGCCCTATTTAAACTTTGTAAGACTTACAGGGAGTTAACCCTATTCAAATATCACAAAATTTACTGGCAGTCAACCTTATTTAAACTTCATAAGACTTACATGGAGTTAACCTTATTCAAACTTCATAAGACTTACATGGAGTTAACCCTATTCAAACTTCATAAGACTTACATGGAGTTAACCCTATTCAAACTTCATAAGACTTACAGGAAGTCAACCCTATTCAAACTTCATAAGATTTCTAAAAATGTTTGGACTTTTTCTTCCTTTACCATATTCATAAGACCCTAACTACTTCAAAATACAATAGCCCACTTTATCTTGATAACATTTAGGATTTTAAAAATCATATTTCTTTTGAAATATATGAAATTGTATCCTATGCTCTTTGAAATCGTCTGTATACAGAATATTCTGCTGAACAAAACTTGGAATTTGATTACCTAACATATTCTGCAACTCAGTGATGTCAGTTTCAAATCCTTCAAAGTCATTGGTAAGCATGTTAAGCTCTTCTCGAATCAGTTCCTGACCCTGAGCAGATGTCTCCGGAAGAACAATATCTCCTTTAGCCAAAGTGTCATCTAACTTTTCTCGCCCCGCCTCGCTCACTGAGATAATATCCTGTAAGAAATCAACAGCATAACAATTGAGTAACGCAAAAATGAAGTATAACCAAAAAAGGAATATATAAGGCTTTTCTTCTAAAATTAAATTAAAAAACAAGAGATTGTGAATATAATTAAGTTATGCAAAAATGTATATTTACAAGAAAAAAATAACCTTTCCAAAAAATAATGTAAATTGAAAACAATTTGCTAAATCATTTCTCATTTGTGGATCATATGTAATGTGAGTATTTTTTACCATTAAACTTCACTCTCACATTCAATATGAGTACCATTCATCAAACTCTGCACAAAAGATAGCCAATGAAATTCTACTTTGGATGCTTCAAGCATCATACATTTTTATGACCTTGCATGAAAATAAAGAAGATATAGGGAATAATTTCTTAAAGACTTACAGCCACTTTTTGAAGCTGTGCCTCAATGGTTGACCTGTCTCCACGAACATCACTACAGGCATTCATCTTATCAATGGTGGCACTCAGCCATTCAGAAGTGCCCATGTACGAGTCCCGGTACAACTGATGATCTCGCACATACTTTTCACAATTGCTCTGGAGCTCCTATGTAAATAAGCATATAATACAGCATGAGAAAAATAAAATGTCTCAAAAGCATCACTAGCAACTACCATTACTTACTGTGACATACAATGGCTAGAACTATGGATTGGATCAAACTTGCACTGTCTTGTCAAGTTTATGGAACAGATCAAACTTGCTTTGTCTTGTTAACTTTATGGAACAGATCAAACTTGCTTTGTCTTGTCAAGTTTATGGAACAGATCAAATTTGCATTGTCTTGTCAAGTTTATGGAACAGATCAAATTTGTTTTGTCTTGTCAAGTTTATGAAACAGATCAAACTTGCTTTATCTTGTCAAGTAGATGGAACAGATTAAACTTGCTTTGTCTTGTCAAGTTGATGGAACAGATCAAATTTGCATTGTCTTGTCAAGTTTATGAAACAAATCACATTGCATTGTCTTGTCAAGTTTATGGAACATATCAAACTTGCACTGTCTTGTCAAGTTTATGGAACAGATCAAACTTGCTTTGTCTTGTTAAGTTTATGGAACAGATCAAACTTGCTTTGTCTTGTCAAGTTTATGGAACAGATCAAACTTGCTTTGTCTTGTCAAGTTTATGGAACAGATCAAACTTGCTTTGTCTTGTCAAGTTGATGGAACAGATCAAATTTGCATTGTCTTGTCAAGTTTATGGAACAGATCAAATTTGTTTTGTCTTGTCAAGTTTATGAAACAGATCAAACTTGCTTTATCTTGTCAAGTAGATGGAACAGATTAAACTTGCTTTGTCTTATCAAGTTGATGGAACAGATCACATTGCATTGTCTTGTCAAGTTTATGGAACAGATCAAACTTGCTTTGTCTTGTCAAGTTTATGGAACAGATCAAACTTGCTTTGTCTTGTCAAGTTTATGGAACAGATCAAATTTGCATTGTCTTGTCAAGTTTATGGAACAGATCACATTGCATTGTCTTGTCAAGTTTATGGAACAGATCAAACTTGCACTGTCTTGTTAAGTTTATGGAACAGATCAAACTTGCTTTGTCTTGTTAAGTTTATGGAACAGATAAAACTTGCTTTGTCTTGTCAAGTTTATGGAACAGATCAAACTTGCTTTGTCTTGTCAAGTTGATGGAACAGATCAAATTTGCATTGTCTTGTCAAGTTTATGGAACAGATCAAATTTGTTTTGTCTTGTCAAGTTTATGAAACAGATTAAACTTGCTTTGTCTTGTCAAGTTGATGGAACAGATCAAATTTGCATTGTCTTGTCAAGTTTATGGAACAGATCACATTGCATTGTCTTGTCAAGTTTATGGAACAGATCAAACTTGCACTGTCTTGTCAAATTTATGAATCAGATCAAACTTGCATAGTCTTGTCAAGTTTATGAAACAGATCATATTGCATTGTCTTGTCAAGTTTATGGATTGGATCAAACTTGCATTGCCAAGTTTATATAACAGATCGAACTAGCATTGTCTTGTCAAGATGATGGATCAAATAAAAATTGCATTGTTTTGTCAAGTTTATGAACTGCAACAGACAAATGTATGGATCAGATCAAACTTGCATTGTCTTGTCAAGTTTATGGATCAGATTCAATGGTCATGGGTGAAAAACGGTGGTCATAACAGAATGTTGCTGTTTTGCCTTCAAGATTTATTTTAATTATTTGATATTAGGACCCCATACAGAAATTTTGGTTCCTCTCTATGCTACGATTACACAGGGTCTCTGGCATTTGCAGCATTTATCATATGCAATATTAAATATCATTACAGTGTTTATCTTTGTACAGTGTTCATTATTGTACCGTGTCCATCCTTGTACAGTGATTATCTTTTTACAATATCTTTCTTTCTAAATGTCTATCCGTGTACACTGTCCATCTTGTACATTGTCTTTCTTTCTACAATATTTATCCCTGTCTTACGTACTTACTTGCCAAAGATTATATACAATATTAAATCTGCTACATGAATCAACATTCTAAATTATAAAACCAACATGACATCTGCGGAATCAATACTATACATGATCTATCAGAGTGACTTACCCTGGCATCCAGACACATGATACGGTACCGCTCTACGATCTGTCGTATCTGGTTCATGAGGTTGGTGTCGTTACTGGCCTCTTTCAGCATTTGGGCCTTGTCATTCAGGTTGTCAATTGCACTCTGCTGGGAGGCAATGTTCAGCTGAAGAACCTGCGCAACGAACAAATTCATACAATCAACATTTTAGCCATTTTTTGTATTTGCACAAAGAACATTTTTATACAATCAACAAAATTTTAGCCATTTTTTGGTATCTGCGCAAAGAACACTTTTACATAATCAACAACACTTTAGCCATTTTTTGGTATCTGCGCAAAAGAACACTTTATACAATCTAAATCTAAAATATTTTAACTATTTTCTGTATCTGCACAAATTATACAATCAAAAATATTTTAAATTATTTCTGCATCTGCACAAAAGAAACTTTTACACAATCTTCAAACTTTTAGCCATTTTGTACATCTGCACCTAAATGTAACCTGTTTGAGTTGAAAAAGTCTTGTAGATGTACAGGAAGTAGATATATTTTTAGACAAAAAAGATGAAACAATGCATCGATCCAGAGTTCCAGATATAACCAGGAATTCTTTTAAGCCTGTATCATGTATGAAAAATACAAAAGATATACACTGACGCCTTCATATAAAAGACATCTGCACATGATGACAGGTAGCAACCCTTATTCTTCAAATTCAAATAGAAAGTTTACCATAACATAAATGACAACTGTCTATAAAAACAGTGTTGTAATATCTTTACATATATTTTTAATTGTATTTTAATGCTAGAGTACAGGTATTTAAAATACCTATCTATTTAAACCAAGATAACCCAATATATTGTAAAGCCTGTCCTACATTTAGCTGGAAACACAAACTCTATAAAACTGCTTTATTAAAAAATAGCTTTAACACTGACCTTGACCTAGTTGGTGGACAAGCCATTATGACTATGGATGCCAAAGTGACAGTTACATTGAACTTCTGCCATTTATACCAAACCATACAAAACGTTCCTCCCATCAAATAAATATTACAATAAACTTCCTCTAATAGTGAAATGTAGCAACAAAGCAGTACTTTTAACAAGACTCAAGCAAATAAGATGTTACATTGTAAACTTTGGTTCACCTTTACTCTCTCTAGCTGCAGTTTTTTCTCCTGAAGTGTGTTCTGAAGTTGTCGTTCTGCCATAATTTGGTTCTCCAAATCACGCAGCCAGCGACTCAGCTGCTCTATGCTGCTGTCATATGTTGTCCACTGGGCTAATGTGCCTTCTAGCTTATTCCTCGTCTCATTTAGGTCTCCAGATAAAGCATCATACTCAGCCTGCAAGCCTTGCATCTCGCGGCGTATATTGTCACGGCCAGCCACAGAAGTATTTGGTAGCACAATCTGGAGGTTATCGAGTGCAATTTGAAGCATGTGCAAACCCTCCTCCTTGTCCGCATTCAGATTCTGAAAATAGGTATTAATCATGCCATTTAGTTATCTAATATTCCATTTGTAAACATGCTTTAAAAGCCGATAATTGAAAACTAAACACGTCTTTTAAATCTGTAATATTAATATAAAATAAACACCTATACTACCTATGTTAAAAACAATATATATATATATATATATATATATATATATATATATATATATATATATATATATATATATATATATATATATAATCAACTACCTTTGCAATTTTACAAAAATATATACAAGATAACCTATTCTCACAAACCTACTCATAGAGAAAACCAACATAATTTTCTTTAGTAATGTGCAAGAGGCATGCTTCATATTTTGTAAAATTCACAAAACATTAATATGGGAAATTTTTTTTGTTTTGTTAACCATTGAACATAATTACAAGCAATTCACATGTATTTTTTCCACACACAATGCCCAGAATTTCTCTGAATCCATGATATACCTACCCAATGTTAAGTAATTTAAAACCTATCCAATGTTAAGTAATTTAAAACCTACCCAATGTTAAGTAATTTAAAACCTACCCAATGTTAAGTAATTTAAAACCTACCCAATGTTAAGTAATTTAAAACCTACCCAATGTTAAGTAATTTAATACCTACCCAATGTTAAGTAATTTAAAACCTACCCTATTTTTTAAGAAATATATGAGTCATTGATGGTCATAAGGTTTATCGTACCACCTACCAAATAAAAGATAATTTCATAAATGGTGCTAAATAAATGTGAGAAACAATTCAAACGTCAGAGTTGTGCCATGTGATGTACATAGTTAATTAGTTTAAAAACTATGTACATAGTTAATTAGTTTAAAAACTATGTACATAGTTAATTAGTTTAAAATCCAATCAACATCTTATGTTTCTACAAGAAGGCAAAACAAACCAACTAAAGAAATGAATTCAAGTAAACATCCCTCAATACTAAATACTATTAAACATTTAAATAGAAAAATTCCTACCTCTCAAGTATTGATTGCTCATATTCATTTCTTAATGTGATTGCTAGAAGTTTTACTATAAAAACAGTCAAGTTGAAAACAATTTTTTTTACAAACCAGAAAGAACTTTTTACTATCAACTGATCCGAACCACAGCCTTATCATGAAGTGTTCTTACAGAATGAAATGGTGTAAAAGGGATACCATTCCAAAAACTTAATCAAGTCGTACAACCTATAGACAAAACTTCAATGAAGGGAGGTATTATCTAACTAACTCGAAGGCCAAAAACAATCAATTAAAAGATATATAAAAGATACCAGAGAAGCTAATAGATACCAGAGAATCTAAAAAGTTGACAAGATCAGCAATTTGCAAATGCTATTTTTGGAGACCCCAAAACAAGGCTTGATTAAAAGCTAAAAATGGTTGGCTATCAAAATGTGACTACATTTACTTACCTTTTTAAAATACTGCTATGAAAGTAAAACACATAGATCAGGAACAGACAATGCATTAAGCATATTGTAATATAGTTTTGAGATAAAAAATGTATTAAAAAAATCAAAGACCATGTGCATTCTGCTTCCATTTAATTTAAAATAGGCAATCATCTAAATATGAAAGTCTAAGGCAACATGGCAATGTGAAAACTGAAGCATAGATTTAAAACATGGCCTTGACCCATGTCATAAAGTTGAACAAGCGTGTTGCAGACTGAATAGTATAACTTTGTAAAGACTGGTCTCAGGCATGAATAGTCTAGCATTATGATAATTGATATCCAATGTATGAATAGTCTAGCATTATGATAATTGATATCCAATGTATAAATAGTCTAGCATTATGATAATTGATATCCAATGTATGAATAGTCTAGCATTATGATAATTGATATCCAGTGTATAAATAGTCTAGCATTATGATAATTGATATCCAGTGTATAAATAGTCTAGCATTATGATAATTGATATCCAATGTATGAATAGTCTAGCATCATGATAATTGATATCCAATGTATAAATAGTCGAGCTTTATGATAATTGATATCCAACGTATGAATAATATAGCTTTAATAATTGATATCCAATGTATGAATAGAATAGTTTTATGATAATTGATATCCAATGTATGAATAGCCTAGCTTTATGATAATTGATATCCAATATATGAATAGCCTAGCTTTATGATAATAGATATCCAATGTATGAATAGCATAGCTTTATGATAATTGATATCCAATGTATGAATAGCCTAGCTTTTATGATCAATGAACAAAGAATGATAAGTCCAGTTTATGATGATTGATATCTCATGCATGAATAGTCCAGTTAATGATAATTGATATCTCAAGTATGAATAGTCCAGTTGATGATGTTTGATATCTCAAGTATGAATAGTCCAGTTTATGATGATTAATATTTCATGCATGAATAGTGCAGTTAATGATAATTGATATCTCATGTATGAATAGTCCAGCTGATGATGATTGATATCTCAAGTATGAATAGTCTAGTTTATGATGATTAATATCTCAAGCATGAATAGTCCAGTTGATGATAACTGATATCTCATGTATAGATAGTCCAGTTTATGTTGATTGATATCTCAAACATGAATATAATTAATCACGAGATTTAGTTAGCAAATTGATTCATCCCATTCAAGAACATTATCTATCATGAGATTTTGAAATATAATCAAAGAAAAAATTTAACCAAAACTTTAAAATGCTTCTGTGACTTTGATGCTAAGTTGAAAGGGATGAATGAATGACCTTTGCTTCATTCTCTTATGTGCCAAATATTGACAGAATCCATTAAAAGATTTAAGAAATGTACTCAAACGGAAAACTTAAGGTAACATACATGTACTCAAATAGAAAACTTTAGCCCCCCAAAAATTAACTCTGACATTCATTCCATGGTCAATTATGGAGAATAGAAAAGATAAGCAAATGAAATACTTCAACCCATGCATTAATGCAATTTTTTTTATTACAGTAACACTGACCCAAGATAATGGAGTAAATAACAATGTCAATAACAAACTGCCTTTGTTTCATGATGATTCATCGCATACATATACAAATTCTATCCCAAGTGAAGGACATGCAAACTGATGAACTTTAATATAAATTTTCTGAACCCAAGGTCAAAGGGGTGAATAAGCATGTCATATAATAAACTACCAAGTTTCATCATGATTTTCCACAACTATGAACTAAACCCAAAAAGGGATTTTGGAAACATTAAGCAAATGATAAATTTAAAAAAAATCACTAAAATCTGAACACAAATTTTCCAATACAGCTACCTTGACCACAAAGGTCAAAAAGCTTAAAAAAGTGTCCAGAATGAATTAGCATCACAATTTGTCATGCCCTAGTATGATGAGAATTCATCAAGGTGTTTGGCAAATATATGAAAATTAAAATCATTTACTAAAGCCTTGAGAAAATATAGGCACCATAGGAAAAAAAAAGGCCTGTGTTTCAATAATGTGGGCTTTACAAAATGGAATCAAACAGAAAGTAGACAATAACTAACCTCCATCTTGTCATTAAAAGTTTTAGGTCACAATGACTTAAGGCAAAAAAAAAAGCTGTTTAATATTATAGTGGTTATGTAATCGTTATCAGGGATATTCCTGGAATTGGCTAGTGTCAACTTGTAAGAAATATACACAGAGTCTAACTAAACTCCTTAAAGATGGTGTTTATCTTGCTTCCAGTGCAGTATAAAGAGATATCTAGTCACTGGCCCATCATGATTGTCCATTGGTTTTGTTAGCTACGAAAATCTGCAATTATTTTTTAAACAACTGTTTTAAAATAAACTTGTATCGCTGTTTGAAACCTCCTCTAATCCTTCTACTGACCTCCTCTAATCCTTCTACTGAAAGCCTCTAATCCTTCTACTGACCTCCTCTAATCCTTCTACTGAAATGATGTGACAGCTAAAAAATACCATAATATGTATCTGACTCTGAAACAATGGTATTGTAAAACAAGAAATTGAATTGCTTCTGAATCGAGAATTACTAAGGTAAGAATATCAAAGCTATCATGACAAGTGAGGTAAAAAGAAAAGTTTACCTGTAATTTTTGTATTCTCTCCTGTACGAGTCGTTTATCCCCACTGACATCGCTGTGAGCAGACAACTTGTTCCTCATCTCATGTATCCAGTTCTTGCACTGTTTGAATGAGGACTCGTATGCCTGATGGTCCAATACATACTGCTCCCACCGCCGACAAAGTTCCTAAAAGAAAAAAAAGTCACTATAAATATGCTTTTCCTGATAATAAAAGAATGATACTATGTATTGACTTAATTTTACAAAATTTATTTAATTCATTCTCTTTTTGTTCAAATACTTTAGAACTATTGAAAAACCTTGTACTTTATAATGATGCTTTTATTCTATGCCAAACCATCACATGTACAATACTTGGTCTTTTAAGTTTGAGTGTCAACTTTTTCAATAAGATCAAAATGGCCTTGAGTACGTAACAGCCATTTGGTTGTCATCCCTAAAAACTGGGGAGAAAAAAATATACTTTGATCACATACAATCATAGACAACTAGCAACAAATTTTAAATACCCACCTTCAAGTTGACGGCCAGTGTTTGATACTTGGTGGTCATCTGTGACGACTGACTTGCAACACGAGTGTCAGTGCTAACCCTTACTAGATCTTGAGCCGAGTCACTGAGTGAGTCAATCTCGCGCTGCTTTGATACCAAATCCTTCTGCAAAGCTTTCAATTTCTCCAGTTGCGTCTGCTTTTCCTTTAGTGAAGATTTCAGTTCTGTGTCTTTTGTTTTTGTCTCAATGTCCTTCAGCCATGCATTACACCTCTCAAAATGGTTATCAAATTCCTTCCATTGGTCCATGCAATTTTCAAGGTCACGTTTGGTCTATTTGGAAAGGAAATGTTATGTTAAATATCTTTTTCATTACAGCTTAAGCTGCTTACATTCATATAAAGGATAATGATACAATAATGCCACACAAACATGCATAAATAAATATCCTATACTGCAAAGATCTTACTGGAGGAATAAATGGTGAGGCTGGAGATTTCCTTACTTCCCATCACATGCTAGGACTTATCTATTTTATAAAATGGACTTCAGAGTAAATTTAAAAAAATATTTTTGTCACCTTAAAATGTGGTTTATATATTTTTAGTAAATGCACATGCCAGATTTTATTCCAGCTATCCAGTGGAGGAAATTACAACTGTAGCTTAGATAATACTACAAAAGTTTGATCCATTCTAAACTGTGAAAACTAGGCGTGTTTGCATGAGTCTGTCCTCCACTACATGATTTTCTAATATGTGTAATAACTCAAACATAAATAACGTAGGTGATTTGCTGATGTGCACATCAGGTGATAATCATAAGATTCACTGAAGTTTTCATAGTGATTCACTGAAATATGCATGACTATTTGTTTACATAACATTTTCCAAGTTTTCATAGTGATTCACTGAAATATGTATGGCTATTTGTTTACATAACATTTTCCAAGTTTTCATAGTGATTCACTGAAATATGCATGACTATTTGTTTACATAACATTTTCCAAGTTTTCATAGTGATTCACTGAACTATGCATGACTATTTATTTACAATAACATGCCTGACTATTTGTTTACAATAACATGCATGACTATTTGTATTCACAATGTTTGTCATAGAATGCATCTCTTATAAAAATTGACAGTGATTTATATATGTGGATATCATCAGCTACTAAAGAAAAAGGGCAATAAATCTAACAATAACTGCTGGTGCAATGGAGTTTGTTGACAATTACCATAATAATTAATAAGTCTGATGGTAATCCATTAATAAAATGGGAAATTAGTTGCAGTATTTTGTCACACACTGCATTTCATTGAAATAAAAAAAATGACCAAACTCTATTAAAAATTGGAACAAATGATTTTTTGATATGTGCATTTTCAATTAATATTTCATGACATGTATAAAAACATCTGGAATAGATGTGCTAACAAGATTGTGGTCTGGATGAAAGGATTTCTACACACACATCTACAGAGGCAGGGGTATATGAAGCAAATTTCAACAGCTGCTGAGAGAAGGACACTGGTATTTAGCCACACACACAAAAATACACAAACCTTAAAAACCTCAAATAATGTTGTATATAACTCAGTATCCTAAATAATAATTAAGGCCAGAAATTCAAGTGCTGGAATGAAAAACTTCTATTGTAAAGAGAATTTCTACATGAAAAATACTATTGAAACAAGAGCCCATTTATGGTGAAATTGAGGCCCATTTTGCCTGATGACACATACATAAATCTTTTTTTTCAATGATCAAATGGAAACAAGAATATTATATGCACTCTTACCTTCTGTAAGGCAGTAACAAAGGCTTCCCAGTCTGCCCTAAGAGCCTCTGTTTCCCTGACAATAATATCCTTGCCCTGCGGTGCAGTATTGGGCAACACTTTCTCAGCTAGGGCAATAATATTCTTCACCTTAGGTTCACCCTCCATTTTAGTGGCTAGAATATCCTATTGAGAGAGACAAAAACAGCATCACAATCATGGAACCTGTAACTAATCTCTCATGAAGGAATAATTAAACAAACCTCTAAATCAAGCACTCATATAATCCTATCATTGAACCTAGAAATCAAATTCTCAAAATGGAACAATCCTATCAATGAACCTAGAAACCAAGCTCTCAGAATGGAACAATCCTATCACTGAACCTAGAAATCAGGTTTGTTTTAAAAATGGAACAATCCTATCATGGAACATAGAAATTAACCTCTCATAATGGAATAATCCTATCATGTAATCTAGAAATCAAACTCTCAAAATTCTGTCAACTTGTAAGAGTCAGACAGGTTCAAGTCTTACAGTCATTCTCAAATGTTTTATTTAATCAAAAGGTCTCTTTATTTTATACTTCCATAGGAGAGTTTAATATTTATGCAAATTGTGTGGTACAGTGCAAAAATTCTCCATTCTATAATTAGATTTTAAAAACTTTTCAATGCTAGGATATAAGTTTCGGAAACAACAGGAAAAAGCAAAATAAAAAAAAAACAAATATTAACAAGCAGCTTCTGCAAGAAAAGTGTTATGGCATTGCATATATCTACTTAGAAATCAACATCTTCAGGATGGTCATACCCTTTAAATTTGATGGTAATAACAATATCCAAAACCAGTTCAAATTTTCAGATACTGGTTCTTGAAGATTAAAATTTTTATAAATCTGGACATATATACATTTGAATTAGAACATAGTATGCATAAGAAACCATATAAGAATCTGTCAAAAAGTTAATAACATTAGATGTTAGAAAAGAAAGACTGAATTGTGCACTATACACCTGTCCCATATATTGTCTACAACAATTGATCCCCTGGCCTAAATATTATGCAACACAACACAATTAAGCTGATTAGATCAGGATACTAGATCTAACACTACACCAACAAATCAAAAGCAAAATCGACATGGCACACAAAACAGACAAAATGTGATAAAAAGATAGAACTAACATTTCATTTATCTTGTAACAAAAGTCTATGTTTCATTCTGAATTGTACTTTATCCATCATTATTAAACAAGAAACTGAAAGCATGTTACCTGCATTACATACAACTGACAATGATTTAATGTTTGTACTTTTCCTTAATTTTATTGAGTAATTTGTTGGATTATTTTTCCCAGACACTGAAGTCATGAAAGCTCTTGAGCCCAAGTCTAAGACTCACTGAAAACCAATCAAAAATGCTGTAAATTCATTCCCCTCCTCCTGCCATGATTGGTTGAGTTTGAGATTCTTTCCAAGACAATCAAAAATGCTGTAAATTCCCTCCTCTCATCGTGCCATGATTGGTTGAGTTTGAGAGTCATTCGAAGCCAATCAAAACTGCTGTAAATTCCTTCCCCTGTGATCAGTTTAACACAAAGTCTTATGCTCAAACTTAAACTAAAAAAACTCTGTATAGCTTTTAAACCATGTCAAAACAATAACCACAGTTTCCAGATCATGTCAGGAGAATGGCCATAGCTTTCAGACCATGTCAGGACAATGACAATAGCTTGCAAACCATGTCAGGATAACAACAATAGCTTACCGACCATGACAAGACAATGACCACAGATTTCAGACCGTGTCAGGACAATGACAATAGCTTACCGACCATGTCAGGATAACAACAATAGCTTACCAACCATGACAAGACAATGACCACAGATTTCAGACCATGTCAGGACAATAACAATAGCTTACTGACCATGTCAGGATAAAAACAATAGCTTACCAACCATGACAAGACAATGACTACAGATTTCAGACCATGTCAGGACAATGACAATAGCTTGCAAACCATATCAGGATAATGACAATAGCTAACCAACCATGACAAGACAATGACCACAGATTCCAGACCATGTCAGGACAATGACAATAGCTTACCGATCATGTCAGGATAACAACAATAGCTTAACGACCATGACAAGACAATAACCATAGCTTACCATGTCAGAATAATGATCAGAGCTTTTGCATAATGTCAAAACAATGAGCATGACTGTTTCAAAATTAATGTCAATTTTAAGATCATTCCATTCAGACCTTCTATTTCCAAAAACAATAATAAGGTTATTTTTCTCTAACAATTAAAATGTTCATTATCAATATTAGTCTGCTTTTCTAATTGTATATATGAAAAATATATATTATCCACTGTAAAGTCATCCGAGTATGAACTACCATGCAGCATGCAGTTTTACTTGACTCTGTGCATGCAATATTTTCAATATTGAATACTTTCAAAAAAAATCAAACACCATGCATCAAGATAATCTTATTTATTAGTTATCAACATATTATTCCTTTAAACTATCATGCACTAGAAAATCATATTCAAGATTTGCTGACATAAGACATTTCAACTATTTGAAGGATTTGTGGCTGAAATACAGTAGCATCAAGTAACATGTCAACTTATGTAACATGCAATGAAAACCTAGCAAGCTGAAAGGATGGTAACATCATGAGTACCTTAGATGGCACATTATAAGAGCAATGGGTCATTCAAACTTACAATGAACATGACCTCTGACCTTCTGACCACATAATTTAAACATTATTCTTTCAATCACAGTTCCCTCGACATTCATATTTTGATCCCAAAATCAATCGGAATATTCCTTTACCCAAAGTATAGCCCATCCAGTAACTTTAGTAATGGTCAGTGGTAAAGAACTAATATTATTTTTGTTGACACCAGTTTTTTTCCTTTAATTACAATGACCATAACTTTTTACTTTTGATCCACATATCATTAGTTTCTTCCTGTAATCACAATGACCTTGACTTTTGATCCCCATATCATTAGCTTCTTCCTGTAATCACAATGACCTTGACTTTTGATCAACATATCATTAGCTTCTTCCTGTAATCACAATGACCTTAACTTTTGATCCCCATACCATTAGTTTCTTCCTTTAATAACAATGAACTTGACTTTTGATCCACATTTCATTAGGCTTCTTCCTTTATCTCATGTGCAAGTCATCAACAAAGTTTAGTCCAGGTATGTGATGTAAAATGAAGTTTACAACTTTCATTCTTTAAGTCACAGTGACTTCACATTTGACGTTGAAAATGAACAGGCTTTTTGCTTACCCCAAGTATATGCCATCTACAAATGTGTTGTATCTTCAGATTTTGGAGAACTCAAGTTATTGTTGGAGAACAAAATTTTCCATAGATGGACATCATAGCAAAATGCACTCCACTTTATGATGGGCATGTAAAAATCAAGAAAATACAAGACATACCTCATCCATAAAAAAGTAAATTAAACATTATTTAATTTAATTTTCTTGTTAATTTTCTTGCATTAGGTCAAATAATTTATTATAGATCCATATTCAAACAGTGCCACCTGTTGTGAAATTGAAAACTTGAAAGATGGAGGTGATCAAAGATGGGAACAACTTAGTAATCATAGCCTACTAGCTTTCACTACACAAAATTCAGACTGATCATCGTACAATAAAATATCATTCATGTATATTAATATAGAAAAATGCAACAATAAAATTTTAATATATTAAATACCTATATATTGCAAGAAAGAAGTTGGGGTTTTGGGTTGGTTTATTTTTCCAACGTCAGTGTAGCTATCTGTTTAGGTAAATTAAATGTAATGAGATTTTTCGAATATTTGGAAATCACATTGGCAACGTTATCATTTCGGACCAACTAGGCATAGTGTGAAGTGTTTAACGAAGACTCCATGTTGATAACACCATCTGTTTAAGAGTAGAAATGATCATGCAAAAATTTTCAAGATGGCCACCATTGATCTGTACCATTTTTATATTCAAACAACTAGTCTTACTGGATCTCAAGAAGCAGGAAAAAATATGACCATTGGCAACATTTTCATACAGGTAAAAATATGACCATTGGCAACATTTTCATACAGGTAAAAATATAACCACTGGCAACAGGTGTTGAAGCTAGAATGAGATTTTCAAGATGGCCACTGTGGCAGTAGAAGTTGACCAAATCTGACAGAAAGCATCCCGGCATAGACTTAGTGGGCATTCAGCTTCATACAAATACTGCATATCTGCCTTTATATATGGCTGCCATTGTTAAAATACAAGAACGTTCAAACAACTTCTCTGCTGAATAGAATTTGACTAAACTTCACAAAAAGCATCGTGGCATAAAGGGCTTTCAAATTTCAACATATGATGCCAATCCACAATCTAATATGGCTTCTGTTATTAAAAATAGAAACGGTATGAATGAATGCTCCTCAGAACATCTTTTTAATGTATGCAAATTATAGCAAGCATTTTGGCACAAAGGGCTTTTAGGTTTCTACAAATGATATGAATCTGAGATAAGGTAAAACTGCTGTTACCAAAAGTACATACAATATGCATGCATGATATTTTTAAAAAATTAATACTGAGGTCAACAAATGGTGTGAATGGATGGACAAACATGAACATGGATGCCAAAGTCACCACAACATTCAATTTCTGCCATGCCATGACAAAAATGGATTTGATATTCCAGTTTGGACTTTGGTTAAGTTTAGCAAGAAAATTAATACTTTTTATGAAAGAAACCATCTAATAACAATTAATTTGATTCAAATGTTGATTGTTATTTAAAAATGAAGGTTACTAATAGAGATAAACATACAATATAATAAATAATACTAAATATGAAATTGAACTTTTTCTGGCTTTTATTTCCTAAATATACCTTATTTTGAACATTTTATATGGTTGTATCAATTCTATTTTTTTTTAATATCAGCATTTTGTAGGGCAAATTAAGAGAATGTACATGAGTACTATGATCTATGATGGCATTATTGGTCTAATTGCTAATTAGAGAAGAGCATGATTGAATGTCTTCATTTTACACAATGATACTGCCATAAATATCCTCACTTTACACAATGATACTGCTATAAATATCCTCATTTTACACAATGATACTGCTATAAATATCATCATTTTACACAATGATACTGCTATAAATATCCTCATTTTACACAATGATACTGCTATAAATATCCTCATTTTACACAATGATACTGCTATAAATATCCTCATTTTAAACAATGATACTGCTATAAATATCCTCATTTTACACAATGATACTGCTATGAATGTCCTCATTTTACACAATGATACTGCTATAAATATCCTCATTTTAAACAATGATACTGCTATAAATATCCTCATTTTACACAATGATACTGTTATGAATGTCCTCATTTTACACAATGATACTGCTATAAATATCCTCACTTTACACAATGATACTGTTATGAATGTCCTCATTTTACACAATGATACTGCTATAAATATCCTCATTTTACACAATGATACTGCTATAAATATCCTCATTTTACACAATGATACTGCTATAAATATCCTCATTTTACACAATGATACTGCTATAAATATCCTCATTTTAAACAATGATACTGCTATAAATATCCTCATTTTACACAATGATACTGTTATGAATGTCCTCATTTTACACAATGATACTGCTATAAATATCCTCATTTTACACAATGATATTGCTATAAATATCCTCATTTTACACAATGATATTGTTATGAATGTCCTCATTTTACACTATGATACTGCTATAAATATCCTCATTTTACACAATGATACTGTATGAATGTCCTCATTTTACACAATGATACTGTTATGAATGTCCTCATTTTACACTATGATACTGCTATGAATATTCTCATTTTACACAATGATACTGTATGAATGTCCTCATTTTACACAATGATACTGCTATAAATGTCCTCATTTTACACTATGATGCTATGACTGCAGTAAAATTTCTGCAATTTATATTGTTTTAAACCTCTCTCTGGTCAAGATCTGATAAACATGGCTACTGCTGGCATTTTACAAAGCCATAGATGACTGTAGATGTTAGCCATTTTGTTATATGGTACTAATTTCATAATTAAAGGTAATTTAAATTTAAGCTAATTTAAATTATATTACATTTCAAACTGCATCAGCAAACAAACTGAATCTGGCTATGAAAAGTTTTTTACTAAAAGGAATTTTACTGAATAGAGAACATGCCAAACATGTGGGGATAAAGAAGCAATGCATCTCTATTTACAAGAAGAAATTAACTATCAAACAAAACACGTTGACTAATAAGTAAATCTGTTATTAATAGCTCTCATATCCTATCCAGTAATCTTATACCTGAAATAAACCACATTTAGCGGTCATACTAAACTACTATTCTACTGCACACATCTTAACCCATAATCCCTCAAACAGACCCTGTCCATTTGTTATCTTTAACTTAAAAATAACATTCAAAATTAAATCATTAGAAGAAAGGATGTAGAGATATCTAAAGAAAGAAAATGTGTCTAAAGGTTTGTCTAGGCTAAATGAATGCAAAAGATAGAAGTAAAACAAAAGTTCAAAAAGCAAAGACTCAGCACAGGAAAAAGATGACTTACACAGCGTTGCTGTTAATAAACACAGGAAAGTGAAATTAAGATAAATCCATGTTAAAAGGTATAACATTCAATCTTAGAGATTTATTAAGATCTTTCTCATCTTGAAGCTCAAACATAAAACACAATGCTTTGGTTGTCATAGAAAATCAAACTATACAAGCACAATCATGGCATTATCAGCATAATGTCCGATACCAAAATCAAAATTCTTTAATATGGTATTGAATCTGATACTAAAATTTGTCACATTTTCAATGACTCGGAGCTGTTTTGGTAGTTCTGAAATTATTTTAAGCAAACTGCACATAAAATGCAAAAAAGCCTAAATCAAATAATTGTTTTCAAAAGAAGCTAGCCATAGACTAACATTTTGCTATGCTAGAATTTATAAAGGAAATTCTATGCAGGCAGTCAATTAACAAATAATAAATTGAAGCAAAATTCAATGCTTAATGCCAATTAACACACACAAAATTCCAAGTGAAATTCAATGCCAGCTGCCAATTAACAAATAATTTAAAAAATGAAGCCTTGCTAGCTCAGGTTCACAACCTATTGCATTTATAAATGTCTAATTCAACTTATTGGAAATAATACAACTCTGGAGGTTGAATTTGAGAAAAAGTTATCACTCTGAGCCAATGAAATCTAATGTTATAAAGTCAAGTACTTTTCTGATTGGCTGACACAAAATCTCAAATTCAAACTGAATCTCATAAGTAATATGATCCCCAGGCCTGGTCCTGTAGTCATGAAAAAGTATAAGCACAGAAGCTGACCTGCTCAAATTTTAAATGAATTCTGACATTCAGTAACTTCACATTTAAAATGTATATTATCTTATTATAAGTATTTCTATAACAAGACCAAATGTCAAATGCTCTGTAAAAACAATGCTTTAAAATTCTGAAGATTAGAGTTGAAGATAATATTTGTGCTCAACAGCTTCATAACTATGAGGCCTGGTTCTGTGCCATTTTTCTGTGCATGGTTTCAACTAAACTGAGGACTGGTTCTGTGCCATTTTTCTGTGCATGGTTTCAACTAAACTGAGGACTGGTTCTGTGCCATTTTTCTGTGCATGGTTTCAACTAAACTGAGGACTGGTTCTGTGCCATTTTTCTGTGCATGGTTTCAACTAAACTGAGGACTGGTTCTGTGCCATTTTTCTGTGCATGGTTTCAACTAAACTGAGGACTGGTTCTGTGCCATTTTTCTGTGCATGGTTTCAACTAAACAAGTTCAGTCCCTGGTCCCATAGTCATAAAATTGTCTTAACCAAAACTCTAAAAATAAAACATCAATTATGATTTGCCCTATTTTGTTGAAATTTGGCATGGATTTCAAAACACGAAAAATTTGATACTGAAATGTTCAGGATTGTAACTTCTCTTAAAGCAAAGTTCTACAAGATCAAAAAATTTTAAATTTGAGTACAAGTTTACTGACTGTTTCATGACTACAAGTCCTGGCCTGCCAGCATATAGTTTCACAGCTAAATACCTTTAAAACATTACTGAAAATAACTGTTGTTGTTGTTGTAGGGTTTAATGTCATTTTTCAGCACAAGATAGGCTATACATGGCAACCAGTATAACTGGCAAACACTTGGAAGAATTATTGACCCACGCGAATCTACTGGCAAAGCTTTCTCACGTACCCACATTAGCCGAGGCCAAGACTCAAACCCACGCAGACAGAGGTGAGATGTGAGTGATCCAGAAGAGTGAGTGCTTTAAACCACTCTGCCACTTTGGGCCCCCAGTGAATATAATACCAACACTGGTCTACTTGCAAGACATGTAAATATTTTGGTCAAACTTGTTTCCATCCAATCAGATTGTTAAATCAATGATAATAAGAATAGTTACTTTATTAATGGCCAAATTTATGGTATATTCAATTATTTTTATACAAGGAATGATATAAGAAGCTTGTAAACTACAACAAGTTCTTGGGATGGTTTGGCCAATTTAAATAAATTCTACTGATAGATTTTGGATACATGTGATTTACAGTTTAAATTTCATCGAACTGCAGGCAACTAACTGCTCATAGCTTTACACTTTACTTTTGAAAATGCACATCTAGCAATTTAAATTTTTTAACATCCCATTCCATAAATTTTAATCTTTAAGATATATTGAAAACATGTTTCTCAAATATTTTCATTTCTGAGTAATGCATGATAATTGGTCTGGAGAACATCCTGGATCGTTCCAATAAGCATTCATAACCACAAAACCTGCAATTCATTAATATTATCTCAATGATACTTAAAAAAGTCTTACCAGATGACTGCACCCCAAATATGTCCAAAAGATTTAGTTGTATTGTTTTTCTTATTTTTATTCTATTAAGTTTTGTACAACTAACTAGCAAAATACACTTTCAAAACACTTTGGAATGTAAAACCTTAAACTTGGATTCTTACATCTACTTCTGGCATCTGAAAATCATCCAAAGCATTGTATTAGTTGCTGGAACTTTTGAAAATAACAGTAATGCCACAATTCAATCAATCTGTGCACTTTACACCCTCCCCCTTCAACCCACTCACAAAAACAAAACATCAGAAAACGTTCATTCATATATATATGTAACATGTTTATATTTCTTACACTGTCATGCAGACCACTTGGAAGGGTCTGTAATTCCATAAAGCATGCAATATTAAAAACAAGGGTTCATTAAGTATGCATGGAATGGCAAATCCAAGCAGATGACATTTGATAATCTTCTATCAATTATTACTTAAACATTTACTTTTATGGTGTCAACTCATTCATTATCAGATTGAGGAAAATACTTCAGCCACTGAACTTCCAACACATAAAACTCTCCCAGGAATTCCAAGGAAAACCATAGTACAGTAAAAACACATAATACACCTGTCCAGTGTTTAGTAGTCAAAAATGTAAGCACATTATATACCTGTATAGTGTTTAGCAGTCCAATTTGTAAGCACATTATATATCTGTCCAGTGTTTGTGGTCCTAAATGTTGTTGTAGTAGGGTTTAACGCCATTTTTCAGCACCAGATAGGCTATACATGGCAGCCAGTATTAATGGTGGAGGAAGAACCAGAGAAAACCCTGGAAAGAACCACCATCCCACGAGAAGCTAATGGCAAGCTTTCTCACATACCCACATTGGCCGAATCCGAGACTCGAACCCACACAGACAGAGGTGAGATGGCAGTGATCAGTAATGGAGAGTGCTTTAGACCACTTGGCCACTTGGGGTCCCCGGTCCTTAATGTAGACACATGATACACTTGTCCAGTGTTTAGCAGTCCCCAATGTAAGCACATTATACGTCTGTCCAGTGTTTAGCAGTCTTAAATGTAAGCACATTATACATCTGTCCAGTGTTTAGCAGTCTTAAATGTAAGCACATCATACATCTGTCCAGTGTTTAGCAGTTTTAAATGTAAGCACATTATACATCTGTCCAGTGTTTAGCAGTTTTAAATGTAAGCACATTATACATCTGTCCAGTGTTTAGCAGTCTTAAATGTAAGCACATTATACATCCGTCCAGTGTTTAGCAGTCTTAAATGTAAGCACATTATACATCTGTCCAGTGTTTAGCAGTCTTAAATGTAAGCACATTATACATCTGTCCAGTGTTTAGCAGTCTTAAATGTAAGCACATTATACATCTGTCCAGTGTTTAGCAGTCTTAAATGTAAGCACATTATACATCTGTCCAGTGTTTAGCAGTCTTAAATGTAAGCACATTATACATCTGTCCAGTGTTTAGCAGTCTTAAATGTAAGCACATTATACATCCGTCCAGTGTTTAGCAGTCTTAAATGTAAGCACATTATACATCTGTCCAGTGTTTAGCAGTCTTAAATGTAAGCACATTATACATCTGTCCAGTGTTTAGCAGTCTTAAATGTAAGCACATTATACATCTGTCCAGTGTTTAGCAGTTTTAAATGTAAGCACATTATACATCTGTCCAGTGTTTAGCAGTCTTAAATGTAAGCACATTATACATCTGTCCAGTGTTTAGCAGTCTTAAATGTAAGCACATCATACATCTGTCCAGTATATAGCAGTCTTAAATGTAAGCACATTATACATCTGTCCAGTGTTTAGCAGTCTTAAATGTAAGCACATCATACGTCTGTCCAGTATACAGCAGTCTTAAATGTAAGCACATTATACGTCTGTCCAGTAAATAGCAGTCTTAAATGTAAGCACATTACACATCTTTTGACCCTGAAATCAATATGGTTTTCCTGAACCCAAATGCAAGTCATCCATAGTTAGATAACTGTACATAATGAAAGACTCCTGCTACTTAATAGAAATAAAATTAACAGACCAACAAACAACATCAAAACATAAAAAATTCTGCCAACTGACAGGTGTATAAAAGCAAAGCACACAATGAAGGTGAGTTTATTGTACCCTAAAGAAAATCATGCATCAATGGATTTAATTTTTTTATACAAAAATTTGAAATCCTCAGACTAGATATACTATTTATATGAAAGTGAAAAGGTATAATCACATGGTGATACAACAAAGCAACATTATGCCAAATTAATCATTCTCAGTTATCTGAAACTAATAACCAGTTTTAAAATATTCTGCATCAAATACCATGCAATTAATCAACATTCTATAAAAAGAAAAGTATTTTCTCCAACCCTTTAAATTCTGACAGGCTTAACAAGAATGAACAAGAACCATGAACGGCACATTATTAGCCTAACCTATGACACTGACCTCTGACCTCTGACGACTGGACTTAAAACTCAAAAGGTTTCTCTCTTAACCCAACTGTAACTCATCCATAACATTTTTTGTACAGAAACCATTATTTATCTTTCATTTACAGCTACCTTTTCATTGACACTGTGAACCAAGTAGCAATGGTGAAATAAATTCTTTTCATAATTTGAAACCTCCCTCGATAAAGTTTTTGCCCTGTACTTTGTCTCCAGCTACATCATCATGTGAAATTACATCTGCTTAAAATTGCCGATTGTTACCATGCAACTGAAGCAAATATTTACTTTTAGACATTCCAACTGATATTTTAATACAACACACAAATTTGTGTACTGTCATACAAAACATGCTTTAATTTTAGAAACTCCAACTGATATTTTAATGCAACACAAAAGCTTGTGTATCATCATATAAAACATGCTATAAACCGATGACAATAAAATGTGTAATCTTCTTAGATCACAAGAAACTAATTAAGTTCATCTGTTTGTAAGCAAATGCTCAAAACCTGAATTTATTTTTTTTATTTCAGAAAACAAATGAGCTGTAAAAAATACCATTTTTATTTATGCATTGAAAATATGTTTTTAAAAATCTTTTTCACATGAATTTTAAACACAGTGGTAATTTTTGACATACAAGTAAACAATATAAAGATACTATTTAGTAATATCTGTACAATTTTAGTTACCTTTTTCAAACCTAATATGCTTTTAATTTTAAATGTTCTGATGCACATTTTTATATGTTTTACTGATTACACACAAACAATAACAATATTAAATCCAAACTGTAACAACTGGCATCCGTATCTATGGTTACAGATCTAATGTAATATTCTTTATTCAGATCAAAGACACACGGAGATGTAAGACAAGAAAGAACAAACAAAAATAATCCAATAAAGATGAAACACTCTATTAAATAGTATGTTCTAAATAAAGCTCACCTGTATTTTGTCCAGTCTATTTTGAATAGTGTGTCTGTCTCCTGCAATGTCAGCACACAAAGACAATTTCTCTCGGATGCCATTTAACCACTCGATACAACTATTGTATGCATCGTTGTATTGCTGATGATCGGCTACAAATCCCTCATACTGCTGGACTCGCTCCTACAAAATTATATTAAATACAAAAACCGAATACAAGTCTATGGAAACTTTAACAAGGACATGAACAACATTTTGGTAAACAAAATAATACAGGCTTTATTGTCAGTATACCAAATATGTGAATATGTATGTATAACATATAATGAACCAAAGAGATGTGTATGTATAACAGAAAATGACCCAATGATATATATATATATATATATATATATATATATATATATATATATATTGGATAATAATCCAATGATCCAATTAAATAAATATGCATAAAAGATAAAATGATCCAATGATATAAATAACTGTGTATGCATAAATATAATGATTCAATTATCCAAATAAATGTGCATGCATAAAGGATATTGATTCAATTATCCAAATAAATGTGCATGCACAAAGGATATTGATTCAATTATCCAAATAAATGTGCATGCATAAAGGATATTGATTCAATTATCCAAATAAATGTGCATGCATAAAGGATATTGATTAAATCATGCAAATAAATGTGCATGCATAAAGAATAATGATTCAATTATCCAAATAAATGTGTATGCATAAAGAATAATGATTCAATTATCCAAATAAATGTGCATGCATAAAGGATATTGATTCAATTATCCAAATAAATGTGCATGCATAAAGGATATTGATTAAATCATGCAAATAAATGTGCATGCATAAAGAATAATGATTCAATTATCCAAATAAATGTGTATGCATAAAGAATAATGATTCAATTATCCAAATAAATGTGTATGCATAAAGAATAATGATTCAATTATCCAAATAAATGTGCATGCATAAAGAATAATGATTCAATTATCCAAATAAATGTGTATGCATACAGAATAATGATTCAATTATCCAAATAAATGTGCATGCATAAAGGATATTGATTCAATTATCCAAATAAATGTGCATGCATAAAGGATATTGATTCAATTATCCAAATAAATGTGCATGCATAAAGAATAATGATTCAATTATCCAAATAAATGTGTATGCATAAAGAATAATGATTTAATTATCCAAATAAATGTGCATGCATAAAGGATATTGATTCAATTATCCATATAAATAAATACAAAAAACAAAATAAATACCTAAATTAAAATAAATACCCAAATTAAAATAAATAACCAAAATAAAAAATACCCAAAAATAAAAAAAATAACCAAATTAAAATAAATAACAAAATAACCAATTGAAATTAAAATAAATACCCAAATTAAAATAAATAACCGAATTAAAATAAATAACTAAATAACCGAATTAAAATAATATCCCAAATTAAAATAAATAACCAAACTAAAATAAATAACTAAATAACCAAATTAAAATAAATATCCAAAATAAAATGAATACAAAAAATAAAATAAATACAAAAAAAATAAATAGCAAAAATAAAATAAATACCCAAAATAAAAAAAAAATACAAAATCCTAAAATATATACATACAATCCAAACAATAAAAAACCTTTTGTTTTAAGATGCAATCTATAAAGTCTGTTGGATGCAATGATTCTGTGATGATTGTACAGTCCCCAACAATGTTCACCAACTCAAAATGTGCAAGAAATGTATTAATAAAAAAATTAATTTCATTTTCATATGCAAAGTCATTAATTTTTAAAAAATTAGAAGAATTATATGAAGTAGGTAATTTTTTTAATATTACATACCCTAAATTATTGTGAAATTTCACAACACTTTTTTTGTGATGTAGAAATGCAATTATTATCTGTAATGTTTCAGAGCAGGAAAAGATTGAAAGTTCATGGTTTGTGCCATCAAAATGCATAATGAAAAAATATATTTCCTTACATCTACTCCAAAAACAGAGATATTCTCTATATTTGAAAAATTCAAGAAACAAACTATTAAGCTGGACTGGCAATAATTATGTTTTATAAAAAATTATTTATAAAATTGTTAATCATTATGTAGTATGACAACTGTCTATGCCCCATTTTCTAAACTTAACAAAGTCATAATATTTACTGTATAGATTCCTACAAAAAAAAATTTCAAGACAGATTCTTTTACCTTTGCAGTAATGCACAGTTTCTGGTAACGAGCACCTGTTTGGGAGACAAACTTGGCCAGATGTTGATCACTGCTGCCTTGGACTAGGGTTTGGGCCTTGTCATTAACACTGTCAATGACACGCTGGTAAGACAACACATCTTGATGAAGCACCTGGAAATCAAAAGTAAGGACACATTGATTAAAGATGCAACCTTTTCAAAGGCAAACTGCGAGAAACAGCTGAAAGCTGGTCAATCAAAACAGATATTAACCATAATTTACATTCATACAAATATAAGCGACTAGTCAAGATGCGTGGTTGTATACAAATGTGTTCACTAAACTAGATTTATGTATGCCACATAATTAAGTAATTACAGGGGTAGAAAGAAGATTTTATAATTTCTGTAAAGCGTAACTTTTTCAGCCTGTGGAAAGAGAATGATGAACTGTCATCAAATGAACTTATCATGATATTTAATACCTTAGCCATTAAGAAGAAGAAAGAAAAAAATAATGTCTAAACAAAGACACACAATTTCCTCCTTGAGAAATACATGCTGACCTTAAAGTTCTGAAGTTGCGTCTTTTTCTCCTCCAGTGTGGAGCGTAGAGGAGTTGTGCCCTCAAGCTGCTGCTCTGCATCTCTAAGCCACTGCTCTACCTGGCTGTAGCTATCATCAAATGATGTCCACTGGACAAGCGCCACCTCAAGTTTACGCTGGGCAGATGACAGATCATCAAACAGACTCTCCCAAGCCAGCTTGAGTTTACGCAGTTCTTGGCGTATCGTCTCCCTTCCATCTGTGGCAGTGTTAGGATATAATTTTTCACCACCCTCGATCACTTGGTTCAGTTTGGCGTATCCTGAATCTCGCTCACTTATGAGCTCCTAAAAGTATTTGTGACAACATAAAAATGCACTTTCTTAAAATCAGAAATAAAAACAAATCAAACTTTTTTCTACAAGATGGTATGATAGAGAAATTGAAAGTTTGTTTGAGATGACTGTTCGATCGATGTAGATTTAAATAAGAACTCAAAATGTTCAAGCCATTTTTTGATAAATAGTTCCACAAACTCTCAATATTAGTTATGTACAAAGAAACAAAAGTTAATAATGCTACATTGTCTATATATAATGTATTAACTGACCTAAATTTAAAATGTGTACATAACCATGTGTGAAAAGTAGGTCAGTGACATACTTTTGGCAAAGTGGTTTACTACTCCTTAGTATTTGCTCATATATTTATTTTTATAACTATACTATACAAGCAACTACATCCCAGACTCTGACCTAACTGCAAAAAGTGTGCATGATCAGAGGAGCATAAAATGTAGGTCACAATGACTTGTTTGTTAGTCTTAGGGTAATTCTCAGGATGCATGCATTTAGTTTCATGACTGTACAAGCAAATGGAGTACAAGAAAGTGACCTAAAGTTTGAAAAGTACATCAGAATTACTTGTGGTACAGTGGTGTAGTATTCTTTAAGATGCACTATAGGACTATTATGTGATTGTACAAGTAATAGTATCTCAGAAACTGCACTAAACAATAATGGTGTGATTTTACTAATATCTACAATATATATGACACTGCAGATACAGCACAAGGTTTAGTGCACTTTGTAGTCAGCAAAAACTGTCAATACCTGAATTCTATCAAGCCGTTCTTCTAACTCCTGACGAGTGCCACTGATGTCAGAACAATCTGTAAATTTCTCTCTAGCCTTGTGAAGCCATTGTGTACAGTCCCGAAGTTTGTCCTGGTAGTATTTGTGATCTTTAACATTTTGTTCACACTTCCTCAGAATGTCCTGCAAAAGGATAAAACATTATTAATGGAAATACATTTGCATGAATGTTTTAGTCTGAGAACAGCACCATAAATAGTTTGATTACAAAAATGATTTGATTAAAAATGAGGTCATTGGGATAAATTAGTCAGAAATTAAAACAATAATGGGTTTTATTTTATAATTCTTCAGATAATTTGGCTGATGTATAAAAAAAATGGATTATGTTTTAAACATCTCATAAATTTATTATATCTGATACCTTAAAAAATACGATATCACCTAATACTTTTTTAATAGATACACTCTGTAACCCTGAACTGACCTTGACAGCCTGTTGCAGTGCCTGGTAACGTGAGGTCAACTGAGAGATAGATGCAGTCACTCGTGCCTCACCAGTCAGCTGTTGTAGTGTTTGAGCCTCATCAGCAAAACCGTCTACCTCTCGTTGGTGAGATCTGATGTCTTGCATTAATTCCTACAGGGATAAAAATGATAATATGAAGAGATCTAAGCTCTGAAGGAAATACAAAACTGGTCTTTAAAAATGATAATATGAATAGATCTAAGCTCTGAAGGAAATACAAAACTGGTCTTTAAAAATGATAATATGAAGAGATCTAAGCTCTGAAGGAAATACAAAACTGGTCTTCCATACTTGTATCCTCATAAAAACTTTGTTTTGACTGTTGCAGATTTAAAGCAAATGTGTCATTTACTGCTCTTTTTCCAAACAGCATTTCAGTGAGTACATGAACGTGAAGTCCATGTCTATGCAATCTCCAAAAATTTGTCAATTTCATTGAGCACAGATATGTCAAGTCCATGTCTATGCAATCTCCAAAAATTTGTCAATTTCATTGAGTACAGATATGTCAAGTCCATGTCCATGGAAGACAGACTTTTTTTACAAGATTTATTAAACAATTGCAATAAATATACATAGATAATACTGGAAAACAAGATGTTCAGTACAGGTTATAATTATTCACAACATTTTCTTAATCATTTGCTTTTAATTAAAGATGACAATTTGATAGTACAGTTGATTATCTAAGATAAGGAAAGGTGACACTATTTTCATAATGACATCAATTTATTATTATATTTGCCATCATCAAATCGTGACTCAAAACTTTCTGTACCATGATACCACACACAACCATGCTTCAAAACCAAATTACCCATATATACCCACAACCGCAAAAGTGCTCTCTCTCTCTCTCTCTCTCTCTCTCTCTCTCTCTCTCTCTCTCTCTCTCTCTCTCTCTCTCGTACTGTCATTATAAAGGTTAAAGGCAAATCAATGACAAAAACTCTTTTGCCACAGCAAACTGTGATGGAAGAATTGGACATGTGAAATGCTAAAACCCTTCACACAGTAAGAAAGACTGTGCACTCAAGTAAGTTGTAAACAGATAAACAAAATACAGTGGACACAAGACTTGATTTTATTATTGTTTGGAAGAAAATGTGACAAATCTTTATGATAAATAGCCTGTGCAAATGAAATTCCAACAAATCATTGGTACACATGTTTTCCAGAAAGTGATGATGAAGGTCAGGAAATGAGGGTAAAAAAGTTTATCAAAAAATTATTTAAATATTATAAACTTGGTATTGTTGAGATACCAAATTAAACTGAACAATCAGTAAATAATGCAAATAAAGGGAGGGAAAGGTATGAAAGAGAAAACACAGGAAATATCAGTAAATAATTAATGGGAAGGGAGAGAAAGTACAAAAGAAAGAGAAACTCGGGAAAATCAGTAAATAATACAGGGGTGGGAATGGTATGTAAGAAAGAGAAAACATGGGGAAAATCAGTAAATAATATAAGGGTGGGAATGGTATGAAAAAAAGAGAAAACATGGGGAAAATCAGTAAATAATATAAGGGTGGGAATGGTATGAAGAAAAGAGAAAACATGGGGAAAATCAGTAAATAATATAAGGGTGGGAATGGTATGAAAAAAAGAGAAAACATGGGGAAAATCAGTAAATAATACAAAGGACAGAATGGTACGAAAAAAAACATGGGGAAAATCAGTAAATAATACAGGGGTGGGTATGGTATGAAAGAAAGAGAAAACATGGGGAAAACAACTGAAAGATTAAAATTAGACAAGTACTATTATTCTAAACCAATATATCAACAACAACAATGTAACTGTCTGGAGAATAAAATTACAATGCAAGCGAAATGATGAGCTAAAACAATACAAATGATATTAAATGAGAATGATGAGATAGTATAATAATGAGCTTGTGAAGACATAATTATAATTAAAATATTTTCTTTAATACTACCACAATGATTCCCAGCAAACCTGCCACCAATAAATGTATCATCATATAAGAAAAGACAAAGTTGGATGTTCTGCTTAGGGTCATGTATACAACGACACCTCACCAACAAGAATTCCTTCATGCAATGGACATGCAGATGTAAGTGCCACAATAGGATAAAAGTGTTACTGGTACCTATATCATGACAAATAGAATGTAAGTATACATGATGTACAATACTATTATTTATAACAGGGGAAAATGGGTGCATGCATATTTGGCAACGCTGACTAAAACGTATTCAGATTTTACTGGAGGGTAAACTGGGATGCTTGTATATCTGGCAACATTGAGATCAAATATTGTTTACATGATACTGTTTCTAGGTGTGAATTACAAGAGATCATAAAAGCCCCAATTCTTGGTGCTTTGAAAATAAGGTAATGGTTCAAAAGAAAAAAAGTATCAGGACTGATTTTCAGCAGCTTTAAAATGTACATGTATTTAAATCTCTTTTTATTTCTTTGACAAGGATTACAATGAAGCCCCTGGTGCCAACAAGCATTTGGAAACAAACAACAATAGGAAAAGAGGTCTCATAGGAATAAAAATGATGTGGGTATGATTGACAACACCAAACTGAAAGCAAAGCCCCATTGTGCAATGCTGTGTGACAAAAGAAACAACATAATGAAACCATGTGTTTAGCTTACGACTTCAAGTTGAGCACATAACAATATGACATCTTCCCAGTCCACTATATCCCGTTCAATGCCCTGTCATGGGGAGCATGGGAAAAAAAATGAATCAATGTACCACATTTATATTTTGCATTCTAATGTGTGGAATCAGTCATGCACTTTACATGTATTTATTACTGATAATGAACAACAAGTACAATGGAAATGTAAAGATGCTAAATAATATTGAATATAAGTGATCCATTTTTAAACTTATTTGACCAAAACCTTCTAAATATATTTATTGTGCTTTATATACATGGAAAAGCAATAACAAATGTTTTTCTTGCATTCAATTAAACAAATCTAACTGCAAAAATTGTTTGATAACTTTCAAAAATGAAACAAAAAAAACCAAAGAGAGACTTCTCTGTACATGTAAATTAATAGTGGAGCTAAAATTGTCTCATGTTGAATGTGTTTGCCTCAGTGGTATTTAACTTTTTACTAATTAGGTCACAGTATCCATGTACATACCTGGTACTTCTTGAGCTGCTCTTGTTTTTCTTCTGGTGTGGATTTGAGAGGGAAATCCTTGACCTTTCTCTCCATCTCTTTAATCCACTGAGATATGACATTATATTGCTCCTCATACTGGCCCCAGTGGGTTACTGCTTTCTCCAGGCTGTCTCTTAGGGACTGGATCTTCACACTGTAGTCTTCCCAGTCCAGTTTCTGGACTTCCATTTCTTGCTGGATCTGTTGCCGTCCCTTTAGGGCTGTGGATTCCATTGTACGCTCGGCACAATCCTCGCACTCCATGACCTTGGTCTCACCTTCAGGCAAAGCACTCAATAACTCCTGTACTCGTTCCAATTTGTTTTGCAGTGTGTGTCTGTCACCAGCTGTATCTGAACATGTGCTCAGTCTGTCCTTCATCAAGGTCATCCAATCAATGGCTGCCTGCATGGCATCATGGTACTGTTGGTGATCTTGGACATTCTTCTCGCATCTCAAAATCTGGTTCTGAAATACAGAAAACTCATGGTAGAAGCGACATTTATCTTATCTGACAGGTATTGAGATCTGTAGTAACTAATATTTTCATGCCCATTTTAAGCAAGATATTTTTTTCTGCTTCAGTATTAATATCTTTAACATTCTGACTGGGTATCAACATCTTTTACATTCTGATTGTGTATTAACATATTTTACATTCTGATTGGATAAAACATCTTTAACATTCTGATTGGGTATTAACATATTTTACAATCTGACTGGGTATTAACATCATTTACATTCCAACTCACTGTTATTTTAATTTAAAACATCTTAACTTCTTCTATGATCAACAATGATTTGCTTAAGACTATTTAGAAACTGAAGTGTCAACAAATTCTTCTAGCTTCTGCAAAATATTCCAAAATTTGATGAGGCCTTGCAATATAATCAGAATGAAAAGACCATTGGTCCATGCTTATACAATTTAGGTATATCTTATATCACTGGCATTCCACACTGAGCTATCCTGTGACAGTAGAACCCTTTCAGAAAGACCCTCAAGTGATCAATTGATTTAAAATAAATTTCATTAAAAACAGAAAACAAGAGAAGAGACTCATGCTCTACTGTCCAAATAGAATTTCCAAGAATTCAAAACCAAAACTTTGGTGGCATTTAAATTTGTTTGACTGAAGAACTATTGATAGAACTTTTCTGTGGTGATCACAACTATAAAATATCTTTAAAAAAATGAAAAAAGTTGTTTGTGGCATCACCTTTGCTGACTGTGCAAGGTCCTCATATCTGGAGCTGATGTTAGTGATGAAAGCCGACACATCTGTGTTTGATGTACTCTGTAGCACGCCTTGAGCTCTCTCAACCACAGAGTCAACCAAGCGTTGATGGGACAGTATGTCTTGAAGCATAGACTGTAATAGCATTTGAAACAAATAATTCACACATCAAATAAGACCACAATTTAAATATTAACTGAGCAATGAATAGAAGAATAAAATTTCTTTAATAGAGGGTGACTTCTTTTGTCAATTCTCCATTGAGGCTCTAGAAAGAAATGTATAATCATCTGCATCATACAAATAATAATAATAATTATAACTACTATATATTTTAACATGTCTTTAGTGGTATAGATGTTAGATTATATTATAAATCTCCGTGATACCAAGCATAAACAAATTCCTTCTGAACAAATCCAAAATGTTTAGAGAATGGTAATCCCTACTGTGACATAGCATAAAATAACTAAAACATGTCAGAATTATGACTCACTCTGCTAAATTAACTAAATAACTAAAACGTGTCAGAATTATGACTCACTCTGCTAAATTAACTAAATAACTAAAACGTGTCAGAATTATGACTCACTCTGCTAAATTAACTAAATAACTAAAACATGTCAGAATTATGGCTCACTCTGCTAAATTAACTAAATAACTAAAACATGTCAGAATTATGGCTCACTGCTAAATAAACTAAATAACTAAAACATGTCAGAATTATGACTCACTCTGCTAAATAAACTAAATAACTAAAACATGTCAGAATTATGACTCACTCTGCTAAATAAACTAAATAACTAAAACATGTCAGAATTATGACTCACTCTGCTAAATTAACTAAATAACTAAAACATGTCAGAATTATGGCTCACTCTGCGAAATAAACTAAATAACTAAAACATGTCAGAATTATGACTCACTGCTAAATTAACTAAATAACTAAAACATGTCAGAATTATGACTCACTCTGCTAAATAAACTAAATAACTAAAACATGTCAGAATTATGGCTCACTCTGCTAAATAAACTAAATAACTAAAACATGTCAGAATTATGACTCACTCTGTTAAATTAACTAAATAACTAAAACATGTCAGAATTATGGCTCACTCTGCTAAATAAACTAAATAACTAAAACATGTCAGAATTATGACTCACTCTGCTAAATTAACTAAATAACTAAAACATGTCAGAATTATGACTCACTCTGCTAAATTAACTAAATAACTAAAACATGTCAAAATTATGACTCACTCTGCAAATGAACTAAATAACTAAAACATGTCAGAATGATGACTCACTCTGCTAAATGAACTAAATAACTAAAACATGTCAGAATTATGACTCACTCTGCTAAATTAACTAAATAACTAAAACGTGTCAGAATTATGACTCACTCTGCGAAATGAACTAAATAACTAAAACATGTCAGAATTATGACTCACTCTGCTAAATAAACTAAATAACTAAAACATGTCAGAATTATGGCTCACTCTGCTAAATTAACTAAATAATTAAAACGTGTCAGAATTATGGCTCACTCTGCTAAATAAATTAAATAACTAAAACATGTCAGAATTATGACTCACTCTGCTAAATTAACTAAAATAACTAAAAATGTCAGAATTATTACTCATTCTGCTAAATTAACTAAATAACTAAAACATGTCAAAATTATGACTCACTCTGCTAAATTAACTAAATAACGAAAACAAGTAAGAATTATGACTCACTCTATTATTCTGAAGCTGCATCCTCTTTTCTTGCAGTGTATTTTTCAGATCAACATCTGCATTCAGTGTGGCCTCAGTATCAGCCAACCAACGCATCAGCTGATCCTGACCGTCCGAATATGCAGACCACTGCAGAAGGAAACTGTCCACTTTACGCTGAGCATCATTCAGGGCACTGAAAAGTCTATCCCAATCCTCCTTTGCTTTACGCAGACTTTGGCGGACCTTCTCACGGCCTGCAGCTGCAGTGTCAGGGTACAGCTTCTCTCCAGTTTCTATTACTGAGTTTAGTCTTTGCAGACCATGATCCTTTTCTGATAGTAATATCTGTGGGTAGGGAGAAACATTCAGTAATTTCTTGGTACCAAATTCCACTGCGAATTTCATTTTATATAAACTAATGGAAATTACAGATCTGCACTTATCATTGTGAACATCATACAAAACATCATCAGTTGGTGCAGTTGGACTTAAAGTTACAAGAGTCAACTATTCTGTTCAAATTGCTACCTGACAGCCCCTTTTCACCTGATGCCTTCATCCAGGATTAAGCATTTAGTTATCTCATTATTTCAAAAAAAAAGTCCCCATTCAACTGTAACCAACAAAATGGCATGCACAAGCTATTATATACCTGTATCATGACCTTCTTCTCCTCCATCTTGTCCTGTTCTGCTGCAGGTTCCTGACACTCTTCCAGTTTCTCTTCTGTCTGTATCAACCAGGAGTTGAACTCATCCAGACGATTCTCATATGCATGGTGATCCTGTGCATACTTCTCCCACTTACTGATCAGATCCTGCAAAGTTTTATGCCAAATGAAAGTTGTTAAGCAGAGTACAAATTTGTATGCTAAATGAAAGTCAATAAGCTGACTACAAATTTGTATGCCAAATAAAAGTCAATAAGCAGACTACAAACTTCTGTGCCAAATGAAAGTCAATAAGCTGACAACAAATTTGTATGCCAAATGAAAGTCAATAAGCTGACAACAAATTTGTAAGACAAATGAAAGTCAATAAGCTGACTAAAAACTTCTGTGCCAAATGAAAGTCAATAAGCAGACTACAAATTTGCATGCCAAATGAAAGTCAATAAGCTGACTACAAATTTGTATGCCAAATGGAACTCAATAAGCAGACTACAAATTTGTCTCCCAAATGAAAGTCAATAGCAGACAGTTATCTTCAAAACAATGCATCATCAATAGTCAATTTCATCTTAATGCTTTTCAATTAGTAATTAAGATATCCAAAAATATTAAAGCAGCAAATGAAAGGTAAGGATATCTGCTCAATATTTTGTTGTTTTACTAAGGTAATGTTTATATGATCAACAAAATAATTGTGTATCATTGACAAAAGATAAATAAAAAGACTTCTATCAATTTCACATACATGTCTTTTCTTTTCCCTTTGGTAGTTAATGTATTATAAAATCTACTTTCTTTGTATTTAAGTTAAAACTAACAGTATTTACTAGTCAAACCTTGTGGTTTAACAAACAAAAAGAAAGTAGCTTGGTAAGTTACCTTGATAAGAGTGAGTAAACCACGGTAACGGTTTGTGAGCTGTGACACCTGGGTACTAAGTCTGACATCAGCACTTGTATGTATCAGGTTTTGAGCATCATCAGTGAAACGGTCAAAGTCAGGTTGATGTGCCAGGATTTCCTCTCTCTGTTTCTAAAATAATTAGTTAAAACTGACAATTAGGTAAAACTGATAACTAATTAAAATTGATAACTAGTTAAAATTGATAACTAGTTAAAATTGATAACTAGTTAAAACTGATGACTAGTTAAAAATGATTTTTACTGAGTTACATTACCTTGCATGAGAAATAATTAGTTAATTCTATAACTGAATAAAATGTTCAAATGTCAACATTACCAAAATGTATTCAACACTATGCATATAGTGAATGACACAACACTATGTCTATAGTGAATGACACAACACAAAGCCTATAGTGAATGACACAATACTATATCTATAGTGAATGACACAACACTATATCTATAGTGAATGATACAACACTATGTATATAGTGATTGACACAACACTATGTCTATAGTGACTGACACAACACTGCCTATAGTGAATGACACAACACAAAGCCTATAGTGAATGACACAATACTATGCCTATAGTGAATGATGCAACACTATGCATATAGTGACTGACAATACTGTGCCTATAGTGAATGTCACAACACTATGTCTATAGTGAATGACACAACACTATGTCCATAGTGAATGACAACACTATACCTATAGTGAATGACACAACACTATGCCTATAGTGAATGACACAACACTATGTATATAGTAAAATGACACAACACAATACATTTTGTAATGTAAGAACCAATCAAAAAATTCATTTTACAATTCTATGAATCCTATTTCTACCTTTCATCAAGGCCTAATTATTATTTGTATGAATTCTATTTCTACCATTCATCAAGGCCTAATTATTATTTGTATGAATTCTATTTCTACCATTCATCAAGGCCTAATTATTATTTATATGAATCCTATTTCTACCATTCATCAAGGCCTAATTATTATTTATATGAATCCTATTTGTATCTATCACAAAGGCCTAATGACTTAAACTAATTACTCATGGACATACAGCTATACAGACATGTGAAGCTTCCACAAGACAGGCTTGATGAACAATGTATGAATAAAACAAATTACGTACAGACAGACAGACAGACAGACATAAACACTGAGATTCTTGCAAGGTAGGCTTGTCAAACAATGTATGCGTCAAGCTAATTACTTTTCAGACTAAAATTCACTGGTTATCCTTATAAGTATACCCTACCTTGAATTTTTCAACTTGGACCTGTTTTTCTTGCAGTGTTGATTTCAGCTCATAGTTTTTCACTTGCTGTTCCATTCCCTTCAACCAATTTGAGCATGCTTCGAATTTTGCCTCGAAGTCCTCCCACTGCAACTGTGCATGTTTTAAATCCTCCTGAGCCTGCTGTATTCTAGCAACATAATCCTCCCACTCAGCAGTAAGATGATCAATCTCACGGCGGAGGACTTCACGCCCAGGAGCTGATGTATTCTTAGCTGTTTTCTCACATATTTCACGTGTCTGTCTAAGCTTTTTCTCTCCCTCATCAATGTGGCTGGCAAATTCCTGCAATGAGGATAAAATATGTTGCAAAACTGTTGATTTACATGAATACAGACTAAAAATTCATGAGCTTTCAAATATTTAACAAGCTAGATTGTAATAGATAAATATAAATTCCATCAACACATGAGTCCATAAGAGTCAAAATGAACACAAGTCCATAAGAGTCCAAATGATGTTTAAAAAATAAGAGCTGATAAATCAGAACATTTTTTATATTATGCTCAAGATCACTAAGTGTTGGAATCCAAAAATGTCATACTGACCTTTGACTTTTAGATATGACTAGATATGTTAAAAGACTATTAAAAATTTTAAAAAGACATTCAGTGCCCCCATATTTTGTTTCAGTATAGTACCCATCAATGTTGTGTCTGTGCCCCCATTTAGTTTTTCAGTAGAGTACCCATCACTATCACTTCAGTGCCCCCATTTTGTTTATCAGTAGAGTACCCATCACTGTCACGTCAGTGTCCCCATTTTGTTTTTCAGTAGAGTACCTATCACTGTCACATCAGTTCCCCAATTTTGTTTTTCAGTAGAGTACCCATCACTATCATGTCAGTGTCCCCATTTTGTTTTTCAGTAGAGTACCCATCACTGTCATGTCAGTCAGTTCCCCCATTTTGTTTTTCATTAGAGTACCCATCACTGTAACATCAGTTCCCCCATTTTGTTTTACGGTAGAGTACACATCACTGTAACATCAGTCAGTTCCCCCATTTTGTTTATCAGTAGAGTACCCATCGCTGTCATGTCAGTGCCCCCACTTTATTTATCAGTAGAGTACCCATCACTGTCATGTCAGTGCCCCCATTTTGTTTTTCAGTAGAGTACCCATCGCTGTCATGTCAGTGCCCCCACTTTATTTATCAGTAGAGTACCCATCGCTGTCATGTCAGTGCCCCCATTTTGTTTTTCAGTAGAGTACACATCACTGTAACATCAGTGCCCCCATATTGTTTATCAGTAGAGTACACATCACTGCAACATCAGTGCCTCCATTTTGTTTTTCAGTAGAGTACCCATCACTGTAACATCAGTTCCCCCCATTTTGTTTTATGGTAGAGTACACATCACTGTAACATCAGTGCCCCCATTTTGTTTATCAGTAGAGTACACATCACTGTAACATCAGTGCCCGCATTTTGTTCCTCAGTACTCACCACTGTAGAGGCATTCTTGTCAATCTGATTCGAGCAAAATCATACCAGTTGTGAAATCAATCCTAAGCAAACTTATGATACAATGAGATCTAGTTGAAAATGGTCATTCTTTTCATGTCTAAAATCTCTGTTCATTTGATAATGCACACAGCAAGCTGCAAAAGAGGCAGATTTGAGCACATACAACTCTGTTGACCAAAAAACACCACCATCCAGTCTGCATTAAACAGGTGTCTGCTATATAAATAATTCTATAAGGTAACAGGTGTTGATTATATAGAGGTGCATGCTAAGGATGGTTATGCTGCAATTATATTTCTCTTATCTTTCATGAATAGGAAGAACTAAGTATAAGAATAGAATGTTCTTTGTCTTGAAAACTGCATTGTAATATGAAGTGCCTGAAACAAACCTTGAGTCTCTCCAGTTTGTTCTGTATGGAGACCTTGTCACCAGAGGTGTCAGCACAGGCCTCAACTTTGTCACGTGAGGAGTTCAGCCAATCCTGGCAATCTTGGTATGCATCCTGGTATTGCTGGTGGTCTTTCACAGCAGCCTCCAACCGCTCAACCACTTCTTTGGACTGGGTACACAGGCTATCATACTTTTTACACAGCCCGTCCACAAACTTGTTGACCTTTGATCCAAGTGAGGCCTGAGACAGATTCTGGGCTTTTTCTGTCAGGTTATCAACAACATGTTGTCTTGACATTATGTCTTGGTGGAGAACCTGTGAAAAAAATTTGAAGATATTCAATGGAGCTAATATTTCATGTTACTTATCTTAAAAACTTCTATTACCTAATTCTCAGTGCAGTAAATAAAGTTCTTACAGACAAGTCATGAAACACATTAAATGGGCCAAAAGATGGACATAGTTTGTTACTTTATAAGAACCAGGGAAGTGTGAGAAATAAAACATTAAAAAATACAAATGCAAATGCATGTGTACACACACACACACACACACACACACACACACACACACACACACAAAACACACACACACAACTATAGAACAAAATAACAATTCTGCAGGGATCAACAACTACCTCCACTTAAAGATGACCCAGACTTCCAATTAACCTGCAACATTCCTGACAACCTTTACTGCACTACCTCAACATCTCTACAAGAGATGAATAAAATAAAAACAGGAAGCCAACCCTGTGATTCTGAAGACCTCAACAGCCTCCCTTCTGGAGATCAATCAGAAAGTCAGCAAGCCTATCCTGTGATTCGGAAGGCCTTAACATCCTCCTTACATGAGATAAAAAATGTCAGTAAGCCTACCCTGTGATTCTGAAGCTGAGCCTTTTTGTCAGGAAGAGTTGCCTTGGTGTCAAGGTCCTCCTTCAGATCAATCTCAGTGTCAAGCAGCCACTTTTGTAGTTGTTCAAAATTTTCATCATACGAGGCCCACTGAATCAGACATGACTCCAGCTTCCTCTGCGTGTCAGACAACTGGTCACACACCACCTCCCAACGATCTCGAAGGGACCTACAGATAGCAAAACATCAACCATTTTGACTATCCTCCTGGGAATTCATCTAAGCAGTTCTTTGAGTTCTTCTAGATAGCTAGTAATTATGTTAGAACTGTCATTTAGTATGAAATCTCACTGTAGAGATTATATGGAAAATATCATGAGGTATTAGTCTATTACACGACTACTGTGTGATTAGTATATGTTGACAAATCTCTATCATATATTTGTCAAATTACGTGACTACTCTGTGATTAGTATTATATGTTGATAAATCTCTATCATATATTTGTCAAATTATGTGACTACTGTGTGATTAGTATTATATGTTGATAAATCTCTATCATATATTTGTCAAATTATGTGACTACTGTGTGATTAGTACTATATGTTGACAAATCTCTATCATATATTTGTCAAATTACGTGACTACTGTGTGATTAGTATTATATGTTGATAAATCTCTATCATATATTTGTCAAATTACGTGACTACTGTGTGATTAGTATTATATGTTGACAAATCTCTATCATATATTTGTCAAATTACGTGACTACTCTGTGATTAGTATTATATGTTGATAAATCTCTATCATATATTTGTCAAATTACGTGACTACTGTGTGATAAGTATTATATGTTGATAAATCTCTATCATATATTTGTCAAATTACGTGACTACTGTGTGATTAGTACTATATGTTAACAAATCTCTATCATATATTTGTCAAATTACTTTGAATGACACCTGATGGCATTATGAATGACATGAACATTATATAAGGCAGCAGCACCATGTCTACGGCATTCAATTGTAATTCCATGTCTGTTTAACAGATTTTATGCAGTTTATAATGTAAAAGAAATTCAATTGTAATTCCATGTCTGTTTAACAGATTTTATGCAGTTTATAATGTAAAAGAAATTCAATTGTAATTCCATGTCTGTTTAACAGATTTTATGCAGTTTATAATGTAAAAGAAATTCAATTGTAATTCCATGTCTGTTTAACAGATTTTATGCAGTTTATAATGTAAAAGAAATTCAATTGTAATTCCATGTCTGTTTAACAGATTTTATGCAGTTTATAATGTAAAAGAAATTCAATTGTAATTCCATGTCTGTTTAACAGATTTTATGCAGTTTATAATGTAAAAGAAATTCAATTGTAATTCCATGTCTGTTTAACAGATTTTATGCAGTTTATAATGTAAAAGAAATTCAATTGTAATTCCATGTCTGTTTAACAGATTTTATGCAGTTTATAATGTAAAAGAAATTCAATTGTAATTCCATGTCTGTTTAACAGATTTTATGCAGTTTATAATGTAAAAGAAATTCAATTGTAATTCCATGTCTGTTTAACAGATTTTATGCAGTTTATAATGTAAAAGAAATTCAATTGTAATTCCATGTCTGTTTAACAGATTTTATGCAGTTTATAATGTAAAAGAAATTCAATTGTAATTCCATGTCTGTTTAACAGATTTTATGCAGTTTATAATGTAAAAGAAATTCAATTATAATTCCATGTCTGTTTAACAGATTTTATGCAGTTTATAATGTAAAAGAAATTCAATTGTAATTCCATGTCTGTTTAACAGATTTTATGCAGTTTATAATGTAAAAGAAATTCAATTGTAATTCCATGTCTGTTTAACAGATTTTATGCAGTTTATAATGTAAAAGAAATTCAAATGTAATTCAAGGTCAGCTCAACAGATTTTATGCAATTTATAATGTCTAAGAAAATGCAAGTCTGTTCAATATGCAGTTTAGAATGTCTAAGAAAATCTAATGTAATACAAAAGTAATTTCAACAGATTTTATGTCGTTTATGTCTAAGCATATCAAATCTAATACAAAGTCAGTTCAATATAGTTTCTGAAATTTACGTCAAACAAATCCATATGTAATACAAAGTAAGTTCAATATGTTTGCATTCAGCATTTTTCATCAAATGATACGTATAATCTTATACTTCTGCTAATTTCAAACGACCTCTGTAAAACTCACAAAGCTTACAGGTATAGAAATTATGGAACTTTACATAATAGGCACCCATGTAAGATCCTTTATGTGTTGAATAATTATATTTAAAGTAAGCACATCAGTAATATGCTCCATTTAACCATATAACAAGTAATTACACGTGAAATCCTCCACATAACAAGAATTACATGTGAAATCCTCCTTATAACAAGTAATTACAATCCTCCATATAACAAATAATTACATTTTACATCCTCCATATAACAAGTAATTACATGTGAAATCCTCCAAATAACAAGTAATTTCATGTGAAATCCTCCATATAACAAGTAATTACATGTGATATCCTCCATATAACAATTACATGTGAAATTCTCATATAACAGGTAATTACAATCCTCCATATAACAAGTAATTACATGTGAAATTCTCCATATAACAAATAACTACATGTGAAATCCTCCATATAACAAGTAATTACAATCCTCCATATAATAAGTAATTACATGTGAAATTCTCCATAGAACAAGCAATTACATGTGAAATCCTCCATATAACAATTACATTTGAAATAAATACATGCATAAGGTATTCCAGATATAAAATTACATAATATTTGGTGGGGAGGATATCCAGTTAAAAAAAAACTGACTCATCTTTGTAAAATTTTGTAGATATAGTTGGTACCTGAGTTCCTGTCTAATGGCCTCCCTGCCTTCTGCCGCAGTACTAGGATACAATTTCTCACCATTCTCTACAGTGTAGTGAATCCGTGAGGAACCTTGCTCCTTCTCGGCTAATAATTCCTAAAATATAAGCAAGGAAGATTTACTAGTATTTCTGATTTACCAACAATATCAGCTGCAAAATAATTTTTGGATAAGTGTTATTTATAGCAGTCTACAACAAATTTGCAACATCACAGTCACTTAAATCTGATTTACACAAAATGCCAATAAATCTCGTTAATATTGCTCTTAAAAACCACGAGTTCACATTGTTTAAGATTACACAATACAAATCTTAAAAATCCTAAATATCTCTAGCAGTTTTAAAATTTCAGCACAAGCTATCCTTTAAAAATGGCCTTGTAATTTAGTCAGTTTAAAAAAACCTTACCTGTAATTTAGTCAGTTTCAAAAAGGCCTTACCTGTAATTTAGCCAGTCTATCATCTACATCCTGTTTGTCTCCAGCCATGTCTGCACACACCTGCAGACGTTTATGTAGGGTCTGGATCCATTCCCAGCACTCTGAAAAGTTGGCCTGGTAGGACTGGTGGTCCCGTACATAATCCTGCCATCTACCAATCAAATCCTGCCAAACACAAAGTATACATCATTAAGGATGTATATTGTTATGTCTTATCAATATTAATATGTTGCCAATTTTATCAGAATTTTGACATCATGATAGGTACCAATTTAATTCAATTGTCATTTTTATCATTGAATGATCATCAAAATGGTAACTCCTCTAAATGACTAAAGTTATATCTGCATAAAATATTTTTTTTTTTCTTCTAAAATCCTCCTTCATATGAATCCAGTCAATGCCTGGGGTCTACAAAGCAATACAGGACCAACAGAACCAAATATTATTCTTCAGAAAATCTTTATCTCATTTCATATCTACAATGTGCAAATTTTATATTAAAATGTACCAATTAACCTCTCTACCTGCTCACTAAACCACCCATCCAAATATTCACACATAAACAAGATAATGTGTACCTGTAAGTAATTTGTAACAATCTCAGTATAAGTCAAGTTATCTTCTGTATGTAATAAACAAGGTTTTATTTAATTCTCTGACTATGAGGCATTAATGACAAAAATGTAACATGTACCCGAAGATTAGCTCTGAGAGTCTCATAGCGTGAGTTCAGCTGTGCACTGTAGTTGACAAGTCTTGAGTCAGCGCCTGGAACCTGTGTTGTCATTTTCTGTAGCTCCACAAACTCCACTTCCTTCTGTTGAACATGTTGTTGTAGAGTCTGTAAAATAAAATATTATCAACATCATTCTCATCATTATCACTGTTATCTTATGATAGCTAAAAACATCATCACTATTTATCATCATTATCACCAATGTCACCCTCATTCTCACAGGTATCATCAGCCATGACAATGATATCATTACCACTGATACCATTAGCATCATTATCATCATTATGAATTCATTTAAAAATCTGTCACACAGGGCGAAGTTCATACATTTAACTAGAATATGTGCCACTGTCACACAGGGTTAAGTTCATACTTTTAACTAGAATATGTGCCACTGTCACACAGGGTTAAGTTCATACTTTTAACTAGAATATGTGCCACTGTCACACAGGGTTAAGTTCATACATTTAACTAGAATATGTGCCACTGTCACACAGGGTTAAGTTCATACATTTGGAGGATGACTCATTCATACTGTAACATTGAAGGTATTCTCTAGTTTAAGATGTTGCCATAGGATGTTGCAATAGCAGCTCAAACCTTTTCTCTATCTCTCAACCATCTGTCTACAGTGACTGGGGGCTCTAATTTCATTGAATTGATTCTTAAATGTCCTATGATTTGCTGAGGACCATTTGAAGTGGTAAAGATAAAAAAATAACCTTTTAGGGCTTTTGAAAACCAAGGCAGTGTTATGGAAATATAGAATTATTGGAACACTTATTATTACGGCTTCTAGGTAAAAAAAAATCAACACAGCAAAAAAGTGGAATGAAATTTGGTTTGTGAATGTACGAGGTACTTTTGATTACTTTTCTAACAATATCCCTGTGATTAATGTATGTACTTATGTACTAGTAATAAATATATAATGTATGTTCTTATGTACTAGTCATAAATATATGATGTATGTTCTTATGTACTAGTAATAAATATATAACGTATATACCTATGTACTAGTAATAAATATAAATATATGATGTATGTTACTTATATACTAGTAATAAATATGTACTTATGTACTAGTCATAAATATATGATGTATGTTCTTATGTACTAGTAATAAATATATAATGTATATACCTATGTACTAGTAATAAATATTTAATGTATGTACTTATGTACTAGTAATAAATATATAATGTATGTTACTTATGTACTAGTAATAAATATATAATGTATGTTACTTATGTACTAGTAATAAATATATAATGTATGTACTTATGTACTAGTAATAAATATATAATGTATGTACTTATGTACTACTAATAAATATATAATGTATTTACTTATGTATTAGTAATAAATATATAATGTATGTACTTATGTACTAGTAATAAATATATAATGTATGTACCTATGTACTAGTAATAAATATATAATGTATGTGTCACAAGATAGACCGAGTCGGAACTGGATTAGTGAAGACACGGAACACAACTGCGTTAATAACATGTTTATTTTATAAACGCAATTTTAAAAATGAACTCTGACACCAATATTTTACAATATATAAGAAAAATCTATTTATATAAATGTTCCTAACATGGAACTATGACAAAAAAGAAGTATATGAATGAATTTACAAATATGAATATATATAAAAGGCTCGTATAACGAGATAGATGCAAATATGAAAAGAATGCGTCGTCAATATGACGAGACTAGAATGAAGATATTACATAATTAATACGTCGTCCATATGACGAGACATATGCAATTGTGAACCCTAAATTCTGAAGTTCTCGTTCATGGAACGAAATTTGTGTAGAATGAACTTCTGCAGGTGTCGTTCATATAACGAGACTGCAAAGAAGATATTAAATAAATAATACGTCGTCCATATGACGAGATATATGCAATTGTGAACCCTAAATTCTGAAGTTCTCGTTCATGGAACAAGATTTGTGTAGAATGAAATTATGCAGGTGTCGTTCATATAACGAGACTGCAAAGAAAATATTAAATAAATAATAAAATTATGCAGGTGTCGTTCATATAACGAGACTGCAAAGAAGTGTTTAAATAATATGTCGTCCATATGACGAGATATATGCAATGGTGAACCCTAAATTTTGAAGTTCTCGTTCATGGAACGAAATTTGTGTAAAATGAAATTATGCAGGTGTCGTTCATATAACGAGACTGCAAAGAAGTGTTTAAATAATATGTCGTCCATATGACGAGATATATGCAATGGTGAACCCTAAATTTTGAAGTTCTCGTTCATGGAACGAGATTTGTGTAGAATGAAATTATGCAGGTGTCGTTCATATTAGCGAGACTGCAAAGAAGATATTAAATAAATAATAAAATTATGCAGGTGTCGTTCATATAACGAGACTGCAAAGAAGTTATTAAATACATAACAAAATTATGCAGGTGTCGTTCATATAACGAGACTGCAAAGAAGTGTTTAAATAATATGTCGTCCATATGACGAGATATATGCAATGGTGAACCCTAAATTCTGAAGTTCTCGTTCATGGAACGAGATTTGTGTAGAATGAAATTATGCAGGTGTCGTTCATATAACGAGACTGCAAAGAAGATATTAAATAAATAATAAAATTATGCAGGTGTCGTTCATATAACGAGACTGCAAAGAAGTTATTATATACATAATAAAATTATGCAGGTGTCGTTCATATAACGAGACTGCAAAGAAAAGTAAAATTATGAGTCGTTCAGATAACGAAACTGATACATGGATGTGAATTACTTGCTTAGATGGTAATAAAAAAAATATGGAACACGGATACTACAACTATCATGGCGTCCTTTTGACGTCGAAGATGTATACCGCTCTAGTCAATGGTGGTGGAGTCGCCACGCATGGTCCACTCCCACGTCTGTTTGAAAGATCCCTCGGGAGCCCTTTACATTCAACACAGAGACGATGGTCGCGAAGCCTTGGTCCCTCGATTTGAGGACACCAGTACACTCTTCCGAAACATCGTCACCAAAACACAGCGCAACACTTCAGCACACCACGGGCAGCCTAGACAAGCCCCCATGGTCGTCCATGGTCACCCCAACATGCACCATACACTGGCACCACTGGCCCCCACGGTCAGCCCACGGACACCACAACATGGCACCGCACCCGGGCACCAACGGCCCCCACTCAGCTCCGGACCACAGTCACCTACGGTCACCCCACGGACACCACAACATGGCACCGCACCCGGGCACCAACGGCCCCCACTCAGCTCTTTTAGCTGATAGATTGCTCCTTTAAGGATGGAAGCTTTTCCGACAAGACTGGATCGTAATGTGATTTCTGTCTTATAATTTCGTCCTTATATACCCCTAGCTGTGACATATGCGCAGCTAGGTACTTTAAACTGCAGGCAATTTCGCACGTGCAGCATGAGCTGAGTGTTCGCTCATTATGTCGAAATAACTAAAAATACCCCAAAAAAAATAAACTACTCTCGGTAAGGCTGTACGCAGTAACGAAATAGAGACTAGATTTTTGACCACATATACATATTGAACATAGTCGTATACAATTCCGTGACAGTATGTTACTTATGTACTAGTAATAAATATATAATGTATGTTACTTATGTACTAGTAATAAATATATAATGTATGTTACTTATGTACTAGTAATAAATATATAATGTATATACCTATGTACTAGTAATAAATATATGATGTATATACCTATGTACTAGTAATAAATATATAATGTATATACCTATGTACTAGTAATAAATATATAATGTATATACCTATGTACTAGTAATAAATATATAATGTATGTTCTTATGTACTAGTAATAAATATATGATGTATGTACCTATGTATTAGTAATAAATATATGATGTATATACCTATGTACTAGTAATAAATATATAATGTATGTTACCTATGTACTAGTAATAAATATATGATGTATGTACCTATGTACTCGTAATAAATATATAATGTATGTACTTATGTACTAGTAATAAATATATAATGTATGTTACTTATGTACTAGTAATAAATATATAATGTATATACCTATGTACTAGTAATAAATATATGATGTATATACCTATGTACTAGTAATAAATATATGATGTATATACCTATGTACTAGTAATAAATATATAATGTATATACCTATGTACTAGTAATAAATATATGATGTATATACCTATGTACTAGTAATAAATATATAATGTATATACCTATGTACTAGTAATAAATATATGATGTATATACCTATGTACTAGTAATAAATATATAATGTATATACCTATGTACTAGTAATAAATATATAATGTATATACCTATGTACTAGTAATAAATATATAATGTATGTTCTTATGTACTAGTAATAAATATATGATGTATGTACCTATGTATTAGTAATAAATATATGATGTATATACCTATGTACTAGTAATAAATATATAATGTATGTTACCTATGTACTAGTAATAAATATATGATGTATGTACCTATGTACTCGTAATAAATATATAATGTATGTACTTATGTACTAGTAATAAATATATAATGTATGTTACTTATGTACTAGTAATAAATATATAATGTATATACCTATGTACTAGTAATAAATATATGATGTATATACCTATGTACTAGTAATAAATATATAATGTATATACCTATGTACTAGTAATAAATATATAATGTATATATCTATGTACTAGTAATAAATATATGATGTATATACCTATGTACTAGTAATAAATATATAATGTATGTTACCTATGTATTAGTAATAAATATATGATGTATGTACCTATGTACTCGTAATAAATATATAATGTATGTACTTATGTACTAGTAATAAATATATAATGTATGTTACTTATGTACTAGTAATAAATATATAATGTATATACCTATGTACTAGTAATAAATATATGATGTATATACCTATGTACTAGTAATAAATATATAATGTATATACCTATGTACTAGTAATAAATATATGATGTATATACCTATGTACTATTAATAAATATATAATGTATATACCTATGTACTAGTAATAAATATATGATGTATGTACCTATGTATTAGTAATAAATATATCATGTATATACCTATGTACTCGTAATAAATATATAATGTATGTACTTATGTACTAGTAATAAATATATAATGTATGTTACCTATGTACTAGTAATAAATATATAATGTATGTTACTTATGTACTAGTAATAAATATATAATGTATGTACTAGTAATAAATATATAATGTATGTTACTTATGTACTAGTAATAAATATATAATGTATGTACCTATGTACTCGTAATAAATATATAATGTATGTTCTTATGTACTAGTAATAAATATATAATGTATGTACCTATGTACTAGTAATAAATATATAATGTATGTTCTTATGTACTAGTAATAAATATATGATGTATGTACCTATGTATTAGTAATAAATATATGATGTATATACCTATGTACTAGTAATAAATATATAATGTATGTTACCTATGTACTAGTAATAAATATATAATGTATGTACCTATGTACTCATAATAAATATATAATGTATGTACTTATGTACTAGTAATAAATATATAATGTATGTTACTTATGTACTAGTAATAAATATATAATGTATATACCTATGTACTAGTAATAAATATATCATGTATGTACTTATGTACTAGTAATAAATATATAATGTATGTACCTATGTACTAGTAATAAATATATAATGTATATACCTATGTACTAGTAATAAATATATCATGTATGTACTTATGTACTAGTAATAAATATATAATGTATGTACCTATGTACTAGTAATAAATATATAATGTATATATCTTATGTACCAGTAATAAAAATATGATGTATATACCTATGTACTAGTAATAAATATATCATGTATGTACTTATGTACTAGTAATAAATATATAATGTATGTACTTATGTACTAGTAATAAATATATAATGTATATTACTCATGTACCAGTAATAAAAATATGATGTATATACCTATGTACTAGTAATAAATATATCATGTATGTACTTATGTACTAGTAATAAATATATAATGTATGTACTTATGTACTAGTAATAAATATATAATGTATATTACTCTTGTACCAGTAATAAAAATATGATGTATGTACCTATGTACTAGTAATAAAAATATGATGTATATTAACATTTTACCAGAGTACTATACCTGATACTGTAATTAAGTAAGAGCATATCTATAGTTTCCAATATACATTTCATATTTTGTTTGCATTCTTACAGCATGAACTCTCCTGCACTTAGTACAGTCAGGCCAAAAAGAAAACCTATATAATTACCTTTAATTTATCCACCTGAGCCTGTTTCTCTCCAAATGTTGATTTAAGATCAATGTCTTTGACCTGACCTTCAGCATCTCTGAGCCATTTGTTCAGCATATCACATGACCCATCATATGCTGTGAGGGCCTGCAGAGCATGAACCAGATTTTCCTGTGTGTTTGCCATTCTGGTTGCCAAGGCTTCCCAGTCCTGGGTCAAAGACTCAAGGTCATGGTGAATGGTTGCCTGACCTTGAGGGGCAGTCTGAGGTATTGTCTTCTCACCATGGAGATGAGCTGCTTTGACTTTTGACTCTCCGTCTCTCAGGGATGTCATTAGTTCCTAATGGAAGAAAAGTAAAATACAATCATCTTTGTGGATAATCCATTGCAACTAAAAATCTTCAAAAATAATTTTAAAATTATTGAACAAAAGAAAATATTGTGCAGAAAATTTGACAAAGAACTGAAGCAATTAAAGTAACAAAAGTAATTAAAATTTACAAGATATAATGCCATGAAAAATATTACAAATTGTAATAAATAATTTGTTTCAATTTTGGAGCAAAATTTTATCAACTTAAATAATTTATAAACAATTCCAAAGTCAAAAAATGGCAATGAAAATTTTGTTTGGTATTCTTTTATAAGGTAATTTTTTTATATTCAATTAAACACTATATATGTCTGTTAATCTTTGCATATTAAAGTCGACTGACCTTGACTTTGTCTAGTCTGTTCTGCAAGGCTTGTCTATCACCACTGGCCTCAGCACACACTGCCAACTTGTCCTTTGTTGCAGCCATCCAGTCCCGGCACTGCTGATATGCATCCTGGTATCGTTGGTGCTGGTCAACACACTCCTCTGCCTTTTTCACTTGAGCCTGTGGATATAAAGACTTACTGGTCATACATATACACACACAGACTGACACAACGAATTTTCACAAGTGAAACACTGTAGCGAATTAAATGAAGAACCTGACATATATATATATATATATATATATATATATATATATATATATATATATATATATGTGTGTGTGTGTGACATTCAACCTTATTATACATGTTAAAATAAATTAAATCATATTATTAACTCAAACTTTTGTGTTGCATATTTACTATATTTACTAAATGAATAATCGGGTTACAATATTATAATTTAGTTATTCCATGGTATGAATTTTTTCTCTCTCAGTAATGGAAAGTATACTTTAAAAATGTAAAAGACAATTATAAAATAGTATTTTGAAGTCATACAATATTTAGTTTGAATGAATAATGTCTTCTATACTGATAACATTCAACTCTTAAGCTGTTTATCTGGAATCAAATAAATCTAACATTTTTCAAGTCAACATATCCAAAAAATACTCTTATAAATAATTGTATTTAAATATTGTACAATGATACAGAAAATCTTATCCCTGAAATGGTGGTAATAATACAAAAGAATCTCTTGACCAGAATATCGCAAATGATTTTAGTTTTAGAATTACAGTACATAAAGAAAATGCCCATTTACCTGAGCCTTGGCACAGAGACCATGGTACTTGGCATTCAACTTGCCCAATTTGTCCTTGACCTTGGCTGAAGCCAGGGTGCTGCCCTTGTCACTGATGTTATCAATCATGGTCTGGTGTGAAACGATGTCCTGACACCGGGTCTGTAAGTAAGAAGTAACGATATTGTGAAATCTTTTTATTGTAATAATGATTTCCTTTTAAACATCTGAGAATTGTTTTTATTTCCCTTCAAAACTGAGTATATGCACAAAACAATGATAAAGACAGTTCTCAACTAACTTGGATGTAAAGAGCACAAATGGCAATCTAAGATATGCTCACCCTGTAATGTTGGAGACAGGCCTTCTTCTCCTGTAATGAAGTTTTCAGGTCCATGTCTTCCTCAATCTGTTTATTCATGTCTTCAGTCCATTTCTGAAGCTGGTCAAAATTCTCATCAAAAGTTGACCATTGCATTCGGCTGCTTTCCAGATTCCTCTGTGTCTCATTAAGGTGATCATTGAACTGTTCCCATTTCTCACGGAGAGATCTCAGATCCCGTCGAATTGCCTCACGACCTTCATTTGAAGTGTTAGGATATAGTCGCTCTCCTGCTTCAAGTGCATTGTTGAATATTGCAGTGCCCTTTTCTAGTCTGGCATTCAAATCCTGTAACAATACAGTACATGTACAACAATGCAAAATACACAACATTTTTAGAAACTAATTTTGATTGTAAAAAGGATTGATACACCTTTCTTTAGCTTTAACAATTTTTCAGTCATATCACTATGTTGTCTGCAGTGTGGCAGTTGATAGTGATATCTGGTACTGGGGCATCATGCTGCAGACATGTAGCATGATATCCCACAGTCACATTATCCTGATACCAGGCTGACCAGTCAAAACACTAACCTCTTAATGCTGAATGCCTAGTGAGGCAGCTGCCAGTACCATTTTGTAAGTCATTGGTATGACTCAGCTGGGGATCAAACCCATAACCTCCCATATCCAAGGCTTATGCTCTAACCACTTGGCCACCAGAGTGGTCATCAAGAATTGGGATGCTAATTACTGGGAAATTTTAGCCAGTCCAAAATTGGAATGACAATTACAATGAAATTTAACCAATCTAAACCCGAGATGTTAAATACTTGGGAATTTAAATTACTTGGAAACTGAAAAACAACTGGGCTAATACGATACAGAAAATGTCCTCACTACCATAAAAAAGTGTTTCGACTAAGTGTTACATGACAACTCTACTGAGGCTACATTAATAATAGTTTAATCTAAATTATCATTAACTTGCCTGCTCTGTCAAGTACCAAAAAAACAAGCTAAGTTTATTCTTTCTTACATACAAGTGCACAGCCACACTTTCCTTATAATTACATCGGATGCCAAGATCTTAAAATTGGAAGACAAAGTTTTATGAACTGAGAGTCCAAGACCAAAAAATAATGGTCCAAAAATAGGGGCAATCACTGCCAAGAGCTCTGTAAAAATACTACTGCCATTGAACCAACCTGTACAGTGGAGAGTTTTGCCTCCAAAGCCTCATTATCACGGGGCAAGTCGGAGCACTCATCCAGCTCTTGTTGTCCTCCTTGGAGCCAGTCTAGGCAACTTTTGTATTTGTTCATGTAGTCCTCATGGTCTTCAATATTCTGCTCACAACGCTCAACTTGTTCCTGCAAATACACAGAATTCTGCATTTTAAAGATCTTTGTGGTAAATACAGAAAAGATTAACAACTATTGATACTACTGACAGTGGGTTAAAACGTCAGAAGTCCAAGTTCTAAGTCACTAAAGTGGTTACCTAGCACTTTTCATCCTGATTCCTCCAGCTGATTCAGTTGTGGTTACTTGGCACTTAAGCCGTATTTCTCCAGTTGATACAGCTGTGGTTACTTGGCACTTAAGCCACATTTCTCCAGTTGATACAGCTGTGGTTACTTTGCACATAAGCCATTTATCCAGTTGATACAGCTGTGGTTACTTTGCACATAAGCCATTTATCCAGTTGATACAGCTGTGGTTACTTTGCACTTAAGCCACATTTCTCCAGTTGATACAGCTGTGGTTACTTTGCACATAAGCCATTTATCCAGTTGATACAGCTGTGGTTACTTTGCACATAAGCCATTTATCCAGTTGATACAGCTGTGGTTACTTTGCACATAAGCCATTTATCCAGTTGATACAGCTGTGGTTACTTTGCACTTAAGCCACATTTCTCCAGTTGATACAGCTGTGGTTACTTTGCACATAAGCCATTTATCCATTTGATACAGCTGTGGTTACTTTGCACATAAGCCATTTATCCAGTTGATACAGCTGTGGTTACTTTGCACATAAGCCATTTATCCAGTTGACACTAAAGTGGTTACTCTTAATCCTTATATTTCTAGCTGAAACTGCATTTGTTACTTGGCACATTTACTTGTATTTGGTCAACATTATTGGGATCATCGATTTTCCACCCAATTTTTAAAAATGATTCCATAAAATGCAGAAAGACTAGCTTCTCAGGGTATTAACATCTGTTGGCCTGTTAGCCTATAATAGGCTGGAATCCCAACCCATCCAAGAAGCAAGTCATATACTCTCAGCTGTAGTCTCAGCAAAATATAAACCTCATAATTGAAGGTCCATAGTACAAAGTAAGCTTTCTAAGAACAAAATGCTTACATATGAAAGTAGAGACAACATGGGCTCCATATTAGTTAAGGATTCTTGCCAAAATTCCCTTAATTAACCTAAATATACTCAAAACTTCCCTAATTAACCTAAATATACTCAAAACTTCCCTAATTAACCTAAATATACTCAAAACTTCCCTAATTAACCTAAATATATTCAAAACTTCCCAAATAAACCTAAATATACTCAAAACTTCCCTAATTAACCTAAATATACTCAAAACGTCCCTAATTAACCTAAATATATTCAAAACTTCCCTAATTAACCTAAATATATTCAAAACTTCCCTAATAAACCTAAATATACTATAAACTGCTGATGACTAATTTCTGACTAAATTTCAAGCCTGAAAAAAACTGCATGTCAGTTTGCTGTTATAAATATTTAATACTATTATCCATCGCATATTTTCTTTTCACACACAATTTTAAATAAACTTTAAAATGAAAAAAAGCAGAGTAGAAGTTGTTTCAAATTATATAATCATTGATGACACAAGCTGAAAGATAGGAAACCTTTACAAAGTCTGGGATAAAGTGTAAGTTAGCTTTGCTCAGCAGGAATGAATAAAATGTATACATCCCAAAATGAATACTGCTTTGATTTTATTTTTGCTTGGCAAAAATTGCATTCCATACCTTAACAGCAGCAGCCAAGATGTTATATCTGGTCAGGAGCTGTCCAGCATAGGATGTAGTGCGGCCATCTCCAGTGGCACGAGTTATCTCCTGGGCTGAATCCCTCACCTGATCAAATGCTGCCTTGTGAACCTTCACATCATCATCAATTTCCTGCAGAAAAACCTCTTCAATAATGACTTAGAAATAATGAGTCATTAATAACTATTTATTTCCAAAAATGATTCAATTTTATTTTGGGAAAAAATACTTTTAACACACCCCTTTTAAGATACTTAGGGATGTTCCATTTAAACATATATACATGTTACCAATATAAAGCAGTTTAAAAAAAAAAAAGATATGCCAGGATAGTTTGATACATTGAGTTCATATTAAAATGATAAGAAATTCTAAATTGCATCTATGAGTGAGTACTCAACTTTAAAAGTGCCTTCCCTGGGTCCCATGTATGTCTTAATGGAACAGCCCTTATATAAAATGAACCAGATTCAAGATATTTATCAATAACATACCACATTCTTGATAATTATCTATAATGCACTGAATTCAATTTTAATGTACAATAATGTATACAAATAATGTATACAAATATTTGAAACTCAACATCTGATGCTGAAATGAATAAGTCTAAAATAATGACTGAAATGCATTGAATGAATTTCCCTAGGATTGTTCATGTATTATTAACAGAATTAATCATTAATGATATGCGAGGAATGAAAGTCCGTGGATTGTGTAAGTATTGGTAACTAAATTAATCATCAAATATACAATAGGAATGAAATGTCCGTGGATTGTGTAAGTATTGGTAACTGAATTAATCATCAATGATACAATAGGAATGAAATGTGTGTGGATTGTGTATATGTTGGTTATTTAAGGACAACCAAAATCCAGAAACTTCTTACTGAATATCTCTATCAATGAAGTTACCAACCAGTCAACCCTAAAGTTAATAAACATTTCTCAGTAAGGCAGTAGAACTTTTTCCAAGTCTGAGTAAGGCGTAACTGACTATCATGTGATGACATTGTCGACAGGGAAACAAGCATTTTAAAAGTTCAGAAACATAATCTGAGACTGATGCAGCAAAGAAAAGACTACCTTAAACTAAAATATTGGTAACACTACATAGGTCTTACTTACATCCAGTACAATTTCAGAAACTGCAGTTCCAAAGATATGGAGCTCACAAAGGCTTCCTGCAAGACTTCTCAACTTTACATAAGCTTTGTTTTCTGGTTTCTTCATGGGTTGCTTTTTTTTTGGGGGGGGGGATAAATTTCATGTGGCAATGGAAATCAAATGACACTTACTGTTTAAACTTTTTATGAGGTTTATTGTTATTTTTGTCTTCAAAGTGCTTTTTTTTAATGGAAACCATTTCTAGAAAATGCAGATATTTTGTATGAAACATATGGGTAGCTGAAAGTGTCCAAAAGTGTTTCCAGTAAAGTTAGCCTGGTTATCTGACCAACTCCACTGAATCTATAACAAAACCTGGATTTGGATGAGATACAAACAAGCCAGTATAAATATTTGTCCACAAAAATATACAGGTTTGTATTTGTATTCTGTAAGTCCACAATTTAATGATCATTTCTGTAAGGTTTATAGACAAATTATATGGATTGGCAGGTTAATCTAAATTCCATATAAAGTGCTTCCCAGAACACTGTATCTCACATTATTTATATCAATGATGTTAATTTAATTTTTTTTAACCCTTTGAACCCTAATCTCCCCCATATTTCGGCACAATAACCCGAGCTTCCCCCGCAATTTTTGTTAATTTTATAAAAAGTAAAATTTTGCAAAATAAAAGTAATATTATGCCTTACAATGATAATCAACTATGATATAACAGCAAATATCAAATTGTCTCTTTTCAAACATGCTTATAAAATGCTTTTTATTCCTAAGACTATGCAACAAACTGTCTCAAAATTTCTTCATATTTCATATTTTTCATATTTTTTCTATATTTCACTGACCATCTAGTGAATAACATAACACAGGCCGGTATACCGGCCTTTCGGGTTATGACGGTAGATAGCTAGGCCGGTATACCAGCCTTTCGAGTATATACACCGTTACAACCGGCCTGTCGGGTTTAAAGGGTTAAAGTGCTCCCTGAAACAGTGCATCATAAATTTAAATTGGATGAAAAGTGATCCCTAGAATACTGTATCTCACATCTGAACATATTTTATGGCATATTAAACAACTTTTGAAAACTAACAAAAATTATTCTAATTTACAATGATAAGATGAATACCTATGTAGTGTGATGATAACACCCCAACTAGTCAAGATTTTGTCAAGATTTCACACACAAAAATCAGTAGAGTTGTGATGGCTGATCAAAAAAACAAAGAAAAGGAAACATTACAATAATCAACTGACCTTAAAGTGCTCATACTGTTCTATCTTGCTCGGTAAATCTGGCTGCAGGTTGCCCTCATTACGGACACTTGTTTCTGTATCTTTCAGCCACTGAGACAAGTTCTCATATTCCCTGTCATAAGCAGACCACTGGTCAATAGAACCTTCTAGTTTGGCTCTGGAAAGGAAAGAAATATTTGAAAATATCATACAAGGGATTTAAAAGAATAAATTTGTCTTTTTTTTTTACTGATGCCAGGATATACACAGATACTTAATTTACCTTTACAAAATATACAGAAAAGGAAAACCAATCTTGCATCAATATTCTTGAGACCTGAATTGTGAGCAATTTCATTTATCAATGTAAATAGGATCTAATGTATACACCTCTGTAGTCCGAAGTTTTTAGATGCAATATTCAGTTCTTGTATATTCAATGTTTTGACAATTATAGCTACCACATGCAAAGTTCAGTTCTTGTCTATTCAATGTTTTTCATACTTAGCTGCCATGTGCAAAGTTCAGATCCTGCAAATTCATGGTAAATCTTTTGATACCTTTAGCTACCATAAGCAAAGTTCAGTTCTCAGGCATTCATGATTAATAGTTTCACCACAAGGCAACCTATCAACACAAAGCCCAGTTATGGCATATTTATGATCAATAGTTTGACCTGAAAGACCACCTGTCAGCACAAAATTCAGTTTTCATCCATTTAAAGTTAACAGTTTTGCCACAAAGACCACCTGTCAGCACAAAATTCAGTTTTCATCCATTTAAAGTTAACAGTTTTGCCACAAAGACCATCTGTCACCACGAAATTCAGTTCTCATCCATTTATAGTTAACAGTTTTGCCACAAAGACCATCTGTCACCACAAAATTCAGTTCTCATCCATTTATAGTTAACAGTTTTGCCACAAAGACCATCAAATCGCTCCGGAGGCCTAGTGGTTAGAGCGTTCGCCGTGGAAGCGGGAAGTCGTGGGTTCGATCCCCGGCCGAGTCATACCAAAGATTTACAAAAATGGTACTAACAGCTGCCTTGCTTGAAACTCAGCATTAAGAGGACTGGTCAGCCTGGTGTCAGGATAATGTGACTGGATGGGACATCATGCTACATGTCTGCGGCATGATGCCTCAGTGCTAGACATCACTATAAACTGCCTCACAGCAGACATCGTAGCGATATGACTGAAAAATTGTTAAAGCTACGTTAAAAATCCTAATCAAACAAACAAAGACCATCTGTCACCACAAAATTCAGTTCTCATCTATTAATAGTTAACATTTTGCCACAAAGACCATCTGTCACCACAAAATTCAATTCTCATCCATTAGTAGTTAGTAGTTTCACCACAAAAAACATATCACCACAAAATTCAGTTCTCATCCATTTACAGTTAACAGTTTTACCACAAAGACCATCTGTCACCACAAAATTCAGTTCTCATCTATTTATAGTTAACATTTTGCCACAAAGACCATCTGTCACCACAAAATTCAGTTACTGCATATTCATGAATAATAGTTTCACCTCAAAGACCACCTATCACCACAAGATGTAGTTCTCATCCATTCATAATTAATAGTTTAAACACAAAAACCAGCTATCACCACTCATTTACTGCCTATTCATGAATAGTTCCACCACACAGACCACATATAACCACAAGGCTCAGTTATAATGAATAATAGTTTCATCTCAAAGACCACTTATCACCACAAACAGTGCTAACAAGAGTATTTTGTATTATTTGTCCAAATTTGCAAGTTATAGAAACTGAAAGTTTACAGTCAAGATTATTTGGTGTCTTACTGTGTTTTCTGCATTATGTCCATTAGTTCTGCCCATTCCTTATCAGCAGCCTTTTTCTGCTGTTCTAGCTCAGCCTGTTTCTGTCGTGGCAGTACACCCTTTACAGTTTCCACCTTCCCCTCTGCCAATTCCTTCTTTTGCTGACCCTCCTTAGCACTGGCAATCAAGTCCTATAAGAATTTTTAAAAAATGATGTGTAATAAATTACAATGACATGCATACTCAAATACAGTCATGCTGGAAGTCTTTTATCATTAACATGTATGTTGAAATGTCATCATGTTGGAAGTCTTTCATCATTAACATGTTGAAGTCTTTCATCATTAACATGTATGCTGACATGTCATCTTGTTAGAAGTCTTCATCATTAACATATTTGCTGAAATGTCATCATGTTGGAAGTCTTTTTTCATTAACATGTTGAAGTCTTTCATCATTAACAAGTATGCTGACATGTCATCTTGTTAGAAGTCTTCATCATTAATAGGGCATAACCGATTAGCATTTTCTACTGATTTCCGATTCCGCATTTTGGGCATGAAATTTTTCCGATTCCGGATACGATTCGATTAATCAGAAATGCTAAATCCGTATTTTTTTTCTTCTAAAAAATGTCATCTTCCGTTTCCGGGTTTCTGGTATCTGGTTTTGCCGTGTCTAGCATGTTACTTAGTACTTTACCATATCCGGTTTTCATTTCCGGTTTTCAACCGCCGGTTCAAATAGATTGTCTCACAGCGTGGTTGTGTTGACCATTTTGGACTTTTCTGACTTCTTATTTAACTTTATTAACGCACTATCGAATGACACGCAGTGTTAGACATGGTGCTGTAGAAATTCAACTTTATTATTTTTATTATCCGAATCGGTCGTTCCTGCCTTGTCCGACTCCGATTAATCGGAAGTTCATACTATCCGGTGGAATCCGATTTCTGGATCAAAAGTCGGTTATGCCCTAATCATTAACATATTTGCTGAAATGTCATCCTGTTGGAAGTCTCTCATCATCAACACGTGTGCTGAAATTTATTCATGTTAGGGGACTTAATCATTAAAAATAGTAAGGTTTAAGTATCCTGTACATTCTGGATGTTAGCAAACTTTGGATAGTCATATTGGGAACAGATTCATACTGCATATAAAGGTGTCAAAGAGTATATCTTTAAAAATATCTAGTTTTATTCAAACAATGATGTTTAAATGCCCAAAAGTTTCATTTCCCACATCTTCTTCATATTTCATTATAACTAATGCAACCTAATCCCTTTTTGATGATTTAAGTTCTAGAATAACCCTTATTTGTTTAGAACAAAATTAAAAGCCACTACATTCATTGACAACAAGGAATATTTCTGAAGGATATTTATTCTATTCTGATATTACCTGTATTTCTTGGCAAATTTGGAATTTACTTTCAAAATTAAGTTTCACCGAGGTTCAAGATTCAGGCTATTCTAATCATATAATCCACATCTGCTGCCAGGAAAGATGTTTTACCTTAATAGTAGCTAGCTTGGCCTCAACACTGTATCTGTCTCCAGCAATGTCCCCACACCATGTCACCTTTTCACGTGCTGTATTAAGCCAACGTTGCTGCTGTTGCTGTGCATCTTGACAGTGTTGTTCTAGTGTTCCCTGGAGCATTTCCTCAATCTTATCCCCACGATTCATCAGACCCTCAAATTTCTTCTTCAAGACACCAGCATCCTTGGCCAGGTTGGCAGTCTCAGCAGATGGGTACTTGGCCTGCATGGCACTAGCTTTATCCAACAGGGCACCAATCTTCTTTTTGTGTTCAGCTAGCTGATCTTTCAGAACCTGTAAGAGATTTCATACAAAAAATAACTATATGCAAACAAAACGTGAATTAAACATTTAATGAAACAGTTTTTGAGGAATTTGTTAAAAGTATGTTTAAAAAACTGGGCAAAGTGTCAATGGTCATTTTATTTAACTCAAATTTCCACTCAAGTGAGATTTGAAATAGAAGGACTGACCAGAATTATGAAAGAACATGATTAAAAGATACAACTGCAACAGATCATAATAATAAGTTCAGTTTATAAGAATAAGTCAGCTTTGATCTTACCTTGGCTGTTTCCAAGCGTTCAACAATGTCTTCATCAGTTCCAGACACATCATCGCATTTAGCTAGCATCTCCTTGACCTGGTTTAGCCACTCTGTCTCCTCCTCAATGGCTTTCTCTAGATTTTGTCGTTCATCAGCAAAGTTGGCCATCACTCCCTCTAGCTGGTTTGCAAGAGACGTGGCCTTCTCAAACTTTTCAGTGATTGCATCACGAACCTTGACAAGCTCTGAAATTTCTTGGTCCTGATTCATTTCCCGAAGATCCTTGATTTTTTGGTTAATTTCTTTCAGAACTTCTTCATAGTAAGGTGCCTCTTCCTGCAAAACATTTAACCATAGTGTCCAACTTGCTTACATTTCATTATTCAAGATAAACGAATATATGTCTGACCACATAGATCTTGACCCTTACTCATAAACATTTTATCATAAAACTAAAGCTCAAAGTCCAAAATATTTTAACACAGTATACATTACTTTCATCAAAGATAAGATATAATCTTTAAGCAGGTGTCTCAAGTTGTTCTGAAAAAATACTTCACCAAATTAAAATGATGACTACAAACCTTAACAAAACAAGACCTCAGTTATTGTCAGTAGGCCAATTTTCAGTTAGAAAAATGATCAATAGCAGACAACAATGACCAATAGCAGACAACAATGACTTATAGCAAACAACAATAACCTACAGCAGACAACAATGACCTATAGCAGACAACACTGACCTTTAGCATACAACAGCCTAAGCATCAGAATTCCAGAACAACTTGATTTCATCTTACAAAGTCATTATGGGTCATTTCCCTGCAAAGTATTATGGGTATGACTTGTCATTTAAATTTTTTTTATTGCCGCAGGTTGTGCTAAACAGTTTCATGCTTTTGCAAAGTTTTTTTTAATATAAAAACAAAGAATTTCCCATGTTTTCCTAGTTATTAGTTATCCTAGCTGTTTAAAAAAAACCTTATATATCGTAAGTATTGTTAAAAGAACTTTTAATTCCCTTTATTTTGGTGTATGATTTTGATTGATGGGTGTAATATGTGTTATAGAGTATACAGCTAGAACTTACTTCAGATATGCATCTAGCAAATAACTAATAGCTTCACTTGGTCATTTTCACTACCCGACTTCAAAAGTAAATTTTAACAAACATTAGCGCAAAACTTTTATTTTACTTTTTATATATGTTGTAATTCATTTATTGTACTTTCAGAAGCTGGTATTGCCTACTCTCAAAAAAATGTGTGTACGTATTCAAATAACTGATAAGATTAGTGTACTTTCGATTAGTTCAGACTGATATTTTCATGTGTGTATTTATTCAAATAAATGATACGATTAGTGTACTTTGGATTAGTTCAGACTGATATTTTCATGTGTGTACGTATTCAAATAACTGATAAGATTAGTGAACTTTGGATTAGTTCAGACTGATATTTTCATGTGTGTACGAATAACTGATAAGATTAGTGTACTTTGGATTAGTTCAGACTGATATTTTCATCAGATGGTAGCAGCCATTTTGATAGATGTGTGCTTAGATCAAGCACAATTTCCATATCTGCAACAAGTAAAGAAATTTGAGCCACAGTTCATGAAAGCAGCACAGAGGTATGACAACAGTCTCTCCACTGTGTACACTGCAAATGCAAACAACTGTCACTATGTCAGAACTACGTAATCTCTAACAGTGCAACCTATAGGTGCTGAATAAGTAAAGTATAACACTACGAAAGTTTTACCCAGAATACTTTGCAGAGAATGATCCACATTTGCCATCTTGTGCTACAAATTATACTTCTAACTGAAACAAAGTCATTTATGTGAACCAAATAAATGAACTCTTATGCTGTCAGTATCTATACTTATGATTTTCTATTAGGTGAAATACTTTTTCAGAAAACATGAAAAGTGTATCTATTTACCATATGAAACAGACTTTAGAATCATATAACTTTTGGCTTACATAACTGACTATGGGTCCTCTCTTGTCATCACAAATTTAAACTATACAAATGTATTCTAAGTCTTGTACTTGGTTATGGGTTTTTGCTTCAAGTCTGAATTTCCTTTACATACACTTCTGAGCATATTGACCCTAATATACTGTGTGATTAATACTTCATGGTTAATGCTATATGCCGCAAAATTGTGTTTTAAAAAGAGATACCTTATATGGCCCTTACAAAGGTAGAAATATCTAGTACTAATATGACAACATAACAACCTGATTTACTGTTGTGCCAAACTAAGCTGACAAAAGTAGAATTCGACTCCCATGTTTAAATCTTACAATGGATAAATGGCATCTATTCCTAAATTGCCTGTTTTATCACTGTGAAAACAATTTGATTTCTTTATCACTGTACTGACCTTGAACTTGGTAAGGCAGGCTTCTACTGTGACTGCATCATCAAAGTGTTGTAGACAGTCATCCAGTTTGGTAACCATGGTATTTACCCACGATTCCAATTCCTCAGTTCCTGTCTGCACTTGGTCCCAGCATACAAGTTGAGCTTCCAAGTTCTCTTTATGTTGTTCAATATCCTGAAGCAGACCACATTACATTGGTATATTACAATGACTCCCTTAATTCCTCTTATTAATATAAATGATTGTGGTATATTAAATCAATTACTCCTGTTACCAATATGAATTACATTGGTATATTACATTAATTACCATTAATTCATTACCAATATGAATTACATTAGTATATTATATCAATTACCCTTAATTTGTTACCAATAGGAATTATATTGGTATATTACATCAATCATCCTTAATTCGTTACCAATATGAATTACATTGGTATATTACATCAATTATCCTTAATTCATTACCAATATGAATTACATTGGTATATTATATCAATTACCTTTAATTCATTACCAATATGAATTACATTGGTATATTACATCAATTACCCTTAATTTGTTACCAATATGAATTACATTGGTATATTATATCAATTACCTTTAATTCATTACCAATATAAATTACATTGGTATATTACATCAATTACCCTTAATTTGTTACCAATATGAATTACATTAGTATATTATATCAATTACCTTTCATTCATTACCAATATAAATTACATTGATATATTACATCAATTACCCTTAACTCCTGCTACCAATATGAATTACAATGGTATATTACATCAATTACCCTTAACTCCTGTTGCCAATATGACTTTTGCTGGTATATTAATTACATTAAGTGCACATAAATTCCTCTTATCAATTCAAATTACATTTCTTTTGAATTTTATTGATACTTTAATTTTAATGTTTTCTTTTTCTCCTGTCTCTGACATTTATATTTCAACACTAAATATTTCATTGGATAAATATTCTCTCTAAATTGTAAGCTTACACATCACTGTAAACTGCCAGACTGCAGGCATCATAGTGATATGACTGAAAAATTGTTAAAGCTATATTAAAAATCCTATTCACACACATTTTATAACATTTTCATCATTAAGCAATATTTTCATAATATTTTTAACTGAAAAAGAAAAAGAAAAAAATCTTTTGCACAACATAAAGAAAGGATAAAAGCTTCATCAACTTACAGAATTAGCAGACTCCCATTTGTGGTTAATTTCATCAAGGTCTTCTTCTAGTATGGACATGTCAAAGTTAGGTATATTTTTCAGGTCTGACAAGAGTTGTAGCCCTTTACTATTCATCAGGTCTAATTGACTCTGATTTGCATGAAGCTCAAACTCAGCATTCTGAAATTTAAGAATAGTCTCAATAATATAGGATAGTCATAACAATAAATAGTCCTAACAATAAGGATAGTCCTAATAAAATAGGGTAGTAATGATTGAAGTACATCCTCATTGCTAAATAATTTGTTTTCAGATGCATACATACAATATTTTAGCAAGACCTATTAACAAATATATGTACAGTGATCGTTTTTTTTTCTTGTGAAATTGTTCTGAAACTGAACCCTGGAAACTGGTCTTTCTGTACAAACCTTCTATGAGAGACCACCTGTTTTGAGAGACCTTTTTTTGTTGGCAGAAGGGGTTATCTCTCATAACAGGTTTTACTGTAATGTGTTTCTTTCTCTTTTCAAGACACTAGTTTTAAGATTTAATTTACCAACAATAAGTTAAAAAGATTAAATTTTTGCATATTTTGTTTCAACTGTACACAGCCTAGATTGTATCAACTGTACAACAGAGTATTTTCGTATCAACTGTATGAGTCTAGATTGTATCAACTGTACAATAAAGTATACTTTGTATCAACTGTATGACAGTTTAGATTGTATCAACTGGAAAAACAAAGAAAATTTTTTATCAACTGAATGACAGTCTAGATTGCATCAACATTACAACACAGTATATTTGTATCAACTGTATGACAGTCTAGATTGAAACAACTGTACAACACAAAGTATATTTTGTATCAACTGTACAGCAAAGTCTAATAGATTATACAGCAAAATGCTGATGAATAAGATTACAGCTATGAAATGATGATTAAGACTAATGGAGATTACTCGAAAAACCATTGATTTTATATAGGTAACTACTTTCTCATCCATGTGCCAAACTGGGTTTCAAACCTAGGGTCACCAAGTACAAAGTGACTGCATTACGGATGCATTATCCAGGTCTAAAGTATCAACATGAAGCTCCCTACCTTATGTTGGTCCAGAGCTTTTTTCACATCAGGCTGAGAGGAAAAGGCTATATCCTGTTCTACTAATGGCTGGACATCGTCCAGTACTCTGACCACACCTTGTTTAGCATCCATGTACTGTTGCCACAGGCTGGCCACACTGCTGTACTGCTGGTGTTTTTCACCCAGTAGTGCCTGCACTGTGTCCCATGCCTCATTAACCTGGCCAAGACTTCCTTGCACAGTTGAGCTCCTGCTTGGATCTGCCTGCATTAGCTGTCGTCCCAACTCTCGCAGCTGTTCATACTCTGGGTTATAGGCAAACACATCATCTCTGATGTCCTACATCACAAATCACATGACAGATAAAGATCTCAATTTATACAGGTAGACATACACATAGATAGACATTTGGATAGACATAGACAGATATATTGATATAAGGGTAGATATAAAATGGTTATGTGGTACAATAAAGGATAAAAAAAGTTTCTAATTTTTTGCAGTAAAAACATTTTCATTTGATGGTCTGAAGAAAATAATTTAATTACTGAGGGAAAAAAGGAATTAAAAGCTATATATTAAATAAATTTCGGAGTTATCTATATTTACATTTATGTCCATTAAAGCAAGAGTTTAACTTTTTTTCATTAATTAATTTCAAACATTAAAACAAAAACACACCTCAATTTCTCTGATAAGGTCTCTAAGTCCCTGTGGACTAGATTGCTCCACAGTTGCTTCCTGTAACCTCTGGGCAATGTCTGCCAGTTTGCCAACCAATCCACCTTTCTTGACTTCAAATTCCTGACAGAGCTGTGACAGTTCACCAAGGTGTTCCTCTTTCTGCTTTGCAGAAAATGCTGCTGAGTCACACATTGACTCTAATGTTTGTAGCTCTGAGCCAAAATGCAGTGTTCTTTGGGTGGCTCGGTCCTTAATGGTCAGTTGGGCTGTAGCCATGAGGTCATCAAGACTGTCTGCCTCTTTGGCCCATTTTGCCACGTCCGCTCTTAGAGCCTGGATCTCTTGATTTGCTTTCACTACCTCTTCCTCCTTGATGTTTGGCGAGGCCAACTTTGCCTGAATTGTCTTCAACTTACCTTGAGCATCACGGTGAACAGTCTGGTACTTATCCCAATGCTGACACAGGTCCTCTCGGCTCTTTATCAGGTCCTCCATTGTTGAATAACCAGAGTCAATTCGGTCAAAGCGATCACTCAAAATTGCTCTCTCATCCTCATTGCAGTTTTGCAAAAGATCCTTGAACTCCTGAACCAGGGCATTGTACATAGGATCTTGCTGTGCACATTCATTGCGTAGGGCCTGAAAAATAGAAAATAGTATTTTATAATATTATAAATAGGGCATAACCGATTAGCATTTTTCTACCGATTTCCGATTCCGGATTTTGGGCATGAAATGTTTCTGATTCCGGATACGATTCGATTAATCGGAGATGCTAAATCCGTATTTTTTTCTAAAAAATTTCATCTTCCGTTTCCGGTTTCTGGTATCTGGTTTTGCAGTGTCTAGCATGTTAATTAGTACTTTACCATATCCAGCTTCATTTCCGGTTTTCAACCGTCGGTTCAAATAGATTGTCTCACAGCGTGGTTGTGTTGACCATATTGGACTTTTCTGACTTCTTATTTAGCTTTATTAACGCACTATCGAATGACACGCAGTGTTAGACACGGTGCTATAGAAATTCAACTTTATTATTTTTATTATCCGAATCGGTCGTTCCTGCCTTGTCCGACTCCGATTAATCGGAAGTCCATACTATCCGGTGGAATCCGATTTCCGGATCAAAAGTCGGTTATGCCCTAATTATAAACATGTTTTACATACCCAGGCATTTTCTTATTACAAAAAGTCAATGCAAATTGCTATAAAATGAAAAAAAAATCTTTTAATTTGGTTAATGTATCCATTAAAAAAAACTATGAAAGGAAAATCATAAAATAATTTGCTTAAATATTTTAAACTGTTTTAAATAAATTTAAATATCCCTATAACCACAACTAAAGAATCATCATCTAACATTAATAGTGTAATAAATTTGGAGTAAGTGTTAGTGAATTTGAACCATGCTTGGGTCGTTAGTAGTGATTTTGGGTACAAGCCGAATGACTGTCCCTGTAGTAACATAGTCCATATTAAAATTCAGTGGTGTATACAAGTAGTGTGATTGAAAGGCAGCATTTATGGTTGGAAATCAGTAAATTATAGAATGGAATCAATAAGTTGGAACTTGGTAGGTACCGTTTATGTGGCCATAGTGGAAAATTGGCGTATGTATATGAGTGTGATACGCCGGAAATTCTGTGGATGGACTGGCCTAGGGTCGCGCAGTTAAATATTTCCCAGTTAGTAAGGGAATACTGGTGTAATTTCTATGGCATGACAAGCTATCGGTACGGAAAACGGATGATAATGAAGAAAAACCATGTAAAGGTGCAGTTAATGGACGTTTGGGCAAGTTGTCTCCTCTGGGTCGCCCATTGATTACAGCAAAGATTAATAATTATAGCAGACACGTCTTTCTTTCCATTTTACAACTCAAGTTGTATGGAAGTCTTTGGAAATTTGGGGAAAACATATGACTTCCAGCGTGACTCGCGCCAGGGTTTTGACACCGCTCGGTCAAGTGAATACCCCTGTGCTTGTAACAATAGTTTGCAATTGGCTAGCGTGGCCTTTAACATCATTATTTAATATGAACTGAATATAAATAGGTAGCAAATGATCTATACTGTAAAAAAACAAGAAAAAGATATTTTTTTTTAAATCACATAAATTTTCATGTATAAATTGTCCTAAAAGTATTACTTTTAGTTTCTGCATTGTCTCTCCAACTTCATCAGAGTAAATTTCACTTCCTGTATCGAGTTTTCGCTGAGTTTTCTTCAGCCATTTTTCAAAATCCTGAAGCCGAGCATAGAAGTCCTGTCGGTGTTTGACTGCTGCATTAAGCATGCCCTGTCTCTCTGTGGCATCAGTCATGAGATTGTTCCACTTAGCCTTTACAGCATCTTGTCGGTCCTTGAGGTCTTTCAACCCCTCAGGGGTCGCATGCTGTTTAACCTGCTCAAACTGACGCTGCAAGGCATTTAACTGGGGCTGCTGACTGCGAATTTCCTCCTGCAGGGTCTATAAGCAATGAATAAAATTCATATTTGGTAAATTGACTGAGCCCACTTTAAAATAATTAGTTTCTTATTTAAAAGACATGATCAACTATTCAAAATCTCCCTTTTAACACAATTCCCTGCTTAATAAAATTTTTCTCAGAACATATAAATAGTGAATTACATTAACAATGTGACAAATAATCTGTGCAAATGTGAAAACATTAAACACTAAAATCACAACAGTTTCAAGTGCATAAAATCTCTCCTAGTTTAGCAAGGTATTAATTTCATCAAAGAAAAAAAAATGTAAGTATATTTCAGGCATGTTGGAATTCATTATTTGGTAGACTATATTATGCCAAAAGTACTAAATTCAAAACAAAATTGCATCAAAATAATTCATTTTAAGCTAGGCTGCAAATTACTACATTTTCCAAGTAAAATAATTGTGATAATTCACTGGAGTTAAATGATTTCAATGCCATATCAATAATAAGATGTCTGAATTTCAAAGTTAATCTTAGATGCTTATGTGGCCAAGTGGTAATTATGGCCAATTCCCATTAAAGGTGACTCAAATTCAAATCCAGCAAGGTGTGAAATATTTTTTTCTTATTGTGCTGTTTTACTTTGAAATGGGCAGGAGAAATATGAAACTGTATTTATTTTCTGTAATCATAAAACATGGCAGAACATAATGGTAAACTGCTGACATCACATGGGATTTAGTAAGAAATATGCTACTTAAATCTGTTATACAGGACACCTTGCTAGCCAACAAGTCTGAGCATAAAAGAAAAAGAAAATGTGCTTGGTACGAGTGAATAAAGGATAAATTTCATCTTGTATGTGAAAAACGAGCAATTTCACTCATGAAAAAAGTTTTTCTCCCACTCTATGAAATTTATGTTATACACTTGTAGCAAGCAAATAACCTCAATATAATTTAAAGAAGAAAACCTTCAATTTATTCACATCGTAATAATCACATATTTCTTTTAGTTTTAATATACTTAATTTTATCAGTATAATTCATTAAGTTACAATATAATCTATCAAGGTAATTCTTTCAGTTATATTTTAATTTGTATCAGGGTAATTCACTGAGTTATAATATACTTATGAGGTTAATTCATTTAGTTATACCATACATTATCAGGGTAATTAATTAAGTTATAACATACTTTATCAGGGTAATTCATTAAGTAATAACATACTTTATCAGGGTAATTCTTTTAGTTATGATTTACTTTATTTTATCAGTGTAATTCATTAAGTTACAATATAATCTCTGGGGTTAATTCATTAAGTAATAACATACTTTATCAGGGTAATTCATTAAGTAATAACATGTTATCATGGTAATTCATTAAGTAATAACATACTTTATCAGGGTAATTCTTTAGTTATAGTTTAATTTTTATCAGGGTAATTCACTGAGTTATAATATACTTATGAGGTTAAGTCATTCAGTTATACCATACATTATCAGGGTAATTCATTAAGTAATAACATACCTTATCAGGGTAATTCATTAAGTTATAATATACATTGTCAGGGTAATTATCTTAGTTATACTATACTTTATCAATGTAATTCATTAAATTATAATATACTTTATTAGGGTAATTCATTAAGTTATACTTATCAGAGTAATTCATTAATTTATAATATACTTGACCAGTGTAATTCACTAAGTTAATTACATTTCTCCCTGAGGTCCAATCCTAAATACCATAAATCCCATAGGATTTTTCTTGTGGTTTACCTTACATAAGACAAGTTCATGTTCAAGAACTTGTGGGTCTGTAGAGTTAATGTTTGGTTCTACTGCCAATCTGTTTTCAAACTTCTCCAACACTTCATTAATGTTATTCAGCTCCTGGTTATACGCTGTCCAAGCTCCATAAATTTTATCCACTCGATGACTACGCTCTTCAGAGGACGAGAGAATACTATTCCAACGTCGCTGAAGTGCATCAAGATCACGTTGCATGTTGGGTTGGTCCATGATGTATCCAGCCTCTGTACTCATCTTCTCAAAGACAGGAAGCTGTGTCTCACACTCCTGGAGAAATTCCTGTTACAAAAACAAGAACAATATTGAGGTAACTTAAGGAACTTTTGTCAGAGATAGATTATAAAAAATCTTAGCACCTGAATATGGTCTAGCCTTGATAATCAACGTTTTAATTATCAAAAAAATTACTTAAATATGCTGACAAAAGTAGATATAAATTAATAGACATCATAATCAAATTTAATTTGCTTATCTAATAGTTGGGCTTATCCAATTCATTTACACGCAGGAGTTTAATCATTTTTACTAACACTTTACTATAATTACATAAAACACATTAATCAAGAGAATTTACATTATCTGATATCACCCCACAGTTAATTTATATTATCTGATATCACCCCACAGTTTGTTTTTAAAACTGATATCTATCCTAACCAGTAAAGTTCAATATGTTTGAAAGACCAGTCATATAGTATTTTTCAACCTTCACAATCCATGATATGAGTTACTCAGACTGGTTCTAGTACATATTCTAATGGGCTACAGTGTCCAACACTTGCAATAAATTGGCAAGATTTGACAAACTGTTGGTCAGTACAGAGCAAAGGTAGCTTGTAACACTAACAAGGATTGCATGCCTAATAACTAAATATTTATAAAAAGCAATTATTCAACTTGTTAGATCAGCGAGTTCAGCTGACTTATTTCCTGCCTAAGTTTAAGTCTCAAAATCAAACCAATAACAAGGTGAATATTTAAAGCCAATAGCAGTCCTTTAACCGTGCTGGTTAACAATCTGTAATAAAAGCTAAAAGATGAGCCAGGAAGGGTATGCAACTCCATGCATTTCAGAAATTGTCTATTACCTAACTCATAAACAACACCTTGATTGAAACATTTCATGGAGGTCATTTACAATCAACTCTATTTATCTAAATGTTTTATCCACTTTTTTTTCTTTGAAGTATTTCAGTTGGCCTTTTGACAGTAAATTACACCTGGGTAATCATATTTTCATTTAAAATGGAGACATGGGAACAGAAGCAGTTGTTAAAATTTCTGTTAGCTTAACTTCACCATTTCTGTCAGTGTAGACAAGAAGAGAATGAATGAATTAACACCCTTACCTGGTGAAGGTCATATATATCCTTAGCTTCCTGTAGATCTGAACATTTTGGCAGGTCAGTAGCACAATATTTCTCTGCCTTTACGATAAAGGGCATGAGTTGTTGGGATAAATTCTGGTACATTTGCCAATGGGCAACACTGCCAGTCAGTGCTGTGCTGCGGTCCTTGGCACGGGCACATAGGCTGTCCCACTGGCGTCTAACTGTTGTCAGTTTGGATTTTAGGGCAGCTGTTTCCCGAGATCTGAAGTTCTGAGACAGCCCCCTTGCATCTTTCTCAAGTGTTTCTAATGTGATATGGTTCTCATATACCTCTGAAGCAATTGCCTAAAATAACAAAGAAAAACATGTATTATTAATATCATCAAACACAAATATCTTTCCCCAGATTCTTCTTGAAAGGATCCAGTATTCACCAACATATATTAAAACAAATTTGATAATAAATTAAATATAAAATAACTTTTAATTTCACATACTTAGTAAAGCAAATTATCAATTAATTTAATCTGATATGGTAGTGCAACATCCACTCAATTTGAAACCTTATTATACAACTTCTCTTATGACATGGGTATAGTCAAGGAACCCATTACATTGGTCTTATTACATGGGTATGGTCAAGGACCACATTACATTGGCCATATAACATGGGTATGGTAAAGGACCACATTACATTGGCCTTATAATATGGGTATGGTCAAGGACCACATTACATTGGCCTTATAACATGGGTATGGTCAATGACCACATTACATTGGTCTTATAACATGGGTATGGTCAAGGACCACATTAAATTGGCCTTATAACATGGGTATGGTCAAGGAACCCATTACATTGGTCTTATAACATGGGTATGATCAAGGACCACATTAAATTGGCCTTATAACATGGGTATGGTCAAGGACCACATTACGTTGGCCTTATAACATGGGTATGGTCAATTACCACATTAGATTGGCCTTATAACATGGGTATGGTCAAGGACCACATTACATTGGTCTTATAACATGGGTATGGTCAAGGACCACATTACATTGGCCTTATAACATGGGTATGGTCAATAACCACATTAGATTGGCCTTATAACATGGGTATGGTCAAGGACCACATTACATTGGTCTTATAACATGGGTATGGTCAAGGACCACATTACATTGGTCTTATAACATTTGTATGATCAAGGACCACATTACATTGATCCTATAACTTGGGTATGGTCAAGGACCACATTACATTGGTCTTATAACATGGGTATGATCAAGGACCACATTATATTGGCCTTATAACATCAGTATGGTCAAGGACCACATAACATTGGTATTATAACATGGGTATGGTCTAGGATCCCATTACATTGGTATTATAACATGGGTATAGTCAAGGACCACATTACATTGGTATTATAACATGGGTATGGTCAAGGACCACATTACATTGGTATTATAACATGGGCATTGTCAAGGAACCCATTACATTGGTCTTATGACATGTCTATCGTCAAGGAACACATTAAATCGGTACATCATTAAATACTTTAAGTTTTTGTTTTAATACACAATCAGGACAGAGTCTTGTTAAAACACATCTTAATTTTTGTTTTAATATACAATCAGGACAGAGTCTTGTTAAAACACATCTTAGTTTTTGTTTTAATATACAATCAGGACAGAGTCTTGTTAAAACACATCTTAGTTTTTGTTTTAATATACAATCAGGACAGAGTCTTGTTAAAACACATCTTAGTTTTTGTTTTAATATACAATCAGGACAGAGTCTTGTTAAAACACATCTTAATTTTTGTTTTAATATACAATCAGGACAGAGTCTTGTTAAAACACATCTTAGTTTTTGTTTTAATATACAATCAGGACAGAGTCTTGTTAAAACACATCTTAGTTTTTGTTTTAATATACAATCAGGACAGAGTCTTGTTAAAACACATCTTAGTTTTTGTTTTAATATACAATCAGGACAGAGTCTTGTTAAAACACATCTTAGTTTTTGTTTTAATATACAATCAGGACAGAGTCTTGTTAAAACACATCTTAGTTTTTGTTTTAATATACAATCAGGACAGAGTCTTGTTAAAACACATCTTAGTTTTTGTTTTAATATACAATCAGGACAGAGTCTTGTTAAAACACATCTTAGTTTTTGTTTTAATATACAATCAGGACAGAGTCTTGTTAAAACACATCTTAGTTTTTGTTTTAATATACAATCAGGACAGAGTCTTGTTAAAACACATCTTAGTTTTTGTTTTAATATACAATCAGGACAGAGTCTTGTTAAAACACATCTTAGTTTTTGTTTTAATATACAATCAGGACAGAGTCTTGTTGGAACACATCTTAGTTTTTGTTTTAATATACAATCAGGACAGAGTCTTGTTGGAACACATCTTAGTTTTTGTTTTAATATACAATCAGGACAGAGTCTTGTTCGAATACATCTTAATTTTTGTTTTAATATACAATCAGGACAGAGTCTTGTTCGAACACATCTTAGTTTTTGTTTCAATACACAATCAGGACAGAGTCTTGTTGGAACACATCTTAGTTTTTGTTTTAATATACAATCAGGACAGAGTCTTGTTCGAATACATCTTAATTTTTGTTTTAATATACAATAAGGACAGAGTCTTGTTCGAACACATCTTAGTTTTTGTTTCAATACACAATCAGGACAGAGTCTTGTTGGAACACATCTTAGTTTTTGTTTTAAAATACAATCAGGACAGAGTCTTGTTAAAACACATCTTAGTTTTTGTTTTAAAATACAATCAGGACAGAGTCTTGTTAAAACACATCTTAGTTTTTGTTTTAAAATACAATCAGGAGAGAGTCTTGTTAAAACACATCTTAGTTTTTGTTTTAATATACAATCAGGACAGAGTCTTGTTAAAACACATCTTAGTTTTTGTTTTAATATACAATCAGGACAGAGTCTTGTTAAAACACATCTTAGTTTTTGTTTTAATATACAATCAGGACAGAGTCTTGTTAAAACACATCTTAGTTTTTGTTTTAATATACAATCAGGACAGAGTCTTGTTCGAATACATCTTAGTTTTTGTTTTAATATACAATCAGGACAGAGTCTTGTTCGAATACATCTTAATTTTTGTTTTAATATACAATCAGGACAGAGTCTTGTTCGAACACATCTTAGTTTTTGTTTTAAAATACAATCAGGACAGAGTCTTGTTGGAACACATCTTAGTTTTTGTTTTAAAATACAATCAGGACAGAGTCTTGTTGGAACACATCTTAGTTTTTGTTTTAAAATACAATCAGGACAGAGTCTTGTTGGAACACATCTTAGTTTTTGTTTTAAAATACAATCAGGACAGAGTCTTGTTGGAACACATCTTAGTTTTTGTTTTTAATATACAATCTGGACAGAGTCTTGATGGAACACATCTAAGTTTTCGTTTCAATACACTATCAGAAAAGAGACTTGAAGGAACAGATCTAAGTTGTCTTTTAAATCACAATCAAAAGAGACTTGTTGAAAGTGTTTTAATGCACTCTCAGGACAGAGACATGTTGAAACAAATCTCAGTATTAGGCTCCTTTACCTATGTGTCACTTTGAAGTGGGGTGGGGTCATCACTATGAACAGCATTATAAAAAAAAGCGATGTATATTCATTCCAAACATAAGGACAATTTATTTCTTAAGGTGAGACTTTTTCTAGAATAATTATAGATAATCTTTATTAAACATTTATAGAATAATTATAGATAAGTTTGATTAAACTGTTTGGACAATATTGGCCATTGCTTTATCCTTTCTGAAAGCTAAAATATCAAAACAATCTTTCTATCTCTATCACATAAAGAAGACACTTAGAACATAGTACTAAAATGACAGTCATAACTTACATTAGCTTTCTCTAACTGCTGGTCTGGAGTATCATTTTTGTTTTCATACACTTCATTTAATTTCTGTTCCTTTTCATTCAGCCAGTCACAAAAGTTGTTCAACCTCTTGTAATATTCAGTCCATTTGGCAATGGTAGCTTCAAGATCTGCAAGCTTTGCATTCAGACGGACAGATACATTCTCCAATCTCTTGTCTATATCGGTCATCTCCCCTTTTAGTGGCCCTCTTCGTTCCCTACTGGCACCCTCACAAAGAATAGCATTGAGTTTCTGCATCTCATTAAGGCTTCCTTTGAGCTTCTTAAGTGTGTTCTGCAACTCCTGTAAAACAAATGAAACTATGTATAATTAGATTAGTATATTATTAAATAGCACACATTCCAATTAAAGTATACACAAGTATGTAAAACCCTAAGTTACCCAAAATTCAGTATATTTCTATATATTTTTATATATAACAAAAAAGTTCTAATTTAAAGCCAATAAAAAAACGGATCTGTATTTCTTGACTTCTGATCAAATTATGTTTATAGTAACACATTAGACAGGTCCTGATGAAGTGTCAGACAGGCCCGTATGGCGTGTTAGTTTTCTAGGTAGCATTGATAGGTCTCAGGGTAGTGTTAATCAGGTCCCTATGGAGTCTTAACAAGTCCCCATGTAGTGTTAGTAAGGTCCCTATGGAGTCCTAAACAGGTCCCCATGCAGCATTAGGTTCCTATGGAGTCTTAAATAGGTTCACATGCAGTGTTAGTCCCTGTGGAATCTTAAACAGGTCCCCATGCAGTGCTAGTCAGGTCCCTATGGAGTCTTAAGAAGGTCCCCCATCAAGTTTTAGTCAGTTTCCTATGCTGTGTTAGACAAGTCCCAATGTAGTCTTTAGACCAGTCTCTTGGTAGTGTTCTCTATAATATGTTGAATGTACAATAGATAGCAGATAATAACACAGAAATGGAATATGAATTTTTCATTTTATTACAAATCGATGACACAAAAATAATAAATAGCAAATTCTGCAAGCTGCAGGCACTGAGAAATCATATGACCTGTTATTTTTTGGCAGAGACACATTTTTGTTTACAATATATCTAATTGTTCCCTAAATATTCATTACTATTGTTCCCCGCATGTTTATTAATGTTGTTCCCTAAATGTTTATTATGACCTAGTTATATTGCACCAAGATACTAGATTTACAAAAAAGTCTAAAATATGCAAAAAAAACACCAAAATGCCAAGAAGTGTGAGATATGAAACAATCCAGTATTCATTTGCTATAACAATAAGTAACAATCCAGTTTTCATTTGCTATAGCAATAAGTAACAATCCATTTTTCATTTGCTATAGCAATACTGTAAGTAACAATCCAGTATTTATTTGCTATAGCAATAAGTAACAATCCAATTTTCATTTGCAATAGCAATAAGTAACAATCCAATTTTCATTTGCTATAGCAATAAGAAACAATCCATTTTTCATTTGCTATAGCAATATATCACAATCCAATTTTCATTTGCTATAGCAATAAGTAACAATCCATTTTTCATTTGCTATAGCAATAAGTAACAATCCATTTTTCATTTGCTATAGCAATAAGTAACAATCCAATTTTCATTTGCAATAGCAAATAAGTAACAATCCAATTTTCATTTGCTATAACAATAAGTAACAATTCAGTTTTCATTTGCTATAGCAATAAGTAACAATCCATTTTTCATTTGCTATAGCAATAAGTAACAATCCAGTTTTCATTTGCTATAGCAATAAGTAACAATCCAGTTTCATTTGCTATAGCAATATATCACAATCCAATTTTCATTTGCAATAGCAATAAGTAACAATCCAATTTTCATTTGCTATAGCAATAAGTAACACTCCAGTTTCATCTGCTATAGCAATAACTAACAATCCAGTTTTCATTTACTATAGCAATAAGTAACAATCCAGTTTTCATTTGCAATAGCAATAAGTAACAATCCAATTTTCATTTGCTATAGCAATAAGTAACAATCTAGTTTCATTTGCTATAGCAATAAGTAACAATCCAGTTTTCATTTGCAATAGCAATAAGTAACAATCCAATTTTCATTTGCTATAACAATAAGTAACAATCCAGTTTTCATTTGCTATAGCAATAAGTAACAATCCAGTTTCATTTGCTATAGCAATATATCACAATCCAATTTTCATTTGCAATAGCAATAAGTAACAATCCAATTTTCATTTGCTATAGCAATAAGTAACAATCCAGTTTCATTTGCTATAGCAATAAGTAACAATCCAGTTTTCATTTACTATAGCAATAAGTAACAATCCAGTTTTCATTTGCTATAACAATAAGTAACAATCCAATTTTCATTTGCTACATATCACAAAATTGCTGCAAGACACTAGTAAAAAGGAGGCTGAACAACTATATAAAAAATACATGGACTCAAAGACTGGAAAAGAACAGAACCTACCTTATTGTAAAGCTTAGAGTTGACTCTACAAAAGTGAATACGTTCAATCTTACTTAAAAATATTATTCAGTATAACTCAAATTATTTTAAGACAAACAAAACACTAATTATATTAGGTTCAGTCCAAACCATCTTGAAAATGGATCCTAACTTTCCAAATCAAAGTGAAAATGAAACCAAAATGAAACTTCTGGAAAATGAGCAATATTTTATCAATCTTCAAAACTTAAACTAGCCCATAAAATATGGTATGTGTTTTCTGCCAGAATTTAAATTTCTTCCATAAATTCTGTAAAAACACAAACTTGACATATAGAGAAAAGCTAGATAAAAACAGTGTACCTGTAAAAACACAAACTTGACATATAGAGAAAAGCTAGATAAAAACAGTGTACCTGAATGAATGCATCCTTCATCATGATTAACTTTACTATACATTACTTATATGTGAATCTGGATTCTCCGATTATAAAAACAGATTCTGTCTACAAAAAACCCCACCAATATCTCCATGCTCTGAGGCTGCTTAGAGATAAATCTTCATTTTCTTATTTACAAATCCTGTTTTTCTATAAAATCTTTTCTTAATTAGTTGAATCCAATACACAGCACATATGCTAATGTGTTTTGAAATATACGCAATATCTACTCAGTGTTTACAACTGTCAAATTCAAGGTCATTAAAACAGATATCCCTTTTCTAACTCCTAACCCCTCCCTTCCTCTCTCCTTGATAGCAGAAGAATTACAACATTAGCAGAATTACAACATTAGCAGAATTACAACATTAGCAGCTTAAGGCAAGCAAGGGATACCTAATAATTATCGGCAACCATGTAGTCTGAATTACCATATATGTCTGCAACCTAAACTGGCCTTACATATAGATTGCATGAATTACCATATACAACTACATCCTAAACAGGTCTCATCTGAAGATTGCATGAATTACCATATACAACTACATCCTAAACAGGTCTCATCTGAAGATTGCATGAATTACCATATACAACTACATCCTAAACAGGTCTCATCTGAAGATTGCATGAATTACCATATACAACTACATCCTAAACAGGTCTCATCTGAAGATTGCATGAATTACCATATACAACTACATCCTAAACAGGTCTCATCTGAAGATTGCATGAATTACCATATACAACTACATCCTAAACAGGTCTCATCTGAAGATTGCATGAATTACCATATACAACTACATCCTAAAAAAGGTCTCACCTGTGAATTGCATTAATTACCATATATAAATGCATCTTAAACCAGATCCACCTGTGGATTACTCGAATTGCCATATATAACTGCATCTTAAACAGGACCCACCTGTGGATTGCATGACTTACCATATATAACAGCATCTTAAACAGGTCTCAAGAAAAGAGTGAATGAATTACCATATATAACTGCATCTTAACAAGGTCCCACCTGAAGATTGCATGAATTACCACATATAACAGCATCTTAAACAGGTCCCACCAAAAGAGTGAATGAATTACCATATATAACTGCATCTTAACAAGGTCCCACCTGTGGATTGCATGAATTACCACATATAACAGCATCTTAAACAGGTCCCACCTGTGGATTGCATGAATTACCACATATAACTGCATCTTCCTACCTAGAGACTGCATGAACTGCCATATATAACTCCATGTATATATCGAGATGACACAAAGCTTGGTGTTCTTAAGTTTAGTTCTATACTGTATTAGAACGGTCAAGGAATGCTTCCAACACATATCAGGAACGTTCAAGAATAAACAGTGGTTCATGTTCCATCAACAGGGTAAATAATGTGTAAGTCAGTTAAGAATACAATTCTCAATATTGTGAGAATTAAGTTTTGCATGACTTTTTTTAAAAGTCTTTTTGGATCTGATCCCCACTCACAGTGGAATATTGACATTTCTGTCAACTTAAAAGATTTGTAAGCTAGGTTGTTTAAAGCTGAAAATGGGTCAGTGGCGCCATCTGCTGGACAGAGGAGTATTTAACGTACATTTAATTTTGTCAGCTGAACCTTTTATGAAAAATAAGATAATGGTTCCATTTTTTATAGCTGCACACACATTCATTTTCCTGAATGATATAGTGATTTTTTCCTGACTTCACATAATTGCATTTTAGATTCAAAATTGCACATACTGGACACCTAAGTGCCTGTTATCCTTCTTTTACTTTTATTTTAAACTTTTACAAGTATTGCTTCTGCAACTCTAAGAAATTTAATCTATTCATTTCTGCACCAAGGTGAACTTTGTGGCAAAAGTATGCCAAAATACACATATAAACAAACTGCAAATGTTAAAAACAAATAACATGTGGATATTATAGTTGTTGCCTTGGAGAATAGCATATGGAGCCAAAATGTATTCAGTACAGACAGCAGAATGTTAACTGATTGCCCTTCCATTTTACTAATCAGTATAATTCACTTTGAGCTATGTGGAAGGAAATTCTATGCAAATAACTGCTAAATCTGAGTTATTACCATGCAGTCTTTCAGTGTAAATCCAGTTATTGCCAAGTTCTCTTTCAGTGTAAATCCAGTTATTGCCAAGTTCTCTTTCAGTGTAAATCCAGTTATTGCCAAGTTCTCTTTCAGTGTAAATAGTCATTACCAAATTCTCAGTGTAAATAGTCATTACCAACATCTTTTTCAGGGGGCCCCTAGTGGCTGAGTGGTCTAAAGCACTGTCTGTTACCGATCACTGCCGTCTCACCTCTGTCAGTGTGGGTTTGAGTCTAAGATTTGGCTAATATAGTTATGTGAGAAAGCTTGCCAGTAGCTTATCATGGGTCGGTGGTTCTTTCCGGGGTTTTCCGGGTTCTTCCTCCACCATTAATACTGGCCGCCATGTATAGCCTATATATATTGTGCTGAAAATGGCGTTAAACCTTTAAAACAAAAAACAAAAAACAAACATCTTTTTCAGTGTCAATAGTCATTACCAAGCATTCTCTTTCAGTATAAATAGGCATTACCATCCTCTCTTTCAGTGTAAATAGTCATTAATATTTCTTTCAGTGTAAAAAGTCATTACCAAACTCTCTTTCAGTGTAAAAAGTCATTACCAACCTCTTTTTCAGTGTAAAAAGTCATTACCAACCTCTTTCAGTGTAGTCATTACCAGCCTTTGTTTCATTGTAAATAGTCATTACCAACATCTCTTTCAGTGTAAATAGTAATTACCAAAATCTTTCAGTGTAAATACAGTCATTACCAACCTATCTTTCAGTGTAATTTCTGCTACATAATACATGAGACAAATCCATGATAAATTTGGTTTTGACTTTTCACTACAGCAGATTGCATTTTTTGTAATGCAGTTTAAATTGTCCACCCCATACCTTATGAAATTTTCAGGTGTTTTAATTCTGTGAGCTGTTTGTTTAACAGTATATGTTATTATGAAACAAGAAAATACTTTTTTAATGAAATTTTAACTGATTAAAATAAAGACTTCTTAAAAATGTTGTATCAATTCAAATTAATCATCTGTAACTCCATATATTTCTTTAATCAGATCTAAGTATTAAAAACAATTTAATATTTGTATACACTCAACAAAACAGTGGCAATAATGTTCACTCTAGACTGTCTGTAATTCCAATCTGAACAAGAGGCAACCACTTAAAAAATGTTTTAATCCAAACTGTAGAGGTTAATGGCTGATAATCAGAAGCTGTGTCAAGACTGATGTACTAACATCATTCACAGTGAGCTGGTGGTGGTTATACCTGGTGAAAGCTAGTAACTGGAACACCATGCTGAAGGAATGAAACAGAAAGCTTGTAAACATAAGAACCACGCTGAAGGAATGAAATAGACACAAGCAATTTCCTCCAGACACAAAAGGGGAAATAATCTGATTCAAGTGTTCAATTTCTACCATCAAAATCTTTAGCCCCACCTATTGCTGTACATGTCCAAAAGTATGCAGTCCTTATAACATCCATATATCTGAGGTCTCTCATGAATAATGCATTGTTTACAAGAGGTTTTTCCATTATTATATCTTCATTTCTTTTATCTATTAACTTTACATTGTCAGAACCATGTGCAATGGAGACAAACTGCATGACACATTTGTCTAAAAACAATATTGTTATTAACTTTTTGCTGTAAAGAAACAATGAGCGCTCACGTAGCAAATGCCAATGCTTTTGATTTATTCAATTTTCTATGGATGAACTAAACAAACTGAGTCATTTGAAAGTATAAATGATAAAGTTGACAATGTGGATAAAACAAACTTTCAATCATGCAAATGACTGAACATGATATCAGCAATGGCTTTATGACAACAACAAAAATGAGACATGCAATATTAGAAATATCATTCTGGATCATTTTACAAAAAAGCTATCCCATCTCTATTAGAGAATGACAATTTTTACCAGTCAATTCAAAATTAAATTCAAAAAAATGCAACTGAAGAAGGCAGGATTTAGCAGAGAATCCAAAGCCTCAGAACAAAAAGAAAATATGAAGAAACTTTATTTTCTTCTAGTGAAATGGGAATCTTTATTTGACACGGGTGAAATGGGAAGCTTTATTTTCCACTGATGAATGGGAAGCTTTATTTTCCACTGATGAAATGGGAAGCTTAATTTTCCACTGGTGAAATGGGAAGCTTTATTTTCCACTGATGAAATGGGAAGCTTTATTTTCCACTGATGAAATGGGAAGCTTTATTTTCCACTGATGAAATGGGAAGCTTTATTTTCCACTGATGAAATGGGAAGCTTTATTTTCCACTGATGAAATGGACTCTCACAACCCAGCTGCTTTGCAATTTTGTTTCCCTTCTTTTGGGAAATATTTGGATTTAGAGACTGAGATGAGAAAAGAAAATTAAAGTCTGGAGATATATAAGTATCAACAGATTCAACTGATAACCAGTATATTCAACATGCTGAGAGGGATAGCAAAACCTCTGATGGTACAAAGAGGAATGACCTCAGGTCCACAATGCCTCACATTTTCCCCACTGGAAAAACACCTGAGTGAGACCCAGATCACCTGTACTTGCAGTATTTGAATTGAAGATCCTCAGAAGTGATGGATGATGACATCCCCTTTTATTTTACCTCATTACCAATGCAGAAATGGACAGATGCATCCCAGATATGGTAATCATATTTCAACAGATTCCATTAATGGCCTTATTTCAAACAAAAACTTAAACTCACACAACAACAAAGTTCGAAATAAATTTTGGACAATGTAATGAATGAATGAGATAATAATGAAAAAATCTTTAACAAAATGTATATCATGCATGTACCAAATAAATTTTCACAATCAACTTGATCAATAAACATTGAATGCTATAAGAAAGTAAAGAGAATGTTTTTCAATTAGTAAAATATATTTTTAAAGGGCAAGACTATTAAAAGTGTACACTGCAAAAGAATTTAAATAAATATATAGTTCATGGGACAAAATATTTACAATTGCAGATAATTGCTCATAATATGATTAAATATGAATTTTAAATAGAGCCAAAGGTTTCTTTTATAAATGAGTGACTGCGTGCACATACATTATTAAGTTCAAAGGTCACTAAGTGATGTTCTGTGTGCATGAATACAATTATTTTGTATTTGTTTAACTACAGTTGTGTATTTACTTTGGAATGTAGTAACTGGTATATTGCAAATTATACTGAACCCTAATAATAATAAAAGGAGTCTGTTAAGAAATGAACCATGTGAGTTTGCAAATTGGGAACAATAACTGCAAAATGACAGTATGTAATACAGCCAACTTACCTTAATCAAAGTCTCATAAATATCATGTTGTATTCCATATTGGTTTGAAATCCAATAATAATTATGGGTTACAACAGTGGGAAATACCAAGTGATTGTATTAAATATGGGTTACAACAGTGGGAAATACCAAGTGATTGTATTAAATCTGGGTTACAACAGTGGGAAATACCAAGTAATTGTATTAAATATGGGTTACAACAGTGGGAAATACCAAGTGATTGTATTAAATATGGGTTACAACAGTGGGAAATACCAAGTGATTGTAAATATGGGTTACAACAGTGGGAAATACCAAGTGATTGTATTAAATCTGGGTTACAACAGTGGGAAATACCAAGTGATTGTATTAAATCTGGGTTACAACAGTGGGAAATACCAAGTAATTGTATTAAATCTGGGTTACAACAGCGGGAAATACCAAGATTATGTATTAAATATGATTTTGACAGAAAGGTCTAAACATTTAGATGCATCATAAATTTGGAACACTGAATGAAAATATTGATGGAAATGGCATATATTGTTACTCATAGACTTGCTAACAGTTTCCAAGCATAATACTTTATAATGAATTAGAATGAAAACTTGAAATGTGTTAAGACACCACAGATATCCACAATAATATGAGTTAAACAAGGGCCATAACTATGTAAATTTTTGCTGGAAAACGGTACAGAACTAATATGACCAAAAGCTTCTTAATATAAACTCTCCTATCAAATCTGGTTTCAATCTACAAAGTTCTTAAAAAAAGCTAATGAGCAGAAAATAATGGGGAGAGATCTAAAATAAATTGCACCCACAACGTCTTTAATGTTAGCCAGAAAATGGTGAAAATCAAACCTGACCTGGGTCTTTCTAATATAAAGCTTCAAACCAAATTTGATTTCAGTTTATAAAGTTCTTGAAAAATTACTGACTGGCAATGATATTGGAGGGCAAAGTTAACCAGAGGACATAGCTTCATTAAATATTACTTAAGAAATGGGGAAAACTGAACTGGTCTTCTTCATTTATCAAACTGACCTATCACCACTTGCCAGTCACGCTAATTTGTTAACCATTTAGCATATTTAGAACTAACTCCAGGTATTATATAAGCCTACCATTTTGATCCAACATGCTCACTGTTACAATAATGAATTGGATAATATTTACAAATGATACAATTAATCGATTTTTTAATTGATAATGTGTCAGTGGGGGCTTTATTATTATGGCAGACAATATTCAGGTTTTTTAATGAAGATCATACTATATTATATTCGCCAATATTAGATGAAACTTACATTGATAAAGTTTTGTGGTCGCATGCATGAAACTAAACTTGGACTTGTCTGATGGAAAGTGACATATCGTTTGCACAAAGGTAATATTCTGTAGAAAAGCATATCCCATCAATAATGTGAGGGGATAAAATAAGAACAAAATTTATACTGAACAAATCGGCTCAAATGAACATTTCTATAATATGGTTGGAGAACCTTCTAACCTAGAGCTTTGTTCTAAGGTCTTTCTTCTAAAACAATCACTGGATCCACCAAGACTGCATTAATTTAAAGTCTGGCATTTTGAAGTTGGTCTGTCCCAAAAATAATGTATTATTGTCTCAATCTTTCCGATAATTGAGTGACTTTTTGCTTTGATCAATTCATCTTTAGGAAGGGTGGGGAATAAAAAGTGTAATTAATCAAAAAGATTTTTTAAAGATATTAATCTTAAAATATATTAAGCATGTATTCAAATGTTTGCATAAACATACATCACTAATCAAATTTTGATCTCATAAACAGAGTAGAACTGTAAAATTGTTATATACAACACTACTTCTAAACAGTAACTGTTTATGATTATGGCATTTTAATTTATGCTATATACTTATAATTCATTTAACTCAACAACAATAGAAACAACGGCCAGTTAGAATTAATAAAGATATTAATTTACACTAAATACAATAACTTCCTTTCAAGTGCATTTCCTTTTGCCTGAATATGTTCTAAAGCCAATTTAAAACTGAACTTCACGATTTACTGAAAAAAACAAATACTATAAAAACTTGAAATACAGATAGGAATATTGTCTAAGGTAGAAAAATATATGTAACTTGGTAACTTTACATTGCTAACAAAAAAAAGGAATAATTTTTAAAAAAAAGTATCACTTCAACTGAAACATATTTCTTTGCCAAGTACTGAATGTCTGTCGAAGGTTACCATGTCACATGATTTGCTAGAAGGAGTGGTCTATTAACTCACATAAAGTCAATATGAGTTCAATCCATGAAGTCTTCTAAAGTGATTGAAAACAAAACTGAATGACATGGTTCATGGTTTAATTATTCTCTAGTCCACACAAAATAATATAAATTATTGCCACACAAAATAATATAAATTATTGCCACACAAAACAAAGAATATGCAAATGCACAACATGGGAAATTCTGTATATAAAAACAAAACTTATACTTCTTGTATATTTCCTTTGAAATTTTTAAAATTTTCAGCAAATTATCCCTAAAAAGATAAAGAAAACTAACAAAATTAGCATTTTCAATAGGGGGATATAGTCACTTAGATGAAGAGAAAGTTTAACAAAATTAGCATTTTCAATAGGGGGATATAGTCACTTAGATGAAGAGAAAGTTTAACAAAATTAGCATTTTCAATAGGGGGATATAGTCACTTAGATGAAGAGAAAGTTTAACAAAAATATCAATTTAGTCATATAGGTTTTTTTATATCATAAAAATATCAATTTAGTCATATAGGTTTTTTTTTATATCATAAAAATATCAACTTAGTCATATAGGTTTTTTTTATATCATAAAAATATCAATTTAGTCATATAGGTTTTTTTTATATCATAAAAATATCAATTTAGTCATATAGGATTTTTTTATATCATAAAAATATCAATTTAGTCATATAGTTTTTTTTTATATCATAAAAATATCAATTTAGTCATATAGGTTTTTTTTATATCATAAAAATATCAATTTAGTCATATAGGTTTTTTTTATATCATAAAAATATCAATTTAGTCATATAGGTTTTTTTTATATCATAAAAATATCAATTTAGTCATATAGGTTTTTTTTATATCATAAAAATATCAATTTAGTCATATAGGTTTTTTTTATATCATAAAAATATCAATTTAGTCATATAGGTTTTTTTATATCATAAAAATATCAATTTAGTCATATAGGTTTTTTTATATCATAAAAATATCAATTTAGTCATATAGGTTTTTTTTATATCATAAAAATATCAATTTAGTCATATAGGTTTTTTTTATATCATAAAAATATCAATTTAGTCATATAGGTTTTTTTTATATCATAAAAATATCAATTTAGTCATATAGGTTTTTTTATATCATAAAAATATCAATTTAGTCATATAGGATTTTTTTATATCATAAAAATATCAATTTAGTCATATAGTTTTTTTTTATATCATAAAAATATCAATTTAGTCATATAGGTTTTTTTTATATCATAAAAATATCAATTTAGTCATATAGGTTTTTTTTATATCATAAAAATATCAATTTAGTCATATAGGTTTTTTTTATATCATAAAAATATCAATTTAGTCATATAGGTTTTTTTTATATCATAAAAATATCAATTTAGTCATATAGGTTTTTTTTATATCATAAAAATATCAATTTAGTCATATAGGTTTTTTTATATCATAAAAATATCAATTTAGTCATATAGGTTTTTTTATATCATAAAAATATCAATTTAGTCATATAGGTTTTTTTTATATCATAAAAATATCAATTTAGTCATATAGGTTTTTTTTATATCATAAAAATATCAATTCAGTCATATAGGTTTTTTTTATATCATAAAAATATCAATTTAGTCATATAGGTTTTTTTATATCATAAAAATATCAATTTAGTCATATAGGTTTTTTTTATATCATAAAAATATCAATTTAGTCATATAGGTTTTTTTTATATCATAAAAATATCAATTTAGTCATATAGGTTTTTTTTATATCATAAAAATATCAATTTAGTCATATAGGTTTTTTTTTATATCATAAAAATATCAATTTAGTCATATAGGTTTTTTTATATCATAAAAATATCAATTTAGTCATATAGGTTTTTTGCCTGGTCTGCCCCTACAGGTGAGCTAGCTTTTCTAATTCTAACAGAATATACATGCAGATACAAATGAACAGATAAATGGACAGACAGAAGACAGACAAACTAACAGTGCACAACTGACAGACACTTCAGATCAGTTCCATTATGGCAATAGTTGAAGCTTCTCAAATTCATATACTCTGTGTGTGTGTGTGTGTGTGTGTGTGTGTGTGTGTGTGTGTGTGTGTGTGTGTGTGTGCACATGTGCATGCAGGCATGCATGTCTTTGTGTCGTTATGGTTCTTTTCTAACCGATACAATATACATGTACACAGACCAATTTATCAATACTGAAAAACAAGCAGACAAATACAAACAGATATGCAACAGATAGGCTAACCTTTTTGGACTGTAAATCCTTTTGGGCGTGATCCTGCCCAGCAGCAGCTGGGGGCTGCTCTAACTCTTCCTCAGCCTTTTTAAGATACTGCACAAGATTGGCTCTCTCTTTCTCATAGTTCTCCCACTCTTGAACCTTTTGCTACAAGAAAAAGACACAGAGAATAAAACATTAACAAGATCACAACTTGATTGACTTGTTATTAATAACCTTGTGTGACTTGTTAACAATACCTTGTGTGACTTGTTAACAATAACTTGTGTGACTTGTTATCAATACCTTGTGTGACTTGTTATCAATAACTTTTGTGACTTGTTAACAATACCTTGTGTGACTTGTTAACAATAATTTTTGTGACTTGTTAACAATAACTTTTGTGACTTGTTATCAATACCTTGTGTGACTTGTTAACAATAATTTTTGTGACTTTTTATCAATGTAACATCAAATGCATATGGTGAAAACACTGCTTTAAAGAAAAGAATGCATTAACATAAAAAAATGCTTAAAGAATGCATTAACACAAAAAAGAATTCATTAACATAAAAAAGAATGCATTAATAGTCTCATCAAGATTATATTTCTTATCTATCTACAGCTTGTATCAAAATAAAGTTCTCAAAAAATTCTATTCTATCAGGATATTAAACACATTCATACAGTGATGCATACATACAGTGACACATACATACATATGTACACACACACACACACCACACACACACACACACACACACACACACACATGCTTATTTTTAAATTAGTGATGGTCATGAGTACTTGTACTTGTTTCCATATATACCCTTTTCTATAAAGAAATGCATTACAATACAAATTTTAAAAGATATGGACATTTATTCTCTAGACTAAACAGCATATTATATGAAAATATATGATCAATAGACAGCATGGACAAAAACAGAAGTGGCAGAACCAGATATTGTAAAGATAAATAACCATATCTTGCAATTCATCAAAATAAAAAAATTATGATTCAAAATTTCCTCTCACCCCCACCCCCATTAAAGACATGAACAAACATGTTAGATAATTATGACTAAATCCAAGTATGATTTGATCATATGCTGTAACTAAATCCATCCCCTGGTAAGCATGCATCCTACTTGTCACTCATCCCCAAAGATGATCAAACCAAGTTTGAAAGTAACAACTGGTGCATGAGAAATCACTTGTTAAAATAGGTGAATAGTTGTTTTTTTCATCTAAAAGTGTGGTAGTTTAAAGTGATGTCTAGCACTGAGAGGATATCATATCCCACCATTCATATTATCCTGACACCAGGCTGACCAGTCCTAACATTAACCTCTTAATGCTGAGTGCCAGCGAGGTAGCTGCTAGTACCAATTTTACCAGTTTTTTGTATGACTTGGCCAGGGTTTCGAACCCATGACATCCCACATCCAAGGCAGATGCTCTGACTACTTAGGCCACTGGAGTGGTCATTACGCAAATGCACTAGAAGATGTAAAGTATGAATATAATACTCATTTCTTGTTGAATGAAAACTTAGTGACAGATAGATATGGCATGAAGAACATAAATATAATTTTCATCCATGTCATTTGCATCGTAAATTTGTGGAATTATGTGATTTAAACCCAACTGTCTTAGTTACCTCCCCTTTGTATCACTAATTCTCTTACCTTGAGTTTGGTATGTTTAGCTGCAGCAAGTTGATCTGTATCCTTTAGCTTCCGCTCCATGTCCTGTAGGGACTTGACAATGAACTTAGGTGCATTCTTGTCCTGCTGGAGTCGTCTGCCTGCCTCAATCTCTATCAGAATGTTTGCTTTTTCTGTCTCCAGCTTATCCATAAAGCCCTGATATAACACAAAACAATTTCTTCTGATTTAATAGAGGCTGAACATTAAGCTATCTGGCAGCTAAACAAAATTAAAACTGCTGGGCAAATAAAAATTTCCTCCAACCTGCAACCAAATTTTACATAAAGAAGACAAAAAATCTTAATTTTAAAGTACTATCAGAATGAACCTCTAAATTCCAGGCAAGCAACAAGTTTACAGATTGTACAGCAGTATTAGTTCAGAATTTAGAAAAATGTCCACCACGTCTGTGTACAGCAGTAATAGTTTAGAATTTAGAAGAATGTCCACCATATGTCTGTGTACAGATTCTTGGGTTCCTTACTCACAGAAAATCCTGTTTAATGTAAATGTTACTGCTCATCACGCATTTCAAAAGATTAAACAATGTTTGTCATCATTCATGAAAACCATCAAAATTACATTTCATCACAAAATGGTTCTTGGTTCAAAAGTTTGACAAAGTCAGATCAGATATGAATTACCAGTTAAGGAGATAATAGATCTAAGTACAAGTATATATCATTTATTACCACTCGCAATGATTTTAACTCGCAATGATTTTAACTCACAATGATTTTAACTCACAATGATTTTAACATGCAATGATTTTAACTGGCTCAATTACAGCCTTACAAAAACAAAGGGTTGGTGGGTTTTTTGTTCCGTTTCTTTCAACGGAAAAGCCAATATAACTTGAAAGTACTGAAAAACTATTTCAATGTTCATTCTTTGCAATCAACCAAATTACCAACCGTACTGTAAATCAATACAATGAGCTGATACATTTTAAAATATAGGGTCTGTCAACTCAAATATGATGATGCCATTGAGTTATGATAGATTTGTCGAGCAAAATCTAATGTGAAATTAAGACAGGATTTCTGAGTATACTTCATGTTTCTTATATGGCAGACCAGAGAAATTATAAAAGTTACTACTTTATAAGCATGTATCTACTGTAGTTTAATGGCACATCAGCACAATTAAGGCTATATGGTGACAAGTGGGTAAACAGCTATACATGTGAAAATTGCACACAAATCTTTATGAACAAAAACTGTTGAAGTAAACAACCATGAGGTACTACAAAGAACACGGTCTAAATATAAATTTAAAAAAGCATATAACATAAGGAAGATAAACTCATTGGAACAAACATAAACATGTAGTACTACATGATAAAAGGTAAATAGTTTAAGAATAAAATATAAAGGCAAACATATATAATCACTCCAGGATCAAAAGGTCTTTTACATAAACCATACTCTCTCAAAAAGTAAAGAATATTCTCTGTGGTACATCATCATTAAGTGCCTTAATTAATTTCATGTCCAGAAACTTACTTTTTCACAAATAAGATTATGTCTAATACCTCATGTATGTTAAAATAAACACGGATATGCTGTTAGTAGACTTGTATTACCTATACCAATCTAGCATAAATAGCAAATAATTTACCTCATAACAAATTAAACATGTAACAGGACTGAAAAAGCAGTTTCTGACAGCAAAAACTACAAAAGCAAAGATGTGTCAGAATTAATTCAGATTAGTGTGGTTCTATTGAACTATTACTCTTTCTGTACAGACTGAAACAATTAAGGACAACAATAATTATCTTTCTTTAATGAATTAAGTCTCTCTTTAAGTCTCATGGGAAAAAAAATAAAAAATCTGGTGAAAACAAATTATGATTTTAATCATTTCAAACTAAAATAAAAATTTAAAAAATTAAAGTGGCAGTAACTTAGAAGTTAGATAATTAATGACATACCGGTAAATGGTTTTTAAAACTGCAAATAAGTTATAACAAAAAGCTAAATATCTTCCAACCTTGATTTTAAGAATCTAAATATTATTCAACCTTGATTTACAGAACCTAAATGTCATCCAACCTTGATTTACAGAACCTAAATATCATCCATTTATCTCTTGGTTGTTACATTGTTTTGCATTTACTTTTATGAAAGTAAAGAAGAACAGAATGATTTTCATTTCATGCAATTATGCATAGATGAATAATGGTTGTTTCCTTCATTTTTTTTAATTATTAACTGTATGGCCAAATAATTGTTCTTTACTTTATATTTTTAATTAGGTGTATTTGTGCATGGCCGAATAATGGTTGCTTATTTCACATTTTGTATTAAGTGTATTGTTGCATGGCCAAATAAAGGTTGCTTACTTCATGCTCCTGTAGAAAGGCTCTAGCATCCTCAAGGCCATCAATAAAAGGGTTGTCCATAACCAATTTGTGAGCTTCATCCAGCCAACTGGAACGTTTCTCAATGTTATCTCGAAAATCATATGCCTTGCTAAACAAGGCTGACTTCTCAGAGGTCTTGTCCATGTGAGGTGTAAGACCACTGAATCTGGATACAAGTTCACCCAGTTTTTTCTTCTCACGGGTTTTATCAGCCTCAGGTGAGTCACGGAGAAGTTCTTCAAGGTTTTCCTGCAGCCATTTGGCATCATCTGTGTATTTATTCATATTCCGCATGGATTTCTGTAAAAAGTACATTTTTTAAAATTAAATAAATGTACTCAGAGACAATCATACAAATGTACTTAAGAAGGGACAATTACACAAATGTACTCAAGAAGGGACAATCACACAAATGTACTCAAGAAGGGACAATCACACAAATGTACTCAAGAAGGGACAATCACACAAATGTACTCAAGAAGGGACAATCACACATATGTACTCAAGAAGGGACAATCACATAAATGTACTCAAGAAGGGACAATGTCACAAATGTATTCAAGCAGGTACAATCACGCAAATGTACTCAAGAAGGGACAATCACATAAATACACTCAAACATAGACAATCACATAAATTTACAAAAGCCAACACAAGCACAAAAAAGTTGACAAAAGCACAAATGATTTGCGCTGGCAAAACTATCAGGAATGCTGCTATCATTATTTGAACATATTCTGGACAAGCTCTACACCACAATGTCATATCATTCACCACAATATAACATCATTCTAACATCTTGTTGGTAGCTCTACACCACAATGTCATATCATTCACCACAATATAACATCATTCTAACACCTTGTTGGTAGCTCTACACCACAATGTCACATCATTCCAACACATTCTGGGTAACTCTAGACTAGCATCACTTCATTCCAACTCATTCTGAATAACTCAAAACCAGTGTCTGATCATTCCAACTCATTCTGAATAACTCAAAACCAGTGTCTGATCATTCCAACACATTCTGGGCTCCTCTACACCAGCATTTCACATCATTCTAACACATGATTCTGCTCATGTTTTTACATCATTCTAACACATTCTTGATAGTTCTACACCACAATCTTACAGCATTCTAACACATTCTGTTCAACTCTACACCATGATGTAACAACATTATTGACATTCTACACCAGCATTTCACATCATTCTAATACATTCTTGACAGTTCTACACCAGCATTTCACATCATTCTAACACATTCTTGACAGTTCTACACCATGATTTCACATCATTCTAACACATTCTTGACAGTTCTACACCATGATTTCACATCATTCTAACACATTCTTGACAGTTCTACACCATGATTTCACATCATTCTAACACATTCTTGACAGTTCTACACCATGATTTCACATCATTCTAACACATTCTTGACAGTTCTACACCATGATTTCACATCATTCTAACACATTCTTGACAGTTCTACACCATGATTTTACATCATTCTAACACATTCTTGACAGTTCTACACCATGATTTCACATCATTCTAATACAGTCTTGACAGTTCTACACCATGATTTCACATCATTCCAACACATTCTTGACAGTTCTACACCATGATTTCACATCATTCTAACACATTCTTGACAGTTCTACACCATGATTTCACATCATTCTGACACATTCTTGACAGTTCTACACCATGATTTCACATCATTCCAACACATTCTTGACAGTTCTACACCATGATTTCACATCATTCCAACACATTCTTGACAGTTCTACACCATGATTTCACATCATTCTAATACATTCTTGACAGTTCTACACCATGATTTCACATCATTCCAACACATTCTTGACAGTTCTACACCATGATTTCACATCATTCTAACACATTCTTGACAGTTCTACACCATGATTTTACATCATTCTAACACATTCTTGACAGTTCTACACCATGATTTCACATCATTCTAATACATTCTTGACAGTTCTACACCATGATTTCACATCATTCTAACACATTCTTGACAGTTCTACACCATGATTTCACATCATTCTAACACATTCTTGACAGTTCTACACCATGATTTTACATCATTCTAACACATTCTTGACAGTTCTACACCATGATTTCACATCATTCTAACACATTCTTGACAGTTCTACACCATGATTTTACATCATTCTAACACATTCTTGACAGTTCTACACCATGATTTCACATCATTCTAACACATTCTTGACAGTTCTACACCATGATTTTACATCATTCTAACACATTCTTGACAGTTCTACACCATGATTTCACATCATTCTAACACATTCTTGACAGTTCTACACCATGATTTTACATCATTCTAACACATTCTTGACAGTTCTACACCATGATTTCACATCATTCTAACACATTCTTGACAGTTCTACACCATGATTTTACATCATTCTAACACATTCTTGACAGTTCTACACCAGCATTTCACATCATTCTAACACATTCTTGACAGTTCTACACCATGATTTTACATCATTCCAACACATTCTTGACAGTTCTACACCATGATTTTACATCATTCCAACACATTCTTGACAGTTCTACACCATGATTTTACATCATTCCAACACATTCTTGACAGTTCTACACCATGATTTTACATCATTCCAACACATTCTTGACAGTTCTACACCATGATTTTACATCATTCCAACACATTCTTGACAGTTCTACACCATGATTTTACATCATTCTAACACATTCTTGACAGTTCTACACCAGCATTTCACATCATTCTAACACATTCTTGACAGTTCTACACCATGATTTTACATCATTCCAACACATTCTTGACAGTTCTACACCATGATTTTACATCATTCCAACACATTCTTGACAGTTCTACACCATGATTTTACATCATTCCAACACATTCTTGACAGTTCTACACCATGATTTTACATCATTCTAACACATTCTTGACAGTTCTACACCAGCATTTCACATCATTCTAACACATTCTTGACAGTTCTACACCATGATTTTACATCATTCCAACACATTCTTGACAGTTCTACACCATGATTTTACATCATTCCAACACATTCTTGACAGTTCTACACCATGATTTTACATCATTCCAACACATTCTTGACAGTTCTACACCATGATTTTACATCATTCTGACACATTCTTGACAGTTCTACACCATGATTTTACATCATTCCAACACATTCTTGACAGTTCTACACCATGATTTTACATCATTCCAACACATTCTTGACAGTTCTACACCATGATTTTACATCATTCTAACACATTCTTGACAGTTCTACACCAGCATTTCACATCATTCTAACACATTCTTGACAGTTCTACACCATGATTTTACATCATTCCAACACATTCTTGACAGTTCTACACCATGATTTTACATCATTCCAACACATTCTTGACAGTTCTACACCATGATTTTACATCATTCCAACACATTCTTGACAGTTCTACACCATGATTTTACATCATTCCAACACATTCTTGACAGTTCTACACCATGATTTTACATCATTCTAACACATTCTTGACAGTTCTACACCAGCATTTCACATCATTCTAACACATTCTTGACAGTTCTACACCATGATTTTACATCATTCCAACACATTCTTGACAGTTCTACACCATGATTTTACATCATTCCAACACATTCTTGACAGTTCTACACCATGATTTTACATCATTCCAACACATTCTTGACAGTTCTACACCATGATTTTACATCATTCCAACACATTCTTGACAGTTCTACACCATGATTTTACATCATTCTGACACATTCTTGACAGTTCTACACCATGATTTTACATCATTCCAACACATTCTTGACAGTTCTACACCATGATTTTACATCATTCCAACACATTCTTGACAGTTCTACACTAAATCTGCATATCTTCCCTATTTAACAATTACACAACCACTGCTAGAAATAATCTGCATATCTTTGATATTTAACAATAATTACTCAACCACTGATAGCTAAACTGATCCACAGAGATGGCATCCCATACTTGCAAGGAAAAAAAAACTATAGAAAAGGAACTATTTCTAATAAATCTATATATACTGAACTATTTCTAATTAAACTATTGATAATACATTTTTTCTAGTAAAACTATTGTTTAAACAACATACAATACATAGGTTCAATATACACTTTATTTTACATATAAAATAATCTTTGGTATAATGGAGACAAGTCATGTTACAGCACGCTGCACCAGCCTAGCTCTGAATTTTTTGTGTTGTATAGAAATGCCTCAGGAACAGAGATCTGTGGGAGATTGTAGGGTTGTGAAGTGCGTCCGACACCTGTATGTGGAGCAGTAAGGGGCTAATACGAGGTATATTGGGACCCTGATAACTCGACAAGTCCAATCCTGAGGATGCCATGACAACAAACATCAGCTGATACTCCATACATGCACCATAGGAAGTGAAGCGGGTATTAAGTATATGGGCATAAAAAGCAAGCTTGTTAATGCATGAAACTTGGCATTGACATTTGTTCAATAGGAATACCTCAGGAAGAGAGACTCTGGGGAGTTTGTAGGGTTGTGCAAATTATCTGACACCTGTATGTTGAACTGCAAGGGCTGATATGAGGTGTATGGGGACACATAACCAAATCTCCACAAGTCTGATTCCAAGGATTGCCATGGTAACAAACATGAGCCTATACTCCATACATGGCCATGGGAAGTGTGTATGAAGTACATTGCCTAAAAGTTGATTATATAAAGTACTGAAAAATTTGGGTTCAAGCAAAACTGTGAATGCATGAACTTGGGCAATGCAACCAAGAACAGAACTGGCAATGATGATAATTTCTTACCTGGAATTTGCTCTGCAGTTCTTTGTATTCGTCACTGGTTAGATTTTCCTTTTGAAGATCTTGAATCAATCCCTCCACGGTTTGCACAAAGTTACCAAACTCTTCCAGCCTGAAACAGGAAGACACAACTGTATTTAGTGTTTACCCTTTTGCAGATAAACGCCTATACTTACTGTCTTTTGAGAAATAGTTCTTGGTTATTTGAAAGATTACATTCACCTACATTAAAACCCGATAACAAACTCCCTGGCCTCAAGTGACTCCCTGGCCTCATGTGACCCCCTGTCCCCCATCTGACACCCTGACCCCATTTGACACCAATTAATTATATTGCTGTATTCATTCATTGTACAATTATGTTACATAAAACGGTAATAAGATTAATTATTTTGCTGTACCTACTCATTGTACCACTATGTTACATGTTCATTTTACCACTGTTTTACAGATTTATTGTACATCCATGCTACATTACTTCTGTTAACTCTTTCCTGTACCACTAAGCTGTATATTCATTGTCCCCACTATGTTACACATGTATTGTTCCCACTATGTTACATATCCATTGTACTGACTATGGTACATAGTCATTGTCCCCACTATGTTACATATATATTGATATATATTGTCCCCACTATGCTTCATATTCATTGTAACCACTAAGTTACATATTTACTGTCCCTACTATGTTACATATTTGCTGTCACCACTCTGCTACATATTCACTGTGCCCACTAAGTTACATATTCACAGTCCCCACTATGCTACATATTCATTGTGCCCACTATGCTACATATTCATTGTACCCACTATGTTACATATTCACTGTCCCCACTAAAGTTACATATTTACTGTCCCCACTATGCTACATATTCATTGTGCCCACTATAAGACCTATTCATTTTCCTTACTATGTCACATATTCATTGTACCAACTATGTTACATATTCAACCCATGAATCCCCAACCTTGGCATCACTTATCTTGTCTTGGACATTCAACGAATGTACAATATTGTTAATTCGAAATGTGGTACATGAAGTGACAGGACTCACTTAGAATTATATTCCTTCCACCTTTCTGGGAGCTGTTTAAGCCCCAAAAGTGTAGCATCTAGAGCTATTTTCAGTTTTTGCCACCGCTCCATGTGCTCTTGATACAGCTCACGGAGACTGTGATCTCGTTTATCATGCTGTGCTAGCTGATTACACAAGTCTCCCATCGTGTCTAAACTTTTAGTTATTGTCTTCTGGAAGTCACCATCATGAAACATTTGCTGGAAAGAGACCATTTGAAATGCAATTCAACACAACATTTTCATCTAGGTTATGAAAATACAATAGGAAAAACAGGTTTTACTAAACAAATCTTTTCCCTGTTGATTCATACACTGAAAGAGCCTGAAAAGAATTGTAACACGTTTTCTGGACCACTTCAAAGTTCAAGCACATGCACGTGTATGCACTAATTCATGTAAGATTACTGGCTTCTTCTCTATTTTATATTTTTCTCCACTTCCAAGATCACCTTGCACAAAATCTCAGTTATTGTGATTACCCCATAAAGATTTCTCAAGCTTTCTGTGCAAATGACATAAAGTATGTAAGACAGTTTATAGGATTGATAAAAGGTTAGGACAAATGGTATTCCTTAATCTCAGATCTACTGTATAGAATGCTTAAATGGTGTCATATTAACATTATTGTCTACTTAATAAATTTCCAAATGTATTAAAGAATTACATACTAATTTCAGCTGAGCAAAGATTGGCACATACCCTATGTTTAATCAGCGTCTCCTTGACATTTTCATTACGAGCCAAAGTCTGGTTGTGCATATTCACTGTCTTCTCTGCATTCTCCATATTCTTACAAAACTCATCTTCCTCCAGACTGAACTCTAGTTTGATCAATTTGACAGGAGCGTTCTCTGTCACTGCCTGTAGTTGCAAAAGAAGATATGTTATTAGTTTACCTAAGCATGCCATTCAAATGTACATAAATGAGTAAAAGCCTAGTCTCACAGAAAGGATGAATTACCAGACATGATGCATGTCCTAAATATCATAAACAATGTACAATTACTATAAATGATACATGTCCTGAACATCACAATGTATAATTACTATAAATGATACATGTCCTAAACATCACAATGTATAATTACTATACATGATACATTTCCTAACATCACAAACAATGTCTAATTACTATACATGATACATGTCCTAAATATCATAAACTATGTATAATTACTATATATGATACATGGCCTAAAATTCATAAACGGTGTATAATTACTATACATGATACATGTCCTAAACAACATAAGCAATGTATAATTACTATACATGATACATGTCCTAAACATCATAAATAATGAATAATTTCAATACATGATACATGTCTTAAACATCATGAACAATGTATAATTACTATACATGATACATGTCCTAAATATCATAAACTATGAATAATTACTATACATGATACATGTCCTAAACAACATAAACAATATATAATTACTATACATGATACATGTCTTAAACATCATGAACAATGTATAATTACTATACATGATACATGTCTTAAACATCATGAACAATGTATAATTACTATACATGATACATGTCCTAGACATTATAAACTATGAATAATTACTATATACATGATACATGCCAAAACATCATAAACTATGGATAATCCCACAGGATTATCCTTATTATCCATGTTTATACACTGTAACCTACTGTGTTGACATAAGGCAAATATGGATCAAACAGTTTGATACCTAACCAGGCCAACCAAGAGCTGCCACCTCAATCTTAGTGTATCCTTGGGAAAGTTTATTAGCTCACATTTCCTTGGCATGATGTAGCCAATAATGTGTTAAAAATGTCATTAAAATCAATACACAAAAACAAATCTTTGTCTAATAGGAAATAAATATGAAACCAACAAATGAAAACAAACTATATCTAATTGGAAAGAAAATGCCAAACCAACATTACCAAAACATAATACACTTCTCAAAATAGGCATCAATACAGATATGAAATAACGAAACCAATACCATCATAAAAAAGATGGGGTCTGACTTCACAGCAATGAAACAATGTGAACTACCTGCAAGTAGCCATGTGATGAAGTAGCTTCCTGGCCAAGCAAATGAGACGGGAAACACTAGCATATCAGGATACAAAATATAGACATACAATAACATTATCCCAAAGTTTTAATTTCATAAGCAACTCAAGAATAAAACATGTGACTTTTGTTCAATGTTACACAGGACCTTATCAAAAGTGCTTTGGTTGATGAAACACCATCTCTACTTGAAAGTGACATCTATGTCATGTCACTCACATGTGAAGTAGTGAAATAAAAACAAAGTTTTTTTCAAAACAATTTCGATGAAATCAATTTCAAGCCAAAATAGTTGCATGAACCCAAAAAGTGAAGGCATACTACCTTCCATCGTGCCAGTGTGTGCTTCATCGACTCAGTAAGGGGAGGTCTGTCCTCTTCCTCTAGCACCATAAGTATGTCCTGACATGCCCGCTGATATTCCTGGGGTAAACGATCCTCCACTCGTGTAAAAAATTGCTTGTGTTTCTTCAACTGGCTTCTACGATCATCATCTGTATCATCTAGGACTGCCTCAGCTTGAGCGAGCCAATTTTCAAGCACCTGTTGCTTCTGCTGGTGTGTCCTCCACAGTCGTGAGAGATTGTCGAGGTTCTTCTCCCAGTTTTTGGATGAGCTCACACAAGCCTACAAAGAAAATTACATTCATGTGTCCATGACATATTTTTTAAAACTCTCAGAGAACTTACATTAGATTTACAACTTGTTTCTTTGTGAGTAAAATAACACATAACAGGATATCGTGTGATTACATAAAGATGCCAAATTTCCAATGCTAATATTACATCAATGAAACTTTACAAGAATTACCTAACAATAGTGGCTTTAAGAGATGTTTTCAAACACTTTTAACAGAAAAATGGGTTGTTGCTAAAGAAGATTAAATCATTTTTCTGTCATGAGTTTAATTTTTTGACCCCAAATAACAAAAACACTGTGAATAGTACAACTTTGACCTTTGAATCCAAATGTTGACCAATGTATGATAAGGTGTAAGGCTTCAACATTTATACTGTACATGGCTCAGTTTAGTTTCCTTACTGCACAGATTTACAAAGTCAGTAAACATTCTTCTGGCAAATATTGGAGCTTCCCACTTCAGCAAAATTAAGTATTTTAAAAGATAAAATTTGGTGTGATTTCATTTCTTATAGCATGTAATTAATTTTTTCAAAGCAAATATGGCATCTCTATGAAAAAAGCTGAAAGCCTGTAAGAACATGTTCACATAACATTACACATCAAATTGATTTACTTATATTGCAATCCAAATTTCTTTATATTTAGTATTTACCTTTAAACTACATGTTTGTTAACAGAACCTTTGATTAATAATATCTTATTTTAAAGAAACACATGTTTAGATCTTAAGAGTAAAGGTTTTATAAAACTGAATTATTGTGTAGTTGGTGGAAATTGAGACAGTGGGAATTCTTCTTTCAAATTCAGCATGCTGGTATTTTTTATGTGAAACGTAATTATATATTTTAAATATCTGCTGTGTGTTTGCTTTGGTGTCATAGTCAATTAATGAAGCTGGACAGTCCTGAAAATACTGGTGATTTGGGACAAGCATTACAAGGCCTGACCTGAAGAAACTCATGCAATTTTCACATTCTCTATGTCTTAGCTTCTCCCATATCTAACTCATTAAGATGTGTGATAACTTGCTGAAAGAAAATTATGGCACATGGATTGGTGAAAGGTCATTAAGATGTGTGATCACTTGCTGAAAGAAAATTATGGCACATGGATTGCTGAAAGGTCATTAAGATGTGTGATAACTTGCTGAAAGAAAATTATGGCACATGGATTGCTGAAAGGTCATTAAGATGTGTGATAACTTGCTGAAAGAAAATTATGACACATGGATTGCTGAAAGGTCATTAAGATGTGTGATAACTTGCTGAAAGAAAATTATGACACATGGATTGCTGAAAGGTTTCACTAAATGTGAATACCACAATGAAAACAAGGTCAGTGTATCTAACTGTAATTTTCTCAAGTCACAAACCTTGTCTCTTGTTCTATTATCCATGCTGCCATATTTGAGAACATAATGTTTTCATGGTTCTGACCAATTTTAGTATACTGTGGAAGTGTACTGTTTTGAGTATAATGACAAGGGCAAATAACTTTTGCAATTAAAATGTCTTAGGGACATGTGCATGGGACATATTTTCCTGAACCCTGAAGCTTCCTCTGTACAGTGCAAACACTCTAGGACATTTTTTACATACTGGTATCTGGACTGACTACTTTAATTCACTTGTCACATCCACCAAATTCCAACTGCTGTTTCTTGGTACATGATGAAATAGAACCAGATAATCCACATTAAGTTTTCATAACCAGTTACTTTTATAAAGATTTTCTGTAGAACCCACAGAAAAAAAATAGTGATGCCTTTGATGCCAGAGGAAAAAAATAAACACATGTATTACTATTCAAAGGCAGGGATTAAAAGGTAACCTTTTGTAACAGTCACAAGCATAAAAGTTCTTAATGAAAACAGCAAATTTTTCTTGTCCAATCATTTTAAGTTATCCTGCAAAGCAATTGTAGCATTCATGATTTTTGTGGAAATTTAAAAGAATTCCTTGCTTTGCATGGACCATTGTTTTATTTGCCAAGAATCTTACTTAAAATAAAATTCTGATGTTTTATTTTACCATGTGATTTTTTTTCATTACGCCATAAATGTGTTAATATGACCGTTATCCTTAGGATATTTCTTTTAAAAAAACAACCTACCATGAATCTTTCATTGAGCTGCTCCATGGGTTCATCTACCAATGCATAATTAACATTCTTCAGTTTCGGCTTAATGGAATTGACTTTTTGGTACACCTTGTTCTTACTTTCCAGTATAGACTTCTGGTAAGTAACCTCTGAAAACAAGCCCTGCAAAGACCCAAAAAGTCTGCACTGAAGAAAATACATACACAAAATACATGCATGTTTTATTTTGTTTTGAACTTGTGGAAAGGACAAATTATATGACATAGATATTTGTCAAAGCTGAGCAATTTGTAGGTCATATAAAAAAAATTATATTTCCCAGATTACAAACTGAAAGTGTTTATTACATGTAATCTTATTCATATTTTTATAAATACTTTTTACTGTACAGTACTTTTTACTGTACAGTATGGTTCAAAAGCAGATTTATCTTTCTATGATTTTCTATTAAGAGGTACAGTAGATGAGCTGTGTTAGCTAATACTTGAATTATTTTCTGCATAAAATCATCACAGGCAATGTGTATCTGAACTGATATCCTAAGAGACCTCAATACTCTGGACTACATTATTAAAATGTCTGCAATACAATATGTAATGTGTTTAGTTGATGCAACAAGTTGATTTTTAACTTGGATTCCAACTGCAGGGTATTTGGATTGATGGAGTTTCACTGTATTCTACGTTTCCTTATCTTCTGCAGATGTGGATTGATGGAGTTTCAAAGTATTCTATTGATTTCCTAATCCCTCTTGGATGACAACAAACAAGCAGCTAGCATTTTTTGAGATTTCTTAATAATCCCAACACTTAACAGTCCTCCGCAAATTTAACAACTCTTAATGAAATTACCATACGGTCCAGCACTCTTAATTTTTAACTACTAATGCTAACACTGTTGTCCAGTACTCTCAGTTTATAAACTATATGCTAACTGCTGAAAAGGTCCAAACTGCATGAACACAATCATCAATATCCCTTACCATAGCAAAAGGATTAGTCACTATATCCCTTCCCCCAGAAAAAAGATCAGCCTGAACACAATCACCTATATCCCTTGACCTAATATTAAGATTAGTATGAAGACAAAATGATTTGATAGAATTTTATATTTGAGAAGTTTGAATTTACAAGGGGAAGTAATAATCATGAGTTTTGCTCCAGATATAAAAGTATGGATGGCCATGTTGTCTAAAGCGCTATCCATTACGGATTACTGCCATCTCACCTCTGTCTGCGTGGGTTCGTCCAAGATTCGGCTAATGTAGTTATGTGAGAAAGCTTGCCAGTAGTTTCTCGTGGGGCTGTGGTTCTTTCCAGGTGTTTTCCCAGGTTCTTCCTCCACCAATAATACTGGCCGTCATGTATATCCTATCGTGTGCTGAAAAATGGCGTTAAACCCTACATCAACAACAACAACCAATAGCAAAAGACACATCTAGACCATTAGTCCTATAGCAACAGGCATGTCTAGACTACTAGTCAAATAGCACAAGGAACATCTAGACCACTAGTCCAATAGCACAAGGCACATCTAGACCACTAGTCCAATAGCACAAGGAACATCTAGACCACTAGTCCAATAGCACAAGGCACATCCAAACCACTAGTCTAATAGCAAACGGTACATCCAAACCTTTAGTCCAACATATAGAGATTTGTAAATATAACCTGAACTCCACCATCGCCAGTCACAAGCCCAGGTGTAAAAGGAGGAGGGTTGGGGGTGGGGGCTAGAAACCCAACCCTGTAAAACCCAGCTTGCTAAAAAAAAATGCAGACAGAAGAAAAACCAGAAAAACTAAAAGCCAGAGGGAGGAAGGGTCTTCTCCTGGAAGACTTATGACACTATGTGGTGAAACCCGCGAGTCCGAGGAAGCCATAAACACCTGGTGACACAACCTTGAGGTGGACATCACTAAGATGGGTCACACCTGGAGTAAGCTTGAGGGGATGGCACAGGACAGAAACCTCTGATGACCTTTTGTGGGTGGCCTATACCCCGGCAGGGGTGACGGGCAAAACTAAAAATATAACTTGAATGGTTTGAGTTATACATCATATCTATATGGATTGATTGACAGACAAATGGATTGTGGACAGGAACAAAGATGGACATATTGACATTACGTACCTGAGAAAGGGAATATAAATAAAAGGAATATGGACAGACACAGAGAAGAGCAGTTGTATTTCATACCTGACAGAGGGTATAAATTCTAATTTATGATCTTTAATTATGTGTAGCAACTATCTTCAAACAAATGATACAGGGACACACCTTAATTGGACAAATTCTCAAGTGCTTTCATTCCAGAGTCTGCCAGTAATGAGACAGTTGGGTCTTCCTAGATAGCAATAATGCTGTCCTATTTTTGCACATTGGCACAGTCTTATTAGTATCAATAATGCAATATAAAAATAGTGTTTAAAACAAATTGAAAAAATTCAACACATACATCAAGTAAAAATCATACTGTTTGGAATACAAAATTTTAAGATTTTCCTGTTTTTTTTTATTGTGAAATACACTGAAATGGCTAAATTTTAATCTCACCTTGTGCTTTTCCAGTCTGGATTCACATTCCTCCTGTGTCCCATCCAGTTTGTGGGTTGCTAAGAGTGCTTCCCCCTTTTCAATCCAGGCCAACAGATCCAGGATTCCAGTCTCTAGAGATTCAATGTTAGGCAACATTGCCTTGACCTGCTTGATTCTCTCAGGAATTTCTTTGCGGAGCTGGACAATAACCTCTTTCTGAACATTAAGAGTCTGAAGCATGTCTGTCACAATTTCCTGTGTGCTGTCTTTGACAAGAGACTGGGCTGTCTTTGTTGTGACCTTGAAATCACTCTCAACTGTGGGCAACTGGTTACCAAAAGTCTAAAGAATGGACAAATGAAAAAAAGCAAATTTAATGTCATCCAAACATAAAAATTAGAAATCTGATATTTACAAAAGCCATGCATGAACACATAAAAATGCATGAATTTGGTACATTTGTGTTGATGTATCAATAACGCTTTATATATTAATATGGTAATACAGCACTGAAGAGCTTTTATTCAAGGAGTTTTCATTGAATTTTTTCAAAGGAATGGTTTTGTTTATACAGAAACAGAACATTTTTATGCATTACATTCTTTAACACTTCATAAATATGTACAAAAGTAATAGAGAAACACATTTCTGAGTAACAACAAAGATATGCTTTTAAACCTGGTTACTTTTAGTTTCATGTGTGTTTTGATCTACCTAATTTTATCGCATTTTAATTCATTATTTTTGGTAAATGTGCTAGTAAACTATTTTTTAAAGTAAATGATGATTTTTAAAATTTCATTCAGTCTAAATGTTATTCCCTCAAATAAATGTGTGGCACCATATTCATATCAAATAAACATTATCAATCAGCATATATTATCAATTAACATATTCTTTGTAATAACCATATTCTTATCAGTAAAATATTTTTTAATTAATTACCAAATTCCTATCAATTACAATATTCTTACAATTACCATATTCTTATCAATTATGATATTCATACCAATTATCATATTTTTTTCTAGTTGTCATATTATCAATTACCATATTCATATCAATTACCAGTCTTATCAATTACCATTTTCTTATTAATTATCATAATTCTTATCAATTACCATAGTCTTATCAATTATCATATTCTTATCAATTACCATATTCTTATCAATTTACCATAGTCTTATCAATTACCATATTCTTATCAATTATCATGTTTTTATCAATTACCATAGTCTTATCAATTATCATATTCTTATCAATTACCATAGTCTTATCAATTACCATATTTTTATCAATTACCATAGTCTTATCAATTACCATAGTCTTATCAATTATCATATTTTTATCAATTACCATAGTCTTATCAATTACCATATTTTTATCAATTACCATAGTCTTATCAATTATCATATTATTATCAATTATCATAGTCTTATCAATTTACCATAGTCTTATCAATTACCATATTCTTATCAATTATCATATTTTTATCAATTACCATAGTCTTATCAATGATCATATTCTTATCAATTACTATAGTCTTTTCAATTACCATAGTCTTATCAATTACCAAATTCTTATCAATTATGATATTCATACCAATTATATTTTTTTCTAGTTGTCATATTATCAATTACCATAGTCTTATCAATTACCATATTCTTATCAATTATGATATTCATACCAATTATATTTTTTTCTAGTTGTCATATTATCAATTACCATAGTCTTATCAATTACCATATTCTTATCAATTATGATATTCATACCAATTATATTTTTTTCTAGTTGTCATATTATCAATTACCATATTCTTATCAATTACCATTGTCTTATCAATTACCATATTCTTATCAATTATCATAATTCTTATCAATTACCATAGTCTTATCTATTATCATATTCTTATCAATTACCATATTCTTATCAATTTACCATATTCTTATCAATTACCATATCCTTATCAATTATCATATTCTTATCAATTATCATAGTATTATCAATTTACCATATTCTTATCAATTATCAGTCTTATCAATTACCATATTCTTATCAATTATCATATTCTTATCAATTATCATAGTATTATCAATTTACCATAGTCTTATCAATTATCAGTCTTATCAATTATCATATTCTTATCAATTATCATAGTATTATCAATTTACCATATTCTTATCAATTACCATATTCTTATCAATTATCATATTTTTATCAATTACCATAGTCTTATCAATGATCATATTCTTATCAATTACCATATTCTTAACAATTACCATAGTCTTATCAATTACCATATTTTTATCAATTATCATATTTTTTTCTAGTTATCATATTAGTACTTACCATATGCTTATAAAATACCACATTCATCACAATTAATATATTCTTATCAATTATCATATTCATACCAATTACCTCATTCTTACCAATCTAAATATTCTTATCAATTACCATATTTATACCAATTACTATATTCTTTTCAATTATCATATTAGGGCTGCTCCAGTACCCGGGAAAGCACTTTTAATGTAGAATAATCACCCATTGATGAAATTTAGAATTTTGTATTGTTTTCAAACGGGTAATTTGAGCATCCTGGTATATATTTTATAAAAAGGGCTTTCCTGAGTACCATGTATGTTTAAATGGAATAACCCTTATTATTAATTACTATATTTTTACTATTATCAAATATTCATCAATAACATATTATTAATATTGTTATAACAACAACTTTGTACCGTACATACTATAAAACATTTAATTTTTATAATTTAATGTTTGGCAAGTGGAAACATATTGTGGAATAAAATGCTCTTCAACATCACCATGAAAAAAGGAAGAAAATTTCAAAGCAGTTACTAACATCAAGTTGATTGAGATGCTCTTTAAGATCTGCATGTCTACATGGGACTTCATGCACCATGAGTTCCTCCGCATTCTTCAGCCACTGAGTGAGGCGCATGATCCCATCCTGGTATTCCTTTCTAGCCTTGCCTATCACCTCCACTTGCTGAAAGTGTTGGTGTTTATCTGAAAGGTCACTGAAACGTTTGTTTATCATCTGTAATGTCTGTCTGATTTCTGCCGCAATTGGATCATCACAAGTCTCAATGAGGAATTTACCAGCCTCATTAATAATCTTCAGCTTCTCTTCATATGGACCCATGTCAGCAAAGAATTGCTGAAATCGACAAGAAAAACATTTGTTATGCAAAGACCAGACATTGCTTTAAGAAATATCTCCAAAAGAATAAAGAACAACGTGCTAGTTTACAGTCTAGCAGTCTACAGTTTCAGACATGCCCTATATATCTTGAGTCAGAAAAACAAACTTACCACTTTGCTGCCTTCATTTCAAATGATCTTAACTACTGCTCCTGGCACACATAGTGCAGAACTATAACGATGCTTATACCATAACTAGAATTCTGTGTTTGCTTTCGAATTATGACTGCCACCCAGATATCTGAGTCTTGCATAGGGGGTGAAAAACTTATGGGGTGGCATGACCTCTAAGGGGATCCAGTGCGACATGTGTTGATGCAGGGGTCATTAGTCACATGCCAATTCTCAGACATTTGAGACAAACAACTTTGATATGAGTAAAATCACCCCACCCACCCTAGCCAAAACCTCCTGGGGTAAGACCATAGATCATACAGCTCTCGAGAATAGTTTTTCAAGAACATTTAAACGAGTTTTCAAGGAATATTTTTTATTATGGAAACTGAACATTTTCTACATGTCACTCTGTCACTGCCTAAATGGGTACAAAATTCTATATCATACTTTGTCACTCTTAAATGGGTACAAAATTTTATATCATACTTTATCACTGCCTAAATGGCTACAAAATTCTATATCATACTTTGTCACTGCCTAAATGGGTACAAAATTCTATATCATACTTTGTCACTGCCTAAATGGGTACAAAATTCTATATCATACTTTGTCACTGCCTAAATGGGTACAAAATTATATATCATACTTTATCACTGCCTAAATGGGTACAAAATTCTATGTCATACTGCAAGACTTTAACCAGTTTTATGTTTTCAAGGACTAAGTACTCTACTTGCAGTTACTAGTTAAATACAAGAAACAAAACAAAAATGAAATAATAAATAATATGAAATATCAAAGGCAAATGATAACAAATTCACTGTCTCTGGACCCAAATATTAACAACTGCTCATGAGTTGCTTCCCTTTCTCCGCCAGCTGCAACTTTCTTCTAAGTTCCTGGGACAGTGACTTAATATCATTGTCCCTTTGTCTTCTACTTCATCTGTCAATCTGTCTGCTGATATCCACAATATTTCAAATTTTAACAACTCATCATTGCTTTGAACTAAATATTTCACTAAAACTGTACCCCTGTAAATCAGTGAGTTTGCAGAACCCACTGACAAGGATGAAACTGGCTTTTCTGATGCATACAACATCAATAAAGAATAAGTGATGTTGTTAAGTGCTGACCCTTCTGAGTTTTCATTAGTTCCAGGCATTTCTTTCTTTTTCAACACATATAAAAATTAAATAAATTTGCAAAAAATCTGACCTAAAAATCTATATTAACTGATGCAAATATCAGTCTCAGTATTTTTTACATGCTAACTTGACACTAATGACACACAAGAATTCAACTGTTTTCAGTAGTTAATTGAATTTCAATTTAAGAGTGTAATTTTTGCAGATGATGGCCTTCACATATACAATTACAGTACAAATCACTACCATCTTCACAAGACATTTTTGGCTACTTTTCTGCAAGCATTTATTGGTATGACTGGCATTAGGTAATTATTTTGAAATGTTTCCACCAATGCAAGAAGTGATTTAGTGAAAATATACCACTGTACCAACTTTACCCACAATTCCTTGCAAGCATTTAAACCCAATGACCTGTACAAATGGCAGATTGTCAGAAGATTTTTTTTCTGTTTGCTGTCATTTGCCACAATGCATACTTTTGACTGAAACTGAAATCAATTTACCCACTCATTTTATCATTTTTAATTCTGTGAATTATTTTTTCAGACAATACAAACATTCCTTTTCACCTTTTTCTCTTCCGTAGATCTGGATGTCATCATTTCTTCTGCCTCTTCAAGCCAGCCAATAAGACTGTCCAAAATGGAATTGTATTTCTTCCAGCTGTCAATCACCTCCTCCAACATAGATTGGACACTTTTAATTTCAACAGAAACTTTTTTCCATCTTGCAGTCACTTCATCAAAATAATTGTTCATTTTATCCACTTCATTCCTGTCTGTTCCCTGTTTTCTGTATGTTTCAGCTTTGGCCTTGCATTCCTCATATGTTTTGTCGTAGTTTTGGAAAAGTTTACCATGGTGAACAAATGTCTGCAAAAAAAAAATAAAGATGTGCAAAATGGAGGAGGTAAAGGCAGTTAGCCAAGGCAACTGGAGTAATACTTTCTGACATTTAATGGTTGTCAAAGATTATGCAATGGCCGCCATATTGTACTGCATATTATCTGCATCATCATCTGCACAAAATTCAAAGACCTTATGCCAGGGTGCTTTTAAAAAATGTGTAGAACCATTTTTAAAAGAAATCATTTAAAGTTTTTTTTCTTAATTTAGTAACAATGACCATATTGAATTATGCATCAGCAACATTAGTGCAAAAGAAATCTGAGGAGGCCTTCTCTTAAATTCGGTTAAATTTTGTTTAGCAATTTTTGAAAAAATAAGTCATTTTAAGTTTTTAACATTTTTCAGTAATATGGACTAATTCGAAGGCAAATCTGTGATGTTTGTACAAACATAGTAGGATTCTATTAAGCAGTCTCTAACAAGGTTTTCCTGTTCTGATGGACATATTTGATGGCAGATCATCAATTTTTGTAAAATGTAAAAGGCTTTGCTTGAAAATGACCTAGTGATTTTTGAGGAGACAAAAAAAGTAACTGTTGACAACACATCCATGAACTCACCTGGATGGCCTGATGAACAAATGGTGAGAAAAAATAAATAATAATAAATACAAGAAACTGACCAGAGCATTTATGTTGAGTCTGACCTCAAGCGTTCGGTAATTTGGTTTTATACACAAAAAAAATAATCCACATACCAATTAACATGACTCCATGGCATACACGTTTTTGAAACACTGACCACAAAAATGTCAACATTTAGGTTAATCTATAAATGTGAGAATGGACATATGGCTGAACTGATGGACAAACACAAGGACACCAATGAGCTTTCTCCAAGGGGGTCTTGACAATAATAAAGTTTGGGCCACATAAATTATCTATTAGTAAATTCCTACATCAAAAGGGGAATAAAGATTTAGGTTTAGTGTTACAGATTTCCACTGTAGTTCTAGCTTTATGTTTTACTGCCATCCCAACCTCTATAACACAACCATCCCATGAAATGATTTGAGTCTGTAATCGTAACCTCTATAACACATTCTATGAGATGATTTGAGTCTGTAATCATAACCTCTAAAACACATCCCATGAGACGATTTGAGTCTTTAATCCCAGCCTCTATAACACAGCCATCCCATGAAATGATTTGAGTCTGTAATCGTAACCTCTATAACACATCCCATGAGATGATTTGAGTCTTTAATCCCAACCTCTATAACACATTCTATGAGACGATTTGAGTCTTTAATCCCAGCCTCTATAACACAGCCATCCCATGAAATGATTTGAGTCTGTAATCACAACCTCTATAACACATTCTATGAGACGATTTGAGTCTTTAATCATAACCTCTATAACACAGCCATCCCATGAGACGATTTGAGTCTTTAATCATAACCTCTATAACACATTCTATGAGATGATTTGAGTCTGTAATCCCAACCTCTATAACACAACCATCCCATGAGATGATTTGAGTCTGTAATCACAACCTCTATAACACATCCCATGAGATGATTTGAGTCTGTAATCATAACCTCTATAACACAGCCATCCCATGAGATGAATTGAGTCTGTAATCCCAACCTCTATAACACATCACATGAGATGATTTGAGTCTGTAATCGTAACCTCTATAACACAACCATCCCATATTGATGAGACGAGTCTGTAATCCCAATCTCTATAACACATTCTATGAGATGATTTGAGTCTGTAATCACAACCTCTATAACACACTCTATGAGATGATTTGAGTCTGTAATCATAACCTCTATAATAATTCTATGAGATGAATTGAGTCTGTAATCCCAACCTCTATAACACAGCCATCCCATGAAATGAATTGAGTCTGTAATCACAACCTCTATAACACAGCCATCCCATGAGATGAATTGAGTCTGTAATCACAACCTCTATAATAATTCTATGAGATGATTCGAGTCTGTAATCCCAACCTCTATAACACAGACATCCCATGAGATGATTTGAGTCTGTAATCACAACCTCTATAATAATTTTATGAGGTGATTAGAGTCTGTAATCCCAACTGCTATAACACATCCTATGAGATGAATTGAGTCTGTAATCACAACCTCTATAACACAGACATTCCATGAGATGAATTGAGTCTGTAATCACAACCTCTATAATAATTCCATGAGATGATTTGAGTCTGTAATCACAACCTCTATAATAATTCTATGAGGTGATTACAGTCTGTAATCCCAACCTCTATAACACAGACATTCCATGAGATGATTTGAGTCTGTAATCCCAACCGCTATAACACAGCCATCCCATACTGATGAGATGAGTTGAGTCTGTAATATTTATGCCATATCAAACATGTTTTATTTACTTTTTTAAAATTATAGATGTCATGTTTTTGGTCATTAATATCTGTAACATACAGCTTTCTATAGTTCTTGGGCTATCATAAATACTACAACTCAACAAATTTTCATATACATGAAATGTTCTTGTATTAGCAAGGAAAACCAATTCATTTTTACTGCTAATCACACAAATTTCTTTCATAATCAAACAGTTAAATCTCTATGTTAAAAGAAAGAATTTTCTCATTAATGAAGTCACAAAACATAAAAGTGGAAAAATGTTATGATTAATAACATCTGTCTTATTTCTCAAATATCCTTCCAGAATCATATTTGTGACACAATGTACCTGATACCTTATTTCTCACATATTATACCTGATACCTTATTTCTCACACATTATACCTGATACCTTATTTCTCACACACTATACCTGATACCTTATTTCTCACACACTATACCTGATACCTTATTTCTCACACACAATACCTGATACCTTTTTTCTCACACATTATACCTGATACCTTATTTCTCACACAATATACCTGATACCTTATTTCTCACACATTATACCTGATAATCCACTAGTAGTTCTTCAACACTTTCTTGTCGTCCATGTTTGACTGTCCAGATTCTTAGTTTGGCCTCTGCTGCCACAAGAAAAGCCAGAAGTCGGTATTTAAGCTGTTCATATTCCAGTCTGTATTCTCGTAATGGTGCCTGCTTGCAGACAACTTGTAATCTTGCTGCAAGGTTTTCAAGCTGTGGCCCTGGAATAGATTCTCCTTCATATTTTCCTGCACGTTTTACTTGAAAAAAGAATTTCTTATGGCCCTCTATATCTTTGAAGAAAACCTGAAGAAAAAAACGATGAACAACTTTCTAAGTTACCTTGATTTTCACTGCATTTAAAAATGGCAAATAACACACATGGAACAGATATACATGTATACAAATCAATGATAATAATTATACATCCTAATAATGTAAGCAATGATTATGCCGTTAGTAGATTTGACCTGATCTTAAAAGGGATTGTTATGCTATACATACTGTTACAAGCACAGGGGTATTCACTTGACCGAGCGGTGTCAAAACCCTGGCGCGAGTCACGCTGGAAGTCATATGTTTTCCCCAAATTTCCAAAGACTTCCATACAACTTGAGTTGTAAAATGGAAAGAAAGACGTGTCTGCTATAATTATTAATCTTTGCTGTAATCAATGGGCGACCCAGAGGAGACAACTTGCCCAAGAGTCCATTAACCGCACTTTAGCATGGTTTTTCTTCATTATAATCCTATTTTCGTACCGCAAGCCTGTCATGCCGTAGAAATTCCACTAGTATTCCCTTACTAACTGGGAATATTTAACTGCGCGACCCTAGGCCAGTCAATCCACAGAAATTCCGGCGTATCACGCTCATATACATACGCCCATTTTCCACTATGGCCACATAAACGGCACCTACCAAGTTCCAACTTATTGGTTCCATTCTATAATTTACTGATTTCCAACCATAAATGCTGCCTTTTCAATCACACTACTTGTATACACCACTGAATTTTAATATGGACTATGTTACTACAGGGACAGTCATTCGGCTTGTACCCAAAATCACTACTAACGACCCAAGCATGGTTCAAATTCACTAACACTTACTCCAAATTTATTACAATACTATTGTAATGAATTTGTACGATATATTAAGGAAAATTTGAGCTGATCTTAAAAAGGATTGTTATGCCATATATACTATTGTAATGAATTTGTACGATATATTAAGGAAAATTTGAGCTGATCTTAAAAAGGATTGTTATGCTATATATACTATTGTAATGAATTTGTACGATATATTAAGGAAAATTTGAGCTGATCTTAAAAAGGATTGTTATGCCATATATACTATTGTAATGAAATTGTACGATATATTAAGGAGAATTTGAGCTGATCTTAAAAAGGATTGTTATGCTATATATACTATTGTAATGAATTTGTACGATATATTAAGGAAAATTTGAGCTGATCTTAAAAAGGATTGTTATGCTATATATACTATTGTAATGAAATTGTACGATATATTAAGGAGAATTTGAGCTGATCTTAAAAAGGATTGTTATGCCATATATACTATTGTAATGAATTTGTACGGTATATTAAGGAAAATTTGAGCTGATCTTAAAAAGGATTGTTATGCTATATATACTATTGTAATGAAATTGTACGATATATTAAGGAAAATTTGAGCTGATCTTAAAAGGGATTGTTATGCTATACATACTATTGTAATGAATTTGTACGATATATTAAGGAAAATTTGAGCTGATCTTAAAAAGGATTGTTATGCTATATATACTATTGTAATGAAATTGTACGATATATTAAGGAAAATTTGAGCTGATCTTAAAAGGGATTGTTATGCTATACATACTATTGTAATGAATTTGTACGATATATTAAGGAAAATTTGAGCTGATCTTAAAAAGGATTGTTATGCTATATATACTATTGTAATGAATTTGTACGATATATTAAGGAAAATTTGAGCTGATCTTTTGAGCTGATCTTAAAAGGGATTGTTATGCTATATATACTATTGTAATGAATTTGTACGATATATTAAGGAAAATTTGAGCTGATCTTTTGAGCTGATCTTTAAAGGGATTGTTATGCTATATATACTATTGTAATGAATTTGTACGATATATTAAGGAAAATTTGAGCTGATCTTAAAAAAGAATGTTATGCTATATATACTATTGTAATGAATTTGTACGATATATTAAGGAAAATTTGAGCTGATCTTTAAAGGGATTGTTATGCTATACATACTATTGTAATGAATTTGTACGATATATTAAGGAAAATTTGAGCTGATCTTAAAAGGGATTGTTATGCTATACATACTATTGTAATGAATTTGTACGATATATTAAGGAAAATTTGAGCTGATCTTAAAAAGGATTGTTATGCTATATATACTATTGTAATGAATTTGTACGATATATTAAGGAAAATTTGAGCTGATCTTTTGAGCTGATCTTAAAAGGGATTGTTATGCTATATATACTATTGTAATGAATTTGTACGATATATTAAGGAAAATTTGAGCTGATCTTTTGAGCTGATCTTTAAAGGGATTGTTATGCTATCTATACTATTGTAATGAATTTGTACGATATATTAAGGAAAATTTGAGCTGATCTTAAAAAGGATTGTTATGCTATATATACTATTGTAATGAATTTGTACGATATATTAAGGAAAATTTGAGCTGATCTTTAAAGGGATTGTTATGCTATATATACTATTGTAATGAATTTGTACGATATATTAAGGAAAATTTGAGCTGATCTTAAAAAGGACTGTTATGCTATATATACTATTGTAATGAATTTGTACGATATATTAAGGAAAATTTGAGCTGATTTTAAAAAGGATTGTTATGCTATATATACTATTGTAATGAAATTGTACGATATATTAAGGAAAAGGTGCAATAAAACAGTCTGTTATAATCAATAATCAAAGAATTTTTACGGAAAAAATCAGCTTGATGAGAAATAATATTACGCTTTATTAATATCAACTGTTCCATAGTTATTGCCGAAAAAGTGCTTCATCATCATGTAATCAGCCTCACCTCTTCCTTGCAATCCAGTAAGACATACATATCCAAATTAAACTTTGCTATAATGAACTGATCTATACACGTACAGTTTGACAGGACCCATAATGTTGTTTATAACACTGGACCAATATATCAGGCATCATACCCTGTGTTCCTGCAGAATTTTTCCGAGCTGAAAGGCCATTTCTTCTGGATTTTCCAGTATGTCTTCCTCTTGTGCCAGGATTTCTTCTGCCTGGTTTAACCAGTCTCCAAATTGACCAAGTTTACCCGGCAGATTGGCATCAAGTTTCCAGAGCCACATTCGTGTCTTCCGTGCCATCTTGCGCCATTCCGTGTCCAGCTGCTGCCAGTGATCTTTTGTAAGTCTTGTCGTCTGACCTGTTTGAATTTTCTCCCCAATCTTGTTGTATGTCTGCTCTCGTCGGTCAACTTCAAGCTTGAAAGCTAAGTAGTCCTAAAATTCAAACAAGTGATAAAGTAACATATTTTGTTCTATAAAATCTTAGATATATCATTCGTACCCCATGCTCTATATGGAATTTAAGTTCACCACTTTTGTCCACAGTACTCTAATGGCCTGAGACACTTCATTTGTACCCCATGTTTTATAAGGGCCTTAAGTGCATCATTATGTCCAGTGCTCTATAAAGACCTTAGATACATTATTTCTACTCTTATGTTCTACAAAGAAAGTCCGATTATCATTTTTGTCCACAATGCTCTATAAAGGCCTTAGATACATTATTTCTACTCTTATGTTCTATAAAGAAAGTCCGATCATCATTTTTCTCCACAATCCTCTATAAAGGCCTTAGATACATTATTTGTACTCTTATGTTCTATAAAGGAAGTACCATCATCATTTTTTAGTCCACAGTGCTCTATAAAGGCCTTGGAGACATTATTTTTGTCCACAGTGCTCTATAAAGGCCTTGGAGACATTATTTTTGTCCACAGTGCTCTATAAAGGCCTTGGAGACATTATTTTTGTCCACAGTGCTCTATAAAGGCTTTAGAGACATCAATTGTCTACAGTATTCTATAACTGTTGTAAATACAGTATTTGTCCACACTGTTCTGTAATGGCCTTAAATCTCTTTAAAATGGGTGACATGAAATTATATTCCACAAAATGATATCTTTAAAAATAAATCGATTTGTATGGAAAATGTATAAATATGCCTCATAAATATGCATGGTATGAAAGTCTACATATGTCTTTATTCATATGCATTGTATGAAAGTCTACATTTGTCTCATAAATAAGCACTGTATGAAATCCTACATACCGGTATGTCTTATTCATATGCACTGTATGAAAAGAGTACATATGTAACAAATACATATTATCTGCATGAAAAGTGTACATATATGCCTCATATAGATCAATTACATGGAAAACGACCATATATGCCTGACACATATGCAATGAATGCTAAGTATATACATATGCCTTGTACATATGAACTGCATGAAGCATGTACATGTACTGTATGGAAGATGTACACATATGCCTTGTACATATGCACTGTATGGAAAGTATATATATATATATATATATATATATATATATATATATATATATATATATATATATATATATATATATGCCTTGTACATGCCTTGTGCATATGTACAGCATGGAAACATGTACATGTACTGCATGGAAGGTGTAAATATATACCACACACACACACACACCCAGACACACACCCAAGCACTATATGACTGATTCATATGCACTATCAACAATGAACAAGTTTTCATAAAATGTAATTAAATAGGGAAAACTGAAATGTGATATGAAACACAGATTCCATGATAACACTGTATTAACTGAAATGTGATATGAAACACAGATTCCATGATAACACTGTATTAACTGAAATGTGATATGAAACACAGATTCCATGAAAACACTGTATTAACTGAAATGTGATATGAAACACAGATTCCATGATAACACTGTATTAACTGAAATGTGATATGAAACACAGATTCCATGATAACACTGTATTAACTGAAATGTGATATGAAACACAGATTCCATGATAACACTGCATTAACTGCAAAGAGATACAAAACACAGATTCCATGATAACACTGTATTAACTGAAATGTGATACAAAACACAGATTCCATGATAACACTGTATTAACTGAAATGTGATACAAAACACAGATTCTATGATAACACTGTATTAACTGAATGTGATACAAAACAAAGATTCCATGATAACACTGCATTAACTGCAATGAGATACAAAACACAGATTCTATGATAACACTGTATTAACTGCAATGAGATACAAAACACAGATTCTATGATAACACTGTATTAACTGAAATGTGATACAAAACACAGATTCCATGAAAACACTGTATTAACTGAAATGTGATATGAAACACATATTCCATGATAACACTGCATTAACTGCAAAGAGATACAAAACACAGATTCCATGATAACACTGTATTAACTGAAATGTGATATGAAACACATATTCCATGATAACACTGCATTAACTGCAAAGAGATACAAAACAGATTCCATGATAACACTGTATTAACTGAAATGTGATATGAAACACAGATTCCATGATAACACTGTATTAACTGAAATGTGATATGAAACACATATTCCATGATAACACTGCATTAACTGCAAAGAGATACAAAACATAGATTCCATGATAACACTGTATTAACTGAAATGTGATATGAAACACAGATTCCATGATAACACTGTATTAACTGAAATGTGATATGAAACACAGATTCCATGATAACACTGTATTAACTGAAATGTGATACAAAACACAGATTCCATGAAAACACTGTATTAACTGAAATGTGATACAAAACACAGATTCCATGATAAACTGTATTAACTGCAATGTGATACAAAACAAAGATTCCATGATAACACTATTAACTGCAATGAGATACAAAACACAGATTCCATGATAAAACTGTATTAACTGAAATGTGATACAAAACACAGATTCCATGATAAACTGTATTAACTGCAATGTGATACAAAACAAAGATTCCATGATAACACTGTATTAACTGCAATGAGATACAAAACACAGATTCCATGAAAACACTGTATTAACTGCAGTCGGGACAATTATGTATTTTATCACCTAAATTTTGATATAAAATTGTAATACTTGTATATTTTATGATCTAAATTTTTACACAAAATTGTAATACTTGTATATTTTATGATCTAAATTTTTATACAAAATTGTAATACTTGTATATTTTATGACCTAACTTTTTATACAAAATTGTAATACTTATATATTTTATGACTTAACTATGACACAGAATTTTAATTCTGTCAAGGCCAACTTCATAGTAATTTTTAACTAAAGCAAAGTCAATGCAAGCTAGCCAACAGAGCAAAATACTTCTACCAACCATGTATTCCTGATGTCTGTCAGTAACAGGTTCTTCTACAATTTTAAGAACCTCATCTGCTTCTTCTGTCAGCCATTGCATCAGTTCAGTGTATTCTGACACAGAATACACAGAATTTTAATTCTGTCAAGGCCAACTTCATAGTAATTTTTAACTAAAGCAAAGTCAATGCAAGCTAGCTAACAGAGCAAAATACTTCTACCAACCATGTATTCCTGATGTCTGTCAGTAACAGGTTCTTCCACAATTTTAAGAACCTCATCTGCTTCTTCTGTCAGCCATTGCATCAGTTCAGTGTATTCTGCCATTTCCTGTTCTGCTGGAGTCTTAATCTTTCTGCCCAACTGCAGTAGTCAATTAATATATATGATCTGATATATCATATGTACTAATTAGATATATGTTATAATTAGACATTTTATAATCAGATATGTTGTATATATGTCATAACTAATTAAGATATATATATTTTATAATTAGATATACAATTTATGAAAGAAATTCAATATAAATATATACATATACGTCAAAGCAGCATAGTGTATTAATCAACAATGATTTAATGTTATCATCTCAATTAAGAACATTACGATTCAACATTGCTATGTGTTATGTGATAGTGTGATATATGCTATATTATTAAATGATTATAATTATTCAATATGTTTTACAATATGATGGCATTACCCTACAACACTTATCTCAATATTATCTTTATGCATTATTACAAAAATATATATTAAAGTAAACATACAGCAGGGTCCTCTCCAGCCTCAGGGTATGCCTTGAGGAACTGGGCAACATAGGTCATGACAGATCTTTCATCTGGCTTTTCTACATCCACATCTGAAACAGAGAAACACTATTAATGTCTCATATTTAATCAAAAAGTCGTGTAAACTACTAAGCTTTGTATTTGCACTAAATACATCATGACAGAACTAATCCCATTAAGACAGAACTAATCCCATTAAGACAGAACTACTCCCATTAAGATAGAACTAATCCCATTAAGACAACACTAATATTGTTATTGATAATAAAGGAAAAATGAAGCCAACTTATGACTTAATGCTTCAAAACATTTTAACAACTAAATTCAATTATATAATTTCCAATAAATGAAGTTGATATGCGATGATCTATCGATACCTGCAAAAGGATCAGTCCCCCTGGTACCTTCTACAGATTTGCTGATTTGAAACATATTGCATAAAAAAACTGGTGGAGTTATACAATTTCTTAGAATTGGGGGAAGGGGTTAAAAATAATTTTAATGATGTGATAGCTACCTGATGAGGTATTTCCACCAACAAAAGTATCCGTTACAAAAGTAGCAAGTGTGAATGAATGGGCAGACAGACTAATCAATAGATGGAAGGATGTAAATTACTATAGGACTCCAGCATGGACAGATGTAAAAGTTAAACAATTTAGGACTCCAGCATGGACAGATGTAAAAGTTAAATAATTTAAGACTCCAGCAGGGACAGATGTAAAAGTTAAATAATTTAGGTCTCCAGCAGGAACAGATGTAAAAGTTAAATAATTTAGGACTCCAGCAGGGACAGATGTAAAAGTTAAATAATTTAGGACTCCAGCATGGACATATGTAAAAGTTAAATAATTTAGGGCTCCAGCATTTTGATTCTGTGCCCTAATAATGACAATTAAATGTTCAATTTTTTGCTTGTGTAATCATTTTTAAATGTAATAAAAGTAATTAATTCAAATGACTTACTGAAGCAACTTCTTCTTATTATTTTATGTGAAAAAGTGACATGGTAAAATGTTAAATGACAAACAGCATGCATGCCAGTCTTCCAGGGTGAAATTAATATGATTTTTTTTCACCTTCTGGGTCGAGCAGCCTGGCTATTCCCAGATGCTTTTCAGCTGTGGAGAAAGCATTCTCAAGGTTGACACGTGCAGTCTGTTTTCGGATTTTGTCCATATCAACCAGATCTGGTCGGATCGTATGAACCATGGCACTGAATGCTAGACCATCCCGCCAGCTTTTCCCAAAATCATTGATTTCAATTCCATATCGCCTGAAATTGGAAATGAGAAAACTCAAACAAGCTGCAAAGTGTACTGTCGTATAGAGAGGAAAGATCTCATGCAAATTATTTAAATTATGATAAAATAAGGAAGGTTTAATTCTAAAGAAGAAAATATCTTTTTTAACAATGAACTATTAACAAAAAGAAAAAGAAAAACAGAACTCACTGAAAGTTTAAATCCTGGCAATAATCAAATCCAGGTATCAATAAGAAATAAAAGAGAAAATGCTGGAAAAGTTGCAGGCAGGCAAAGGTGATACCAATAAAACTTGGTCTAAGCATGGATGATGCTTGTTTCATGATACCAATAAAAACTGGTCTAAGCATGGATTATGCTTGTTTCTGATTCATCATCATCAGCCCACCATATCCAGATCTATATAGGTGTTTATGTATCAGTTCAGTTTCACTGTCTTTTCTTGATAGAGATATTTGAAATTTGAAAGAAGAAAAAAATGATGAAATCAATTTCGAGGATTCATTTTCTCTAAAAGATTCATTGGAACTGTCTTATATTTTACTCAAAGCTAGAGGTGTTTCTGCCTTATATAGGAATCGATGGATTTTAAAAAATCAAGGAACTCTTACAGTAATATAATTTGTCCAGAAAGTTTTGTATGTATAGAAATGTTAAAATTTGATGACCATCTTACTTTGTGATTGCATTTCCAGTCCAGGCCAGTAAGGCTTTCTTTGCGTTCATTCGGAATTTATCAAGGGCAGATAACTTTTTGGGTGGGCCTCCCTCCTCATCAGCTGGCATTGTTGCCTGCTGTGAAAGAGTATCTTCAATCTGAAATGGGAGATTATACAAGTAGTCAAGTATCTTCTGTCCATTAAAGTTCCAATTAACCTAACACAAATTATTCCACTATGATAAGCATAATTTATGATAGAAAATATTTCAAACTTTTGAATACTGAACATCTTCAATGTTTGCACAATTTAAATAAATATAATACCTTGCATGCATGTGCCTATCACACAGAGACGGCAAATAAAATCAAGAAAACAAGAGACCCAAGTATACATTCTTTTGCTCACCTAATTTCCACATTTGCTGTTGTGAACATGATTTTAAACATGTTTTCTTAGGATGTTTTAGGATATACTTTAATCTATAGAAACCACCTTGCAATCTTAAAACTTACTAAGTCAAATCTCGACTAAGGCATTAAAAGCATCCAAAAGAAACAAACTCAGTCAATAATTCTTGAAATAACCCAATCAAGTTGCAACTGGAAATCAGGGGGGCATAACTTGTGTAAAAGATGTCATTGAATGCAGAAAATCTAAATCATTCAAGATCTAATCATTATAGGTCCGCACGCATAATTTTGATGAAAGACACATAGACAGAAAAGATCAACAAACCATTTTAGTTCAAATCCGAGAATACTTTGTAATAATTTGCTGTCAAAACCAAAGACAGCAAGACATGCAATCAGTGGTCATAACTACTGTAAATGAAGTCAAGGAATGCTGGCAATCAAACCCACATCAGATCCCATATATATATATATATAAACTTTACGGACAATTTGGTAAAATTATAACTATCCTTTACGCCATCTCACCTCTGTGTGGGTTTGAGTCTCAGATTCGGTCAATGTGGGTATGTGAGAAAGCTTGCCAGTAATTTCTCATGGGTTGGTGGTTCTTACCAGGGGTTTTCAACAATTCAAAAACTCACCCTTTTGGAATGTTGGACTTCAACTTCCCTTAGCTGAACAAATTATCATATTCCCCCACAAAATGTGGACTAAATTCATATTGTTGACGGACAGAGAGACATACAACATGAGCAAGACTATTAGGATCTACCAACCTCTTTGAGCCTAATGATCTACAACACAAATATTAGTTACCTCACAAGTACAGGATGATGGTCCAAATATCAATTACCTGGAAGTACAGGATGATGGTCCAAATTAGATCAAATATCAATAACCTGGAAGTACAGGATGATGGTCCAAATAAGACCAAGGAAACTTACCTGGAAGTACAGGATGATATTCCAAATTAGATCAAATATCAATAACCTGGAAGTACAAGATGATGGTCCAAATATCAATTACCTCAAAGTACAGGATTTTGGTCCAAATATCAATTACCTGGATGTACAGGATGGTCCAAATATGATTAAGGACAATTACATGGAAGTACAGGATTATGGTCCAAATATCAATTACCTCAAAGTACAGGATTTTGGTCCAAATATCAATTACCTGGAAGTACAGGATTATGGTCCAAATAAGACCAAATATCAATTACCTGGAAGTACAAAATGATGGTCCAAATATCAATTACCTGGAAGTACAGGATGGTCCAAATTAGACCAATGACAATCACCTGGAATTAAAGGATGATGGTCCAAGTAAGACCAAATATTAATTACCTGGAAGTATGGGATGATGGTCCAAATAAGACCAAATATCATATCAATTACCTGGAAGTACAGGATGCTGGTCCAAATAAAACCAAGGACAATTACCTGGAAGTACAGGATGCTGGTCCAAATAAGACCAAATATCAATTACCTTGAAGTACAGGATGATGGTCCAAATAAGACCAAGGAAAATTACCAAGTACAATTACCTGGAAGTACAGGATGATGGTCCAAATAAGACCAAGGACAATGGAAGGCTTGCCATCTGCGATGTCAGAAACGTTGATATTTACAAGCTTGATCTGGAAAATAGCAAATCATGTCATAAACTCAAAATCTACGGATTTCTATATAATTGTTATTTAGTATTTCATTAAAACAAAACCCATGAGGCTCTTCAATAATATCATCATAACTGAATTTCATTATATATGGCATAATAACTCACATTGATATGCATTAACATTGCAAATTTCATAGCAAAAGTTAAGTTGAATCTAAGATATTGAAGCTGTATTCAACAGATAGTAAATATTATTAAATAAATAAATCATTCAAGTATAAAAATATGGTCACAATGACCAAGATTTAAATCGGATAACTTAATTTCAATATGATGTACCCACACACCTGTTGTTTTTTTAGTTTGAAAGAAATTGAGGATGTAATACAAAATCCATGTAAATTTAAAAGTTTCAAACGAATGAACATTGGGTCATGTTGACATACATTTTGCAAGGTCAAGTTACTTGCTTTGAGATTTAATCACAATAATTTTCATGAACGCAGATGAAATATAGTCCAAGACAATGAAGGTGTAACCAATGAACAACTGAAAATACAAAAGTTATTCAGGTATGCAAAATTAGGTTTTGTTTGTTTGATCAGGATTTTTAACATAGCTTTAACAATTTTCCAGTTATATTGCTATGATGTCTGCTGTTAGGCAGTTTTTAGTGATGTCTAGCACTGGGGCATCATGCCGCAGAAATGTAGCATGATGTCCCACCCAGTAACATTATCCTGACGCCAAGCCGACCAGTCTTAACACTAACCTCTTAATACTGAGTGCCGAACGAGGAAGCTGTTAGTATCATTTTTGTAAGTCTTTGATATGAATCAGCCGGGTATCGAACCCAGGAACTCCCACTTCTGCGGCAGACACTCTAACCACTAGGCCATCAGAGCAGTTGCAAAATTAGGTCACAGTATCCTAACATTTATCCTAATATTGTCATGATACACATATGCAATGTTTTAATGTGAATGTGAAATAGAATCCAAGATATTGAGGGGGTAAGAAGTTAACCGAGATAGTAGTGAGCCAAAATATGAATAGGCATATGCTATATTACTTGGTGAGTGGATGACATCACAAAATATTTAAAGTACATGGTCAGACTTTGTTATATAAAATGCATTGTTTTTTAAAAGTCCACAATTTTATCAAGAGTAAATAATCATAAAGTTTCTTTATTGAGTTCGTACAAATCCTTTGTTCTCCAAGTTGACACAGGGTGGAGATCCATACACCAAACAAGAATATGTTCTACTTTTAGTAAGTACTGGCATGGTATGCACTCAGGGCAAGGTCAATCATTTAGGAGGTTTACATGTGTAAGTGTTATGTATGCAATATCACCTTACCAATGATATTTTTTCTAGATTAGTGGTGCCACTCTCCAAATAATTTTACTTTTGCAACAAATTGTAACACAACATAAACAAAATCTGTAACACTTACTTTTTTACCCTCCAGGAACTTGAGGGCTGTTGAAAGGTTACTGACGTAATGAACTCTCTTTAACTTTCCTCTTTCCATTTGCTGTAAAATATATTAAATATATATTTTAAAAACATTTTTCTATTATAATGACTAGCTGGAAACATTATAACAGTGAGAGAGAATAGTGTATTTACTTAATTATTTCCCAACATGCCATTTCCAAAAAGGAATTTGCCCAATGAATAGTACATTTTTATTTCAAATTGTATGGTATTGCAAATGAATACATTTTATATGCATTTGTTTAAAACTGCTGTTGAGAAGGCAGGAGGTTAAATATATCATATTGATTAAGATAGCTTTATAAAAGAATGTTCAATATAACCTCTGATTAAACAGGACTTTAATTTTATGAACCTATTTTGGTAGCCACAAGGATTACTAAGTTTCGAAATCTACTTGCCCTCAAAAGGGTTTTACTAATCCCTAAAAGAAGTTGGATAAGATTGCTGCAAAAATATAATGAATTCATTATAAATGAATTCGTTATAAATTTGGTATACTTGAGACAAAAATGTAAAGGATAATTTATGAATTTTGTATCATTGAAACAAAAAGAATAGAAAATTATATTTCTTTGAGACACAAATGCAATGGATAAGTTATAAATTCTGTCCCTGTGACAAATATATGATGAATAGTTTATCAATTCTGTCTCTCTGAAACAAAAATGTAATGTATAAGTTATCAATTCTGTTTCTTAAATACAAAAATGTAATGGATAAATTCTGTTTCTTTAAGACAAAAATGTAACGGATAAATTCTGTTTCTTAAAGACAAAAATGTAATGGATAAGTTATACATTCCATCTCATTGAGACAGAAATAATAATTATAATTCAAATTAGTACAGATACCAAAAGTTGTCACGGGCCAAAAGGGTTACAACTATGATAATGGTAAATTTACCAGCCTTGTGCTGGTGGGTTGCTGCACATCTTTAACCCTGGATTATTTATTAATAGCCATTTTTTGCTCCAATTTTTCTTTAGTATTTTTAGAAGAGACTGCAAATTGATTCTGTGTGAAATGTGAATGTGTACTTTTCAATTATTCCGTAATTTTTTTGCAATGGATGAATATGTTTTGATGATTGCAATCACTGCCTTGTACAGTCTTGACAACTTTATTGTCGAATATCCTTATTTAATCAAACAAATTCTAGTCAACTGATGTCTCTCACTTTGTGTTGAAAATAAGTGAGTGTAGTTTTGTTGAGGAAAGGTCTAGGTAACAATGGTGATATGGGTAAGTCAAGTTATTTTGAAGAAAGGTCTAGGTAACCATGGTGATATAGGTAAGTCTAGTTATTTTGAAGAAAGGTCTAGGTAACAATGGTGATAAAGATAAATGAGTGTATGTACATGTAATGGAAGGCACAACTGATGACACTAGCAAAGGAATCAAGATGAGGAGTATTCATGTAGATCCTGCATTAAATGGCCATAACTGTACTAATTATAATATAACATTAAAGGGCCATAACTGTACTAATTATAATGTAACATTAAAGGGCCATAACTGTACTAATTATAATATAACATTAAAGGGCCATAACTGTACTAATTATAATATAACATTAAAGGGCCATAACTGTACTAATTATAATATAACATTAAAGAGCCAAAACTACTATATTATGATAGCACTAAAGGGAGCAGCAGAGGGGGCAAATCCAACAACTTTTTATAGGCATCGATTCGGCAAACCGAGGCTGATGGAGGAAGAACCAGGGAAAATCCTGGAAAAAAACAAACCCATGAGAAGATACTGGCAAGCTTTCTCACATACCCACATTGGCCAAGCCAAAGAATCAAACCCATGCAGACAGAGGTGAGATGGCAGTGATCTGTAATGGTGAGCACTTTAGACCACTCGGCCACCTAGTCAATATCACAAGTGACATGAAAAGGTGTCTCCTCAAGCAAAGTCAGAGGTAAATGTCACAAGTGACATGAAAATGTGATGCCTCAAAGTCAGGTGAATGTCCCAATGTGAAAATTGCTGTTGATTTTTACATTTACTGTTGAAGGTTCAAGTTCAAGGTTAGTGACAACTTCAGTTTTAGACCAAGTACCATAACAACAGTTTGTGGAGGACTTGTATTTAAGGTATGGAAGAGGCCTATATGTTTTGGGTTTACAAAAGGTCAAGGGTCTAAGGTCAGGGTATTAATAGCTTAAAGGAAAATTAGTTTTGCAAAATAAATTTTGTTCTTTAATTAGTTCCAAGATTAAACTTTGCAGATAGCTTGCATTTAAGGTGATAAAGAAAGCTCTAAAGTCTAAAGTCAAAAGGTGAGAGGTCATGGTCATAAAGTCTAATAAAATTTTAAAAAATGATTTCTGCATATTAAGTTTATTTCAAGACTGTATACCTTGACCAAAAGATGTGATCACCGAGAACTGTTAGCTTTCAGAGTCCACCCTATCCTACAAAGTGCTTACATAGAGCACACCTAGACCTGTGGTGGGCACAAACAACTACAGTATTCTTGTTTTCACTGGTATTAAAGTTTGTCATTCCTTACCCCAGTTACAAGCCATCCACAATGTTTGGTCCAGGCATATGTGTAGAACTAATGTTATTGTGCAGAAATTATTTTTTTTCTTTTAGACACAACGATCTTGACCTTTGACCTTCTGATCCCCAAACAGATATGTTTCTAACTTAAACCAAGTGAAAACCATCCCATAATTTTAGTAACTGTTGATGGTGGACATCTCAACTTAATGTTCAAAACAAAACTGGTCACAAAAGGATGTACAAACACATCACATGATAAATTCTACTTTAAGTTCTCTAAAAATTGTTGTATTGAGACACAGCAGAGCCCAAATTGTATAAAATCAAGGTAGTCTACCTACAACTTAAACATTGAAGGATATAAATTCTTAATCACATAGAATCAAGACAGGATGGGCACAGGGAGTGTCATTTCCAAAGTATCAAGATTATCTCTGACAACGGCACATCTACAGTTACTGGGATTATTTTTCACAGCAGTGGTAATATTTGGACTTAATCCAAGTTATTTAACAATCAATACTGAAAAAGCACCTGGATTACTGAGTGCAATAAAATCAATTGTATCTACAATCAACAGATTTCAAATTAACAAAACTAATTTGATAGAACTGTATAAGCAAAGCACAGGCAAATTTTACACTGATAATATACTTCATAACTTTTTTCCCAACATACCCTCTTTTTAGTGGTGAGAACCAAATACTTTTAAGAAGAAGTACTTGCAGCCAACTTTGAGTCCTATACAGTAGAAACATTACCTAAATGGCCTGACTGACACCTCAGGCTCTAAATAACTGGCCTAACTGACACCTCAGGCTCTAAATAACTGGCCTAACTGACACCTCAGGCTCTAGATAACTAGCCTGACTGATACCTTAGACTCAAGATAACTGGCCTAACTGATACATCAGGCTCCAGACAACTGGCCTGACTGAAATATAAGGCTCAAGATAACTGGCCTAACTGATACATCAGGCTCCAGACAACTGGCCTGGCATAAATATAAGGCTCAAGATAACTGGCCTTACTGACACCTCATGCTCTAGATAACTGGCCTAACTGATACATCAGGATCTAGATAACTAGCCTCACGGATACTTCAGGCTCTTGATAACTGGCCTAACTGATACATCAGGCTCTAGATAACTGGCCTTACTGATACCTTAGGCTCTAGATAACTGGCCTGACTGATACATCAGGGTCTAGATAACTAGCCTCACGGATACCTCAGGCTCTAGATAACTGGCCTAACTGATATATCAGGCTCTAGATAACTTGCCTGACTGATACCTCAGGCTCTAGATAACTGGCCTGACTGATACATCAGAGTCTAAATAACTGGCCTGACTGATACATCTCGGTCTTGATAACTGGCCTAACTGATACATCAGGGTCTAGATAACTAACTAGCCTGATGGATGATACCTCAGGATCTAGATAACTGGCCTAACTGATACCTCAAGGCTCAAGATAACTGGCCTAACTGATACCTCAAGGCTCAAGATAACTGGCCTGACTGATACCTCAAGGCTCTAGCTCTTATTCAAATCTGGCTTTAATTATTTTACCCTAATTTAAATCAAACACTTTTAAGCTAATGTAAAAATGGAAGAGTCCCAATATCAAAGAGATTTTAGTCTATAATATACATTCTCAGAAAAAGCCAGAATTATTAAATCCATCCATTTCAGCATGAAACCACAATTATTAAATCCATCCATTTCAGCATGAAACCAGAATTATTAAATCCATCCATTTCAGCAAGAAAGTTTTTTTTGAGGTATCTTTTTAAAGATTTTGATTACAAAGCATGTGAAGTTGACATAAAGTAGACGATGTCAATATGGATACATGTATATTAGCTAACACTGATTACAAAGCATGTGTAGCAGGTTGGTTGAAGTTACTGGAACTTAAAGTAGAGGACATCAATATGGATATATTGGCTAATACTCTGATTACAATGCATGTGTAGCAGGTATGTAGAAGTTGCTGGGATTTATAGAAGATGACCTCAATATGGATATATTGGCTAACACTGACAGCTACTATGCATGTATGTAAACACCTTCTTAATGGAATAGATAGCTGGAACAATCAATAGAACCTTGGGCTTAATATGTTTCAGTAGACAGACAATTATCTATACCATTAAATATACCACATCTCGAAGTGTTAAAATATGCCAGTCCACAACAAGATCCCAACAAGTTTGACCAGTGGAGGGAAATTTAGATGTTACAGCTATGGTATTCTCTAGTCATGATACTAAAATAAAATAAACTCTCATATTTATAACATTATGAAACGTCTTCAGATTTCTAGTCCACAGTTTACGACAGTCCACAAGTGCTATATTTTACCAAATGACAAAGTAATTGCACTATCTACATAAAACAAAAATATCTTTTTAAAAACTGTCATAAGTGCATATATACTGAAGTTCTATAAGAATCCTGTAGCAGTACTGTACCTGGAGTACAGAATCATGGGTTTCCTGCAATACTGTTCCCCCAAATCTTGACTTGTTGTTGTAGGGTTTAATGCCATTTTTCAGCACACGATAGGTTATACATGGTGGCCAGTATTAATGGTGGAGGAAGAACCACCAACCCACGAAGAGCTACTGGCAAGCTTTCTCACATACACTCATTGGCCGAATCTGAGACTTGAACCATCGCAGACAGAGGTGAGATGGCAGTGATCCGTAACGGAGAGCACCTTAGACCACTTGGCCACTTGGGGCCCCTGTTGAATTGTATGCTTGCTCTTAAATCAGGGTGAAATTTTTAAAACTTAACCTATTCTTTTTAGTGCCCTCTATGCTGGTTCTTACAAAGGGCAAAGACACTGAAGGTAATAATAATGATCTTAATTATTATACCTCTTAAAACTAAGTTCAAAACATTCAAGCTTTGTAGAGGTCTCCTGAGATGTAACATAAAGTCTGCCATTAGTGTGGTTATATTTTAGAATTAAGGGTAAAGGGACTAATTTATTGGCATTTAATTAATGAATTTATAGTTAAATATGAAACATAATTAAGAAATAAAAGTGAATTATTATAATATATGATTTTAGAAAATGAGTGAAAACTTAAATGAGAGCATGATTTGAAACAAATTTCCATTATGCAGTACTTCTCAGGTAAACCAAATATTCAACCTGTAAATGTAATTTGGTTTACCTGAGCACTTGATAAAATGTTTATAACAATCATATAAGATTCCAAGGAAAACATGATACTGCAATGCAGACGAAAATGTTAAGGAGGCAAATATGTTATACACAATTATGATTATCTCCTTTTTACCAATACCAGTGTACTGAGTACAATCAAAACTATTGTCTCTTTTGGAAATTTTCTGTGTTACAAATCAGGAGGACAGGGAGAAGTAATGCTCCCTGCTCTTGGGATCTGAGGTTTAATGAACCATCTCCATGGCAAGGTTCCCAACAGTCTGGAAATCAGGACTTTCAATGATCAAGCCATTTTCCAATTATGATATCCTCTTGTTACCTTCATGGTATAGCCAAGATATAATGTCAATGGGGCCCTATAAGTTTGATCGATAACAGTTATGTCCCTTCACTTACTAATTCCCCTAATTTACCCATGATGCAACACTTTTCCAGTGAGTAAATCTATATGCTGTAATGGAGGCCAACAAAGCATAGAATTAAAGCTATCCAACTGTATATAATATGTTTATGTATCTTATTAATCACATCTTCATTTGATCTCAATTTATAAGGTTCTTAACAGTCTAAAATGATCTATACCAATAAAAATGTGTCAAAATGCCAAAAAAATATTTTTTATTTTTTATTCAGTATCGCATGTGATATTACAGATTCTCATATCCTTGCTACATGCCTCTACCCATGCCATTTAGTGATAATGCCACATATTTTGATGCTAATGCTATAGACGTGAAGTATAAAATTCAAGCTATACAACATTTAATGTGTAGATATGTTATTATTTACTTCTTTATTTGTCTGTCTGTTCACCTAATGCATTCATACACGAACATTATTTGTCTAGGCAGACAAGTCATACCAATCTGGTCTACCAATCGTAAACAACCACCGAGTTGGACAAACTTGGTGTCAATTGATAAGTTTCTCGTCACTCTAAAGCCATCTGTGCCAACAGAAATTTGTATAAATGCAAAGTAAAAAAGTTTGTATTTTTTACTCAGAATCGGTTGCAAATTTACATATTCATATCCAGGCTATGTGCATCTATCTGCCATTTTCCTGATGGTACCACTTATTTTGATGGTAATACTATATATGTAAAGCATAGAATTCAAGCTATACAACAGTCTATAAAATGAGTAGGTATCTTATTAAGTACCTCTTCATTTGTCCATGTGCATAATGCCTACCTATTCAAACATTTTTGGTATAGGCTAATAAGCCATACCAACCTGACATATTATTAAAAAAATACTGCAGGTATGCAGCTAAATTTAAATTCAGACCAGTCTATTCAACTATGCTCATTTGATAATGCATGTTGACACATTAGTGTTTGATCTAAAAATTATTTCAAAGTTGTCAACATGGGGAGTGTGGAGTGTGGGGATGTGGGTGAACACCCAATTATGTCAATAACCCCACTAATAGGTTTAAATGGTGTAAAACAAAAGCAATCCTATGCAGTTTGAACCCAGTATAAGTGAATTCAGATAATCATGACTATTTATACAGTTATATTAGCAAACTTACAAGTATTTGCTATTCAGCAGACTGCACAATGGGCACACTCCAAACAGACTTGTACATATCTTCTGTAACACTTAGCAATGAGAATGAGATATTCTGTTATACTTCTCGATTCAATTCATGAATGTAATAGTACCAGGTACTAGTCCACTCTATTCATGAATGTAATAGTACCAGGTCTGGTCCACTCAATTCATGAATGTAATTGTAACAGGTACTTGGTCCACTCAATTCATGAATGCAATAGTACCAGGTGCTGGTCCACTCAATTCATGAATGTAATTGTAACAGGTACTTGGTCCACTCAATTCATGAATGCAATAGTACCAGGTGCTGGTCCACTCAATTCATGAATGTAGAGTACCAGGTGCCAGTCAACTCAATTCATGAATGTAACAGTACCACTAACTAGTCTACTGAATTCATGAATTTTAATAATGCCTTTTCCAATTTTGCTGTTTATCTATTGGGCTTTAAGACTTTGGTAGTTTAATGCAAAATCTATGACATCTGAGAAAGTGAACAAGCAAATGCAGAATCAACCAGAAATGCATCCACACTACACAGCTCCCCCTTTCCAACACACATCTGGTATAATAACCATAAATGCATCCAGACTACACAGCTCCCCCATTTCCAACACACATCTAGTATAAATGCATCCAGACTGCATAGCTCCCATATTTCCAACACACATCTGGTATAATAACCAGAAAAGCATCCAGACTAAACAGTGCCCCTTTCAAACACACATTTAGTATGAATGCATCCAGACTACAGTTCCCCCATTTCCAGTACACACATCTGGTATAAATGCATCCAGACTACAGTTCACCCATTTCCAACACACATCTGGTATAATAATCAGAAATGTATTCAAACTAAACAGCTCCCCCATTTCCAACACACATCTGATATAAATACATCCAGACTACACAGCTAACCCATTTCAAACACACATCTAGTATAGATGCATCCAGACTACACAACTCCCCCATTTCCAACACAAGTCTAGTATAGATGCATCCAGACTACACAACTCCCCCCTTTCCAACACAAGTCTAGTATAAATGCATCCAAACTACAGATACAGAGCTTCCCCTTTCCAACTCGCATCTAGTATAAATGCATATGGACTACATAGCTCCCCCCTTTCCAACACACATCTAGTATAAATGCATCCAGACTACACAGATCCCTCATTTCCAACACACATCTTGTATAAATGCATACTGACTACACAGCTCCCCCAATTCCAACACACATCTGATATAAATACATCCAGACTACACAGACTGCCCATTTCTAACACGCATGTGCTATGATCCTTTGTTCAAGATACCAGGTAAAACTACCAAGTAAATCAAGGACCATAACATCCTCAAATATTTAGAGTAAAAGGTAAAAACTAAACTTTATATTTCAATTTTTTAAACCACCCCATACCAAATCTGATTTACATTACATCTTAAAAAGTAACTGTCTGATGCAATCAGTTTTTTCTAAAACAAAACATTTGTGATGTATATATAATACATATATATATTATATATGTATGTATGACAAATATAGGCAACACTACAGGCACCCTTCCAAAGAACACGAGACAAACATACTGACATCTTCATCCAAACCCTGTTGTTTACTAATAAACCGGCTTCGCACGCATTGAATACATCTGTAAATTATTAAAACTAGATTATATGACAGAAATTAACACACCTACTAATCATATCCACCAGTTTTTCGCAGACAGGATCTCAAATAATGACAGAAGTACCAATGGATTATGTCAGAAGACAGGAATTAACACACCTACTAAAATTACTCACCAGTTTATCCCCTGAAAGGACTTCAAGTAATGACAGAAGTACCACGCCATCTTTGATATCTTCAAACAGGTTCTCAACTTTCATAGGAGGAGATCTCTGGAAACGAATGGAAACCAAATTAGATTCACCTGACTTTTTTTTCATTTTCATGCAATTTTCATGAAATGCAATAACTCATGGTTTGGAGTTTGTTCGGCAACCAGTATATTAATAATGTATAATGTAGTCACAATATTATTTATAAGTTTGAGAGAAAAATAAGAACAAGACAAAAAATAAATTGAATATGGAAAATATACATACAGTATTATCTATGGTTAGATATATTTTGTAAATGAAAAAAAGTAGTTCCAGATGTGACATGGCCACATTGTTTCCTAAACGGAAAAAAAGTAGTTCCAGATGTGATATGGCCATATTGTAATACCACTTTTATTGCCACTGTGCAATATTAATATTTATTATACAGATGAATTTCAATATCCTATTATCAAACATACAATATTGCTACTCAATAATTAGTTAACATGTTTATGCTAGAAATATATAAAACTGTACACAATGGATGACAGTGATGTAATAGGATTTAAAGACAAAAAAAGACTAAGGAATACCTACAGCCAATTCCTAAATGTTTTACCAGGGAAATGTATAACAAGGTAACTGTTTATGAAAGAATAAATTGATTTTAACACAATTGTCACTGTTTTGATTGACAATTTTTTATTTAAAAAAAAACAGTAGATCAGCATTTCAAATACATTTTTTTTAAAAAGAGCTTGTAATTTGTTTGGCAAACAAGAAAACCTGAGTTCTTTCGGTGTCACTTAGCACAAAGCATTGTTATATTTTCAAGTGTTAAGTTCTAAGAAGAAGAAACCACAAAATATTTGTGACAGCAAAGGAAAAATATATTGTAACTAAGTATGGGTCCCAAATTACTTTATATCAATCAGAACATTTTAGTATCATTAGCTCATCTGCTAATATTCAGCCATAGTTCCATAACAAGGGTTACACATCGGTTTCCATTATTTTATATACACCAAGTTACTCTAACAAGTGGATAGATGGACCAGTGAGTGGGTAGATGGATCTGTGAGCAAGTAGATGGACCAGTGAGTGTGTAGATGGACCATTGAGTGAGCGAGCAGATGGACCACTGAGTGTGTAGATAGGCCAGTGAATGGGTAGATAATTACTGTTGAGTGGGTAGATAGACAAATGAGTGGGTAGATGGACCATTGAATGGGTAGATAATTACTATTGAGTGGGTAGATAGACAAATGAGTGGGTAGATGGACCAGTGAATGGGTAGATAATTACCAATGGGTGGGTAGATAGACAAATGAGTTGGTAGATGGACCAGTGGATGTTGATTTTAAGAAAAACTATGATAAATGTTTTGTCAATAATCTTTTTTTTATCCATTACTATTATCACAAAGTTGTTAATTTTGAAATCTGATGATCCACAAGTGTTAGAATAAAGCCACATCATTTCATTTTATCTATATGAAATTACCATTTCTTTTGTTAAAAAGTACCATCACTTAAAATTTACATTTTGTGAAAACTAGTACTTTGTAAAATTTATATGCTGTAAGATACTCAAGGTGCTAATTTAAGAAACTTAAATGACATTAAAATATTGATATAAGCATTTGACTCTAGGCACAAACTTAATCATATTGGAAACTGACAGACCAACGATGAACTGGCAGAGTTGCTGACACGTTAAATACCTTTTACTCCATTTCACAAGAAAGGCGGTCATTTTCACTTGTTCTATTCAACTCTAATAGTATGATGGAACAGTAATTGATCCAAATGATATTCATCAGTGTTGTTGAAAAGTGACTGTCATAACAATCATATGCCATCTTACAATCCTGACAGGTCCATTATCTAATTACAATGAGATGTTTTAACATGTAACAATTTACAGATGATGCATATAACAATTTATCAAATGAAATAAAAATAACACTTATAGTTGATTAATTGGAATATAATATAAACTCCATACATGCACACAATGGAAGTAACTGGAGACATGCAATAAAAAATAATTGTCATGTAAGGTAATAATGATGAAAAGGTTTTAATGCTTATTTCCTATTACACGGTAGGCTACTTTTATGTCAATAAATGGAATGGTTCTAAAGCTGAAATAACATAATTCATTTAACAATCAACACTGAAGCAGTCTGGCAATGTGCTACACTTAAAAGCTGTCACCAGTAATTCTGAATGAAAAATTTGGAAAGGTTGAAAGTTGCCTATCATAACTTTCTACTAATTTATCAATGTCTCTGAACAAGGCCCCTTTTTAAATACACTAAATATCCATCAAAATTTTAACAAAAGTTTGCTGTGGCAATAATTTGGATACATAAAATTAAATGTTAAAAATGTACCTATTTAAAAAAGAAATCATATGTTATCTGGAAATTCAATTGATTTATCTAATGAGTTGATAAAAATGACAAAGAAAAGTAAATGCATCTGTCACAAATTCTTGAATTCATGCAACGAACCATCTGTGTTTGTTTTCTGGTAAAAAAAAGTCTGACTACATTTTTTTAAAGATATATTAAAAATCCAAAAGTCCAAAACACACATACACACACACACACACACACACACACACACACACACACACAGAGTCAAAAAGTTTCTTATTTCAGTATGCGCTGATTTCACTTGGATCATTAAGTCAGCATTTTCCTAGTCCAAGTTTTAATTCATCAATCCTGAATTTGTAAAATACTGATAACATCTATGAAATAGGAACTGACCTATTGCCACTTATTAATCATGCTGATCAACTAACCAATCAGCGAACATAAATTATACACACCGCCAGGCGTTGCTTTCATCCGCAATTTTCCTCTAACAAGCTCCTTGTGGCAATAAAGAATTGATTATGATAAGTATTTACAAATTTTGCAAGGATTTGTTGTATTCTCCATCGAAAATGATGAAAACAAGTCAGTGGGAGCCATGTTTTTATGATAGTTGATACATCAGATCATCTTAATGGAGGAAACATAGACAAAACTTTGATTGATAAAGACCTTTTCTGTGGTCAGCTGAATATGGAAATAATGGCAATTGCAACATGATTGTTGGCATAAACATATTTTGAAAGTACTTCATGTCGAAGGCTTAGAGTGAAAAAAAGGAAATTGAAATTGAAAAATATATGTAAAAATAAATGTTTCTAGAGTATGGGTGGAGAACCCCGTAACTTGCATGTTTTGGTGTATATTATTTTTGTTCCATAGATTGGACTGAACCCCGGACTGTATTTTTTTTTATGTTAGAAAATTTACATTTTAATGTTTGATTGTCCAAAAAATAATAATTTATCATCTTGATCTGTCAGAAAACTTGAGTGACTAATTACTATGGGGTTGAAGGTGGGAATACAGACATATAATAATAAGGAAATACCAAAACAGTGGTTTCATATAATTATCGTCCGATATATTAAGAATGCATTTACATATTTACATCAACAGACATCACAGATCGAAATTCCATCTGACAAACACAGTAGAACCTTAAAAATATTATGTACAACATAATACTTCTAAACAGTAATTATTTAGGATTTTGTTATTATCTTTAAATTAATTTACTTCCAAGGCATCACAAACACAAGCCAGATTAAATAAATAAGGATAAGATTATTTACTAAATACATTAGCATATTTTGCAGTGGATTTTCATTTCATGAATAAGTTCTCAAGCAGCTTTAAAATTCATTTTTTATTATTTACTGAAATAAAACACCTAGGTTATTACTATACGAATTTGAACTTCAAATATAAATATTGTGTACTGCAGTATAATTTATGTAACTTTGTAATTTTACATTTTTAAGAATAATACAAATCATTTTTAATAAACATATAACTCAAACTGAAACATATTTCTGTACAAAATACTTCATGTTTGTTTGAGGTTAACAGGTCTTTAGTCACACGATTTGGTATGTTGAGTGATCTATCATCTTGTGTAAGGTCAATTGCTTGAGCTTGTATGGTATAATTGGAACAAGCTTTATTCACTTTATAAGCAAAGAGTGCTTAGTAAAACAGTGACCATAACTATCACATTTAGACAGATTATATTAAAAATTATTATTGTTCTCCTTAATATGATGTCTCGCAGCAAATGTGTTTTTAATCCATGAAGAGTCCTTCAAAATTCACAGAGGAAATGAATTCAGTGATAGACAAGATAGACAGACAGACACAACACTATCTGTGAAGTCCTTCAAAAGTCATTGAGAGGAAATGAAATTAGTGATGGAAAAGATGACCAAACGGTGATTATAATTATCCTTTAAAAATCAGAGGAAAAGAAACTGGTGAGGACCCATATCACAACATGTATCAATCTGTAATGCCAAGGATCATATGCAAGCATGTATCAATCTGTAAAGACAAGGACCCATATAACATCTTGCATCAATCTGTAAAGACAAGGACCATATGACAACATGTATCAATCTGTAATGACAAGGACTCCTATGACATCATGTATCAATCTGTAAAGACAAGGACCCATATGACATCATGTATCAATCTGTAAAGACAAGGACCATATGACAACATGTATCAATCTGTAAAGACAAGGACTCCTATGACATCATGTATCAATCTGTAAAGACAAGGACCATATGACAACATGTATCAATCTGTAATGACAAGGACTCCTATGACAACATGTATCAATCTGTAATGACATGGACCCATAATATGCCAGCAAGTATACATCTGTAATGACAAGGACCATATGACAAAATGTATCAATCTGTAAAGACAAGGACTCCTATGACAACATGTATCAATCTGTAATGACAAGGACCCATAATATGCCAGCAAGTATACATCTGTAATGACAAGGACCATATGACAACATGTATCAATCTGTAAAGATAAGGACTCCTTATACAACATGTATCAATTTGTAAAGACAAGGACTCCTATGACAACATGTATCAATCTGAAATGCCAAGGACCATATGTAAGCATATATCAATCTGTAAAGACAAGGACCCATATGGCAACATGTATCAATCTGTAATGACAAGGACTCCTATGACATCATGTATCAATCTGTAAAGACAAGGACCCATATGACATCATGTATCAATCTATAAAGACAATGACTCCTATGACAACATATATCAATCTGAAATGCCAAGGACCATATTCAAGGATGTATCAATCTGTAAAGACAAGGACCCATTAGACATCATGTATCAATTTGTAAAGACAAGGACTCCTATGACAGCAATTATCAATCTGTAAAGACAGGAACCCATCTGCCAGCAAGTATACATCTGTAATGACAAGGACCATATGACAACATGCATCAATCTGTAAAGACAAGGACTCGTATGCCAGAATATTTTTCTTCTTTCTTTTTTAAAATGATATGATACTGTATAAATGTTTATAGAGATCTTTTATTCAATATTTGTGTACTTAACCTGAGTAGTTCTGGATTAACATGTTAAAATATTTTCTGGCCAGCATGAACAAAATGTATTTGCTATAAAAACTTTTTGTCCATTACTGTCATTAACTGCATATTTTATTGACTTAATCACTGGTTGCCAATTTACTGTAAAAACCGAAATATGCAAACAACGATTATCCTGTTTAGATGATTGTAAAAGAAGATGTAATATGATTGGTTAATATACATGCAAGATTTCAGCAGCTGAGCTTTCTTTTCCCCAAAAACGAAAGAGCACGTAAACGATTCTGCAACAAGAAAACAAAAACCATGGACTCTCAATGGAATGAACAGATGAGAATATTTTTAATATCCTTTCTTTTAAGTAAGTGCAGAGAAGTGATTATGAAGCATATGAAGGAAATGATATGATGAAAGAAAATTAGGCAGAAAAGCCTACCAAGTCAGGATCATCAAAATTATGGTGAGCATCTTTTTCTTAGTTATTCCTGATTTTTTTCAGTAAATGTGATATGGATATTTTATTGAATTATATGTCATCATATTAGTTTTAACCAAACTAATGATACATGATTTTTTTCAGAACTAAATTAAACTTGCTCTTCAAATTTGTGAAAATCACTAAACATTATCATACCTCCCCCGTTTCAATCTCAATATTAAACGAGGAACTGCATCTACGACAGGAATTGAGATGTTCGATATCATTAAGTCTTCTATTTCATGACATCATTATTTCCATGATTTGATGTTATTTGGTAATTTTAACAACAACAAAAAAACTAAAATATTTAATTTGTTAAATTGTACACAATACAGGTGCAAATAAAAACATGATAAAACCGGAAGCAGCTATACACAAAATGCAGTATCAGTGTAAATGTATTAGTGACATACTAAGGGCCTATATAACACAAATCTTACATTTTATCAATAGAAAATGGTGCAAAAATTTTAAAGCACAGAATAACTGTTATCTGTACAATGGTTTTGTTATTGTCATATTTTATTGATTAAAACATCGGACTCCTGGGACTATACCTATGGCTAATCAGCTTCAGTTAAAATAAAACTAGTGACAAAATTCTCCAAATAATATAAATGATCATTAAGTTTTATATTAAGTGTAAGGGATTAAATAATTTTGAGTTGGATTATAATTATTCTAGAAAATAAAGCTGAAGACAATGTTGATCAGAGGTTATCTGTAATTAACTAACTTTATTTTTCTTTCAGATCAGACAACAGAAAAGTAAAATTATTGGAGGATAAAGTTTGCAGGTTAAGGATGAAAATTTAAAAACGATAATCCTTTGACCAAGATGGAAGAGACATTAAATAGTGACTGCTGCTGCAATGTTAACGATCCAAAGAGTAATCGGATAGAAGAGCTTAAATGGCAGATGGAGACATTTAGTTACTGACATTATAGGCGTGATTTGATTAAATTATAGGCCCTGAACATCTTCACAAAAGAATTATCTGACAAGACCGTCGCTGAAACAGATTGATCAAGTCAGGAGAAACCACAGTGGATAAAAAACCTGTTGACGATGGCAACAGTTGATTGAACACAACTGCCCCAATATCTCTTGATTTTTTTTCAAGAAAAACAACAAAACATACAAAAGTGTTGCTAAGAGTAAAATAAAGAATATTCCTTGTCAGTTTACTTCTTCTTTGTAGCATCTTTGAAATTTATCTGAAATTAAATACTGTTTTTAAGAAAATATGTTGCATTTTACTGTTTTAAAACCCCCACATATAAGGTTATTTTATGATTCAGTTTGAAATAAGTATTTTTAAGTTTGTCAGATAATCATTTTTTTTAAAATAGGAACTGTTCATGAAGTCATGAATCATTCATGAGAAACAATATTCATCATAGTTCATGAATTTGTTCATGCACTTGTTCATGAATGATGTTAACCCAATTTGTGAACCTTAAATATGAACTGTTAATGAATTCAGTTCATGAATATTCATGAACTGTTTAATAGTTTGTGAAGTATTAGTTCATGAACAGTTCATGAATTCATAATTTCATGAACAGACCATTTTCAGTTCATGCACATTCATGAATAAGTTCATGAACCTTTTGATGAACTATCATGAATGGTTCTGTTCATAGTTCATTATCATTTAGTAGAATCAAGTTTCAGACTGTTTCCCATTAGACAGGGTTAGGTCAGGTGGATTGTTAGTAGAATTAAGTTATTTCCCATTGATTAGTTTTTTTTTTAAATATTAGATTGAGTAATAGGATCTGTCCACTGTGGTATATTAAAACATATAGTTGTGACAGTCTTGAAGGTGTATATAAGGAGAGAACTGAGCAATCAGATTTATTCCTATTGTGGATTATAACTCCATATTTTGAAATCAACCTGCCAATTAGTTTGATGTTGTGTTTAGATGTAATTTGAGAGGAAACATTTGTTAGAATTATTTACTGGAACTACAAAGTTCTCATTGAAATATAATATTATTTTGAGACTATTGTGAATTATTCAAATAAATTCTGGACAATGTCATATGGATACACACATTAAAGGATCTGAAATTTACTTGGAACATTCAATTCTTTTGAACTTGAAAAGATCGGCATAGAATCTGGATTCACTTCACAATATTGTAAGTTCCTCTTACACTGCCATTTTATAATTTTGATAACTAAAGTATTTGTAAAGTTGATAATTAAATTATTTTGTAAGTGTTACAAAACTTGTTGGTTTAAATTCTTTCTGTTACATAGTTTATGTCCAGGTAGTCATAACATTACCTGTAAAGACAATGACCCCCTGAATGCTAATTATAAAGGCATATATAATCTGCCAGTTAAAGCATAGACAAACAAGTCATTTGCTTGCCAAACCAGACAAATGTATACCCATGATCATATGATAATTTCAATGCAGCTCAATCTTGTAATTACCAATATTTATCGGACTCTACATCCACCCTATACATCCCCATTCTTACAATATTTATCAGACTCTACATCCACCCTATACATCCCCATTCTTACAATATTTAGTTGATGGCTAACCCCACCGCATTCATTACCATTACTACAGTATTTATCTGATGGTAAGCCCACCACATCAAACAAAATTATTATAGTACTTATCTTATGGTAAGCCCAGCCTATCCATAACCATTCCTACAGTATTTATCTGTCAATAAGCCCACCATATGCCCCACCAGTCTTACAGTACATGTATTTATCTGATATGCCCACCCTTTCCATCACCATTATCACAGCATTGATCTGTCAATAAGCCGACCTTTTCCATCACCATTCTCACAGTATTTTTCTGTCAATAAGCCCACCATAAACCCCACCAGTCTTAACAGTATTTATCTGATATGCCCACCCTTTCCATCACCATTCTCAAAGTATTTATCTGAAAACAAACCCATCCTATCCACCACCATTCATACAAAATTGTAGCCCATATTTACTAAGGTTATCTCTGATAATAAACCCATCTACTTTTGACGAGTTTGTCAGAATGGTGCCCTCTGTCTTATCTTGGGAGAAATACTGTATTGGTCCAAGTAGAACAATCTGATAACAAGGCAAATATGAATGATTTCATATTCAACTCTATAAAGCCATTTTGTAAGATCCCTGGGAAGAGGACTTGGACACCATGATTGTTATCACTAATGAAATACATAAATTAAACATATTCTTATCATTATTACTTTATTCTGCCCAATTTTGGACAAATTTAAAATACTTAATATTACTCCTGAGATATGGAAGTAAATGTTTACTAGAAAATAATAAATTTCACAAAATTCAATTCACTAAAGAGGGGGAAAAAGCTTAACCAACATGCCAATTACCTGTTTGAGGTATGTGTTCATCCAGTTTGTGAAGGTCTTCTTCTGAACTCTTTCTTGTTCATCTGAAATGACAAAAATAAATAAAAGTGGTCAATTATTGTGCAGCTTTCTAATCAGGAATAATGCTTGAATCAAAAAGACAATATTCTGTTACTCAGCCTGTAACCAAAGAAAAAATATCATCACTGAGATAGTGTCTATAAAGTTTATGACTACACACATGTAGTAGATTTTACCTGGGACCTGTAATGTATATGTATATTGTGTGTTTATGTTTTGTCCACAATTGTAGATTATACATTAAGATAATGGTCATTTGTAAATAACATGTTTAAATAGCAAATTTATATCCTGAGTGTAGGTTATAAATAACTTGTTTATAGCTTAGAATATTTTAGAAACAAATTTTTTTACAATTGGCATTTTTCATTAGAATGATTCTCAACTCAGCAAGAAAAACAACCAGTCACAACAATGAAACATCAGAAATATTTTTAAGTCAGATATGGTTATGTAAATTAAGAAATTAGTTATAATGTGAAACATTTCAAGTTTCATTAGAAATTCATGTATGAAAGAAGGTTGGTAGATCTGAAGTCAATATGAAAAACTTTCCCTCCCATAATATTTGCCAAAAGCAAACAGTTGGTGAAATCTTAAATGCAAACCACCCAGCTAGATTTACAGCTGCTTTCTGGAAATATTTTGGCTTCATAGGTCAAATCATTCTACAAGCATGGTACAGTTTGCAAAAATTCCACTTATTGAATTTGAATAAGGGTTATGACACATTCGCATAAGCTATGTAAGTACTGGGGAATACTTGCAGTGACTGTCTTAAGAATAAATCTTGAAAGTTTTAGCTTCTTTATTTCACATTCTATTTTATTTTTTGTCCTTTGCACAAACTACCCAAACTTCCAACAAGGAAGCAACTTTGTAACAGAACCTCTTTGTCTAGTAAGGAAAATGAAAACATGGTGAGTTTAAACTTTAACTGACTCATATTGAGAGATATAACACCTTACCACATGTTTACAATACCGACATAACAATACTCAAGTCAAATGGACACTGCAGAGGTCTGTATTGTGGTACATATGTAATGCATTATGTATTGTATCACCTGCTAACTGTATCATATATGGTACATACTGTATAAGTACCCAAGTACCATGTATTGTATCCTGAACAAGCTGGCAATGCATAATATCTTAAATACATGATGCAAACAAGCCTGGACACACAATGATCCAAGCAAATCACATGCGTATATGCAACCATATGCAAACAAATTACAGTAATTCGCAGGATTCAAGAGTTTCTTTACTAGATATTAGATATATTCTGTAAGTAAGATTCCATGGGTGTATGCAGACTAGTTTCAGGTTCCAGTCTCCCCTTATTTTTCATGGGTGTATGCAGACTAGTTTCAGGTTCCAGTCTCCCCTTATTTTTCATGGGTGTATGCAGACTAGTTTCAGGTTCCAGTCTCCCCTTATTTTTCATGGGTGTATGCAGACTAGTTTCAGGTTCCAGTCTCCCCTTATTTTTCATGGGTGTATGCAGACTAGTTTCAGGTTCCAGTCTCCCCTTATTTTTCATGGGTGTATGCAGACTAGTTTCAGGTTCCAGTCTCCCCTTATTTTTCATGGGTGTATGCAGACTAGTTTCAGGTTCCAGTCTCCCCTTATTTTTCATGGGTGTATGCAGACTAGTTTCAGGTTCCAGTCTCCCCTTATTTATCTTGATACCAGTTTATTGGTATTTTTGAATTGCTGGAAAAGGTTCAATGCTATCAGGACATGAAACAATACACACCCATAATGGGCAGGTAACAAATGTACCTGGTTACAATACACAACTTCACTGAGACACACTGAAGCATGAACTGAGTTATTGTTTAATCTCATCCCATGGAACAGATCAAACACTGATAACAAGTATTAAGTATCAATATAAATGCATTTTAAAAAAGACAAATGTTACAGCAGTATGATCTGACGATATTGACTTGGAAATTATGCTGCCATGTCAACACACATTCCATCTATGGTTCTGGAAATATGTACATTAAACATCATTTCTTGTCATATTTACTCAATGCTTTCTAAAGCTGACAAAACATGCATTCAAATCATCATTACCATTGGCTAGTACTTTCATAAGTCATTTGATTGTACAAACCTTTAAAGATATTGTGCCAATTAAAAAGTATCTTCATCTCAGTAAAGTATTCACCAGAATAACACCAGTTACATGTCATCAAAATTATTATCATTAAAATACATATTTGATATAAGGCTGTGTATGAATGAAAAGAAACATTCAAAAGTTACTGGTACATCCTCAAAAAAGTTAAGGACGACTAACAGGAGATTTTACACGGCTGTTCATCTTCATTTTTCAAGGGCCTTACAGGGTTGTTATAGTGTAAGGTCTTAAAGGAGATCCTATAGTGTAGGGCCTTAAATGAAATAGTTTTGTTATTCAAGGACTTTACATGAGTGTTATAGTGTAAGGTCTTGTAGGAGATCTTACAGTGTAGGGCCTTAAATGAGATAGTTTTGTTATTCAAGGACTTTACAGGAGTGTTATAGTGTATAGTGTAGGGCCTTATAGGAGATAGTTGTTCAAGGAATTTATATGAGTGTTATAGTGTAGGACTTAATATGCGATAGTTTTGCTGTGGGATGCTATAAAGTAGATAATAAGAATAGTTTCTTATTTTCTTAATTTCTTTGATATGTGGTCAGATATACAAGTATAATGATTTGTGTTCTACAAACCAGAATATCAATACAGTGGTTTAAAGTTCTATAAAATAAAACCAAAAAATATCAGTATGCTAGGCACCAATAAAGTAATATGCAAGACACCAATAAAATATGCAAGACACCAATAAAGTATCAATACACAAGACACCAATAAGGTCCAATATAATATCAATATGCAAGACACTAATAAAGTATCAGTATGCATGACACCAATAAAGTATTAGTATGCACAAAAGCAATAAAGTATGCAAGAAACCAATAAAGTATGCAAGCCACCAATAAAGTATGCAAGACACTAATAAAGTATCAATATGCAAGAAACCAATAAAGTATGCAAGATACCAATAAAGTATGCAAGACACCAATAAAGTATGCAAGACACTAATAAAGTATGCAAGACACTAATAAAGTATCAATATACACGAAACCAATAAAGTATCAATATGCAAGACACTAATAAAGTATCAATATGCATGAAACCAATAAAACAGCAATATTCCAAAGACTAATAGCATATCAGTATGAAAAATACCAATAAAGTTTCAGTATGCAAGACACCAATAAAGCAATATGCCCAAACAGCTACAAAATATTAATATGCAAAAAAGCTACTGTAAAACTGCAATAACTGCATTCAAATCATCATTACCATTGGCTAGTACTTTCATAAGTCATTTGATTGTACAAACCTTTAAAGATATTGTGCCAATTAAAAAGTATCTTCATCTCAGTAAAGTATTCACCAGAATAACACCAGTTACATGTCATCAAAATTATTATCATTAAAATACATATTTGATATAAGGCTGTGTATGAATGAAAAGAAACATTCAAAAGTTACTGGTACATCCTCAAAAAAGTTAAGGACGACTAACAGGAGATTTTACACGGCTGTTCATCTTCATTTTTCAAGGGCCTTACAGGGTTGTTATAGTGTAAGGTCTTAAAGGAGATCCTATAGTGTAGGGCCTTAAATGAAATAGTTTTGTTATTCAAGGACTTTACATGAGTGTTATAGTGTAAGGTCTTGTAGGAGATCTTACAGTGTAGGGCCTTAAATGAGATAGTTTTGTTATTCAAAGACTTTACAGGAGTGTTATAGTGTATAGTGTAGGGCCTTATAGGAGATAGTTATGTTATTCAAGGAATTTATATGAGTGTTATAGTGTAGGACTTAATATGCGATAGTTTTGCTGTGGGATGCTATAAAGTAGATAATAAGAATAGTTTCTTATTTTCTTAATTTCTTTGATATGTGGTCAGATATACAAGTATAATGATTTGTGTTCTACAAACCAGAATATCAATACAGTGGTTTAAAGTTCTATAAAATAAAACCAAAAAATATCAGTATGCTAGGCACCAATAAAGTAATATGCAAGACACCAATAAAATATGCAAGACACCAATAAAGTATCAATACACAAGACACCAATAAGGTCCAATATAATATCAATATGCAAGACACTAATAAAGTATCAGTATGCATGACACCAATAAAGAATTAGTATGCACAAAAGCAATAAAGTATGCAAGAAACCAATAAAGTATGCAAGCCACCAATAAAGTATGCAAGACACTAATAAAGTATCAATATGCAAGAAACCAATAAAGTATGCAAGATACCAATAAAGTATGCAAGACACTAATAAAGTATGCAAGACACTAATAAAGTATCAATATACACGAAACCAATAAAGTATCAATATGCAAGACACTAATAAAGTATCAATATGCATGAAACCAATAAAACAGCAATATTCCAAAGACTAATAGCATATCAGTATGAAAAATACCAATAAAGTTTCAGTATGCAAGACACCAATAAAGCAATATGCCCAAACAGCTACAAAATATTAATATGCAAAAACAGCTACTGTAAAACTGCAATAACTGTCAGTACAGTAAGAGGAGATATCAAGTACAGTCCATGTACACACTTGTCAATCTTTTTCGGTCCTTATTTTTTGATACCTAATACTGAATATATTTACACAGTTCAGATTATACTACATACTTCCATGTATCTTCCTGCAAAACAAATATTGTACGTTCTTTTGTATCCCATCAGCCTAGTGTTCTATTTATCCTCCATTTTAAGAAATCAATGTAAAATGAAAGTTACATTTCTTTCTAGTTTATACATCCATGATCTAGTCCTTGTATAATTTTACATCCATGATCTAGTCATTTTATAATTTTAGTCTTTTATACATCTATGATCTAGTCCTTGTATAATTTTACATCCATGTCTAGTCATTTTATAATTTTAGTTATGCATCCATGATCTAGTCCTTGTATAATTTTACATTCATGATCTAGTTATTGTATAATTTTAGTCCTTTATACATCCATAATCAAGTAATTGCATAATTTTAGTCTTTTATACATCTATGATCAAGTAATTGTATAATTTTAGTCAATGTATAAATTTACTACCCTATCTGTTTAATATTATCCATCATTTATCTAGTCCTTGTACAAGTTTACTTTTACATGGATACCACAATATTTCATACAGTACTCTGTACTGACATTATGTACAGAAAAAAAAGGGAATATAAGGTAATAAAAGTAAACTGTACCTAAATTGGGAAAAAAGGTACATGTACCATGTCAGGCAAAAGCTCTAAACTTCAAACTTAAACCATGTCCACACATTGCTGTATATTGAGAAAATATAAAAAACAATACAAACAAATTAAATGACGAAATTTTCAACAAAATTACTTTACAGAGAAATCATATTGAAATGTTACACAATTTGGTTTAAAAAAAACAAGTCAAACCTAAAGAATATCAGTTTCTTTCCCAAAAGACCAAAAGACATGAAATAAGAGGGTACTTTACAATATCAGTTATTTTCTTATAATATACTTTTTCCCAACATGCCCCTGGGCACAAGTATTATCCATTTTAATGCTTCCCACTGACAGAACACCCCTTGACAAAGTTAAATTTGAAATTGTCTATCCACCTTAACTTGTGCTATGTGTCAAATTTTCAAATACCACCCATTTCCTCTTGTTGATGTCAACTAATAACAATGCAAATGACTTTATCGATTACCCATCATTTTACATAAAATGTAGGTTGTTTAATTTATGTACCAGTCTCTCTCTCACATTGCCAATTTGACCAACTCCCTGAGATGATATGTAATCATCATATGTAATCTTAGCTTGCATCAGAGAAAGTCAAAATTAACTTTTTTCAACAAACAAAAAGAAACTTTTAATGAAAATTTGAACACAAAAGTTTATGATTATATTGATCATGCTAGATGTAACTCATTCCCAAAGCATGGAATAGAATAAGACACAAGTAAAGGGAACAACAGAAATAAGGGAAAAAAATCTTGGATCAAATGAAAGGACAGATGGAAGACACAAAAAACTTGGTCAGCAACTGAACATGCACAAGTACTCACAGGAAAGCAGACACTCAGGCATTTAAGTTACACAAAAATATATGGATTTATTTTTGATGTGCTGTTGTTTTCTAGTACTAGTGATAATGATTCAAGTATATCTATGGGAGTTTTATTTGAACATGGATTTTACTAAGCATCATACTGCTCCAGTAGCCTACTGGTAAGAGCATCTGCCTCAAATGTTTGAGGTCATGGGTTCAATCACTGGCTGAGTCATACCAAAGACTTACAAAAATGTACAAACAACTGCCTCGCTTGGTACTTAGCATTAGGAGCTTACTTACTAACAGCTGTCTCGCTTGGCACTCAGCATTAAGAGGTTAGTGTTTGGACTGGTCAGCCTTGTGTCAGGATAATGTGACTGGGTGGGACATCATGCTACATGTCTGTCTAAATGTACTTGCTTTAATCAATGATTACAAGAGTGATGTTAGGATTAGGGTTTGCTTCAATTAACCAGCGAATTACTGTCTAAGTGTTAATCTAGTTTACATTATCCATCCATTGTCTTCTATATCAATGACATTGCTTTAGTGGAAGTGCACTTACAGTGTATCAGATAACTTCTGGCACTGTCAGCTTGGCTCATAGTACATGTACTCTAACCTTCAACTCCTGGAAGTTACAGTGTGGGATTTTATGCTTTTACTATTATTCCAAATTCAGAGATTTAAAGCAGTTGAATCAAAGGGAAATTTCAGTGACTAGTAAGTAAAGTGTGCCTTACATTTATATTGACTTTCTTGTTTCTGCATTTTTGAAAAACAGCCACTTATTTGGCATTATAATATACACAAAGGTGTTGAAGTGTCATTAAACCCGGTAAAGGCATATATTCATACATTCTTGCATATATCCAATGATAACACGACTTCATATTGATGAAGTCTGAAATATGAAATATTTGTAAACTAACATGAAGGTACTGATCTAATGAGAAAAAAGTTTAAAGTATTTAAGATAAGACCATTTCTCTCTCTCTCTCTCTCTCTCTCTCTCTCTCTCTCTCTCTCTCTCTCTCTCTCTCTCTCTCTCTCTCTCTCTCTCTCATCAGACACATAATCCATGTGTTATTGATACCCATCCTGGCCAGGCAATGGTGGGCTGCCTCATTGTGTCTTTCAGAAGGGCACTTGGCACTTAACTCCCATTTCATTGGCATGATAGACTTTACTATGTTAAAAGGTATGTTAATCCTCCACCCCACTCCCACAAAAACAATCAAAGTTCCATTTTAAATACTCTGAGGAGGAATGGTATACAAAAGTCTGATACCAGAATACCAAGTCATGAATGCTGACAATCCTACTTCACACCTTTCACTGACCACACCAGATGATGCTGTCAGAATCCCAATAACCTTGAACACCACCTAGTTCTGTTGATTTGTTGTAAACAATTTGGAAATACTGAAGTCAGCTGACCTCTGGTTACTTTGGTTACTGACAAGACTTGATTATGCTAGGTTTTATGGCTGCTGTATGCTTTAACATTTCAGCTCTACAATATGTACAATAATTACTGAAGTGCTAGGATTCAGGTTGTATGTAGGCTGTAATCTATCACTAACATTTTGTCTGTCTATATAACTGCCTGTCTCTGTGTATATTTGTGTGTATCTGTGTACTTGTCTGTGTCTGTATAGGTGTGTTTGTAGAAAAAAAAGCAAATGTTTAATTATGAAAATTGTTTTATAAAAGCAAACTCATAAAAAACACATGAAAATGTAATGAACAGGCTGTCAAATACAAGAATGTGGTCCCTATGGTTCATAGGAGGTGCGTCTACAGGTGGCAGGAGTCACATTGACTGACTTGATAGGTGTGCCTGACTTGCGACGGGAAAGGGGACTGGTTCAAATCACAGGTGCTCAATGCGAGCTAATGTTAATAAAAATACAAAAACCGGATGGATAAAAATCATACAGAGTTACAAAGTTTCCTCATATTATCCCTATGACCTTTTTTGTCAAAGGACCCTGCCTATAAAAAAAAATTTTTGAAAACATTAAGCCCGCATCGAGTACCTGTGGTCTAAATCCTACCACTTAAGTAGACTTTATGCAAGCAAGACAAATTTTCTCTAAATAATCCCAAAAGTCTGGTGCTCTATTTGATGAAGTATTTACTGAAATATTTAGTAGTGAATACCAACTAGATTATTATTGATTTTCTTCTGGAATTCTACAACAGAATGCAGAGTAGCTGAACTGCAATCTATATTAATTTACAATTCAATTAAATGCCTTGATCTACATGAAGATTGTAACATCACTACACCCAAAGTTATGCATGATATATGAACAATTCCATCACAGCAAATCCTTGTAACTTTATTGAGTTTATTGATTCTGACTGAAACTCACAAATATTTTAATTTAATATTATAATCTTTATCAAATTAATAAATCATTTGGACAAAAAAATAATGCCATTGTATACATAACCATGTAAAGAAAAATGACTAATTTTTTTGTACAGTGAGTTGTGCATAAATTTAAAGATTACAATCTCTGCCAATCATATTAATGTGGGAATTAACGTCAGCAGGACACTTAAGCTATGCAAGTACATGAAGAAAAAATGGTCGATCCTTCAGCCATATCAAGTGAAAACAGAAATTATAATTATAAAGACAACAGATATTTCTGATAAAAGATAAGGAAAACTACAATAGCATAAACAATTTAATTCTACCATAATGAATAGTAAGACACTTCTAATTCAAATTCAAATGGCTCCATTTAAGTAAGACCAATGCATAGCATCATGCACCATCATTAAAAACAAATCATGTGGTAAATGGATTTTTCAACTAAAGAAAAGAACATGTATCAAATTTGCTATTTTACAGTAATCTGTTTACTTGGCATTTTTATTTTTTTTCCTTTTAAATGAGCGTGCTTACACAAACCAATGTGTACATAAAGTTGTGGGTGTTGCAGTGATGTCCCTAGAGGTCAGCCAGTAAAACAGAAACAATTTTAACGGAAGACTTAAAGTCTCATCCTGGACCTCAAGTCATTAGATATTTTACTAAAACTGGAGACCATGAATTAATGAAAATATTTCAGCAGAAATAATAATGTCAGAATGAAGACTCCCAAATTCAAACTTGTACTGTATGTTCTCACTAATCAAGTCCAAGTACAAAATGCACAGACCCAGAACAGCTATCGCATAATTTACAAGCAGATCTGAGTCTGTGCAGTTTGTTAAGAGTAATTATTGAGCAAATGGCATAGACTGTGATCTGCAGATGCATTATGTTATGGCAGATCAGGATCTTGTTGTTGACACTTTTACTCATCCATTACAGTACTTGGAGTCTGTATCTTTGAGGATTTATACGTATCCAGTAATCTAATCAAACTCCAAACTAATCACACTTCAATCTAATCACTCCAATCTTGGATACAAAAGGTCATATTTTTAAAAAATATAAGCATAATTAACAAAACAAAAAAATCAGAAGTAACTAATGACTTTGGAGTATCCTTACCAAAATTACACAAAAATCAAGGATACAACCATTAAATATTTAAAAAAATCCCATACCTCTTGGTAACTTTGTTGATATATAGCAAGGTTTTAAATAGGAATCAATAAGAAAGGCACAAGGAAATGAACTTATAAATCTCTTAAATTTAGTGTTCCCCCCCCCCCCCATTACTTGTATATAACATTTTTCATTAAAAAAAATCAAAGATCTCTGCACATGGCAAATGAACTACATGTACATGTATATCATCTGTGAAATATTGACTGATCCCTCAAAGAAATTTCATGACATGTACATCATAGCCTTTGTAATCTTTCATAATCTCCTCTTCCTTCAAATATATGTTATTTGGCATCATGTCAGATTTGAAGTGAGAGTCAGGCAGGGAAAAATAAAAGTTCAAGCTGTTCTCATTGCCTGATACAAGAATCAAACCAGACTAAATATTACTTTGAATCAGCATGGATCATCACAAGTGGCCTCACATGAAAAATGTTTTGTGTGGAATGAATCCAAATACCTTCACCATCATTACTGAGGTAAAAGTGGATCAAAGCTGCATGATACATTATAAGCCAGGGGCAGGCAAAGAAAATCCCATGGGCTGGATCTGGCTTGTGACTTGGTTTTGTCTATTGATTTAGATCATAGGGTTTGGTCTTAACAATCACTTATCCCATCTGCACCTTGGAGGAAGTTCCCTATGTCTGCAATAGACTATTCACCTTCATACAAGTAATCCAAATTTAAACACAAGAGAAATCACAAATGGTACATGACACATCTTTATTTTGTCCCTACTAAAGACCTAAACAACTGAAATAGTAATTTAATCACATAGGATATTGCATCAACCTGGGTCAAGTTTAATCAAAATATCTGACTTGTGTTATCCCTTGCTAGCTTGACTGCAATACAGGGGTATGGCTGTGATACCAAGACACGATCAGGTCAAAATATATAAATGGTAAGTTTCATTTAAATGTCTTTATGCCCATACATGGAATGAGGTTGCAGATTTGTTTTCCCTTGATATAACCTTGACCTTGACCCAGCAAAGATATGTTACACACCATCTATTCATTGTATAAAATTGGCTACAAAGTTTCTTTAAATTATCTTTTCTTTTTTATAAACTTGGCAACAAAGTTTTCTTACAGTATCTTTTTGTATAGAATTGGTACAAAGTTTCCTTAATAATTTTTAGTAATTCAAAAGTCAAATGCTAGAGTTGCACATAATGACCTTTTCCCTTTCTATGACATTGACCTTGATGGAGGGGGCATGGTTATGGTCTGCAACACAGAGCTTATACATTATATACTGATGGGTAGAAAAACATGCTAAAGCAAACTGTTAAACAACAAATTAACAGAAAAATGAACAGCAGTTAACAATTATCCACATTCTTCAAACGTAAAGCTAAACACCATACCAACTGAATAATGAAACAGGCAGTATCAATTGGTATCACAACGCACTATGAAAGTATGTTGCATTATGAATTTAATAAGGAATTTCAAAACAGGAATTTCTAAAACTTTAAATCAGATCAGGATCTTGTTGTTGACTCTTTTACTCATCCATTACAGTACTTGGAGTCTGTATCTTTGAGGATTTATAAGTATCCAGTAATCTAATCAAACTCCAAACTAATCACACTTCAATCTAATCACTCCAATCTTGGATACAAAAGGTCATATTTTTAAAAAATATAAGCATAATTAACAAAACAAAAAAATCAGAAGTAACTAATGACTTTGAAGTATCCTTACCAAAATTACATAAAAATCAAGGATACAACCATTAAATATTTAAAAAAATCCCATACCTCTTGGTAACTTTGTTGATATATAGCAAGGTTTTAAATAGGAATCAATAAGAAAGGCACAAGGAAATGAACTTATAAATCTCTCTTAAATTTAGTGTCCCCCCCCCATTACTTGTATATAACATTTTTCATTAAAAAAAATCAAAGATCTCTGCACATGGCAAATGAACTACATGTACATGTATATCATCTGTGAAATATTGACTAATCCCTCAAAGAAATTTCATGACATGTACATCATAGCCTTTGTAATCTTTCATAATCTCCTCTTCCTTCAAATATATGTTATTTGGCATCAAGTCAGATTTGAAGTGAGAGTCAGGCAGGGAAAAATAAAAGTTCAAGCTGTTCTCATTGCCTGATACAAGAATCAAACCAGACTAAATATTACTTTGAATCAGCATGGATCATCACAAGTGGCCTCACATGAAAAATGTTTTGTGTGGAATGAATCCAAATACCTTCACCATCATTACTGAGGTAAAAGTGGATCAAAGCTGCATGATACATTATAAGCCAGGGGCAGGCAAAGAAAATCCCATGGGCTGGATCTGGCTTGTGACTTGGTTTTGTCTATTGATTTAGATCATAGGGTTTGGTCTTAACAATCACTTATCCCATCTGCACCTTGGAGGAAGTTCCCTATGTCTGCAATAGACTATTCACCTTCATACAAGTAATCCAAATTTAAACACAAGAGAAATCACAAATGGTACATGACACATCTTTATTTTGTCCCTACTAAAGACCTAAACAACTGAAATAGTAATTTAATCACATAGGATATTGCATCAACCTGGGTCAAGTTTAATCAAAATATCTGACTTGTGTTATCCCTTGCTAGCTTGACTGCAATACAGGGGTATGGCTGTGATACCAAGACACGATCAGGTCAAAATATATAAATGGTAAGTTTCATTTAAATGTCTTTATGCCCATACATGGAATGAGGTTGCAGATTTGTTTTCCCTTGATATAACCTTGACCTTGACCCAGCAAAGATATGTTACACACCATCTATTCATTGTATAAAATTGGCTACAAAGTTTCTTTAAATTATCTTTTCTTTTTTATAAACTTGGCAACAAAGTTTTCTTACAGTATCTTTTTGTATAGAATTGGTACAAAGTTTCCTTAATAATTTTTAGTAATTCAAAAGTCAAATGCTAGAGTTGCACATAATGACCTTTTCCCTTTCTATGACATTGACCTTGATGGAGGGGGCATGGTTATGGTCTGCAACACAGAGCTTATACATTATATACTGATGGGTAGAAAAACATGCTAAAGCAAACTGTTAAACAACAAATTAACAGAAAAATGAACAGCAGTTAACAATTATCCACATTCTTCAAACGTAAAGCTAAACACCATACCAACTGAATAATGAAACAGGCAGTATCAATTGGTATCACAACGCACTATGAAAGTATGTTGCATTATGAATTTAATAAGGAATTTCAAAACAGGAATTTCTAAAACTTTAAATAGAGGACCATTTAATTTTCAATCTCATGCATTTTTGAACAGGATGCAAGTATGTTGCATTATGAATTTAATAAGATTTCAAAACAGGAATTTCTAAAACTTTAAATAGAGGACCATTTAATTTTCAATCTAATGCATTTTTGAACAGGAAGCAAGATTTGACAAAATAAGGAAAATTCTGAATCATAAATTTTGCAAGTACATGTATTAGATGACTGCATATTCATACAACACAGCTCTATAGCAGTGGTTCCGTGGGAGTGAATGATACAAATGCATTGCTGTTTCCATAGCAACCTGCTGAAAGCAGAAAAAATGTACAGAAATTGAAACTAAATCTCACCTTTTAGGGAGAGAACCCTTTCAGCAAACACCCTTGTTTGGTAGGTGACATTCTGAAAGCCAGATGCCATTTTGTTGATTAGCTACATTCATCAAAATCCTGAGTTAGAATCTAGAATCCTTTCCAATCATTGCAATAAAATAGTTCGCTTCACAGTGAGCAATCAAAGAGCACATAACAAATCAATCTCATTACATTTTCCTGGAAGGCAGTGTTTCTGCACTTGCATTCAAATCAAACAAGAAGATAATGATAGGTCAGTGCAACAAAAACCTGCAGAAATCATCATCATCATTATTATTATTATCTCCCAAGAGATTCACCCCTGAAGCTAGTTATCCAATTGTGAAATCAATCTCCAGCCTGCTGCCTGATGTAGCCAAGTGTGGCTGTGAGGCTCTGTGAAAGTAAATGGAGAAAACAGTTTGCAGAAAACTATAGAGTTAGTATGGAATTGTCAAAAATCTATCCCAGCTAACAGTATGTTGCTCACACCTCCCTCAGTCCCCCAGCAATGAGATCTACCTGCAAAATGTATAGGTATAAATAATCAAGGTGTATGATCAATAGAACAATATCACCACTGGGGGCATGTAGGCATTCACACTGCTTCCTGCCACTTGAACAATTCACCCTGCTTCAAAAATGTTATAATCAGAATTCTGTGTCTGTGATGCATGGTTGCTCAAGTTTTCTGACTGATCATTTTTCTATTTGCCCCAAACCTCTTAGATATGTGCACATATCAATATATCAAAGAATATCAAGGAAGAACTCAGGAAATAAGATGATACAAGAAACGTTCAGCTCAATATCATATTAATTTCAAAATGGTAATTTTCTCCTACCCAAATCACCTAACCACTTTACTACTGATGACCACTGACCATCTATTCTCCTGGGTCATTTATACAGGAATATAGACACCAGTATTGGGTTACCAATGACCACTGACCATATATTCTTTGGGGCCATTATATAAGAATACAGACACTAGTATTGGGTTACCAATGACCACTGACCATATATTCTTTTGGGCCATTATATAAGAATATAGACACTAGTATTGGGTTACCATATATGCACTTTCAAAAGAAGAGGAAGAGTGGGTGTATCAGTATCATTTATCTAAACAGAGTTAAGGATAAAACATTTGGGGAAAAAGTGGCCATATGCCAACCCTGAACTAGTAAGCTCTCAAGTACCAACCATATTTTACAAATGCCCAAAACCCCAAGAATACATGCTAATTTTTTTAATTAAATCAGCCTGTAATAAGAGGAATAAAAATCTGGAATTAGAAACATCATTGCAACTTCATAAAAAATGTCCACTGTGTTGGACTAGTATATAATATTTCTACTAGCAAATACTGAACATGTTGTCACATTTCTCTCTCAATTAACTAAACAATCACAGAACTGGACAGTATTTATCCAAACTGCACTACATCATACTATAAAACACATGAACAAAAAGTTACAATGTTCACCATACTATATGCATGCAGCGGGGGGGGGGAGGGGTATTTGCAGATGGTTGTATATCCCCTTGTAATCAGCAGAAATTAATAGTTTACGAGTAATGCTACCATTTCATTATATGCAATACATCATGAAATGAAAACTGTATCTACTTTAAAAGATAAACAATTCTGACACTAAATTTTTAAGCAAACAATTCCATGGCTTATCTGAGTGATGACATCAGTTCAGGAAAGGTAGTGATAACGAATTTCAAGATAGACACTATTATGTGGCTATCCAGTACGTCAGATCATCTTGTAAGAATAAATCGTGTAAAGAAAACACCCTGTCAATATGTTTTTCTGAATTTGGTGGACTTGTTGTGTCAACAAGATTTTAAAGATGGCTGCCAATGTGGCCATAATGTCTGTCAGATCAGTACTATATTCATTCAAGGCCACCAAGATTTCATAAGTAGTATTTTAGTAAAAAAAAAACATTTTGATTCAAGCATCTATTCTGAAGGAGTAACCTGAACAAGATTTTAAGATGGCTGTGGTGATGGTCATTTTGGACATCAGATTAGCAACATTTTCCATTAGTACCAGTAAAGCTAAGAAAAATAGAAAGGAAACAAAAACAATGAGCTTTCTCACAGACCAAATTCATTTTGTACATGTTTACTAATTTGAAATGGCAGGTCTATCAAATGTTTTTCTACAACATTAGGGTCTGACTTGAGATAATTTAGGCTAATGTAAAAGCTTGTCATGTAAACCTTTTTGACATACATGCATCAGTGATTGCATTACAATAAGAAATTTCTGTAATTTTTGGAATATCTGTCTTTACAAGACTGTATGCAAAATACACATGCATTCTGACCACCATATGATTATAAGGCATGCAACCCTTTCCAGTTTTCTGTTATTAATTTACATCGTGTACCTGGAGGAAAAATGTATTCAAAGAACATGTAACCAACAGGTAACTGATAACACTACTTGTTATATTACAATGAATACACATTAATTTTAAGGTCAAGAGCTATATGAATGACCATTTATCAGTGAGGCATATCAATAGTAAAGATCAGAGATGAAAAAAACATCATAATCATAATTTTAGTCAAGTTTTGTAGAATATGAAGTAAATTATTTTGTACATGTATTATTAGATTAAATAATAACACAACATAATCACAGTACATGTATACACTAAATAACAACAGTAATACACTAAATAATGAAAGTAATATACTAAATAATGAAAGTAATATACTAAATAATGAAAGTAATATACTAAACAATGAAAGTAATACACCAAATAATGAAAGCAATACACTAAATAATGAAAGTAATATACTAAATAATGAAAGTAATATACTAAAAAATGAAAGTAATACACCAAATAATGATAGAACCAAAGACATAGCCTAAACACATTTCTTTCATGATCAAGGAACCATAAAAAGGACAAAATTCATAATTTTTGTCCAATCTAATAATAATTAAAGGTAAAAAAAAAAATTTACATTTCACAAATTGTTCATGCATTGTTCCATGCTTTATCATACTCCAAAGAAAATGACCTTTTGACAATTCAAAATTCAAATTAAGGTCACATATGTACTACATGAAAAACGGAATAAAGGGGGAAATAGCATTGGTCATGAAAATATTCTCTGAAAATGTTGGATAAGATATACACACAGAATATATGCCATGGATAAGATTTATAACAAGGTATGCAGCTCAATACAATGGTATGTGCAAATTAAACCTTCCAAGCAATTTTTTTCTGGAGAATTAGTCAATATTTACTTACTATTGAAGAACTTTGATGTTGACAAATTGTTAGCTATGTGTGCAGACCATTCAATGGTGTACAACTTAAGGAACCAATGAAGCATTTCAAACGGGGTTTATTTGATTAATTAAAAGCAGAGAAATAAATAATGAAACTATTATTATCAAATCTTGTCAGTTTATTCCAACAGTATGATATTAATGTCATGTTAGATCATTTATTTCTATCCATCATTACAGCCAGTAGATATCTATACAAAAGATTTAAATGCCTGTCATCCAAAAAATTAAATTATTGTAAAAATATGGGCTTCTCAAAACTGTAAGCTCCCACTTAATGGAAGCTCAGGTGAGGCACATTAACCAGGTTTGCAATCCACAATCTGTTTATTTATCTGAGGTTTTGATTTACTATTATCAGATCTCAATTTATTAATCTGTGATTGTGATTTATTGATTAAAAATCTAAACTAAACCAAGATCTTAGATTAAAAATTGAGATCTCAGATTAGTAAATCCAGATCTCAGATTAGTAAATCCAGATCTCAGATTAGTAAACAAAGATCTTGGATTAGAAAAAATGTGAAGTACGTCCCATTATGGCTTCCATACACTTGTACTGCATTATTTGTTTTTGCTGAAAGAAAGCAAATCTGCACATTTTTACATTATTTTTATGTTGAGTAGGCTTATCAAGAAACCTTAGACAAGCATACTGGTAAATGAGTTTATAGCATATCATTGTGTTGAGCATAATGGTAAATTGAGTTTATATCATGTCATTGTGTTGAGCATAATGGTAAATTGAGTTTATATCATGCCAATGTGTTGAGCATAATGGTAAATGAGTTTATATCACATCATTGTGTTGAACATAATGGTAAATGAGTTTATATTACATCATTGTGTTTAGCATAATGGTAAATGAGTTTGTAGCACATCACTGTGTTGAGTATAATGGTAAATGAGTTTATATCACGTCACTGTGTTGAGCATAATGGTAAATAAGTTTATAGCACATCATTGTGTTGAGCATAATGGTAAATGAGTTTATATCACATCATTGCATTGAGCATAATGGTAAATGAGTTTATATCACATCATTGCATTGAGCATAATTGTACATAATGCTGAAAGAAACAAAAATCCTACACTTATGGGTACTGAACAAGATTACAGATCCCAGTTTTTTCACTTTATGCTTCCTATCTCCTTTTCATTTTATTTTATTGTCAACCAAGTGTAGGGCCTAACCAGAAATCTCTTCGGACATTTGTTTCGGCCGAATATCCAGTTTTTCTGTACTATTCGGAACTATTCGCCTCGGAAAATAATACATGCATAAATGGTTAGGAGTAAAATAATTCAATAAATATCGAACTTTTAAAAAAATTCGTTTTTTAATACATACTAATTTTAGTTAATAATAAAAATTTTCATCTTATAGGCGATATATATGGTATACGGTATACGAAAAGTTTAATCTTCGAATACGATAATGAAACAAACGTTATTCTCCCTAGTCACACCTACTACTCGGTTCGTGCCCGGTTCCAGCAAATAGTACATCCAAATACTCGGATTCGGTACTCGGCGAAAATTATCTACTCGGTTAGGCCCTAACCAAGTGTAACAATACCTCGGTCAGGTGTACAGTCATGCACAACAACTAAATAACCATGTGGGTATAATTTTCAATGAGCTATCAAATTTCAATCAATGGAAATAACTTACTATCAATGCATATGACTCATTATTTATAAGAAAATATTTATTCATTTTTTAAATGTATCCTGTACCCTGGTGCCAGTGTTAAGAATAATAAGGTGACTTCAAAATGCAAAGATAAGAAAAAAAATTATAACAATCATGAAACAAATATTTCCTTGTATCACATACTGGCATCATCTTGTCATAACTCATATAGAATGAAGACTATGCATTCTTAACTTCTTGCAATTTTGCAATATGGTGACACTATATCTTTAGCAACCTAAATTTTGATGAGGTCAAATTTTCAATATATTCAGACTGATCCTGATAAAAAAATAGCATTTCCCCATATATACTGAAAGACCAAATTAATTTTGACAGTTATTTCTTGTTCAATACCAATAACTAGTTAGCACCCTGTAACCACTAATTGTATCCCATTCTCTTGTCATTCTTCATAAATAATGGATAGCCATCTGGCTACAGAATGAGACATGCCATTGTCCAGCCTAATCAGATGACCCTTCAGTAGGGACCAGTCATTGCTTAATAAATACCAGTGTTCAGTATAATACACTGTAATATCTAAATTAAAAAAGAGTTGTTGATCGACAGACTGTGCTAAGTTGCTGAGTCATGAGAAACTCAGACACATGTTTAATAAACAATACACAGGTCTCTATCTAAATTCAGTTCCTAAAAGCCATAAGGGATGATACACCATTAAAGTGACAGCAATGTTAATCAATAAACATTATAAAAATACAGAGGGCAGCTTTATCAAAATAACAAAGAAAATTTCATCAGCAGTTTAAAGTGATAAGCAATTACAAGGCTGATAACTCATCACGACTTGTTAACTTTATCCAAGCCTAATGACTTCACACTTATGGATGTAATAACTCAAATTTTCTTTCACATTTTCTACTTTGATTTACAAAAAAATACAAATAAATTTAACATAGATCATTTATTTTCAACAAAATACAGATAAATTTAACATAGATCATTTATTTTCAACAGAATACACATAAATTTAACATAGATCATTTATTTTCAACAGAATACATATAAATTTAACATAGATCTTTTATTTACAAAAGAATACAGATCAATTTAACATGGACCTTCTGATAAATATAACTGAACATTCTTGACAAGTCCTTTAACTTCCAAACTGTGAAACATGTTTTTATTTTCATTTGAACACAATTGATGAGGTACCACAAAGAAAATTTAGGACCTTTAGTGAATGCATGTAATATAACAAAGTTTGACCTACATTTTAAGTATTGTTTTACTTTTATCTTACATAATTTTAACATAGTTACTTTTTACCTTTGTAAAATATATAAATTATACACATTTTTAACATTTTTAACATCGATACCTTTTTTATCTTTGTAAAATATATAAATTACACACATTTTTAACACCTTACTTTTTATCTTTATCTTCTTTTATCTTGAGGTACTTCATAGATTAATTTTGGAAGCATCGATCTTTTATGAAGATTTTGTTGTGCAATTCTTTATATGTATAGTTTTAGAAATTTACTTTAATCAACACCATATGGCCATTATTGTGCTGACATATCAACACTAATACATACCAATGACAGCGAAGAGGAACAAATATAACCCATAATTATATTACTGATAAGATCGAATTTTAAATATAAATCAGTTTTTTCTAAGGAAAATATTTTGATATTTTCAGTAATATATTCTTCACTAGCATGTTTCAAAATTCCAGAGGGTTAAATGTCAGATATATTCTAAGATTATATAAATTTCAATTATCAAGGTAGCTAAGTTCCCAAATTAACTAATAATAATAATAATAATAATAATAATAATAATAATAATAATAATAATAATAGTAATAATAATAATGCAATTTTTTTTATCCTGTTTTCTACTTCAAAAAAATGCAGCAATGTTACCATTATTTAAAATATCATAAATCATAAACATTTAAAAAAAAATATTTTCTCTATTTTACAACAACATATGAACTAATAAGAATGACCAAAGTTTTTCACCTTAAATTTGTTCAACTGAATATCTTGATAAGTTCTTAACCAGTCTTGATGGAATGTTCACTTTAATTTGTACTACGATGTTCTTTTTGGTTTTATATTTTTTTCTAAACTTAAATATGGCTGTAATACCACTCACATTACTGGTATGTTTTAGGCCATTTTATACTTTTTCTAACAACTTGTTAGTCACATAAGTAGTATATAATATGTGAAATTATTTAATAACTGGTTCATCAATCAAAATCCAATTAAATAATTTAGTAGGAATAACAATATTGCCAGTCAAAAGAGTACATGCTTCTCAACATGTTCATTCAACCATTACAAAAGCCACAATGTCTCAGTACAGTATTGGACTTCCAATCCAAGGTAAATATGGATACTTTCCTAGGTGACCAAGACATAAAGAACATGACTTTACCAATCACACCTCTGTCTCTGTAGGTTCGAGTCTCCAGCTTGACCAATGTGGGTATTTGAGAAAGTCAGCCAGTAGCTTCCTCTGCGTTGGTAGTTCTATCCGGTGTTTTCCCTGTTTCTTCCTCCACCAGTTATAACAGCCATCACGTAAAGCCTATCTTAAGTTGAGAAATGGTGCTAAACCCAAAACAACAACAACAACAACAATCCGACACTTTAAACGTCAATGTGTTACACGTCCGGTAAGAAGCTCAATTTCACCTGATGTTTATTTTCCTTTACAATTTGTTAGTTACAAAAAACATGGGGTAAAAAGTGATTTAAGAATCTGTACTGAAAGCAGCATAACTCATTTTGTGAAATCAGCATACAATTAAGAGAAAAAAATAATTACCTACATGACAATCAAAATATTGATGCATACAAGATAAACTTACCGTGCCAATGTGGCATTTTATCCATTTATCTTAAAAAGGCCACTTCCAAGTTTTAGTGTAAAAACTTCGAAAATAAAATCAACCTTTGCAATCTGAGCAAGTAACATCCATCACAAAATTATGTTCCAACTTCCTTGTTTTCGTTATATGCAAAGCAAAATATTTCACAATACACAAGGATTATTACGGGTCAGACACACTGCCTGGTAAAGAAGAGAAGTGGAAGTTAGTGCAACCTTTGCCCTATTAGGGTCAATATCATTATGAAACGGCATTTTACAGAATCAACAACTTTTGCTATATGACCCTTGATCTCTAATATCTAACAATATCAAACACAACTGTTTATTGAAGATAAGAGAATAGAGAAATCAATGAACATATTAACTACACCATACAAAATCTTCAAACAGTCTTGACCTAAATGGCAAAAATTATGATCTCATGTCATAATTTTGTTGACTTTGATATTACAAGGAATTTAAAACCTTTGATGTACTTGATTATTATTTATTTAGTACCACACTAAAACAGCATACGAATAAGGATGAGTAAATTTAGTCCCTCCAAGAAAAGTACAAGAGAACATTTGAAATACTTTATTGTATGACAATAATTGTCTTTAGGAAGTCTTCTTCAACCTAGCAAACTAACACATTTTGTTATGATGGCATGCAGCTGGACCGAGAGGAAAATTTAACAAAGCTATAACTGGACACCAGATCCAAACTTCTATAATAATAAAAAAATGATTTTTCAATGATTGCATTTTATCACTGTCAGGTAAAATCATAGCACATTGTCTACCCTTAACAATCACTGAAGTTCAACACAGATCAAACATTTGGCAAGCATCAATTATAAATAACCCAAGTTCAACACAGATCAAACATTTGGCAAGCATCAATTATAAATAACCCAAGTTCAACACAGATCAAACATTTGGCAAGCATCAATTATAAATAACCCAAGTTCAACACAGATCAAACATTTGGCAAGCATCAATTATAAATAACCCAAGTTCAACACAGATCAAACATTTGGCAAGCATCAATTATAAATAACCCAAGTTCAACACAGATCAAACATTTGGCAAGCATCAATTATAAATAACCCAAGTTTGCCTGCTTACTGTTGGTCCTGAACATGTTGCTATAGAAACAACTTTTATGATTTATATGATATATACATGATGCAAGATTGATATTAAAATGTGTAAATATTATGGACCTATTGCAGTTTCACACTCACACCTCCACTGTTTAATGGTGTTTGCATTTGCAGTGACACTTTTCAGTAATTTTGGTGGCATTCTGATTTGAAAAAGTTTCAGTACCAATAAGTTATCACAACTCATTATGAGTCAGACCTCCTAAAAGTTAGATTGCTTGGGCTAAGTGGTTAGAGTGAATGCCTCAGATGCAAGAGGATGTGGGTTTGAACCCTGGCCAAGTCACCAAAGACAAAAATGGTACTAGCAGCTGCCTAACATGGCAATCAGCATTAAGTTGTTAGGACTGGTGTCTGGATAATGTGACTCGCTGGGACATTATGCCACATTTTGCCAAATTTGGTAATGGTAAATTATGGAGAACTCAAGTTGTTATACAAAAACAGGAATGGATAAGGCAAATGGCAAGCATGCCATTAAAATGTTGTTCCACATGGGGAAGGGGTACATATACAAATATAAAGTATAATGAATTTTGCATATAGACACTGATTAATGAATGGTACATCAACACAATGGTTGAAGTTCCTTTGCCTTTTTTATAATAATAAATTTTTGGGAGTCCATTGGCCTGCATTATAATAATATAAAATTGTTGATGTCCCTTAATGTTTATTATATTAATTTTTTTTTACTGCATTATGCACAACAATAAAAGTTATATGAATTATGCACAAAGGCTTGACAAATTCCAAGAGACAGGGTCAATATCATGAAAGTGATTATTTGAAGGTTCTCCAACATCACTACTTGACATTGGTTAAGACACATAACAAAAATGGAAAAGGGAAAAATCAATACTCAATTTATATTTACTCTCAGTGGACCTTGCCTTTTCTTATGGAATTTTCTGGGATGGAAATGCCAACATAAAGTAGCTTTATCTCAGCAACTGGAATGCTAATTAATTGTTAATAAAACTGCTTAAACTGTTATTTGATAAAATGCAGTTTTCTTGTAAAGGCAAATCTGAAAGTAAAGCAAAATAATCAACAAACTAAAGCCTGTAGTTAAGAGCATTTAAATGGAGGCTACTTTGTCAGAACTGGATCAATGTTTTCTAACAAACACAGACCATGATAGTGACATTAATAGAACAAAATATTTACAAAAAAAACTTGTAAGAATATGGTTGTTAAAAACTGAGAAAAAAATGTTTCTGAATGAAATTTTACTTCTGAATTTTTCCATAAGACTAGGCTGCTTCCTCAATCAATATTAAAAAGAAAGTTTTAGGTATAGTCATGTTTAGGCCAATGTGCTTGCCCTATAAATTTATTTTAAAAAGGCAGAGACTGAATTTATTCTTAATACACATTTGAACATTTACCAAACTTCTGTATTGTAAAAAAAAGGAAAGCAAAATTATTTATTGTTGAACAATGACGTTACATGTTTCCATTGAGAACTTGTTCCTGTAAGTACTGCACATTTAACTGGTAACAACTTTAAAGGATATGTATATATGACAATTCCAAGAACTTTTAATTAAATCTTCATCCTTCAAATACCAACATAAAGATCATCACTGCATATACATGCCCACACAAGCAGTCACAATAATACATGCCCACACAAGCAGTCACAATAATACATGCCCACACAAGCAGTCACAATAATACATGCCCACACAAGCAGTCACAATAATACATGCCCACACAAGCAGTCACAATAATACATGCCCACACAAGCAGTCACAATAATACATGCCCACACAAGCAGTCACAATATTACATGCCCACACAAGCAGTCACAATAATACATGCCCACACAAGCAGTCACAATAATACATGCCCTTTCAAGCAGTCACAATAATACATGCCCACACAAGCAGTCACAATAATACATGCTAATTTATGGTGTGTTCACATAAATGTGTAGAAAAATCACTTGTCAATTTTGAGAAGAAAAAAAAAACAAAAAAATAATAAAAAATAAAAACGAAAAAAAAAACAACAAATACACTGCTGAATGTTAACTAACCTTCATAATATTTCATCTCATATATATCACTTGCTCTGAAGTATTTCCCATGTTTGACCACTATGTCCACCATGGCTACATAGATAAATAATCAGCCATGGTCAAAGTGGTGACTCCTGAATAGTCAAGCTGCAGATGTTAATATTGCTCCGAACTGTCCAGTTACTCCACCAAATGACAATGCAACTGTCCAGTTACTTGACCAAATGACAATGTTTAACTACTGCTAATAAGATTTTGTAGCTGTCCAGTTCAAGATATCCTGACATTAGCTCTCACAGAGTTTGACAAAATCCAATACATCATGCTATGGCACCATGGTTTTGATTGATATTGGTTCAATCACCCCCTGGCTAATTTCAGCCATGCAGCTTATTTTCATAATTACATGAAAACTAGCTATATGTACATGTAACACAGTGTATTTCCAAGTGCAAGAAGGGAAAACACAAATTTAAAAAACCTTTCAATAACTGATACATTTAACAGAACGATTATGCAAAGTTTAACCAATACAGCATCACAACAGGAATAATGAATCTGTACCAAATAATGTCTCTAAAAACCAAATGATGATTTTTATTCCCATGAGGATATTTTTAACATCATATATTAACATATCTTCTTAATCAAAACAAAGAAAAAACATTAATTAATGTCCACTGCTGTAAGCTGGCAGAATGTGTCGAATATAAGACCATGAGAGAATAATATCTCCAAGTGACCAACTTGAGCATTGATAGAAATTCTCCATTGATTATCCATTTGTGATTAACATTACCAAAAGATAGTTTCAAAATAGTATAAAGGTCATAAAAATAAATATAGGTGTCATCGAAAGCTGGAATGGCTGACAATGGTTGTCTGATTAATTCCATGCCTGAAATATTTCCATTGTATATCCATTACTCCAACAAAAGCCCCAAATCACTGTCTGCACTAGATACATTGTTCTTGTACGAATACATAAACAAATATGTCTTCTTAGAGTAACAGTGAAGTTTGTAAACACCACAAAAGTATATTCCCAAATGAAGAAATCAAAGTGCAGTAAATTCCCATTAAAGATTCATTGTACATATCTATGTAGTCAAGTTCAAAACTGAAATCACACTTTTAAGGTCTTATATTTCCCGTTACAGTACCCATATCACTGATGTAAACAACCATCAATGGCTGGCAACATTTTGATGGAATTTATCATTGAAGAAGCTTTCAGAGTAAAAAAGCCCAATCAAGAATCTCCAGAAGTGAGAGTGATGATTCATGTCAAGTTCAATTCAGACGGGCAGATAAATCAGTATACCTGACCCTGTCCACAAAGATCGGGGTTTAAGACTGCATATTTGTTTATCAATTACTGGCTCATAAACTAACTTTAATTTCAAGGCATCTGACAACCCTCTTCAACCTTAACTTTCCAAATAAAATCTAATTCAATGGCTGAATAAACTCTTTTGCTATATTGAAATGAATCTAGTAAAATCTATCACCATGAAAGGCATTTTTATAGTTGGTCATACTCTGGTGAGTTATAAAGTTCTAAATGTAAGGTTTTCATCAAACAAACTGTGAAAAGATTTGGTTACAAGATTGATTTGCATTTCTTTCACATTTCTGGGCATTTCTAAAACCATCATCCAGCATATGTTCATTTTAAATATCACTGCAAACCAAAACCTGGTCAAGCCATACATAGTGACACACACACACACACACACACACACACACGGGGATCTGATCATTATCCTGTGAGATTTTCTTCCACAACTTTGGTAAAATGCAAAACCTTTAAGTGGTAAATCAATGATCAGGGAAAGTATAAATAAGTAAACCTGGTCTGTATAAGCCTGTATCAATACAGTGCTCTATATGACTATGGTGTACAGAAATGTCTGCATTAGAAAACTGTATTGGATGTACAGAAATATCTGCTTATTGAGAACTGTATTGGATGTACAGAAATGTCTGCATCATTGAGAACTGTATTGGATGTACAGAAATGTCTGCAAATTGAGAACTATATTGGATGTACAGAAATGTCTGCATTATTGAGAATTGTATTAGATGTACAGAAATGTCTGCATTATTGAGAACTGTATTAGATGTACAGAAATGTCTGCATATTGAGAACAGTGTATTAGATGTACAGAAATGTCTGCATATTGAAAACTGTATTAGATGTACAGAAATGTGTGCATATTCAGAATGTGCATATTGGGAACTGCATTCGTACAGAAATGTCCACAGTGTGTGTGTGTGTGTGTGTGTGTGTGTGTGTGTGTGTGTGTGTGTGTGTGTGTGTGTGTGTGTGTGTGTGTGTGTGTGTGTGTGTGTGTGTTATTTGGATCTTTAACGTAGTTTTAAAAAAAAATAAGTCATATCGCTAAGATGTCTGCAATATGGCAGTTTAAGTGATAGCAATAGGGCATCATGCCACAGACATGTAACATTAAGAACTTAGCCTCCCCCCCATTGAGAACTTAGCCGCCCCTCCAGATGTTTCTGATCGCTATGGTTTTAAAACTAAGCTAGGTAGGTAGATATTTTTTTAAAACATTATATACATGATAATGATTAGTATATATAATATACTAAGAACATCCAGTACTGGGTTAAACTGGCTGAATTAGATGCACAAATCAATTTTGGGAAATCTTTTTATTTTTTGTTGTTTATTTTTATTTATTTAATAATATTTTTTTCTCCTGGGATTGTGGTGCTGAGGTTGTCAAAAAAAAGCTATGGATGATCAGCTGACCGAAAACACTTTTTTTTTCTTCTGGCCTTACCAATTACAAGCAAAACAGTCCCTGCTTAATTTAAACAAATTTAAATTAAGCCAGATTTACCCCCTAGCTTCTAAGTACTTGTCAACAAAACTTGTCTATTACTGAGATTTTAAACGATACCTGTATCATTAATTTTCATTGCATACAACCCAAAAGACTAGCAGAAGTAGATACATTCATTGTATTGGACTAAATGAAACAATACCACTTGTATATTAGACTATTACCTAAGACATTGTGTAGTATCTAACAATACTCAATTTGTAGCTCCTACCGGACTACAAGCATTGCATTATCTCGGCAACACTTTGTCACACCCAGATTTGATTTTTATGAGGTATTTTGAATCAATACAGACTACAAAAGTAATCTGAAGAGTTGCATGATGTAAAGCTTATCTGATATGGTGGAGTTTTATACATACACTAAAAAAGCAAAACAAGGAAATACAAATACAGCCTTACCATACAAGTGTCAACTAATGTAAGATGGTAAGAATGTTCACTCTGGTGCATCAGGGAATGAAGGTTGAAAGAGGAGAAAATAGAATGAGATTACAAAAACATGGCTTTTATCACATCCTCCAAAGATGAATAAGTTGATCCATGATGTAGCAATATCACAAGTATTATGGGCTTTAATCTTCATCTCTATACTTTCATCTTGACTAATGAAAGGTCCCTCTCTATAAAGGACTTTCATCTTGACTAATGAAAGGTCCCTCTCTATAAAGGACTTTCATCTTGACTAATGAAAGGTCCCTCTCTATAAAGGACTTTCATCTTGACTAATGAAAGGTCCCTCTCTATAAAGGACTTTCATCTGCACTAATGAAAGGTCCCTCTCTATAAAGGACTTTCATCTTCACTAATGAAAGGTACCTCTCTATAAAGGACTTTCATCTTCACTAATGAAAGGTCCCTCTCTATAAAGGACTTTCATCTTCACTAATGAAAGGTCCCTCTCTATAAAGGACTTTCATCTGCACTAATGAAAGGTCCCTCTCTATAAAGAACTTTCATCTTCACTAATGAAAGGTCCCTCTCTATAAAGGACTTTCATGTTCACTAATGAAAGGTCCCTCTCTATAAAGGACTTTCATGTTCACTAATGAAATGTCCCTCTCTATAAAGGACTTTCATGTTCACTAATGAAAGGTCCCTCTCTATAAAGGACTTTCATCTGCACTAATGAAAGGTCCCTCTCTATAAAGGACTTTCATCTGCACTAATGAAAGGTCCCTCTCTATAAAGGACTTTCATCTGCACTAATGAAAGGTCCCTCTCTATAAAGGACTTTCATCTGCACTAATGAAAGGTCCCTCTCTATAAAGGACTTTCATCTGCACTAATGAAAGGTCCCTCTCTATAAAGGACTTTCATCTGCACTAATGAAAGGTCCCTCTCTATAAAGGACTTTCATCTTGACTAATGAAAGGTCCCTTTCTATATTGGACTTTAATCTTCATGAATGAAAGGCCCCCCTAAATAATGGACTTTAATTTTCACTAATGAAAGATCATTCTCTATAATAGACTTTTAATCTTCACTACTAATGAAAGGTCCCTCTTTATAATGGACTTTAACCTTCACTAATGAAAGGTCCTTCTCTGTAATGAACTAATAACCTCTTGTTTGTCTTGACAATCCACCTGAAATAATGGACACTGAAATATCAGCTGAGTTCTTGAAGAAAGACACAAGCCAAATATATACATGAAGTTCTAACTGAGCATAAAGTTGATCCTGATGATCCAACAGAAACTGGTGTTTCAGGGGGAGGGGGTGGGTTAATAAACAACAACACACACGATAAATTCCATCCAGGCATATTAAAGTGCAAAATATTGGTCTCTGCTCTGCAGCTTGATATACCTGACCAAGTCAGCAATATGACAATGAAAACCAATGGCTGTAACGTATTGCCAAGGGTTGTAATATAGCTCTTGATATTAGAAATTCAGCATAGTTTCTCTTCATAAAACACGATGGAAACTGGCTACTGCACTCACAGGACACCTAACATTAACAGAATATAAAGTAAACCCAAAAAGAAAAACCTAATTTTTTTTAACCCTTTTTTTTCTCACTTAAAATTTGCCCATGGTTGGAATCTGATTTTGTGTCGAGATTTGAGACATTTTGGCCTCAGATCTAAGGCAGACAGGTCTAACCTGTGCAAAAAGTAGGATAATTAAAGGTAGGCAGTTTTTAGGGAGAGTGGTCTCGATACGAAAATGATAGGTCCATTAAGCCAAAAAAAAAAGTGAGAACTCTTAACTTTTGCTCTTCTGCTCATGCTCGAGAAAAATAACCAATGGAAAACAATGTTTCTAACACAGCTTGGTATTAGGCTAATGGAAAATTGCATGGAAGTGGATGTATTAGGATGTATTCAGAAATAGCCTCATAACATTGTTTCCTACTCGCATTTCATGCAATAACAGCAAAAAACTTCCAGGGGTTAATGTGTCAAAGCTCAGGCCACTTGATACTGCAAGTAGTCAGAATGGTCAACTAGTTTACTGTTCTCATTGTATTCATCGATTACTGATGTTATGAGCTTGAAAAGTTGCTGTGCTTGTTTTGTGTATTGGTTTACAGACAAGTATTTATTTCTTTATATGGAGAAGATAGACTTGCTTTTGAAACAAGCAATGTATAAACATTAACCAATCAGAATGATTCTTACTTAAGTACCGAATATGCTTGGTTCTCTTGCAAGCAATGTATAAACATTAACTAATCAGAATGATTCTTATTTAAGTAGATATTTGGTTCTCAGAAGCAAGCAATGTATTAACATTAAATAATCAGAATAATTCTTACTGAAAGCATTTAATACAGTTCAACCTGTAAATTTCATATCATAATTTTTGTTTCTGAAACCCTGAGTCTGACATTGGCATTGCTTACAGCTGGTAAATTATTCTCTTACTTAGGTTCACACATGAGATAGATGCCTATTCAGACCTAAATGCCTTAAATATTAACATTTATACTAAATTCTTGAGGGGCAATTAAATTCACTCATTCACCTGCACTGGTAAAATTCACCCCTTGAATAATGATCTGTTTGTATGGGCCTGCTAAGTGAAACATGGAAGGTTTGGATTTGTGGTAAATCAGGTCAGTTTTTATCAACTGGTGAGATACACAATAATAAGCATTATTAGATTAATCTCCAGGTAAGAACCTGTCTAAGCTTGCCCACCTCAGGGCACCAGAATTCCATTCCTATTATACACCTGTATCCCATTCTTATGTATATATAAAGACCAAATACTCAAATAATGTTTCAGATCTTAATCATATTATTCTCAAGTATACAGTATAAAACATATCTAAATAATGCATGTGATCTCTATTCATCCATACCTGCTGAGGTATATATTTGTATGTAGTTAACATTCTTTAATTACATGTAGAAAATAAACTCAGTAAAATTCTCAAACATGATATCAAGCAACAGTTCACCTCAGTATATATGAAATGAGGCCTGAGAGCTTAAATCAAAACATACTATCACTCTAGTAGGACTGTTTAGAAATACTGACGACCTGATGGATCCCAAACTCTAACCATTCACCACCAACTGTTAGTCAGCTGGTGTTTTATTTTCTTCTGAAATTCACATGGGTCAATCTTATAGCATACAAAGTGTTATCCATCACACCAGTCTTAATAAGTAAAAGGATAAGTGGTGGTAAGAAACCTGAGGCAGTCTGCACTACATAACATAAACAAATTCAATGTCTAATAACTCATTCAAAATACATGAAATGTTCTCTATATGCCAGCAATATTTTTGTCATAAACTGGCAACATTTTTAAAAGTATAATGATTGGACAATAAATCTTATGCTAATAAATAACAATACTTATCATGGTTTTTGACAAGTGATAATTTCATTTCAGTGAAAAATGGACAAAACTATATGTAGCTTTAAAATTTTTAATAAACAGAATGTGGCAACTCCATTATATGTACTTGATACATACATACATACATACATACATACATACATACATACATACATACATACATACATACATACATACATACATACATACATACATACATACATACATACATACATACATACATACATACATACATACATACATACATACATACATACATACATACATACATACATACATACATACATACATACATACATACATACATACATACATACATACATACATACATACATACATACATACATACATACATACATACATACATACATACATACATACATACATACATACATACATACATACATACATACATACATACATACATACATACATACATACATACATACATACATACATACATACATACATACATACATACATACATACATACATACATACATACATATATATATATATATATATATATATATATATATATGTTCTATAACTAACAAATCCTTACATTGGATAACCAGCAGCAGTGACTTGTAAAAATGAATCCCCTAACTAACAGGAACATGTATTGGTTTTCATGGGGATGAGATTTGATGGTTTTACCAAAGCATTTAAAAACATTATCAGCAATAATTTGCCAAGTAAATTGGAGATAATTGTCTTTCCCAAGGACACACAGAGGCAGTCAACACAAGCTGGCCTGGGCAGATACTAAACTTGCAAACCTTAGATAATAATATGTTCCACCGAGCAACCTCAGCTGACAATCTGACAAAGACAAACTGGTGTGGGAAAATACACACATCACCCAAGCTTGAAACTTGGGGTACTGTAATTATTTTGGGTGTGAATGATTACCCTACTTGAGATACATCTTGATACCAAATTTCATAAACACAGGCAAATATGGGAAAAAAATGTTGCAAATAAAAACAAGAAAACTAGGTAATTGTGACCTAGTTTTGCTCTGACTAAAGCTAGTCTTCTTCAGATGCATCCACATACAAAATTTCATGACCATTGGTGAAATAGGGTTTAAGAATTTTAGCAAACTAAGTGATGACAAGAAAAAAGTAACTGAAACATAAATTAGGTCACATTGCCCTCATTTTAGCATGGTTCATTTACTTCCCTTGACATGCATCTAGATATTACATAAGTGAAATGGTGCGCAAAATATTAGTGACATAACAAACAGATAAATGAATATAATAAAACATGGTATTTGTGAAAAGCAATGATTTCTAATAAACCAAACAACAATAACATTCGCATGTGGTGGAGAAATTGATTCATGATTGAATGAATAGAGGCAGGCCCAATATTTTTAAGCAGATCTAAAAAGAAAAAGTATGCATTACACAAAAATAAGATTTGGGTAAATATTGGTAATCATTTGAGGCTGGAATACTTTGAAGGGCAAACTTGGGCTGAAGAAAAACCCAGCTGTTGCGGATTTCCATGTTAATTGGCAAGCATATGACAGGGGCTTGCAAACAATAATATATGTCATTATGTCTTTGAAGAAAAAATACTTGTAAATGCAAGGCTAGGTAATGCATCATATCAAACACAAAATGTGAATCACCTACCATACCCATCATATCAAACACAAAATGTGAATCACCTACCATACCCATCATATCAAACACAAAATGTGAATCACCTACCATACCCATCATATCAAACACAAAATGTGAATCACCTATCATACCCGACATACCATGATACTGGCTTTTTAAATACTAGGAAACCTTCAAGCACAAAAACTAAGAACAATACAATTTAAAAATAACTTTCAATACGCTGGTAAAGTTCTGTAGAACAAGCTTCCATTATATGTAAAATTTGCTGAAAGTGTCAGAATATTTAAGAAGATATCATGAGCATGTATGTGTTTCTCACAGAATTGAGTAGATTGTTATTAAACATGTGTAAATATATAGTAATTATTGCTATCTTTTATATAATGCACACTGTTATACTCTCCTTAAGATACTAACGAGTCACCCTCTAATTAATAATAATCAATAGTAGTAATGGTGGCCATATTTAATAGCCAAGCAACTTTCTTTGTACAAAGGCCTTCTTGCCATGATACTCTATAATTTGGTCAAATTCTCTTGAGCTATTTGAACGTTGATATTTTTTAGTAATGGTGACTATATTTAATAGCAAATTGGCATCATTTGTACAAATATGAATATTGTTTGTGCCAAAATATTATGCTATCTCTTAAGTTTGGTAAAATTCTGCATTTGAGAACAAGTTGTTTGAACGGTTTTCTATTTTTGCAATTTTAACAAAGACCAAAGGCTTTCATAAAAAAAAAAAAAAAAAAACTTTCTGCAAAGATTGGGTGAAATTTGTTAAGTGGATTGTAACATCAAATTATATGTGCATAGGATAGGACATTAAACAACATACAAGTAGATTACATAAAGGGAAACAACTCCCCAAATACTATTTAACAGAAGACTGAATCACTTAATACTCCTGTAATAAATGGTTAGAGTAACAATGAACATAAACTAATATAAACTATAAAAATTAAATAAGGAAAAATGTATTTTAAATGTTGTATATCTTTCCAAAAATTATGGCAAATAATTTGCAGTATTCTGCTTGTAGTGAAGGAGCTGTTCATTACTGACTATACAGAATGAATTTGTAACAATAATTTTCTGCATCAGATCAGCAAAATAACAACTAAGGGAAAAAAACAAGTTCTGTGGTATAAAGTGTTGAAATTAGCATAAAATAACCAAAATATGTCATGAATTGTTTTGTGATTATACAATTAATGACTGTAACCACTTTCACAGATTCTATAATTTCTATGTTAAAATGATACATCATCTCAGAACAGTGAATAGGGAACAAGTATTTATCTGCTTGGGATTCACCTCCCCTGATTGTAACTGGTCTATTTCCAGTTACTAACTGAAGGTACATTTTTTTGACCAATCAAGATGGAATCTACAAAGATTTAAACTTTTAATCCCTTACTGGCCATATAACACAACTGCCAATGATGGTATGTTGGCTATATAACACAAATGCCATTAGCGAAACTGGTTAGAGCATCGTACAAAAGACTTGTAAAAATGATACAGGCAGCTGCCTCAGTTGGTGCTCACTATTAAGAGGTTAGCATTAGGACTGGTCATCCTGGTGCCAGTATAATGTGACTTGATGGAACTGGATGCCACATGTCTGCAGCATGATGCCCCAGTGAAATGTTCTGTCTGTCATGAACACCACACACTCTAAGCTAATGATAAAAACACCTGGGATACATAAAAGTTTAAGATGCTCATAACATCTGCACACCCTGGTAAACTAACATGTACCAAATTTGTTATCTCACAAATCTGTTAAGGCATTGGCTCAAATTTCATCATTAGGGTGCACTTCTAATGCTTTACTGTAATTGGCTTTGCAAGTGATTATTTACAAACTGCAGCACACTAGTTCATGCAGTTACCTCCCTTTAGCCAACAAAAATCCTGACAAACAACATTTTAACTCTGAAGCAGAGGTTGTCAGCCATTTTGTTTTACCTACTTACATATAACCAATCATCATGTGACTTAATTGCACCCCATTTGTAAGTAACATGATCTGGTTATGACCTGTCACGATTTTACATACTGCCTGAATAACTTTTAATGAACATACTGCATTTTATATCTCAATAACTGAGCAATCATATTTCTAACAATTTGCAATCATATTTCTAACAATTTGATGAGTTTATAAGTCTAACTGACACCTTGACAACTAACATTAAAAAAAAATAATATGAGAAAGTGACATAAAACACAAACCCTAATCTAGAACAGTTGAGATCAACACAGAGTACATTCAACACAAGTCATTGAAATTTGAAATTTAAAACTCTGGTCACTATGACTACTCAATTAAATGCAACAATATATAATATTTATAAAAAAAAACTTTATTACAGTGTGGCAAATGTGAATACTTATATTGCTGAAATTTGTAAAAGTAAAATGTAGGCTTTTGCAGGGCTAAAATTAATTTTTATAATGTAATACTAACTAGCTGATATTGCATAGCTGTACTTTTCTGGGAGGAAAACCCCCCAAACATACGACACAATTTCATCCTGCCATTTCAGTGAACCAGAAGATTCCAGAACACTGAATCACCTCTATGACACTCCACACATTCTTGCCCATGCATCTTTTGGAAGAAGCAGCCTCAATAGAGGGATCATATCAGTGCAGGGTGGGTAATTATTTCATCATTAAAATTAGTTCTACACCACACCCCAAAAAACTATATTATGTACTGTATACTATACATATTGCAACCACATTTCTGAATTTGTCAGTTTTGGTGGGTGACAAATAGGTGGGCAAATATTGAGGGAAAATATCTCAAAGGAAGCTTCACCAAGAGATTCATTGGGGGTTTATTAAAAGACAACAAGACACAGGAAAGATTCCATTTTGGCATTAGAGAGCACGACACTGGTCTTTGCAAATCAAAATACATGTACCTGATTAGATCTGCTAAGTGAGAATCTGTCCAAATGACCAGACTTTTTGAAAATTTGAGCATTGGAAAGGGCTTATCAATAGCCCTTAATAGCAGAAACCAAGCTCTTCAAAAAGAAGAGAAGGAAATCACCTACTACACTCACAGTGACCGCTAGAACTTACACATTTTCTACTACACCAGACATCAAACACCTTAGACATTGATCTTCTCCTGGACTGAATGATGTAGTAACCTCCAATCTGGTGGAAGCACCCCAAAGGCCTAAGAACATTGCCTTAATTTCCAAATTGTTCATGTGGAGGGAAGAGTTGTTCCAGGACCATGAAGAATCGGTCCTTCCAACTCTATAATGAACCTGAATCTGATGCAACTGCAAACAGGTAGGAATGGGTTGGGGGTGCATGGGGACACCAGCCAGAAACTGGTTCCGATTTGTCCACAAAATTAAATGAAGGTAGAAATTCCAACCTAGTTAAAACAGAGTTTTCAAGAGGTCCCTGCATGATTTCTATGCCACCAAAAGGATAAACTGCCTTGCTTGGGGGAATCAGACACACTGGAGTTCAAGGTTCCCAACAGGGCAAAAAATATATTGATAACATTTTACACTAATATAGTGTATAATAATTTCAACACGAAGTCACCTTACTTTGGTATTTTCACAAGTTTAAAAGCAAAATTGGAAGCAACAACAACTAGGCCTAATGATAGCTAGGGACAACAAAATTGTCAGAAAAATTACAATCGTTGTCGATTGCTAATAATAATGTAAAAATTAAATGACATCTATCCAAACTAATATTGAAAAAAAAACTGTGTTTAGTAACTGACCACAAGATATGTAGGTAAAAAACGTGGTATGCAACCTGACCGCCACATACAAAAATTATAAAGGTAAGGTGAATTAAATGATTCATAATGAACAACAAACTGAATAAAGACAAGTCCATAGACTTAAATACATGCAAGGATAGGAAAAATGAAACAAATACAAGACCCTTACCTGGATAAAATGTACAACCTGTATAAGGGCTAAATTAGACAAAATGACAAGCCATATACCATTACTATCAAGATAGCTTAAATTAACACAGATCAATTTAATCAGAGGTATAATCCTAATGTTTACAAAGAAAATACACACAAGAGATCTAGCAAATTCAATTCTTGATCCACAAAGTAACAGCAAATAAAGTACTTGTAGACAACATGTGGAAAGTGAAAAGAATGTGGGGCATTATACATAATTCATAGACAAGAATGTGCAGGGTGTCCCAGAGGCAATCCATTCTTCATGTTCACCCTAATTGGAAGAGAAGTTTTGTCATATGGTTGGGGTATTTTCCTCCAAGAGAAAAGTACCAGCTATGCAACAGCAACAGGTATAGTATTGCTGATGTTTAAAAAATGTTTTTGAGCTAGTTGACGGCAGATGAAAAATCTGAACATTATTCCATATGCTAAATGGCTTTTGAGTCAGTTGTCGGCAGATGATGAAAGACTCATCATTCACAGCACTATGCAATAAAAGCCAATGCAATTTTTGACTGCATTAAAGTGGAATAAACTCACTAAATTTACCCCATAATTGTGAAAGCAAGACCCTAGAATGGAAAATTATCTGCCAGTATAACCCTATCACTGGGGGGGGGAGAGCTAAGATGGCAACTGTTCCATCATGTCTTTATTGCAATGAGGTTACAGCTGTGCAAAACATATGCACACTAATGTGAAACTATTGTGACATACACATGTACCATGCAAGCATTATATACATGCATATGTCATAACATGCCATGATTTAATTTTCTGATTTACACAAAGATTGTACTGTATCCCAGGGTAAAATGTCATTATTTAATCTTTTAATGTTCACAGAGATTATATTTTTATCCCATGGTAAAATGTCTTGATTTAATTTTTGAATGCCCACTGAGATTGTATTTTTATCCCAGGATAAAATGTGATAATTTAGTTTTCTAATGTTCACAAAGATTATACTGTATCCCAGGTTAAAATGTCTTGACATGTTCAGAGATTCTATTTTTTTTTAATCCCAGGGTAAAATGTCTTGATTTAGATTTCTAATGCCCACTGAGATTATATTTTAATCCCACGGTAAAATGTCATAATTTAGTTTTCTAAATGTTCACAGAGATTATATTTTATCCCAGGGTAAAATGTCATAATTTAGTTTTCTAATGTCCACTGAGATTATATTTTATTGTAGGGTATAATGTTAGTGGTCATTTTTAATGCTTAGCACACACAAAAATTATGAAATCATTTGATTTAGAGCCCTTGCAACCTACAAAAATATAGTTCTTTTCTATTACATGTATAGCTGTCACACAGCGTCAACATTTGACCAAATAGATAACACAAATCTGTGTATTGCTCCAACCAATTAACCCTCAGTAGGCCCTTGCAGCCTACATATATATTAAGTTCTTTTACAACATTGCTGTCAACATGTCACCAAATAGATAAGACAAATCTGGAGCCCAATTCAGGACACAAATATCTACCCCACAATTACATTGAGCTGTATCAGACTATCATGGCTTTATTGGAATGAGGCACATTGTCAGGACAAAATATGGCAAAAATCAGTCTGATCTTGTCAAAAAAGTATTGGGCTAAAACTAATGTGCATTACACACACATCTTTCTAGTTCAATAAAATGGTGTGTGTGTGTGTGTGTGTGTGTGTGTGTGTGTGTGTGTGTGTGTGTTAGTACATTCAAAGGAAAGGTTTTGATTAAGTGTTACCTATAGGTTTAATGCAATACATGTATACCCCAAATTGTTTTGTTTTTATTCTAAAAGAAAAGTTATGCTTTAGTTCTGGAATTATATGTAACAATTGCATTAAAGTACTTATCATTATGGGTATAAAATGAAATGCCAATGAGTATGAGTATCAAAATGAAATGCCAATGAGTATCAAAATGAAATGCCAATGAGTATCAAAATGAAATGCCAATGAGTATCAAAATGAAATGCCAATGAGTATCAAAATGAAATGCCAATGATTATGTGTATCAAAATGAAATGCCAATGATTATGTGTATCAAAATGAAATGCCAATGATTATGGGTATTTAATGAAATTCCATTGATTATGGGTATTAACTGAAATGCCAATGATTATGTGTATCAAAATGAAATGCCAATGAGTATCAAAATGAAATGCCAATGAGTATCAAAATGAAATGCCAATGAGTATCAAAATGAAATGCCAATGATTATGTGTATCAAAATGAAATGCCAATGATTATGTGTATCAAAATGAAATGCCAATGATTATGGGTATTTAATGAAATTCCATTGATTATGGGTATTAACTGAAATGCCAATGATTATGTGTATCAAAATGAAATGCCAATGAGTATCAAAATGAAATGCCAATGAGTATCAAAATGAAATGCCAATGAGTATCAAAATGAAATGCCAATGAGTATCAAAATGAAATGCCAATGATTATGTGTATCAAAATGAAATGCCAATGATTATGTGTATCAAAATGAAATGCCAATGATTATGGGTATTTAATGAAATTCCATTGATTATGGGTATTAACTGAAATGCCAATGATTATGTGTATCAAAATGAAATGCCAATGAGTATCAAAATGAAATGCCAATGAGTATCAAAATGAAATGCCAATGATTATGTGTATCAAAATGAAATGCCAATGAGTATCAAAATAAAATGCCAATGAGTATCAAAATGAAATGCCAATGATTATGTGTATCAAAATGAAATGCCAATGATTATGTCTATCAAAATGAAATGCCAATGATTATGTGTATCAAAATGAAATGCCAATGATTATGGGTATTCAATGAAATTCCATTTATTATGGGTATTAACTGAAATGCCAATGATTATGGGTATTAAATGAAATGCCAATGATTATGGGCATTAAATGAAATGTCAATGATTGTGGGTATAAAATGAAATGTCAATGATTATGGGTATTAAATGAAATTCCAATGATTATGGGCATTAAATGAAATGCCAATGATTATGGGTATTAACTGAAATGCCAATGATTATGGGTATTAAATTAAATGCCAATGATTATGGGTATTTAATGAAATTCCATTGATTATGGGTATTAAATGAAATGCCAATGACTATGGGCATTAAATGAAATGTCAATGATTATGGGTATTAAATGAAATTCCAATGATTATGGGCATTAAAAGGAAATGCCAATTATTATGGGTATTAAATGAAATTACAATGATTATGGGCATTAAAATGAAAAGCCAATGATTATGGGTTATAAATGAAATGCAAATGATTATGGGTATTAAATAAAATGCCAATGATTATGGGTATTAAATAAAATGCCAAAGATTATGGGCATTAAATGAATGCCAATGATTATGGGGTATTAAATGAAATGTCAATGATTATGGGCATCAAAATGAAACTCCAATGAATATGGGCATTAAATGAAATTCCAATGATTATGGGTATTAAATGAAATGCCAATGATTATGGGTATTAAATGAAATGCAATGATTATGGGTATCAAAATTAAACTCCAATTAATATGGGCATTAAATGAAATTCCAATGATTATGGGTATCAAAATGAAATTCCATTGATTATAGGTATACAAATGAAATTCCACTGATTTCAAATTAACATTATAGGCATTAAACTGAAATTCCTTATATTTTATTTTTTAAATCATTGAATTAGATCATCCAGACTGAATTGGAACCTATCTACCTGGCCACAACTGTATGAGATTTATGCAGGTCTTTGAAAATCCAACAGTTTGGAAAGCCTAGACTTTTGAAACAGAACAGTTTGTGTCATATTAGTGAAACTAGACTGTAACCTTTGGCGTAGATTATGACTACTAACTACTGGGGTAGACTTATAAAATCATCAGTTTATAAGTCTTGTATCGACTTCAACAATCTGGTGTTAATATGGAAGGTGGAATAATCTGATATAGAGCAAAAACATCAGAATCTACTCCCCACACATTCCCATTTCATCCTTCTACACCTCACACATTCCTATTTCATCAATCTACACCTCACACATTCCTATTTCATCAATCTACACCCACACATTCCCATTTCATCAATCTACATCCACACATTCCCATTTCATCAATCTACTCCCCATACATTCCCATTTCATCCTTCTACACCTCACACATTCCCATTTCATCCTTCTACACCTCTCACATTCCCATTCATCAATCTACACCCACACATTCCCATTTCATCAATCTAATCCCCACACATTCCCACTTCATCAATCTGCACCCTACACATTCCCATTTCATCAAACTACACATCACACATTCCCATTTCATCAATCTACTCCCCACATATTCCCATTTCATCAATCTACTCCCCACACATTCCCACTTCATCAATCTGCACCCTACACATTCCCATTTCATCAATCACACATTCCCATTTCATCAATTTACTCCCCACATATTCCCATTTCATTAATCTACTCCCCACACATTCCCATTTCATCAATCTACACCACACACATTCCCATTTCATCAATCTACTCCCCACATATTCCCATTTCATCAATCTACTCCCCACACATTCCCATTTCATCAATCAACACATCACACATTCCTATTTCATCAATCAACACATCACACATTCCCATTTCATCAGTCTACTCCCCACACATTCCCATTTCATCAATCTGCACCCTACACATTCCCATTGTATCAATATACTCCCCAACCATTCCCATTTTATCAAATCCTCCAGATTAAACTTATTTGATCCCCCCCCCTGCCTTGCAACCTTTGTACTTGTTAGTGAGTTAGCTCTCTTTTAATAGCAATTGCTTAGGATAGGCTGATACAAATAGTCAGCTTCCTGATGAGTTAGGCCTGACTGTGTTCCATAGGAATAGGTGTAGGAGAAAACTATGGTTACAAGTAAAATATCATAACTAAAATTCATGGTCTACTGCTGCATCTTGCATGCAGGAAGAGTAATAAATGAATACACACAGAAACCTTGACTAATACACCGTAGGTCTACACTGCTAAGTTTTGAATGCAGGAAGAATAAACACACAGAAACCTTGACTAATACACCGTAGGTCTACACTGCTAAGTTTTGAATGCAGGAAGAATAAACACACAGAAACCTTGACTAATACAATGTGGGCCTATACTGTCACATCTTGCATACAAGAATTATGCAGGAAAACAGAAACCATGATTGATACACTGTATATCTACTACAGTGTATCCCTGCAGGAAGATGATTGCAGCAATGCACACGGAAACCATTGATTAATACAATGTAGGTCAACAGCAGTGTCTGCATGTCAGAAGATAAATGCAGACCTTTCTGAAACATTGATTAACACGCTACCCAACTATCAGCACAATCAAATCCTAATTTTATATATATTGTTTTACCCATCTATCAGCACAATCAAATTCTAATTTTATATATTGTTTTACCCATCCATCAGCACAATCAAATCCTAATTTTATATATTGTTTTACCCATCCATCAGCACAATCAAATTCTAATTTTATATATTGTTTTACCCATCTATCAGCACAATCAAATCCTAATTTTATATATTGTTTTACCCATCCATCAGCACAATCAAATTCTAATTTTATATATTTTTCTACCCATCTATCAGCACAATCAAATCCTAATTTTACATATTTTTCTACCCATCTATCAGTACAATCAAATCTTAATTTTGTATATTGTTTTACCCATCCATCAGCACAATCAAATTCTAATTTTATATATTTTTCTACCCATCTATCAGTACAATCAAATCCTAATTTTACATATTTTTCTACCCATCTATCAGTACAATCAAATCTTAATTTTGTATATTGTTTTACCCATCCATCAGCACAATCAAATTCTAATTTTATATATTGTTTTACCCATCCATCAGCACAATCAAATTCTAATTTTATATATTGTTCTACCCATCTATCGGCACAATCAAATCCTAATTTTATATATTGTTTTACCCATCTATCGGCACAATCAAATCCTAATTTTATATATTGTTCTACCCATCTATCGACGCAATCAAAGTCCTAATGGTACATATTTTTAGACCCATCTATCAGCACAATCAAATCCCTATGGAACATTATTTTTCTACCCATCTATTGACACAATCAAATCCTAATGGGACATATTTGTCTACCCATCTATGAGCACAATCAAATCCTAAAGCTTCAATATATTTAACTATTTCAAAATCCCATTTAAGGGGAGCTAAAATGTATGCTTATTTTGGATTAAACTGAAGCACAATTATGACTAATATATATTAAAAAGAAACTCTTTTTGAAAAGCAATGACTTCCATAAAATGAAAATTTTAAATGGTGTATACAGTCCAACACTGCGACTAACTTGTACAGCCTAACACTGAGACTAACTAGCACATACAACCCAACACTGAGACTAACTAGCACATACAACCCAACACTGAAACTAAATAGCATATATATCCCATCCAATGTTCCCTATAAGCTGCGCATGCGTGTGCATGCACAGCTGCTCAGGCATCCCTGTGCTGCTGAACTGTCAATCCAACATCAAATTTTCCTCAATAGAACGTTAAATTTTGCTCGTCTCCATAATGCTTGCTCAATGCAGCGAGCATTGAGCACACATCTACCATTCGCTTAGAGGGAACGATGATCCCATCTGAGACTAACTAGCACATACAACCCAACACTGACACTAAATAGCATATACAGCCTACCACTGACAGTAATTAGTTTATTCAGCCCAGCATTGACTAATTAGCTTACACACAGCCCATCAATGAAACTGAAGCATATAAATCATACACAAAAACCATGGTCTCTCAAAACAAGTTGTCTCTCATGACAGATAATAACTTTATGCAATGAATGAACCTGTGCGCTGAGATTCTTGTTTCAAGACAGGTGGTTGGTATTTCAAGACAGGTGGTTGTATATGCACTATTACTTCTCAGCTCTGCTCTAAACACTTAACTTCATATATAGTACAGTATCAAGCTGTGACATTTATCATTTGTGCAACTTGAACTTCCGCAAATTATGTAACAGTTTTAGTTAATGACTCCATTCCCTCATCTTAAACTGCTTGTACAGGATACAGTTAGCTGTACTTTTAATACGACTTGTTTGGGAAAATAGGAATGATTTTAAGTTTGAATTCCAACACACCAATGTTCCCTAACATTTCTCTCTTATAATCAACTGCATCTAATTAGTATTATCCGATCTGTATACATTTCAACTCTCATTTTATGTAACCTCCTTACAAAAAAGCCAAATCTGACTTCACTCCATGACTGGTAAGTGAAAATACTTCAATACCGTATACGAGGTAATAACCATGCCCAACTTTCTTTCCACCCAAAACATTCTTTAATGACTTGTGTAGGAAAGAGCTTCTAAAACCTGTCTACATCATCATTTTCTTGAAACATGACTTTCCATTTCTGATGTTGACTTAGTTTTGTGGGTTTATTGCAATTTTTCCACATACAGTATATGTTAGGCTGTACATGACAAGTATATATGGTAGAAGAAAAACCTTTTAAGACTGTTCAAAGAACCACAGACCCACAAGAAGCTATTGGCAAGCTTTCTCACAGATTTACACTGGTCAAGTTCAGTCTTAAAGGCCATAGATGATAAAAATGTTAAAATTAAAATTAAAAAAACGTTGAAAAACGCATTTTTTTCTCAACAAATAAAAAAAAAACGTTCCAGTAGTTTTTAAGCAATACAAAAATCAATATTTTACTTATTTACATGCTACATACCAGTTTTAAAGTTTCAGTGATACAAATATGGAAAAAATATTAAAAGTTTTAAACCGTAGTCCAGATAACATTGAATTTTTTTTTCACTCACTTTCGTTATTACCATCTGACTGATCTGACTACTCTATGGTTTCTTCCATATAATTTATATTGTCCAGCTTTTCGCAAACACAAAAGAATAAAAAGCCTAAAAAAAAACACGTTTTTCACGGTAAAATAAAAAACAAAAAGTTTTTATCATCTATGTTAAAGGCAAATGGACCAAGGTGAGATGTGTGAGTGATCTATAAAGAAGAATGGCTAAGACCAGTCAGTCACCTGGAACCCTGGTTGTCTGATGTCTCATTACCACCTAATTTTAAGAATTATGAACATGGTCTCAAATCAATTATAAAACATACTTTCTCCAGCACAACCATATTGGGAGAGAGACAATGCACCTTCAACAAGGGAGAACTCATAGCAAAATCAACAAGAGGTTAACAAGTGTGATGGTACAGACAAAATAGGAATAACTTTACTAGTACATGTACCATGGTTGAGACAAAATAGGAATAACTTTACTAGTACATGTACCATGGTTGAGACAAAATAGGAATAACTTTACTAGTACCATGGTACAAACCACATTACAAGAATAACATTAAAGGCACAATGTAAATACAACACAGAATGACTTACAATGCACCATGGTACTGACAACATAGAAATAACTTTACTAGCAGACAACATAGGAATAACTTTATTAGACCAAGGTAGAGACAACATATGACTAACTTTAATAGCACAATGGTAGAGTAGTCAACACAGCAATAACTTACTAGCACTATGGTACAAATATAGGAATAACTTAATAGTACCAATGGTACAGACATGTTAATCATTTTTAAACCACCATGGTACAGACAACATATGTCAATAACTTTACAAGCACCATGGTACAGACAACATAGAAATAACTTTATTAGCACCATGGTACAGACAACAAAGAAATAGCTTTATTAGCACCATGGTACAGACAACATAAAAATAACTTTACTAGCATTATGGTAGAAACATAAAAATAACTTTACTAGCACTATAATACAGACATAGAAATAACATAATAGCACCATGGTAGAGACAACATAGAAATAACTTTACTAGCAGTATGGTACATAGAAATAACTTAATAGCACCATGGTAGAGACAACATAGAAATAACTTTACTAGCACTATGGTACATAGAAATAACTTAATAGCACCATGGTAGAGACAACATAGAAATAACTTTACTAGCACTATGGTACATAGAAATAACTTAATAGCACCATGGTAGAGACAACACAGAAACAACGTAATAGCACCATAGTAGAGACAACATAGAAATAACTTACTAGCACCATGGTAGCGACAATATAAGAATAACATAATAGCACCTTGGTAGAGACAACATAGAAATAATTTTACGAGCAATATAGTACAGACATAGAAATAACTTAATATCACCATGGTAGAGACAACATGAAATAACTTAATAGCACTATGGTAGAGACAACATAAGAATAACTTAATAGCACCATGGTACAGACAACATAGGAATAACATAATAGCACCATGGTAGGGACAACATAGAAATAACTTTACAGACAAATACCAATATGACTCAGCAAATCATGACATTATAAGTTGACATCAAATAAGTAAAGGACATTCAATGTTTCAAAATCATACTGCCATTTTTATACAGTAACATCAGGAAATAATATTACAATAAAACAAGCCTAACTTTTGCACACAATTACAAGATATTTCCTTTGAAATTGTTGAGATTGCCCAATTCTGATATTAAGGAGAAATGAGTTTCATCAATAGCACCTGAATACTGAAAACTGCATATGAATTGTTTAGTATGTGATCTAGTAATTTTCAGATTGCCCTCCATTTATTATTGGACTGTCAGAAATATGTAACTTAGCACAGAACTGACAGAAATGTAACTGTAATGTGACCAGTTAGGTCAAACTGCTTTTACTGTTCCAAACAGTTACCAGCTTTCTGATGGCTCCAAAGGACAAAACAAAGGAATCATAAAAAGCCATCAAACAATTTGCGTGATTTATAGCTAACCACCATAAGATACAATGACACCATTATCCCATTAATTGGAACTGAACAACAAATGAAACAATCAATATCAGTCCCAACTTTCTTGTCACCCCAAGTAATAATCAACTATCAGTCCTCACTGTTCTTATCACCCCCAATAATAATCACCTATGTATGCTTGCCATGAATGAAAAAAGTGCTTATTCATAAACACAAATCCCACTGCAACAGGAGCACATTTGTGGCATCAAACAATATACAGACTTGTATGGAAGAAAATACAGGTGTCAATAAAACATGAAAAGTAGTCACAGTGACCTATCTGATTTTCCTATTGAGACACTTACCAATTTTGATGTGTTTATGTGAAGTAAGATCAAAGAAGCTTTTTTTTGTATATGATCTACAGGGCAGTTTTCATGACAGTGAGTTAATCAAGGTCTAAGGTATAACAACAAAACAGATGTCAATACAAATGTCACACCAACCGGAAAATTTCATCACAGTAACTAATTTAGTTTTGGTTGAGGTACTATCCCAGAGTTGCATCCGCATAAAACTTTCATGGCCAATCATTTGAGAAAGCTTTAAAAATGTACATTTGTAAGTCTAATATAACCCACCCACCCCCATATAGCTAGTTATGTTTCTGCTCAATTCACAGAAAATTTAGGTTTGCAAAATTTTGTGATTTAATATCAGCTACTGGGCTACATAGGCATTGCCTACAGTACTCAGACATCAATACTGTACTTGTGAATATTTTATTTTTTTATATTTTAGGTGACATTTTTCTTGTAGGTGTAAAAGCAAAATTCTTACTTCGTGATGTATCATTAATATCATAAGCTACTAACTATGTTTAGAAATTTATTGATTTGATGGATCAAAGTTTTTTAAAAATTCTTTTCTCATAAATGTTCATTTTTATATTTTTTGATTGATTAACTTTGACAGCATTCCTAACCAAGTTCTGCAATGTGTAACTGTGGAAAAGATTCTGAAAGCAGAGCCCCTGAGTGGCCGAGTGGTCTAAAACACTCTCCGTTACAGATCACTGTCATCTCACCTCCGTCTGTGTGGGTTCAAGTCTCAGATTTGGCCAATGTAGGTAAGTGAGAAAGCTTGCCAGTAGCTTCTCGTGGGTTGGTGATTCTTTCCGAGGGTTTTCCTGGGTTCTTCCTCCACCGTTAATACTGGCCACCATGTAAAGCCTATCGTGCGCTGAAAAATGGCATTAATCTCTACAACAGCAACATTCTTAAATCATTCCTAAATAACCATGTTCTGCATTGTGCTACTGTGAAATAATGTGCAACTTCTAATGAAAGTATGCAAATCTATCAAAAATTTAAAAAAGGTTACACCACCATGCTCCCACTAAATTATTAACATGCTTCAACAAGTCATGACCTTTTTGTAAAGTACTGACATCAGTTGAATGAGTTAAATATGTTAGCACTACATAACTATTCTGATAAACACTGCAGTACACAGATATTAAACTACCTAGGTATATTTTTGATAAATACAATGGGTACCTATAAGGATATATACCTACAACACATATCATGTTACCAGACATTTGTATACACTTCTTACCAAGTTTTAAATTGGGCCATTTTAACTAGGTCACCGTCTCTTAACCACATCTTTTGTCACCATCAGATATTCCCTTTGAAAGTACAAAGTGCAAATATATTGAATAAGCTAGGAAGCTTTTAATCCCTGCTACACTTTCACACAAATATAAAATGTATTTTTAATTAAGCTGTCTTTGGACTTATGCATAGTAATGAAGTGACAGACCATACAAAATAATTCAACGATTCTAAACCAGGAAAATATTATATTTCTCTCCATCTGTTTAAATAAAACAAAATTGTATTCTGAAATAGTCTATCATAGCTTCTATGCTGCCAAGAGAACAGTTTTCTCCAGGATATATGATTGAACAAATGTGTACTAAACTGAAAGTGTCCACCTTAAAATGAACAAGAGTGTTGAGACCATGAAGCTGATTTACCATGAGCATAAAAAAGCACATAACATCCAATGTTATATATTTCTATTTTTTAAAACTCCTGGTACATGACTTTATCTAATTTTTATAACTCTTATTCATGACTGTAACGTGTACAAAACTTGTTTAATTAAATTTGGCCTACATGACATGAGTCTGTAAAGTGTTAACTATTGCATAGGATATAAAAATAGATGATTACATAAATGTTGACAATTATCAATGATAATCCTAATAATAAGACTTAAATGGTGCCTATGGTATAGTTTTTCAGTGACTGATGGGATATCAATATTTCAAAATAATTCTGTAGTTTCCCATTAGTTGTGCAAGGACACATGAATATGCTTAATTTGATGCATCCATCCAGTGCTAACATTTCGGCTGCTACATGCGTTTTTTGTATTCATTGGCAATGTTTCTTATATTACATGCAGTTTTAGGTATTCATTGTTAAGATTTCAAGATTTCTGCTGTTACAAACTTAGTGACCTAATCATGTTTTGTATCTAATATGTTTTCAGCATGTTTTTATGTTTTCCAATTTCATTGTTTTGTCATTTGTTGTTCTGTAATGTAGTCATATCATTATTGATGGTGTAAAGCGCTTAGAGCTTCGAAAGATTAGGCGCTATACAAAGTCCTCATTATTATTATTATTATTACATGTAGTTTTTGGTATGGTAATGTCTGCTGTTAACATACAGTTTTTGGTATGGTAATGTCTGCTGTTACATACAGTTTTTGGTATGGTAATGTCTGCCGTTACATGCAGTTTTGGGTATGGTAATGTTTGCTGTTACATACAAGTTTTTGGTATCCAGTGGTAATGTCTCCGCTTTTACATGTAATTCTAATGTATACCATATACTGCCTGTGTCATAATACATGATTGTAGCCACTGTGTCATAACACATGATTGTAGCCACTGTGTCATAACACATGCCAATAATGAAAATAAACAACAATAACTTTGATCTTAATTCATAAAAAGTTATTTAATTACACATGGGTAAATTCCCCTTCTGTGCAAAAATCCTCTGGAAATCACTGAATACATGCTGCTGATTACAGTGCACATAAACAGAAACGTTGACCAACTTCCAGGACAACAAGGTAAGTACTGGCACCTGGCCAAGTGAGAGGCTTGGTAGCTGGATGCCATTCCTTAAAGGTCACATAAATAATGAGAGCAGACTGATTTAAAACCATTTAATATAAAATGAAAAGATATTACCGACTGAGCATGAAATGTTCTTTATACATATCACATACCCCAAATCAATACGATTGGCCTATAAATAGAGAACCTTTCTGCTTGATTTCCAATATCAAAGAATACACCAGACAAAATCATGAATGATGTTAGTAAATAGCATATGACTGAATGGTATGATCAAGCTACCATTCATATCAAGTTAAAAATGCAAACGGATTTTAAATTTTCCTTTTTAATCAAAATTGAAACTTTACTTTTAGTAAAGAAAAAGACATTAAATCTATTAAATATACATGTAGTACCATCAAAAAAACGTTTAGCACCATTTATAAGATATACATGTAGTACCATCTATAAGATATACATGTACATGCAGTACCATCTATAATATATACATGTAGTACCATCTCTAATATATGCATGTAGTACCATTTATAAGATATACATGTAGTACCATCTATAAACTATACATGTAGTACCATTGATAAGATATACAATGTACATGTAGTATCATTTATAAGATACACTTGTAGTACCATCTATAAGATATACATGTAGTACCATTTATAATATATATATATATATATATATTTGCCAAAATGATACATGCAAGGCCCAGCCATAATCCAAATCTTTCCCAAAAAGGATAGATGCAGGGTGTGGCAGTACATGTAATCCCAATCACTCCCCAAAATGATACATGCAGTGCCTAGCCAAAACACAGATCACTCTCCATAAAGCTCTTAAAGTGGCCAAACAATGATGTGTAAATTTGGAATCTTAATTCCTCTAATCAATAAGGTCTCATTCAGTCAATAAATTGGTGTTGATATATTTGAATAGGAAATGGACAAGGTCAGTACTTTACTGAGACTCATTCTTACAAAATGTTGATTTTCAAAATGACAAGTTAAAATGGACTCATAAAACAGATAACAACCCTAAATCTTATCACAAACATCAAAATCACTGTATTCATTCCTTCCTATTCAAATTAGATGCAATTACAAATCAAGGACCATGCATTTGAAACCATATTCAAGTATAACAAATACCAAGGCCTTGACAAAAATTTCAATCAATAATGTGTACAGTACTGTACTCCTTGTCCCTGTGTACAGTACTGTACTCCTTGTCCCTGTATACAGTACTATGCTTCTTGTCCCTGTGTACAGTGACAGAAGATATGGATGTTTGAGAAATACATTCTTATCATCTCCAGAAAATGGAATAAATGATAGACTAATTCTTATCTTTATATTTTCCAAGAGCTTCACAGGTCCAACCATATGGGGTTTTTCTTAACATTTTGAGAAGCGAGATGATTAATTTCTTGTGAAATAATGACCATATCTGAAGCTCTGCAACTTGTTGCTGATGTGAGTTTAAGGTCAATTTTTTTTTCAGTACATGATAGGCTATACTTCGCTGCCAGTTTAACTGATGGAGAAATAACCCAAGAAACCCTTGAAAGAACCACCAACCCACAAGGAAATACTGGCAAGCTTTTTCACATACCCACATTGGCAGAGCCCAAAACTCTAATAACCCATGTGGACAGAGGTGATATGGCAGTAATAGGTAAAGGAGTGTGCTTTAGACCACTCAGTCACACTGGGCCCCTGCTTTGGAACCAACAAATATAAAGTGTATGATAGTCCTCTAGTAAACAACAGTAAACATGTTTGACTGGAGATTACTAACCAGCAGGTATGCAGTCTTGACTTAAGCTTTGAGCTGAAACCTGTAGTTTCTAACTAGTATTACCATGACCTTGACCTTTAGCCCACAAAAATCAATTTCTTTCTACGCTAAGTGCAAGCCATCAACAAAGTACGGTCAATGATTTTACTCTAAAACAAAAGTTCCTTATTAAACCAATTTTCAGCTACAATGACCTTGACAACTGACCCCCAAATAAATACATCTCTTCCTTATGTGCAAACCCTCTAAAAACTTTGGTCAAGCTAATCCCGATAGAACCAAACATATCTAATTAGTTTTTCTTCTTTAATTTACACTGACACTGACATTAGACACCTAAAATCAATAGCCCTCTTTCTTATCCAAAGTGTAAGCCATTCACAACTCTAATGTAGGTACATGAACAAGAAATTCAATCCATATGCAGAAACCATTTTTCATTTTTTTCCCCCTGACTTTGACCTTTAATCCCAAATCACTTCCTTCTTCCTTACTCTATGTGCAAGACATCCATATAGTTTAGCCCAGGTCTACAAAATAGAATTAAAATTATTGTGCACAAACCATTTTCTTCTTTTAGTCACACAGACTACATTATTTGACCCACTGACCCCAAAGTCAAAGGTTTCTTTCTTACCCCAAGTACAAGCCATCAAAAGCTTAGTCTGGGTCTGTGATGAAAAACCAATGTTACTGTACAAACCCCCCCCCCCCCGTTCTTTTTCGTGACCTTCACCTTGTATATTTTGACCATTTCTTTTGCATCTCACATGCAAGCTATTATAGTTTATTTAAGATATCTATATACAAGTCAGGTTACCTTTTGCAAACAACTTTCCTTCTTTCAACCACTGCGACCTTGATATGCAACCTTTTGTGCCTGAACTTAAGTTTCTTTTCTTTCCCAATGCAAGTTATTTACAAAGTTTGGTAATTAGTAGATGATGGAGAATATGATTGACAGAAATGAAATAGTGACTAGATGAACAGACCCAAAAGACATCACTACATTATATGCTCCATCTGATGGCAGACATGTAAAAGACTATGTACAGCAGTAGCTTCAGTTTCCTGTCTAGAAACAAAGTAGATCAACTCAAGCACTGTCATTCATGGTAGTGGGCTTAACTGTGGGAAAAAATAAATACCCAGCAGGGATGCTGACAAAAGAATTACTTCAAGTGAGCGCAAAAGCATTAGAATGTTATTTATATCAACTTCAAAAGTAGCTTAAGTTTAAATTATGAAACATCTTGTACTGGTTAGGTTCATTACTTTCCCCAGAAACAGCTTCCCTGACAGAGCATTATATTCCTAACTGAAAAGGACAGAAACACTGACTGCATGTATAAAGCACACTATTCCTGGGTTTGAGAAATTCAAGAAAGGAAAAAAAAAATTGTGTGCATTAGCCAGATACAAATCAATAATTTTGCATGACTAACATACATTCATTTCTTTAACACAGACTCTGTAAAATATTACAAAACAATCCATCTTATTGTGTAACTGCATTACAATTGCTTTAAATATGACAAAACAATCCATCTTATTGTGTAACTGCTTTACAATTGCTTTCTATTTTAGGCTAGTATACAATGTGTCTAATATTCTAATGAATTTACTCTATATACATGTATGTAGTCATGTTCTAAACTTAATTAACATTTCACAAAATTACATTTTTTAAACGAGTCATAACTCAAAATCTGATGTAATGAAATGCAAGCAATCTTACTCATGCTATAGTTAAATAACCAGCTTGATTGACTTTATCAATTATGCTATAGTTAAATAACCAGCTTAACTGACTTTATCAATTATGCTATAGTTATATAACCAGCTTGATTGACTTTATCAATTATGGTAGTTAAATAACCAGCTTGACTGACTTTATCAATTATGCTATAGTTAAATAACCAGCTTGACTGACTTTATCAATTATGCTATAGTTAAATAACCAGCTTGACTGACTTTATCAATTATGCTATAGTTAAATAACCAGCTTGACAGACTTTATCAATTATGCTATAGTTAAATAACCAGCTTGACAGACTTTATCAATTATGCTATAGTTAAATAACCAGCTTGACAGACTTTATCAATTATGCTATAGTTATATAACCAGCTTGACTGACTTTATCAATTATGCTATAGTTAAATAACCAGCTTGACAGACTTTATCAATTATGCTATAGTTAAATAACCAGCTTGACAGACTTTATCAATTATGCTAAAGTTATATAACCAGCTTGAATGACTTTATCAATTATGCTATAGTTAAATAACCAGCTTGACAGACTTTATCAATTATGCTAAAGTTATATAACCAGCTTGACAGACTTTATCAATTATGCTATAGTTATATAACCAGCTTGACTGACTTTATCAATTATGCTATAGTTAAATAACCAGCTTGACTGACTTTATCAATTATGCTATAGTTAAATAACCAGCTTGACAGACTTTATCAATTATGCTATAGTTATATAACCAGCTTGATTGACTTTATCAATTATGGTAGTTAAATAACCAGCTTGACTGACTTTATCAATTATGCTATAGTTAAATAACCAGCTTGACTGACTTTATCAATTATGGTAGTTAAATAACCTGCTTGACTGACTTTATCAATTATGCTATAGTTAAATAACCAGCTTGACAGACTTTATCAATTATGCTATAGTTAAATAACCAGCTTGACAGACTTTATCAATTATGCTATAGTTAAATAACCAGCTTGACAGACTTTATCAATTATGCTATAGTTATATAACCAGCTTGACTGACTTTATCAATTATGCTATAGTTAAATAACCAGCTTGACTGACTTTATCAATTATGCTATAGTTAAATAACCAGCTTGACAGACTTTATCAATTATGCTAAAGTTATATAACCAGCTTGAATGACTTTATCAATTATGCTATAGTTAAATAACCAGCTTGACAGACTTTATCAATTATGCTAAAGTTATATAACCAGCTTGACAGACTTTATCAATTATGCTAAAGTTATATAACCAGCTTGACTGACTTTATCAATTATGCTAAAGTTATATAACCAGCTTGACAGACTTTATCAATTATGCTAAAGTTATATAACCAGCTTGACTGACTTTATCAATTATGCTAGAGTTATATAACCTGCTTGACTGACTTTATCAATTATGCTAGAGTTAAATAACCTGCTTGACTGACTTTATCAATTATGCTATAGTTATATAACCAGCTTGACTGACTTTATCAACTATGCTAGAGTTAAATAACCTGCTTGACAGACTTTATAGAGTATGCTAGAGTTAAATAACTTGCTTGACAGACTTTATCGAGTGCGCTAGAGTTAAATAACTTGCTTGACAGACTTTATCAAGTATGCTAGAGTTAAATAACTTGCTTGACTGACTTTATCAATTATGCTAAAGTTAAATAACCAGCTTGACTGACTTTATCAATTATGCTATAGTTATATAACCAGCTTGACTGACTTTATCAAGTATGCTATAGTTATATAACCAGCTTGACTGACTTTATCAAGTATGCTATAGTTATATAACCAGCTTGACTGACTTTATCAGTTATGCTATAGTCATATAACCAGCTTGACTGACTTTATCAAGTATGCTATAGTTATATAACCAGCTTGACTGACTTTATCAATTATGCTATACATGTAGTTATATAACCAGCTTGACTGACTTTATCAATTATGCTATAGTTACATAACCTGCTTGACAGACTTTATCAAGTATGGGTCCTAAATATTTTACTATATGACACCAATGACATTATCGAGTATGGGTCCTAGATATTTCACTGTAAGACATAACAGACTTTATGAAGCATGATCCTTAAATATTTCAGATATTGTTATTGAATAGTAATATCTCGTTTTCCCCAGATTTCATGCCAAAATTCTTTGGAAAGTTAAAGTATCATGCAGTGCTCTTTTCACTATAGGAAACAGGTAAGATAGTTTCCAACTAATCTCACTAATCAAAATCAATAAGCTACTTTTCAACTAATCTCATTAATCAAAATCAATAAGTTAGTTTTCAACTAATCTCACTAATCAAAATCGATAAGTTAGTTTTCAACTAATCTCATTAATCAAACTCGATAAGTTAGTTTTCAACTAATCTCACTAATCAAAATCGATAAGTTAGTTTTCAACTAATCTCACTAATCAAACTCGATAAGTTAGTTTTCAACTAATCTCACAACAGGAAATGTTAAAGTTTAACTCCGGAATGCATGCTATGCACTGAATGAAATAAAGACTGAATTGAAGTACATGTATTTTCTTTAAAGCCACCTTATGCTAAAGAGAAAAGCATCTTCAATAATCAAGTTATTAACATCAATTTACACTTAAAGATATGGTATAAATTCCAATGAATTACCAACTGATTAGTTCATAAATTGACATGACTACAAATTTAAAAGTTCATAAGACAGAATTACTTTGAAGGGACATGATACAACAGATACAAGTTCACAAGATATAATTACCTTGATGGGACCATTTAATTGATGCAAGTTCACAATACATAATTACCTTAAAGGTACCATACAATACATACAAGCTCACAAGATATGATAACCCTGATGGAACAACACAACTTGAAGGGACCATACAATTCATGAAAGTTCACAAGATATGATTACCTTGATGGAACAACACAACTTGAAGGGACCATACAATTCATGAAAGTTCACAAGATGTGATTACCTTGATGGAACAACACAACTTAAAGGGACCATACAATTCATGAAAATTCACAAGATGTAACTACTTTGAAGCAAGCAGAGATCCATTTGTATTTCTTCTTCCACTTTCAACCAAATTTATACACGCATAGAGTAACACCTTGATATGAACAAACACTGAGAAATGCAAAGTTTATAAACCACCTATTTATAAACAGTTTGTCCTGCATTTTTTGTTTCGTGCTGAAGACATTCCTTAAAGCAAAGCAAACTGAGGCTAAGAAACAAGTGGAATATGGTCTCTGATAAATGATTACAGTACTCAACCCCAGCAAGGTTTTGAACAGGTTCTGTGATATCTTCTGAGCTCTGTTCAATGTTACCCATAGCATTCATCAAGATCTACTGATCCAGGGTTTAATGTCAACACTTGCTCTGACAGCCAAAAGCCAACCACCCCATGATATGCCTCTTCTATCCCACTGCTTGTAACAGCTCCACTCAAAATGTTGTTGGCACAGGACGGACAATGATTGGCAAATACCTTTTCCAATGGTTAAAGACAAACAATATTGAATTTGGAATGGAGTTTTATGTCATTCTTTCCACCACCATTTACAGGTTGGATATTAAGGGCTACAACGGTCATATATATATAATGATATACCTGATACACAAAGTTGTTTGTACTCAAATACCATATTTGCTCCCATATGACACACCCACCTCTTAAACGTGTAGACCCAGATCTGCAGTAAAATTATGTGCAAGCACATCAGCATCTATGATGCTGCATGAAATAATGAGTACATCAGTGCATTTACTAATTACTTTAGGATTTTCACAGCAAACAAATTCTCCTAAAATTTGTGCAATGATTAGGTGGGGTTTCATTGTTCCATGTGTTGTGGGTGGAAGGACAGTTTTATATGAGAACAGTATTTATGAGTAGGACTCCCTGTGTGTTTCAACAAATGCTTGTGTGTGTGTGTGTGTGTGTGTGTGTGTGACATGACTTTGTAAAATAAATCATGTTATGACCATGACACTATGTGGTGTGATTTTTTCTTGTTCCTTTTTTTTTTTTAAACTGCATTTTTATACTTTATTCACTAATTTGATGCTGAGGAACTGGGGGATAAGTGCCTTTTCTAAAGACACTAAGGTAGTTGATCTGGGCATAAAACTCATCACCCCTGGATCATGAGCTCTACCAAATGAGTTACCATGGCCTCCTTTAGAAAGTTCACAACATATATTTCCAATGCAAACTATGTCTGATAATTTAATTTTATACAACCTTGCAAAGTGCAGTTGGTAAAATGCTTTATAACTAAATAATTAAGTCATCTCTCAGCTAAGTTGCAAAATGTCACTTGAAAAGCCATAATTATGGCAGCTGACCTAGAATTCCCACAGTAACTTATATTATCAGATTAAGCTATGTTAATATTATTTACATTTAGTGTAGATTCATGTAATCACTGGAGAAAGCACTGACAATGTGCAAATGTTCAAACATTGGCAATGTGTGAATGTTCAAACACTGGCATCTGTTAATGTTCAAACACTTGCATCTTTGAAAGTTCAAACACTGGCATTATGTGAATATATAAGCTATTAAAAGTAGAGTGCACATTACACCAATGCCATATATCTACATATGATAACTAGGCACAGGACTAAGATGGCAATTTTATGGAAGAAAAAAAATTCAAGTGGCATTAAAACAAGAATAAAAAACATGTAAGTCAATAAAAACATGTGCCAAGCAAAACACTAAAAACTACATTCTCAAAAATAAGACCAATCATTTTCTTCAGGTCTTGATCATGGTCATGACGGACCATATGCTAAAGGCTACTATTGAACAGTTATTGGAATGGAAGAACTAATGAAGATAATTTAATTATGACAGCATATGGCTTCTCTTCCTGCTGGCCCCCTCGATCCCCTCTTTGCTATTGTAAAGCAGTAGCATTTCCAAATGGGCATTGGGCAGCAAAAGCCTACATATGTCACTGATTCTACCAATATATGATAGGTGTTTCCCATAAATAAGAGATATATGTATCTCATGTGTACATTATACCTGAATATGGTGTACTGTGTCTCTCATAAACAGGAGAGGCATACTGTAATCTCGATATTGGTAATACAATCTGAGATAGTAAGAGTAGCTTCCAAATAGATTTTAGTCAATAGTTTGGTAATAAATCATTGCCTACCAAGTGGACACATTATATATATATATATATATATATATATATATATATATATATATATATACACTCTGAACAGTGAAAACTGATCAATAAATGCATCTCTCAACAATCACCTGCCAAATTCTGCAAGAATGGACATGTCTGTCCCAAATCAAGAGAATAATCTACCTGGAAATTAGCTCATGGCTTCAGTTAACAATAGGTGCATTGTATGTTTTGATTTTTGTTATATGATCAATATTCTTTTTAATGTGACTGATATAGCTGGATATCAAAACTCCAGCTCACTGAAAATTTCCCCACAAGTACTTACGGTTTTATGATATAGAATTTTGAATGTAACTTCATTTATTCAACACGGATTATACATATACTAAATACTATAACATATAATATAAAAAACCAAAAACGGTACTGATTTTACCATCAGATTACTACAATGTCAAGAAAACTGGATACCTGGAGAAAAAAAACACCATCCTTCTGGGGGTAATGTTTTCTTCATCTCTTGGTTGCAGACTTTTTAATCCAATTAAATTGGATCATACTGTAAGACATTAGCATCCCAATCTTGAAATGAATCCACCCAAGCATGCAAGATATTATATACATGTAGTAACCAATTTGTAAAGAAATTCAACCAAGCATGTAAAATATTAATATAATTACTATCTACAATATTTGTAAATATGATGATATGTATCAGTTTTGCATTTTTCATCTCTGTTGACATCTACATGCTTTACTGTCATCAACAACGAGTCCGTCAGACTTCAATTACAAAAACAGCTGGGTCCTAGGTTAAATATTTAGGGATATGGTCATCGAGTTTAGTGAATTTTCAGCTAGCTGAACACAACTCTTCTATGTGACGGTTCCTGCACTGAACAAGGAATTAATTTAAAACAGTCATGATGCTAAATAAATAGTTTGACATCAATTTCTGTATAATTTAAAAATGGACATTCATTGTCAGATTTTTTTCAAAAACTTGGACTTACAATAAGAACAAGCTGCAGACGATTTTTTTGAAAGAGATAAGTAAGAAATGGTCATGGAAGCAAGGATTACCACAGTTGAGAACTCTATCAATGGGGCTGAATTACAGGAAACATACTTCACTATTTTACCAACTAACATATAATGAAAACTACAAAAATTCTATCTATTATTATAACATCTATTATTCTTTAAATAAGATTCATATCTTGTGTCCCTCTAGACTCTCCTCTGTCTATTTACTGTGAATTCATGGTTAGGGATTCCTAACAGTACTCAAATTCACAGGAATGGGTTAGCAAGGTTATCATAAATCTATATCAGATATGGCACAACCAAGTTATCGGCAAAGATTTAGATCTGTTATGTTGTATATTAAATTTGAAATCCTCCATCCACTACCGATTAAATCCGTTTCAACTTTGCTACAATGAAGAGCACAAATACAGAGTAGAATTTCTAGCATAATCTGATTGGTCCTAATCTGATTGTTCCTCATCTTTAATAGCATAATCTGTTTGTTCCTCATCCTGAATAGCATAATCTGCTTGGTCCTCATCTTTAATAGCATAATCTGCTTGGTCCTCATCTTTAATAGCATAATCTGCTTTATCCTCAACTTTAATAGTATAATCTGCTTGATCCTCATCTTTAATAGCATAATCTGCTTTATCCTCATCTTTAATAGCATAATATGTTTGTTGCTCATCTTTAATAACCTAATCTGCTTGGTCCTCATCTTTAATAGCATAATCTGCTTGGTTCTCATCTTTAATAGCATAATCTGCTTGATCCTCATCTTTAATAGCATAGTCTGCTTTATCCTCATCTTTAATAGCATAATATGTTTGTTGCTCATCTTTAATAACCTAATCTGCTTGGTCCTCATCTTTAATAGCATAATCTGCTTGGTCCTCATCTTTAATAGCATAATCTGCTTGGTCCTCATCTTTAATAGCATAATCTGCTTGATTTTCATCTTTAATAGCATAATATACTTTTGTTTTATCTTTAGTACATTACAGTCAATGTATCTTTGTCAGAGATAAATAGCAAGTCTATAAGCAATGACTAAGTCAGTACAACAAAAAAGTAAATTTTCCACAAATTATTCTTTAGTTTTCTGTTGTTTACCAAACTTTGATTTTAGCATAAAAATTGTCATATTATAGCAACAAAAGGGTAAAATATATCAACATAATGACACAACTTCAGGTGTATCAACATCATTTAAAGGCCAGTGTTTCCCTTTACTCTCATTTGCACTTCAGAGACCCCCCACATTTTTTATTTTATCTCCGGTTTTGATACCAATGTTGTTTTTTTTACTCAGTCTAACCCCCAGTTTTGACATAAAATAGACTTTTTTGTTACTCTCAGTCTTGCATTCCTAGGGGTATACACTGTTTAAAGCGGTCCTACTGTTTCCACAGGTGGATCAGTGTTCAGTTGTTTTTCTCTCAAATTTGTGGTTTGTGGCAACTGAAAAATCTATATATATATATATATATATATTTTAAAAACTCCAAATCGGTAACGGTACACAACTCTACATATGAATTATGTTTATGTCAGTTGCATCAAAAAAGATACAAACATTATACAACCTATTGGTCATTCCAATGTAGTGAATAACAGGATTATGAGGCCATCTCCACAGCCAATTTTACTTTGACATGTGGATAATAATGACTTTATTTAATGAGGGTAACTCAATTAGCTAAAAACTAATCTATCTCAGGCCCTCGTACAAAGAAATTTATTTATTTTAGCGGCATCTCTGAAGCCACTGGATATATTGGATTTGGAAGACAGAAATAGAGAGCAATCTAATCTCAGTTGGAATGCTATTCCAGCGCAAAGTTCCAAATTATTGGAAACTTTTTTAACAATAATTCCTTATCTGGCATGCAAATTTTGTTTGATAGCCATTGATTGCAGGTAGAGAGTATTGCCAGGTATCCTATACTTGAATTGTGATTATAAATATTCAGGAGCACTATTATTGATATCACTGTAATGAATTGGTTAACTAATTTCTTATCTGATAATGTCCAATGATATCATGAACGAGTCATATCACATGATTACCATATTTGTCAAGAAGCAAGAGTTTGGCCTTGGAGTATAAATGCCAAAGTTTTACCCATACACAATTCTTTACTCAAGCTGAAAAAAGACCTCAGTACGAACTGGGAACACTGCCAAAACTTGTCCAGGATGTAATTTTACAGGTATAGAATACAGAGGCTTTTTAAACAAGCCACACAGAGATTTTAATGAGCATATCAAGTGTCATTTTAAATTAAACTTTGAATGACAAAGAATTAAAGAACAAGACTGCAAAGTTCAATAAAATCTTTATCAATAGGTTTTTCAACAAATCTGTCTGAATAACACCAAACTAAAAGCAAACCTTTAACCCATTTGAGGAAAACCATTCATTAAATCAATTAAAAATGCAGGCAATTTGGGAAACTGATATTTCAGTAATTGAGACGTTAAGTCAAATATGTATATATTCAACCAAAATAAGAGGCAATGAATATCTAACATAAGCTGTAATTATAATTGACCACTGAAACAAATAGGCAAGTTATTCTACAAGAATAAAAAAATTAGGATCCAATTGCTGATGAAAATAACAACTAAGATATCTGTGACACTTGTAACTACACTATTAATTTAGCACCTGATTAATTAACTAATTATACAGATATAGTCAGAATGGCACTCAAACTTACATCTGTAAATCCATACAAATCTATATTTAACGATTACATAACTTATTTTTTTTCATATATACAAGCAATGAAGAATTTGAATTAAATAATCAAAAAGAACCCAAGCATAGAGAAATCTGAATTAAGAACATCAGAACAATGTTAAGACAATTGGGCATTGAGGAATTGCTAATTAATATTTTTACTTTTATAAACATTATTCTGAATTATGACTTAACAGGTCACACATGCTTTACAGTAATACAAATTAGTTTCATCATGTGATTATAGCTCTGCAAAACAGTGTGATGTAGCAAAACAGTGTGATGTAGCAAAACAGTGTAATGTAGCAAAACAGTGTAATGTAGCAAATCTTGAATGTAATGTGTTGCATCAGGTGATATTTTTAGATGACAGTATAACACTAATAGAATAAGTATGGGTTTTTTCACTCAGTAAATTACATTATTAATATGACCTCTATGTTCCATCAGCAAGTGACTCTTCATAGCTCAATAAAACCATGTTGAAAAAAAAACCTCAGCAAAAGTCCATAATTTGCATATAATTGGGCCTCTTTCAAATTCATAAAGACCAAATTCCAAGTTTGTCCTGTGCATGCAACATGCAATTCAGATAGTAATAGTTTTTCCATTTACATATATAAAATGTTTGGTACATGAATATGATTGAAATTAAATTACCTTCAATAATATCAAGCTGAAGAAAAACTCAGATGTAACAAATTGCTACTGTCATATATCTAGCTATTATACCATGATTTTATAGGGACAATATGTACTGTGTAATAAGTTTTATAGGAATAACTGAATGCTTAAAACACATAGTAATAGTATACATGTTCTTACCCTAAAAAGTGTTTAAAAACAATAGTAAAAGTGTTCTTTAACTATTTGAAACTCAGCAGTAAAAGTGTTTTAACTCACTGCTTTAAATAATAGTAAAATGTTCCTTAACTGCTTAAAAACAGAAGTAAGTGTTCAACTGACTGTGTAAATACATAGTAGTAAAAGTCTTCAGCAGTAAAATTGTTCTTAAACTGCATCAAAACATTAGCAAAAGTGTTTCACTCTCTGCTTAAATAAATAGTAGTCAGTGTTGTTTGCTTGAACACACAGCAGTAAAAGTGTTCTCTGATTGCTTAAACACATAGTAGTAAAAGATTTGTATCTCTGCTTAAACACAAAGTAGTAAAAGTGTTACAGGACTGCTTAAATGCATAGTAGTAAGTGTTTAACTAACTGCTTAAATGTATAGTAGTAAAAGTGTTTAACTGACTGCTTAAACACATAGTAGTGAAAGTGTTTAACTGACTGCTTAAATGCATAGTAATAAACGTGTTTGACTGCTTAAACACATAGTAGTAAAAGTGTTACAGGACTGCTTAAATGCATAGTAGTAAAAGTGTTTAACTGACTGCTTAAAAACATAGCAATAAAAGTGTTTAACTAACTGCTTAAATGTATAGTAGTAAAAGTGTTTAACTGACTGCTTAAATGCATAGTAATAAAAGTGTTTAACTGACTGCTTAATCATAGTAGTAAAAGTGTTTAACTGACTGTTTAAATGTATAGCAGTAAAAGTGTTTAACTAACTGCTTAAATGTATAGTAGTAAAAGTGTTTAACTGACTGCTTAAACACATAGTAGTAAAAGTTTTTAACTGCTTAAATGTATAGTAGTAAAAGTGTTTAACTGACTGCTTAAACACATAGTAGTAAAAGTGTTTAACTAACTGTTTAAATGTATAGTAGTAAAAGTGTTTAACTGACTGCTTAAACACATAGTAGTGAAAGTGTTTAACTAACTGTTTAAATGTATAGTAGTAAAAGTGTTTAACTAACTGTTTAAATGTATAGTAGTAAAAGTGTTTAACTGACTGCTTAAACACATAGTAGTAAAAGTGTTTAACTAACTGTTTAAATGTATAGTAGTAAAAGTGTTTAACTAACTGTTTAAATGTATAGTAGTAAAAGTGTTTAACTAACTGTTTAAATGTATAGTAGTAAAAGTGTTTAGCTGACTGTTTAAATGTATAGTAGTAAAAGTGTTTAACTGACTGTTTAAATGTATAGTAGTAAAAGTGTTTAACTAACTGCTTAAATGTAAAGTAGTAAAAGTGTTATATGACTGCTTAAAAGTATAGTAGTAAAGTCTTCTTACCCTGAAGTTGCTGGATCTGCATCTGAATGCCCACACCCCCTCCACGGCTGCTTCCTCCATCTCTGCTGTTTCGACGACCTGATGGAAGGCCCTCCTGGGAGCTCCGTGGGGACAGGGGGCCAGAGCTGTCTAGGCTGAAGCTTCCTGACAGGGATGTCAATGAGCTGGCTGGGCTAATTCCAGGACTGCGACTCGTGCTTCCACGATCCATCTTTCTGAGCTATCAGTTCTTGATGTGCAAATGTAAGTGCACAAGTCTATATGACAATTGATTCTCAATGCTGCATCTTGGAATGTCTATTCACACACTCACACACACAACACAACACAAATTACATGGTCGTCCTGAAAGTAGACATGAGTAAACATGACAATACATAAAATACATTTTCAATTTGATCAATATTTGCTTTCTCATTATGTAACCGTATATACTGCTTAACAAGTCAAACTATAAACAAAATAGACCCTGATCTGCCTTAGCATTCGGTGTCTGCATATCAGTGTCTATGTCTTAGCATTAGGTGCCTGCAGATCAGTGTCTATGTTGTTTAATCTACTGATTACCAACCACACAGACTCTTCTTATAAGTAAATTTACACATTAATTAAAAGTGTAAAGCTAAGTTAAAATAACAATATAAAAACAATGTTAGTGTTATAAACAATGATGTCTCAGTCTGATTTGAAGAATGCATATATTTGTCTTCTACAAGTATACAGTACATATATTTGTCTTCTACATGTATAAAGTACATATATTTGTCTTCTATAAGTATACAGTACATATATTTGTCTTCTACATGTATACAGTACATATATTTGTCTTCTATATGTATAAAGTACATATATTTGTCTTCTACAAGCATACAGTACATATATTTGTCTTCCACATGTATAAAGTACATATATTTGTCTTCTACAAGCATACAGTACATATATTTGTCTTCTACATGTATAAAGTACATATATTTGTCTTCTATAAGTATACAGTACATATATTTGTCTTCTACATGTATACAGTACATATATTTGTACTTATAAAAGACGAACCTTTGTTTGACAATTGTGCATTTATCTTCAACTGAATAAATATGGATACATTATCATTATTACATTTTATCTGCTTCAAAAATCTGGTCATTAAAGTTATATTTCTAGGACTTGTACCAGGTAATTACCATGACTTTTGCTAGGTACATGCAATGACTTGTACCAGGTAATTATCATGACTTTTGCTTGGTACATGCAATGACTTGTACCAGGTAATTACCATGATTTTTGCTAGGTACATGCAATGACTTGTACCAGGTAATTAGCATGACTTTTGCTAGGTACATGCAATGACTTGTACCAGGTAATTACCATGATTTTTGCTAGGTACATGCAATGACTTGTACCAGGTAATTATCATGACTTTTGCTAGGTACATGCAATGACTTGTACCAGGTAATTACCATGACTTTTGCTAGGTACATGCAATGACTTGTACCAGGTAATTACCATGACTTTTGCTAGGTACATGCAATGACTTGTACCAGGAAATGGCTAGGAAACTACATTACTGTTGATATGTTGATTCCCTATTATTCATTGGATACCTTGTGTATATGTTAAGTCAATTCTGGGCATGTGCATTTTTTAAATATTGTCTTGTTTTTATTGTTTTTATGGTTTAACGAAATTTTTCAGCACAATATAGGCTATACATGGCGGCCCGTATTAATGGTGGAGGAAGAAACCGGACAAACCCCGGAAAGAACCACCGACCCACGAGATGCTACTGGCAAGCTTTCTCACATAACTACATTTGCCAAACCTTAGACTCGAACACATGCAGACAGAGGTGAGATGGCAGTGGTCTGTAACGGACAGCGCTTTAGACCACTCAGCCACTCGGGTAGGACTGGTAGGCGTGGTGTCAGGATAATGTGACTGGGTGGGACATCATGCTACATGTCTGTAGTATGATGCCCTAAATGCTAGACATCCCTACAAACTGCTTCACTGCAGACATCGTAGTGATATGACTGAAATTTTTTTAAAGCTACGTTAAAAATCCTAATCAAACAAAAAAAAAAATTAACAAGAAGTCACACACAAGTTTATTTTAAAACAAAAGAAAAAGTAAAAATAATGTTCTCAATTTTATTCTTTCCCTAGTATTCTGAAATTCTGCAAGCAAATATAGTTAGTACAACAGTTTACCATGACTCAATATATATAAAATAAAAAGTTTCTGAGTTTAAAAAAATAACTGCGTAATTTCAAAAACAAGATAACAATTAATTCAAGATATCTAAGATACATTACACAATTTCCTTAAGATTTTAGTCACACAATATAGCAAGGGAATTCCACTCCCTATATGAATTGATCCTTAACCAAAAACCATTAAGTTATTTACTGCCCAGTCAGAACATCATTACCCTCAATCACCCTAAGCACCAGTTTCAACATGTCTGATCAGCTCATTGTAGGGTCACACGGACATTGAAGTACTCTGATATCCTGTATGAAATACTAATGGAATTCTTATTAGATTTATTTCATCCATTTTAATCTTGGGATGGTTGTAAATCTAGTAGAACTAAGTATTCTTTAAGAGGAAGTAAAAATTTCCATTATGAAAAGATGGTTTTTATATTTGGGTAATACATGTACATGTATTTGTTAATAAAAAAAACACTCCCTTGTAATCAATATAATAATGAAGAAAAAAAAACATATATCCACATTTCTGTTAACAAGCTTAAAAAAATTAGGGGGTGGTTACGCTTTGTTAATTATGCCATATTTGCATGAACTGAACATATGGTATATATTTTCTTATATGTACTGAAAATAACCAAAATCTATCAATAGTCTAAAGTATTTTTTAATTAAATAAAAACATAGTGACTGCAGTTAAAAACATGATTGGCCAGATTAGTGGAAACACATGATTTTGGCTTTATTACATAAAGGTAATAATGTAAGATCTGTCAAATTACAAACAGCACCCTCATTAATACAGGTAGCTATTATTTAATGTTATCAATGTAATGTGAGTCAACAAATACTTGTGTAATATGAATGTTTTGTATACAAAGGTAATTGTGTAAAATTTTGTAAGCACCTATTGGTACCACAATAAAACTTTCTTGTGCCAAAGACAACAAAATTAAAAATAAGCATAAGTGGCATAATTGGGATAGCCTAAAGTGAACAGAGATAAGGTTATTACATAATGTCATAATGGCACAACCCAAAGTGAATGGAGAAATGGTTTTTATATAAAGACATAATGGTACAACCCAAGGTGAGATGGTTATTATGTAAAGACAATACCTGATGTAATGTAAATAATCCTGAAATTCTTACTGAAAGAAAGACTCAAATGTGCTGATATAAAATGACTGGAAGTCCTGTAATATTAAAACTGTCAACCCAATTTTTTAAACTTTGACTCAATGATCACAAGCAAGACTCCTTGAAAGTGACTCATGATTGAGAGGTCTGCAAGTTTTCATTGTTAAAATACATTTTCGCTTATTAGCAATTTATGACAATTATAACATCTTAGCAAAGTAGTACAATAAACAAAAACACTATTACAGAAGTAACAAGTCTATAATGCCAGTTTATATAGTGTTAAGTGCCCTCTCTACTTATCTATGGGCGTGGCTGTTTTATATAAAGCAGTGAACAGCAGTTGAAATATGGCCAAGTGCCTGGATAGCTTTGAACAAACCAACCCTTTGCACATTCCTCCTCAATAGAAATTCTCTCAGCCCTGATGGAGAGTTATTGACGATATTTGGTTTATAAAATGCGATTGAGATTTCCTTGTAATTAAGGGGACAATGAATTGAGAAATCAGTACCTCCATTAATCAGTCAACCCCTAACTATACAATTACATCTTCACTAGATTACTGGCTTTCATAAAATTAAATATTTCTACTTGAAAATACTTATACATGTACATTGGATCTGAATAGGTATTTATTATTTCATGTGCTCTGATAAGTCATTTAATTTCAATAGGTATTTATCATTTGATGTGCCCTGAATTCAATGATGAAAGTTATTCTTTATCATGCAGTGCTATTTTTTTTCCAAGGCATTTCAATTTTTTTATCTATTGATCTACCTACCGGTATATGCAAGATTAACTGAGTACAACAAAGCTAGCCATGGCAGATAAAAGTCACTCATTGGTCAGTGAAGAGTCAACAACACATATTTATAAAGAGGGAACAAAAATTAATGTTCTTCAAATCAGTTTTTCATTCATCATCTATGCTGAACAAAAATAGGTCAGAAATTTGGAACAAAGTAGGTCAATATGAAGACCTCCTCACCACTGTCAAAAAGATAAAGCTCAAATGGTATGTCCATGTCACTAGAGCCAACAGTCTATCCACAACAGTACTGCAGGGCAGCATCCAGGGTGGCAGGAGAGGTAGACAGAAAAGTGGACTGACAACATCACAGAATGGACAAGGAAAAGTTTTGCGGAGACACAGGCATTGATACATGATTAAGACAAGTGGAGGGAACTGGTCAGATGTTCAGCAGCACAGCACCTCGATGACCACACTAGGTCATGAGATTGATGATAATGATGACCCTAATACATGTACATTTTCCCATTAAGATAAGTAATATTAATGTAAAATATAATAATTTTTGTAATAATAATAATTGTAATAATAATAATAATAATAATAATGTGTTTGTACCTTTTTATTTTTTATTTAGTTTTAACAGTAACACTCTGAATCATCACTAAGATGTCTGCAGCGTGGCATTTTATACTGGTGTCAAGCACTGGACATCATACGACAGACATGCGGCATCATGTCCCAACAAGTCACATTACCCTGACACTAACACTAACCTCTTAATGACGAGCACCAAGTGAGGCAGATGCTAGTACCCATTTTATAAGTCTGTTATATGACTTAGCCGTGGTTCAAGCCTGCGACCTCCTGCATCCAAGGTGTACACTCTAATCACTTAGATCAACAGAGTGGTCCATAATAATAGCGCGAATAATAATAATAGCAATAATAATATTTCCCTTAATACAATTACCATAATTATTCATAATACTATTGTTATCATAAGGACCATACAAAGTAATTTTTATACTTATATTCTGCAATCAAGTTGTTATTGAGTTCTTTGAAAAATATTTGCTTGCAAAGAAACTCAAATAACTATATTAATAAAAAGAGACATCCATATCTTATGCATGCCAAAGTATTATACACAATATATAAAAATAGTCTGTGTGTTAATGAAATTTTCTTGTCATTCCCTGTTTTTTAAAAAATCAAACTACCTATAGAGTTGTGACATAAATATGGACTTTAATATCACCACATAATCTGCTTTTATATCACCACATAATCTGCTTTATATCACCACATAATGTGCTTTATATCACCACATAATGTGCTTTATATCACCACATAATCTGCTTTTATATCACCACATAATCTGATTTATATCACCACATAATGTGCTTTATATCACCACATAATGTGCTTTATATCACCACATAATCTGCTTTTATATCACCACATAATCTGCTTTATATCACCACATAATCTGATTTATATCACCACATAATGTGCTTTATATCATCACATAATGTGCTTTATATCACCACATAATCTGATTTATATAAACTTGGCACAGCTATTTTGCTGATTTCAATGAAAACACTTAGCACTGTACACATATCAGTCCTGGGTTCTCTGTTATAGTTATGTATTTAAAATAGCCTACTTCCTCATTTGAAATGAGGTAAAGAACAACAATCACAAGGTGAACTGTGAAATGGAAGAAGTCATATTTTTTATTAATCTGGAGTTCAACAATCAGATTTTGCCGTAAGACTGGACATTCATAATTTTACTACTTGCCATGTGATAGACCAACTTTTAAAAGGTGGATAAAGATTGTAATGTTTGGGATTTTAATTTGTTATGTAGAAAAAGGCTAATGTTGCCCATAGTATTGGTATTAAAAACCCTTTCACTCTACCACAAAGGTTATTACATGCATTTTTGCCTAAAAAATACATTTCAAGGCATCAATAGATGAAACTGTTTTCTATGTGATATTTAAAAGTATATATGATTGATATTAGGAAAACAGAACAAGATTTCTATTTGGCAGTGACTTGGTCAAGAAGGGACCCCATAATGATTGTCACCTGCCTCTCAGAGGCGTAGCTAAGGGGGGGCAGGGGGGGGTACATATGTCCCCGGGCGCCAAGGTACAGGGGCGCCAAAATGAGGCTTGCAACATTACATTATAATAAGAAAACAAGGGTAATAAATCGGTCACAAGATCGCTGGGGGGCCAATTTTATAGTTCGTCCCCGGGCGCAAAATATCATAGCTACGCCTCTGCTGCCTCTACACCCATGTTTAGTTTGATGACTTGAAATATTCCACTATATCAAAACAAGTTAAATTCTTGTTGGTAATATGAATGCCCCAAAATAAGTGTGCAGAAGTGCTCTCCAACTGTACCAATTATGTAATTACATGCCATTATGTCACAACTGACAGTATGAATTCCAGGATGACAATGCGCTAAGCCCATAAATTCATAATACATATAGTCTAACTGTACAAATGTGAAAATAAACTTAAATGTTAGCCATACCAATGCCTGGATTTAAATATCAAACATGTCTGGTAATGGTATTGACTCCAATGTAAACTGCAACATTACGTCAAATGACTCATGTCTAAACAAGACACAAAACTGGCACTTAAATCTGTGAAGGCATCACTGTCACTACAAATTATAACTGTCCTTTTTTGGCGATAGATACGAGTAACACAAACCAATTCACATCAAGATATACATTCATTTTGGTTATCTTGCTTGATCCACTTGCCATCTACAAATATTTTTATTTTAATTAAATACTACAAAATTTCACAAATTATCAACAGGTAATATAGTAGTAAATATGCATATAACATTTATTTCAAACTGATCATCGAAAGCCGCTGTGGTTGCTGACAGCTGATATATTTCGAGTATTAATTTGTAACTAGCGGCATGTTGTTGAAAAGTCAATTCTGCAACATGCTTCAACTTGCAGACAATCCTTCGTCATACAAAATTAACGTCTTACCAATATTCAGGACACAATAATGACGTTGTAATCAATGTTCTGTAAGAATTATGTGTAGATCTGCTGCAACTACCATTTACAGAAACTTTAAGAAATATGAAATATCACATAATACTGTTGTGTTAATGCGGATTGCTTCTTTGAAATCTGACACCACTCCAGCCAAGGCCAAAATATGTTATTTACTACAAAAGTATTTCGGCTGTAATCTTTATATGCATAACGGGTGAATTAAACAGTATATACAATCCTAATTAAGTTCTTATCTCATTAATTCTCCATAAAACAAAACTTTATAACGGTAAAAAGTGTACTCACCTTAGGTACGACAAACGCATAAGCGCCAAAATAATATGAATAGAAAGCTTCGGTAGTGATATTCGCTGTTAGGTATTAGGTGCTGAGCGCCCTCTTGTTGAAAAAAAAAAAAAACAGGTTCCCCAGGGGGGATAATTTGAAAGCCTGACGTCAAACCGAAAGTACATTTATGAACGATATCATGTATTGACTATGCTGAATTATGCTTATGAAATAGCAATTAATGTGTCTATACTTTCCTTTTCAATTCCAAGAACTTGCATCGAATTTAAAATTATCGTTGTTCCTTGTTTTCCTTGCGAATACATAATATTGACAGAAAAAGAGATTTTATTTTTTCTTTTAATACATATCCCGGGTTTCTTATGTCCTCACACACCTGCACACCCTAAGTGCAATGGGCATCTTGATTTGCTCTTGTCAGCACGTTCATACGTCAATACGTCATTCCTCTCATGCAAACTTGTCGGAATAGTGTTGAACCTCGTTACTCTCCCAGCACAAGCTGGTTCAAGTTGATTGAGGTACACCGTCACTATGGCAAAAGTGTCTTACGATGGTGTAATGTTTTCCTTGTCCATCCCATGAGTGTATTAAGTATTGTGTATATTATTGTATATATTTTTATTAATTATTTTTTTAGAATTTTGCTGACGGTTAATCTTTGCTTTGTTCACCAAATATGAATAAGTCTCATTAACCCACTAAGAGAATCAGACTGATAATATTTTCTATCACGAGTCAGAGCTGACCTATGATATATATTCTTTTAATTGCTGACAATTTATGATAGACAAAATCAGTGTTGCCACTCCTAGGTTTTTCCACCTAGATCTAGTTTTTTGGGGCACAATCTAGGTGTCTAGGATTTGTATGTTATAACCTAGGTTTTTTTTTAAATCGAAATCATGGTTTAATTTTTAAACAACTGTAAAATAGCTTCATCGTTTTCATTTAGTTGTTTCGAACTGTACAAATGATAAATTTTGCGCAGCTTCAAATTATATATTATTCACCTACATTTTAAGTGTTTGGACTTTGATTACGTCGGCTTTTTACTATTTTGGGCTTCTTTTACTTCTAAGCCATGACAACCGACTGGTTTGGCACTTCGGCGTGTGGCAGCCTGACAGTAGCCATTTTTATTTTAGTCAGAGAAGCGGTTCAAGCGGAGTTTGGCATTTTGGCATTTTGTAAATTGGTACTTCAAAGTATTAATCTTATTATCTTATTTCTTTTATTAACCTACTCGGTTACCCAATGTCTACTATTACTGAATCAGATTCGGACTGCGGAGATTTATGTGTGAGTGGTCCGGCGCCGAAAATAAAGGCTTACAATAACCAAACATTTAAAGATGAATGGTTGTTGGATCCAGAGCTGAAAGACTGGATTAAGCGTGACCCTAAGAACAAGTACCTGGCGTTCTGTAAAGTTTGCGATTCTAAACTCGTTAATGCTAACAGAAGCGGGTCTAATTGCGCACAAATGGATCAACAAAGCACATGAAAAACTTTGAGTCGAAGAAGAACATGACCACATTGACTACTTTTGTAAAAAAAAAAAATAATCCAGTAAAAAACTTGGACCATAAAGTTGCTGTGGCTGAAGTTTTGTTTTCAGCTTTCATGGCAGAACACAGTATGCCATTTACACATGCAGACCACCTTGTTCAATGCATGGAAGCTGTTTCCCGATAGCACCATAGCGTCACGAATGGCCATGAAGTGATCCAAGACGTCATACGTGATTCAGGAGGATATATTGTATCATCATAGTGCTGACTTAGTTTCTATCTGTCGCAATCAGCCATTTTCTGTTATTGTTGGTGAAAATATTGATATTTCAGTTTCTCAGGTTTTGGTAATTTTTAGTAAGACACTTTGACGCAAGTCAGAGTAGAATTGTCGACTCTTTGCTCGACATGACTGAAGTAGATGATGCCACAGGCCTTGGGCTATACACATCTTTCAAGACACTTTTGGAAAAGAAGGAAATTCCTGTGAAAAACATCATTGGTTTTGCAAGTGACAACTGTGTTACGATGACCGGCGCTAAAAGTGGATTCCAAACCCATTTGCTGAAAAATATTCCAAATGTTTTCCTTATGGGATGTGTGTGCCACTCCTTTGCACTATGTGCAAACCATGCAACAAACTCAGCTGCCATCGTGGTTAGAAGCATTTATAAAATTTAAAAAACGTGTGCTTTTATTTTTCGCGTAGCAGCAAGCGCAACCACAATTTCTCCTTAATACAAGAGATAGTGAAAACGGAGTCACACCAATGTTTGAAATTACGCGAAACACGATGGCTGTCTCGTGAACTGGTTATCAATCGCATTTAAGACCAATGGGATGCTCTGTTGCTTTACTTCCAGTCAGAAAGCTCGATTGATAGAATTGATGGAGCCAGTCAGATCAAACAAACCATACATACTCCTGGCACAAAGCATATGCTACTTTTTCTGAATTACATCCTACGTAAAGTTAACTTTATGAATTTTGAGTTTCAGTCAGAACATTTTAGACTGCACTTACTGCACTGTAGTATTTGTGATGACTATCGATCAATACTTGGAATGTTCATGAGAGAAATTGTCATCGGCTCAAGACAGCTATCTGACATTGACCCACTTAACGCAAATTTGTACAAACACTCAGTTCTGTAAATATCGGGGGAAGATGCACTGCGCAGCTGATCAAACAGCCGCTAGGATATAAAGAACCTCAGTTTCGGAGTGATGTCGTAAAATTTCTAAAAGAACTATGTATTCAAATACGTAGCCGATTTCCTCTCTCACAATACAGTGTTCTTTCCAAACTGAAACTCCTTGATCCCAAATCTGTAACAGACATACTATCAGGAACAGACAGACCGCCAATAGTTCCTCTCGCTTTGTACTTTCCTCAATTGGCACCAGAAGCAGTCCTAGATGAACTTGAAGAACAGTGGAGGACACTCCACTTTGCTCGAGAAAGCATCAGTCATTTGGCTGGCTTGGAACCACCGTTTTTCTGGAATGGTCTGAGGCAAGTTCTGGATGCATGTGCTGAACGAATCTTTTCTCTTCTGAATAAAATAAAGACAAAGCAGACAAGTAGGCTACATTGTGACACTGTAGCCGACAGGATGATAGCAAAAGAGGCCATCAGATACCAAGGTGCTTGCTGCTACAATTGGAAACCATCAGAGCTTGTCATCGAGGACGTTAAAGAAGGTCAGTGTCAAACACGATATTGCGAGAAACTGAAGAAAACTATACAAACAGGAAAATCAAGTTGACTTTGCTGACTTGAGTGAGGACGAGTCTTTTTAAAATATCTGTCTAAAAGGAATTTACTGTGCTTAGGTATGTGACTCACTTTTTGTATGCTTGCATTGTTTTGCATTTATCTGCATGGCTAAGACTGGCTGCTGGCAAATGTGTCTTGTGCTGTTAAATGCTAAAATTTGTTAGTATATTTGTTAGGATTGAATTTTTAGTAAAATTAATAAGATTGATATTTTCTTTGAATTGTATTAAAGTAATGTTTTATTTATTTATATTTAAGTAGTTTCTAAAATATATTAAAGGTAATTTCACTTGTTTTTGAAGCACAACTATATAGAATAGAAAGGGTTGCTAAGCAAGTGGAAAAAAGGCAATGTATATAGACATACTGCATAAGACTGATAAAAATAACTAAAAGCTTGTCAATGTACAGTGTTGTGTGGAAGCATATAACGAAAAACATAATACATGCCATTTTACAGACATCAGCTACAGTTTCCAGGTTCCATCCGTAAAAATATGTTTCGTAACCTAGTCATTGGCATAAGTCCAATTTGGTTAATAAAAGTGGAGTAATCTTTCTCTAAGAAAGTGTCTGAACGACATAAAACAAGATGGCTTCCAACTGATGGATATCCATATTTGGTGTAACGTCGTCAAACGAATATAAATAACTACAAAATTAAGTCTTATGACGTAAGAAAATTGGTTTTTACCTGCTGAAACTGGTTCTTGCTTGGGGGAGAGTCAGCATTTTTCTGACTGATACATGGAGGGTATGACCTTGTCTAACCCTGAGTCTGGCCGAGTGTGTATAAATACAGATGCGCGAATCAGGTCAGATTCAGTTTTCCGTATCAGCAGAAAAAGATTCTGACTTATTCATTCCAGGTAAGGAAACTGTATATGTCGTAACTTCTTTTAGGAATAAGTATTTTTAATGATTGAGATTTTAATGGTAAAATTGTTTTGTGTGCAACATTGCTACTGAATTCTTTTATTGATAATATATTGTAATAGAATGTTTTATGTTCATATTTAATTATATTTATGTAATTTTTATGGTAAAGGTTGAATTCGCTACCAACTTCATGTTTTGATTTAATGATTGAAATAAATTATTCTTTAAGCAAGAAAGAGTAATATCTAGCAATATATTCTAAATTATTATTCTATTTTAAAATGAGTAAAATGCATTAATTATTATATTTTATACTTTTGGCTATCGTGAAATTGATCGAGAATTAACTATTGTATAATATTCTAAGGTGCAAAAGTTATATGAATAAAATGAAGTTGGAAAGCTTAATAGGAAAATGTAATATGTATTACAATAATTTTTATTATAAAGCTTTTAGAAGTGTTTCTAGAATGTAATAATATATATGTGTGTTGATTATTTAAATAAAGTCCCTTATACTTTGAAGCTGGCGGCGTGTTCGTTTTTCATTACAGATGTAGCTGTCTTATCATCGCGGCGACACTCTTTTAAGAGAGTCTGAATTCTTTCTTCTTCTTCTTCTTCTTCTTCTTCTTCTTCTCTCTCTCTCTCTCTCTCTCTCTCTCTCTCTCTCTCTCTCTCTCTCTCTCTCTCTCTCTCTCTCTCTCCATGGATATTGACGCTCCCTAACTTATGAGTAATTCCTTCTCATAGCAAGAAATGAGAAGAAGGTTATGAAAAGCTAATCACAACATACATAACAGAAAACTTTCATAACAAGTGGTGGACTTTCATAACATATTAGTCTTATTAATGCATTTTTTAAGCCTAATAATATCATGCACTATGTATTATTACACAACAGTCTACAGGATTTAAAACAATGTAGTAAGACTTGTATACGTGCATGGCATACCCAATTAAACATGTGACGCATCTAGGTTTTTAGTGAATGGTCTGCAGAAGCGTAGCGATGATATTTTGCGCCCGGGAACGAACTATAAAATTGGCGCCCCAGCGATCTTGTGACCGATTTATTAACCTTGTTTACTTATTATAATGTAATGTTGTAAGCCTCATTTTGGCGCCCCTGTACCTTGGCGCCCAAGGACATATGTAACCCCCCTGGCCCCACCTACCTACGCCTCTGAATGGTCTTGGTTTTTCCAAAACGTTACGGTGACAACACTGGATATAATACATTGGGTAGGCGCGCGCGCGCGCGTGTGTGTATTTTTAACGGAGCGTTACCAATTTTCCAGTCATATCGCTACGATGTCTGCAGTGTAACAGTTTATAGTGACGTCTAGCATTGGGGCATCATGCCACAGACAAGTAGCATCATGTCCCATCCAGTCACAGTATCCTGACACCAGGCCGACAAGTCCTAAAAATAATCTCTTAATGCTGAGCGCCAAGTAAGGCAGCTGCTAGTACCATTTTTATAAGTCTTTGGCATGACTAGGCCGGGTTCGAACCCGCGACCCTCCGCAATAATACAAGTAAAAAGCAAAAGAGCTATTTCCACGATTCCACGTTACATAATTTGTAAGAACGTACTCTGTTCATACACACTAATTATGTTTGAGAACTGCGTTATTAATGCACAAGTTACAATTTCATGGCTTCAAAATGTGCTTCCATTACTGTGTAAAGAAGTATAATGATTAGCGGGGAAAGTGATCTTAGAAATATACCAAGAGCATATTTCATAATAAATTAAATTTACCATTTCTTTTCGCCTCGAAGTGTTTATTTTATTTGTTTGTTGTTTTCTCTTCTTCGTTTTTCTCTCGAAACGGGCGTGTTCTCTATTTTTTTCTATTACCATAAAATATAAGAAGTTTTGTAATAATAATAATAATAATAATAATAATAATAATAATAATAATTATTATTATTATAATAATAAGAAGAAAAAGAAGAAGAAGAAGAAGATGATGATGAAGAAAAAGAAGATTATTATGAGAGGAGTATGTATGTATGTATGTATGTATGTATGTATGTATGTATGTATGTATGTATGTATGTGTGTGTGTGTGTGTGTGTGTGTGTGTGTGTGTGTGTGTGTTATTGACTTTGTTTAAAATTAGTAGTTCTGTCTCACGTGCGTAAGCAATAGTAAGATTTGATATAATACAGTAATTTATCTGATGGCTCTGCCTTTCTCCAATGCTTAGGCAAACAGCTTGGTTCATCAAAGGAAATAATGTTAAAGTTATGTGTTCGTATTTTTCAACGTCATCTGCAGGAATCAAGCGAATCTCTGTGATAACATAACTATTAATATAAAGTTTATTCGTAGATAGTCTAGGAGTTCTAGGAGCCTGAGCTAATCGGTCACTTGAAAATAAATTTAATTTACAATTATCATGTAATGAACTAGATGGAACAGCAATACCGCGAAGTAGTTGGGCAATTCCCAAGAAAAGACAGTTGCTTCCCTTTAATCATCCCGCTAAAAATCGAGGTATTTAATTGAAAGCAGTTATTGTGTTTTATCACACCCACCACAACTATCTTAACTACATATTTAATTAAAACGCAGTATCATACTGGTGGTGGATAATGAACTACTACTGCCGGTACTACTAATACTACTTAAACAACTAATCATAATACTAATACAATTAAAAATTAATAACATCATGCTTGAATATTTAGTTCCCAATAGATAGATAGATAGATAGATAGATAGATAGATAGATAGATAGATAGATAGATAGATAGATAGATATGGAAGAAAATGGGAACTAAATGCCTTCATTTGGGCACACCGGGGGAGACTGCTTCACTAACAACCGAGATACCCTCCACACCCACAAAGAAATGAAAATGATGAAATACCTGGGACTCTATAATGGGGGAAGGACCATATTTTATATGATAACAAATTATAAGAACAAGAAAAAGTATTGCGTTTGTCCCTATGTCATTTGCATGTGTCTTGATGAAATTTTACATAAGTAGTATAATGGGACACTTTAGGCTCTAGGGACTTCTGTGTCAAATGGGGTTTAGTCACTATAAGGTCCATGGGATTTTAACATGGGAAATTTAATATAGGTGTTTCCATAGATCCTAGATCATCCCAATCATTCATGTATTTCTGAATGTCTAGGGTCAATAGGAATTGGAGAGGAATGACGTCACGGTATGGGACACTGGCACTATTGCCTCTCATTGCTTTTATTCTGTTCCATACTGTTTGGAATTGCATTGCTTGATCTCAAGGGCGGAGTAGTATTCTTGCCAAGATATTTCCTTTGCTCTCTTGATGGTCGTTTTCGCTTGTTTTTCTTTGTTGTTGTATTCCATATAATCTGTTGATTGTTTTTCTTTGTTGTTGTATTTCATATAATCTGTTGATTGTCCTGTATGATGAAATTTACTGAGGGCTTTCTTTCTCGCCTTGATTATGTTTTTGCAGTCGTCCTTTCACCATGGAATGCGTTGTTTTGTATTTGATTTGTTCTCTGTTCCAGTTTTGGGGATGCTATGTGTGGCGGCTGCATTTATAGCTTCAAGGATGTTTTTGATGTCGATGTCATCATCTTGTAAAATTGTATATAGTTATCCCGGTAAATAGGGTATTGAATGTATGCCAATCAGCTTCGTCAAGTTTCCATTTGGGTAATTTTGAGGAGGTGGCCACTGGGTTTGTTAGGCTTATAGTAATAAGTAATGGGGTAAATTGGATGTTATTGAAGTGGTAGCACCTCTAGCTGAGGGACGCAGTCGTACTCCTTCGGGGGTAGCTTGCACACTTGTGGTTCCACTTGGCACTCAGCTTTCACCTTTGGTTCCAAGAAGCTGTGGCATACGCAGAGGCCACATCCCAGAAAACGACTTCGACTGGCTGGCTAAAGTTTTCTGAGGGTAGCCGACGGATCTTAAACCCTCGGTGAGTAAGGCTTTGTCTACCTAGCATGTGAAGCCTGGATTCGGCAGTCTGCGCGGAGGAACCATCAGCTGGACATCGAGCAGAAAAGCGATTCGCAGTAAATAATCGTGGAGCCCTACGAGCTTGACAAGACACGTAGGACGTCCTTGTCATCCACTGAACTCAACTCCATCTCTGGCAGTCTCGAAGGTGTCAAGCTGCTGTAATCAGATGATTTTGGGCGAGAGAGTGAGGTCGACAAACTGTGTTATTCTTCCTCACCTAAAACAAAGTCACGGTGCAAGACATTCTTGTCATCCACACATCCCATCCATTTCATCACCAACTAAAGTCCTGTGGCAACAGGCAAGTGAAGAATTAACAGGTGAGGGTACACTGGCAGCCGTAGCCGCAAACCTGCACGCTGGCGGCTCAGGCCATTATGATCGTTCACCATTGACGCATAGCACAAGTGGAGCCTGGCAGTCCACTGAGTAACTGAGTAGCCCTCTTCAGGAATGCAATGTTCACCTCCCTGGCACGAGGAAAGGGCTAGAAAAGGTTCCCTAAACATTGTATGCTCTAAACTTCCCTAGCCAGCATACCGTGGATTATTCCTCTCATACTTGGCACATGGAATGTGCGTACTTTACTGGACAGAGACGATGCGGAAATAGCCCAGAGGATTACCGCCCTAATAGGAAAGGAACTCACCAGATATTATGTGGACATTTCTGCCTTGAGCGAGACCCGGCTTGCAGGAGAAGGCAAACTCTGTGAAAGGGTCTCCGGACACAATTTCTTTTGGAGCGGCCGAGCAAGTGAAGAGCTTCGTGATGCTGGTGTCTGCTTTGCAGTGAAGACAGCACTAACTGGCAAATTGGTTGGACCTATCAAGCGAGTAAACGAAAGACTCATGACCTAGAAATTCCCCTCTTGTTTGAAAGAAAACAAATTACCATCATCAGTTGCTATGCTCCAATCATGAACAATCGGGATGAAGTGAAGGTCAAAGTTCTATGAGGATCTTTACTCTGTCATTGCTGACGTTCCAATTTCAGATAAAGTCATCATTCTTGGCGATTTTAATGCAAGAGTAGGCTGTGATCACGTTGCCCAGGATGGAGTACTCGGAAAGCACGTGGGTCATTGTAACAGCAAATGTTTCATATTTCTCCAGACTTACACTGAGCATGAACTGCTGATCAATACAGTCTTCCTTCTCCCTACCCATAACCGGACGTCATGGATGCACCCTCGTTCTAACCACTGGCACCTCATCGACTATGTCGATGAAGAGGGAAGAGGGACAGACAGGATGTGCGTATGACCAAGTCCTTGTGTGGCGCTGACGACAGACTAGCGCCTTACAATCACCAAGCTCAAAATCTTCATTCAGCCCAAAGGATGCCCACAGCGAAAGAAGGCTAATAAACGACTTAACGTCAACATATTGTGGTTGTTCTCTTCTAAACAAGATATTCACAGCAATGTCTTTCTTTTTCGGATACAATAAGTGTACTTTTTGCACAGAACTGAACGTACTCCAGTGGCGTATCCTAATTGTTTAGTCACTAGCTCACACATTACATACCGATAGCGTAAAAGACTTTGGTAATCCTCAAAGTCTTCCTCTGGAATTCATTGTAGTATGACTAGCTTGTAAGTAGTAGGATGAGTAGCAGCCAAAGTAGTATGGTCCTCGTCCAGTTCATGTATGTCTGATCATTGGAACGCTTTCAAATGAATCAGTCCTCTGATAGCATTCTGGCACCAGTGGTTCCAGCATTGGTGACATAACAGACGCAATTGTTCATTACATTGGATTTGTATTTTGACCAACTCTTGGTAAATGTACTCTCTCAACTCCGCTGGCAAACCACGAACATTCTCTTGTAAAGTATATATCCAGAGATTATGAGGTCGACCCACAAAAGGTAGGCAGTGGCAGTTAGGAGACCATTGAGCATGTTCTAGGTAAGTGGAATCTTCCTTGGAAGGTTTGGAATTGACTTTCAAAGCAATGCACAGGGAATGGATATTCTTCTTTGACAGGTTCATTTTGAAAAGGGTATGATGAAACCCACAGAAGTTTGCTCAGGCATGGATGACATCCATAGGGTGGTAACCGCATGCAGAGATCTGGGAAACGCTTAATTACGCGTATTTGGACGCATTTTTTTATATGAGACGCAGAAAATCACCCACGCAGGAGTCCTCTTTACGCACGTTTTTTTTTCCAACTATTAGAAAAAGTTATAAATACTTGTGTTCTATTAAGAAGAACATAAAAATCAGCCAGTGACTGTGAAATGACTAAATATGATGAGATGATATGCTGATTTTAATTTCGAAAAAGGAAATTTGTTAAATAATTGTCATTGTCAGTTTGCATGCTTAATATGTAGCGGCAGCAGGGGGGGGGGGGGAATCAGACTTTTTAGAGGCATCAATTCGGCAAACAAAGGCTTCCTCCAAAATCGTAAAAAAAAGCGTCAATTTGGCAAACTAAGACTTCCTCGTAAATGTTTTATAGAGGCTCATTAGCAAAAAAAAGACGCCGCAATTGTTGTCGCACCCCTTGCTGCTGCTAGGGGGTTAACACTAGCAATTTATGATGAAAATCATTTAAGATTTCACAAACAGACTAATTTGTAAAACCTCTTCTTGTAAATGAATAAAATTATTGGACTGGTCAGTGAGTTTAAAATTAATTCTCGTTAGTGAATCATTATGACATCGCATATAGACTGGATTAATGGGGGACTCAATTATTAGAAACGCTGGAGCAGCTGTTGGTGCAAATGAATATAAAATATATCCTTGCTGAGCTTGATTTGATCTTTCAAGATTTTTTTGATAACTCCTTTCGATAACATCACATACTAAATTCGTTTTGAGGAGCGATATGTCGCCCATCACCATCTGGGTCATTATTATGTTTGAGGATATTTGTTTGTGATATTTTTTTCCACGCAGAATATATCTTTGTGAAACCTTCATCGATGATATCATTGATAGATTTTTTTAATTGACTTGCGTTATTGTCAGGAAATATAAATGTTGGAATATCTTCTACGCGTATATTATTTGCTTTTGCAAATTCTGTTCTTGATTTAGGATTTACAGCATTTAAGATTATTTGAATAATCCATGAATTAAATGCTTCCATATCAGCGATAATTTGGTTACATGTTTCTTTGTATTTGATGATCTCATCCCGCGGTGATTCTTTGGAAAGTTTTTCTCGCAATATATTTCTATGTATTTCAAATTCATTATTTATTTTTATAAAGTGTTCATTAATTTTACTTTGAATTGGTTGAAACCATCCAACAACGCTTGGTCCTTCTTCTAACTGCCAAATAAAGAAAACTAAAACTCTAACATTTGTATCGTATGATATCATTGCATCATGATTTGATTTCTTATCAGAATTATAGTCGGATTTTTGTGGTTGTGGTGGTATTTGTAAGGATGTCCGAGGTGGGATTTCAGGCCATCCTAGCACGGTTCTAATAGAACTCTAATAGATATCTAAGACATAACTGGGTGAGTTTATCTCAATTGCAGATGATAGTGTTGGTTCATGAACTGTTATAGCGATTTTCGATTCTGTTCCAGTAATGGATTTTATTCTGCGTTGTAATTCATTATTGAGTTATTCGAATTGGTATGACCCAGATGGTAACGAAACAACGTTCCAGTCTGGAGTCCCATCTTCTTTATTCTTATTCGCAAACACCAAGGAATTATTCAGTTGTTGACCACCAAATGCTACCGACCTAATATTAGGCCATCTTTGATACACTCGTAATTTTGCTAACGCTATCTCTTCACGGGAATCGGAGTAGGGAAATTCACACTGAATTCAGGATTCGTTGAGGTTATTGATATCATACCTGTTTTCACCGGGTTGGTATTTTCCGCTATTTGTTGAAGTAGTTCTTGCGGTGTTGTCATTGTTATTATACTCATCTTGTCGCTCTAATTTTGACATCACGGAATGATAAACATGTACCATCGCTGAGAACTCATTATCTGATATTAATGTATCATCGAGTGACGACGATATCATCGAGGATAATTGCGAGTACGCGGTTGTCACAACATGAAATTTAATTATGTAGTCTTGCAGTTTGCGCTGGTTGCATGATGATATTTTTTTGTTATTATTGAAATAATTTCCGCGATTGTTGTTGCCGCTAATATAAAAATTGGAACAGGGGCCCCGAGTGGCCGAGTGGTCTAAAGTGCTGTCCGTTACGGACCACTGCCATCTCACCTCTGTCTGCGTGTGTTCGAGTCTAAGATTCGGCAAATGTAGTTATGTGAGAAAGCTTGCCAGTAGCTTCTCGTGGGTCGGTGGTTCTTTCCGGGGTTTGTCCGGATTCTTCTTCCACCATTGATATTGGCCGCCATGCATAGCCTATATTGTGCTGAAAAATGGCGTTAAACCATAAAAAACAAACAAAACAAACAAATTGGAACAGCTATCGGAGCAATCATTGTCACCAGGGAGAGTATTATACCAGCTCCGGTGATTACACCACTCATCGAGTACACGGTAACATCAACTGCGGTGATTCTTCGTCGGTATTGTTTTATTTTTACTTGAAACCTCTCAGTGAGTGTTTTGAGTTTAGTTTGAAATTCTCTTACCTGATCATAGCGATATTGCTGTTATGCCATTTTATTTATTACAATATATTTCAATTTAGTTATTTACTTAAATCGGCTACGAATTCCACATACCATGTTATTGATGCCCTAGCTAGATTACCATCGATTGCTATTATCATGAACTGTTCAATTGTTTCCTTGTCGATGATAGTTGATATTGTATTGTTCACCCCAGATGAACTCGTTGATCAAATATTAAATTGAGTTGGTGATACTAGATACTAGTGTTACTCGATAAATACCTTTGACGGCCGCGGTGATATTTACTATGTTAGTGGATGGTGTCCACGCAAATGATCCGTGTTTTATCGCGTACATGTTATTTATGATATTTTTTGTTCGTGAGGAATTTTTGTTTTTTCAATGACTGCTATCATCCTCGGTAGATCAGCTTTGATGGCGTCAGTGATCACTTTAATATCCGTGATTGTATCAAGTTTCGTGATGATACTTGTTAGATCCATTTTAATATCTTCGGGTTTAGCATTCACCAAAAAAAAATCTGTCAATGGAGTCATCGGTCCTGTTAAAATTTTTGCGTAACATACCAAATTGAGATACATGAGTGTCATAATCCGATCGTAGTTTTGTCAAATTATCGATAGCACATTTTATCTCTGTTAGCTTTGGTGTGGTTACCGGTGGATTTTCAAAGAAATCCAATATGGGTTTGTCAATATTGTTAATTCTATCCATGATAGTTGATCCAAGTACACCCGGTTTGAGTTTACCCTGATCGGAGAACAACACGATAGTATCTCCTACTGAGTCGCGTTGTTTAACTAAAATATAATCAAGATAAATATTACTCGTTTTCAATTAACCATGACGGTCTTGAAATATAACTGTTTCATTGGGATCAACACTTGCTAAGTTCAGCATCTCAGATATTTCATCTTCGATTATTTTTTTTATATTACCGGTTGTAGATATTTCCGCGGTGGGTTTCTTCAACATTGATAAAGATCTCCCCCAAATATCAACCATTGTTATTGTAAAAATCTTTGATTTTCTAATTACTTTCTCTCTCTTAAAAGCGACTACTAGTATATTCATTTACGACTTGATGAGGTGGTTTTCTTGATGATGAAATAGCGTCAAGGACATTTAATACTTCTATGCCGCATATTGGTGGGTCATTTATTTTCTGTGTTGGTAGCGTAGAATACAAAGTCTTCATTTTATGAAAAGTGTTTAAGCGGTTTATATAACTCATAAATTCTTTAGGCGGCGCTAACCCATATGAATCGAAATAAAGAATTGCACGTGGATCAATCGTTTATGCAACCCAGTGAGTTCCAGGTCCAGTGCTGTTATCAAGATTAATAATACCGGTTCAACGTTTTGTGGTTGTGCTGGCAACTGATCTTTCATAAAGATACCTCTAAAGTTTTTAATCGCTAGTTTTTTTTAGTAGCATCGAGTAAATCAAAATTTGACCTTGGAACCGAATGTTCCAGATTTAGTAAACCGTTCCTGGTATTGTCAGGCCACTTCCTTTGTACCATGAATGCGGGGTTCCTGGTAGTCTTAGACCCTTTCCCTTTTTTGTATCCTTTCCCGGTAGCTTTCTTAAGGGCCATTCCTGTCGCGGTACCAACGGCAACTAACGCTGCCGCTTTAGCTACCGCTGGGGATGCTGCCGAAATCAACGCTGAAATCGCAGCTAACAGTGGAAATATACCACCTGATTTTATCATGTTTTTGATCACAGCTGCAGAGAGTGTGATCTGAACACCTTTTTTATCTTTGAAGGCATCATTGGGATGTTTTATCTGACGAGTTGTCAGCGACAATTTATTCTGACCACCAGACATCTGATTGTGTTTCAGCGTTATCGTAGTTCCACATTTTTTAGCTGATTCTGATTGCAATTTTTTAATCTGACCGGGAATCAATAACACTAATATGGCTATATGACATTATATTAATAACAGATTGATCTAATTGTTACATATTTTCTACTGGTCCATCAATTACTCTCATTCGTCCACCAACACCATAAAGTAACATTGATTTGTCGCTGAGAATGACAGCAATTGCTCTATAATTAGCAATACCACCAGGACGGGCTACACGAGCTCTAAAGTGTATATCAACGACGGATTGTCTGGTTCAGTCAAGATGTTCCAGCGAAGACTAATAAATCGGATATTGATTTTTAAAATCCAATTGTGATATTTGTAGACCAGTATCGACATTTTGATCGCGTCCCATATATGACAACAGACGATGATACACGCTTGCAATATGGTTAGTGGTGTGTGTAATCAAGTTGTATATCCTCGGATGGTTCCTGCCGTCCGTTTATTCTCAGCGAGACTTCATTAACACCTCTCTGATCAAATATCATATGACTTCGTTCTTGATTGTTTAGTCGCTCAGTATTCTGTAGCGCAATACATATATGACGTGGAGCTGAAGCACCTTGTTTTGATGCCAGCTGCCATGTAAATGTATTATCAATATTATCCTGGAGTCATTACTGGCATCCACAGTGATAGTTTTGTTATATTTACTTTACTCTCAGGAACACTAGCACCACGCCAGATTGTATGATTAGCATTACCCTTTCGCACGAGTGCTACTGTATGCTTCGCTCCATAGATAACTTTTCTAACATTTCCACAGAATCCGAAAATATGATGCAGTGGAATCGCGCATGAAAATCGTCAATGCTCTCCCTGTAACGTTGCTACGCGTGTTGCAAACCCTAGGTTGTAATTAGTAATATTATTTATGACATCAAAATCAGCAGCTGGTCTTACATATCCGGCTGGTGCTGGATTAACTGCAGTAGCTTGTGTTGCCTTTACTCTAGAATACTGGACGTGTTCAGGGTGATCAGTAATATCCTGAGAAAACATTATAGATGGACCCGCCGATCTTGTATAATCATCAGAATATCTTGCTAACCCCACTATTGTTGTGGCAACATCAACATCACGTTCTATATATTCAATTTCTCTTCCATAAATCATATATCTAGCACTCTCAAATAGCGCCATGATACCATTATTAACAAAACCAACTCGGATAGTTGGGTTAATGTCATATGGTGGATCATCATGAGCAGAGCAGCAGAGGAGGTGAACAGACCAAGTTTTCAAGCAAAAATAAGGCTTCTACGGAAACCGAAACTAAATCAGACAAATCGAAACTAAATTAGATAAACTGAAACTATTTCACATAAAAGGCTGCTATAGAGTCTCCCTAGGTAGGAAAGTGAACAGACCAGCTTTTTTAGTCGTCAACGATGCTTCCTTCTAGTTAATATTTACTAGGAAGTTCTCAATTTGTCAAATAAACCCTTCTAGTTAATATTTACTAGGAAGTCTTAATTTGTCAAATAAACCCTTCTAATAAATATCAAGAGAAGGGTCCATTTGGTAAAAAAAAAGACGCCATTTAGTTGACGTTCACCTCCTCGGCTGCTAATGCGCTAACTAAATATTTGATCAAGTCCGACACGATATCTTGTCCGAGGGTCTGATAAATTTATCGTCACAAATCCGTGTGGGATTGACTGAGCGTGGCTAAAGAAATTTTTAAATTGATTATGATCCATATCACCACCGCACCAAGTTTGCCAAATATTTCTAAGAGTATGAGTATCAACTCCGTTAAATACACACAGCATATTGCAGTTATCTCTGATCACTTTTGGTATTTGAGTGTAACGTTGAGTGATATATATCACATCGGTGTTTTTGTGACGCCCCCGGGAAAATATTCTAGCAGGATTCTTTTGATTATCTAACATGATATCATCATATACGACTAAATTGTTAATACTTCCATCAATATCATCAATACTAGGTGCCTCTTCGATATCGGTTATAAACTCAATAACACCATCGCCGTTAATTTCTTGCGCGGCATCATTAAAATCCTTTAATACTTCATAACATCGTTGATCGTCTACACTCGGAGCAATCATGTACAATTTATCCCACTTCATCCATCTCGTTATCAAATTAAGTAGCAATTGTGTTTTACCACTTCCAGATGGTCCGATGATAATCGCGCGAATAGAATTTGGTAACATTGCATGGTGTCTAATAGGTTCCCGTCGTCGAGTAGCTGAATAATCAATTACATTCATGCCGTTATATAATATAATTATGGATCTATATTGTGTGAAGTGTAGGACGCGTACTGGCACAAATGACTTGACGACGATTACAACGAAAAATAATCGATCAGCGCTTTCTGGTAAATGCGTACAATGTAGTACGAAAAAATTTAGATTTACTTCCACGAAACCTTTAAAAAAAAACGAGGAGGTGATATTGCAGCCAAATTGACAAAACTCCCAGGAACACCGTGGGCAAAGTATCCAGGAGAAAAGCACCTTCCAGGATATAGCTACTGTGGACCGGGAACACGATTAGATATCAGACTTGATGATCAAAATTTACCCCGACCCGGCGAGTATCCAATAAACGGTATTGATAAGGCGTGTCATGCTCATGATGTCGCTTATAAAAGCAGCAATCTTCAACACAGACATCTCGCAGATGTAAAATTAATTCATGCGTTAAATGCTATTCCTGATAAATCCTTCAAAGAAAAATTGGCTTCTTGGTTGGTAAAATCTGCTATGAAGGGTAAATTGATGTTAGGTGCTGGTAATTGAAAATGCTAGCATTTTAATATGGAATCTATTTATTATTCTCCGAGAGGATACTGGAGAGGTTACGCAGCAATCAATAAACTAGCTAGTGCATCAAAGGTGAAAAAAACTACAGCGGCAAACTGGTTATCTAAACAAGCAATATGGCAAATTTATCTACCAGCGCCTAAACAAATTACCTATTCGCATTTTGATGTTACAACACCTAATGAAGTTCATCAAGCTGATATACTATTTCTGCCGCATGACAACGGTTACAAATACGCGTTAACGTTAGTTGATATTGCAAGTCGATACAAAGAAGCAGAACCGTTAAGGACAAAATCATCTACTGAAGTAGCTTCTGCATTTGAGAGGATTTATCGACGAGGTCCTCTGCGCTGGCCAAATCTGTTACAAGTTGATCCTGGCAAGGAATTTCAAGGTGTTGTTACATCTACGATGAAACATCATAATGTCGCCATCAGACGAGGACACACTGCGCTACATCGCGATCAGGCAATTGTTGAACGGTTTAATAAAACCCTTGCTGAGCGGTTATTCGGATATCAATACGCAAAAGAAGTCATCCAGGATAAACGATCCCGTGAATGGGTCAAGAGATTACCAGCTGTGATTACCGCAATCAATAATGAGATTACTAGAACAATTAATATGAAACCTGTCAACGCTATTAAGAAGGCGTCTATCAAAATGGAAATCCAAGGAATTTCACAAAAAGAACCAATTCTTGGTAGTAATGTCATTGTAAGGTACTTATACGAACCAGGAGAGCTTGAGGGTGGTAAAAAAAGAGCTACTGATCCTATTTGGAGCGTCACTACGCATAAAATATCCGGCATAACACGATCAACTGGTAGACCTCCAGTCTATAAACTGGATTTAACTGCTCCTCAGCGAGGATTTACACGCAAACAATTACAAGTGATTCCCGAGGATACTCAATTGCCACCGCGTGGTCTTAACTAGCACCTAAGGTGCTGTCACCCCGGCGTCTGTTGCACTCAAGACAAGTCAACCTCACATTGTTTCTGACATGACCGAGATTGTTATCTTTTCTATCTACGGTGAATTGGCGAGGATCTTTATCCGACCAATTCCAACTCATTATACAATTACAACTCGCGCAGTGATTGTTCTGTTGTTGCTTTAGTGTCTTAATTAATTCAGCATCAATGTCAAATTCTCTTTTATTTTTTTTATCCTGTTGTTTATAACCAGAGAGTTTTTTTCTGATTATATTATCATCGGTGTGTATATTACTTATTGTATTGTCATTATCATTAACCACAATTCTTCGAAGTTGGTTTATTCGCCGTACTCTGGATACTGCGAGATAAACTAAATTTGACCACTCAATATGATTATCTACTATCCAAAGAGTTGTATCGGATATAGTCAATCCCTGTGAAGAGTGTATTGTTGCTGCATAACCTAACGTCCATGGGGATTTATCAGCACCTAATGCATCTTTAACGACGCTGATATCAACCAGCACAATATCATTTAATACTAAATTCTGCTTTTGTTGTTGTCCAGGAATGTCAACGTCGATATTCTGCTTTCGTGTATCCTTAGGTCTATAACAGAGTGGTACTGGAAGCGTTGCAAATTTTTCTTTATGTAGCGCAAACAACTTCATCTGAAGTGCGTCTCTGACTATTTTTCTACTCGCGATTATTAAATCATTTGGCTTCCACATTTCCCAAAAATCATTCATGGGAGTTTCTGAAATTATTTCACGCGCTATTTCACATTGGATTTTATCCGGTTGCAATCTAATTAGCGCTTTGAATTCTCGTAATTGTTCATCAAGTGATCTATGGTCGGTATTAATCTCTTCATAATAATCTACAAATCCTTTTAGCCATTCATGTGGAGATCCACCAACAAATGGCTGCGGTTGGCCGTGATCCCCGCACATGACGACTTTTGTGTTTTTTGTCAACAACCATGATAGAAATGTCTGTAATACTGTCAACGATATAGTACATACTTCATCAATGATTATTACATCAGGAATGAATTTATCGCCCATTCGATCAGGAGTCCATGTATCGCCTTTCCATCGAAAGAAGCTGTGATAAGTACAGGCTTTTACCCCCCGCGCTATCATCTCTCTGGCGAGTCTATGAGTTGGTGTTAACACAATCATGTTAGAAACGCTAGCGTTTCTACGAAATAATTCGATTGCACGAGTTGTCTTTCCTGATCCACCACAGCCGTTTAAATAAACTGTCTTGTATCTACAAATCGGATCGGATACAGGTGGTGCAGTAGAAAATTCTTCAGAAATATTATCTATATTTCTACAAATATATTTATCATCCATAGCAACATCTGCGGATTTACAATACTCATGTAGTGTTTCTTTTTTAAACCTCCAATTCCCCCACGCTTCCTTGGGATCTGTGAATTTAGCTACATCTGATTTGTATTTCTCATGGATATACATCGAATCAGTAGCTACTCTAACCGCGGTATTAGGAAATCTATTTATCATCGAGAATAGATTAATACAAGAATAGGCTAGCATAGAACTTCTCAAATGTGTGTATTGACAACTTTTTCCATCACAGTAGGTAACAACCGTACCTAGTTTCTTACCATTTCGAAGGACATCATCTACCCAAACATTATTAGTTCCGCTCGCAGATTTGTAAGCTTCCTCATCTAATTCCCCTGATAGAAAAGCATTCTTACGGGTTACAAATTTCCCTTTTTTTATTAAATCAGATATTATGAAATTGTATTCTTCATCGTCTATGATTAATCTCGAAGAATATTTTGCATTGTCAAATCTTCCACCTTGAGTGAATTTACCGATTATTCTTCGTCCGAGATCTTTAGCCTCTCTATTACTACCTTCGAATAATTTCTTAGACCAATCTATGATTTGTTCCTCGCTGAAATTCTTCGAATTTCCATCTAGAAATTGTTTTCGTTGTTCGTTAATTATTTTTTCGAGATCGGGTTTTGGTAACCAAACATCTTTCTGAGCGTTATAACAAATAATCGCTTCACTGACAATTAACGATATTAGCATACCACAATCGATCATATACCGCAATAGCACAATTGACATCCACGCTTTTTCATACATATGTCTACCAAGCCAAAGATAACTACACGGATGTAACCCTGTAGCTAATTCGAATGATATCACACGAGCGAACCCGGTTAAATCAAAATCAGGCAATGGACCATTAATCGCAACACGAGTCATTTCATGTGTGGGATGTCCAAATCGTTTGAAGTACTCAGAGCATTCTCCATATCCGAGAAAACTTCCAGGATAACACGCGGATATATCAATTGAAATCATACCATCACGTGAGTATTTCGTATTCCACAATCCTCCATGACCAAATTCGACGCAACTCAACTTCACATCCTCCAGAAAATCACTTCGTGTTGGACGCCATGAATTCTTTTCTCGTGCGAAGTGAGCTACCACTGATGGAATAGTAAAACTATCCGTAAGTAGTTTTTCTGTAGAAATGCTAGTGTTTCCTTCTAAATACTCATTAGCGATTTTTCTCATTCTAGTATCTAATTCTTCAGTTCGATATAATTCACCATTTGGTTTTACAAACTGATCAAATCCTATTTCCGGATCCTCATTACTCCTGAGTAACCATACTGACACAGGGTCGTCTTTGGTTAACGCGTGAATAGCATCAAATAATTTCTCTTCATAGAAATCATCCCTAGAAAATTCTTTAGGGATATATCGAACAGTTCTTTCTCGTGGAAATATATTTACCGCTGGTGTCCACGCGTGTTTGTTATGATCAATAATTTCAATTGGAGCTCCTCGCGATTGATATTTCGGTTCGTATAATACTTCTCCGGTTATTGTCGCTACCGATATTGGAAATTTTAATAATGCTTCTAATTTAGCTATATCGGAAATCCTTGCTCCATGTTGTTTCACTGTCAATTCCCATTCGGTTATTTTTTTTCTTCGTAGATCAGTTAATTTGTTTCCCCGGGATGCATTTGTGAAGTGTTCTATTAACCGTGTTGCTACACAATTAAGTGGCAAAGCCACTGATGATGAAAACATCGGAGCTAGTTTTGCAATACTTGGATTATTATTTATTGGATATAACCCATACACAACTGCTGTTACAGGGTAAGATTTCTCATAGTATGGTTTGTCAATTCCAGTTAGAATTCCTGGTTTGGAATCTCTACTCACAATAACAGTTTTTTTATCCTTAAGGATTGGGTCAAATTTATCTCTGATAATCCATTCACCTTCCTCTTCGATAATGAATTTTATTCTAAAAAAATACTTCAGTAGAAATCGCTTTGCAATTTCACCAAGGTGTGAAAGTATCACAGCTGCTCTTATATCATTCATAGTAGCATCAATTACGGGTATATTGACATCTTCATCAATAATTCGAAATGTCGACCACGTATGAGATGCTCCATCACGCTTAAACTCATTAAAACAGTCGCTGATTTTACTCAATAGTGGTTTATCATCTACTAGACTTTTAGGTATATCAGAGATTCTATCGAGATTAAATCTAACATTTTTCCAAGGCTTAATTTTCGATAATCTCTTGAACTCCTTCATATTATAATTAAAACAAGTATTTAAATAAGAAAATTTTATATAATGAATCATTGCAAATGGCTTATGATTGGATCAAAGACTCCGTGTAACAAATCATGTAGAAATGAATTCTGTGGGTATCATATGCAGAGTGTGAGAAACGGTTCGGAGGGACCTCTACCATGCTTGCATTGTGGGGTAGGTGTAAGAGGCAAGTCGCAGTTATGCATTAATTGCGGGGGTAAGCGTTATAGAGAGTTAAAACGTTATTATGACAAGCGAAGAATCAAAAATCCTGACGACGTCAATAGCAAAATCATAAAAACTACGGATGACTATATAAAAAGATTTGTTAATGTTATAATTCAGCCAATTAATGAATTAGACAAATAGATATATTATATATAATGAGCCAAGAATTTCAAAGACATCCTGTTATTGAAAACTACGAAGCTTCTAGTGATGGTGTTGTTAGACACAGTAAAAATAAGAAATCTGTTGGGCGGGATAATGGTATGGGTTATTTGATGTTTAATGCTGGAGGGAAAATGTATCTCAATCACCGTTTCGTTTATGAAGTGTATAATGGATTAATCAAGGATGGTTTTGTTATTGATCATATTGATTCTAATCCCAAGAATAACAAATTGAACAACCTTCAAGCTATTTCTCAATGTGAAAACACAAAACGAGGAAGAACTGGGAAATACCCGAAAATTGCTAGACCTGTAAGATCGTTTAATACTGACACGGAGATGGTATTTCAATCAATGACAGAAGCTGGTAGGTATTTCGATATTTCCCCCCCCTCGGTACAAAAAGTAGCAGAAGGAATTTATAAGACCGCTTTTTCAAAGCGTTTTAAAAACAAAATTCAGTTTGTTTATGTATAATTTGCATTGGAAATTGCTTCGTGAAATTGTGAAAGAATTTCCATTGAAAATCTTCAATTTTGCAATTTCACATGGGAGATAACTCCGTTAGGTATAACGCGTGTGAAATCCATAGGATTTCCACCAATGACAGAGTTACGGATCTTAAACACGGAAACGCTAGTGTTGGAAAATCTTCGATTTTTCATTGGCTGTTATAATTAAATAAATCTGAACAAAACACAATCAATTTTGTCTTTTTTCAAGTATTAACAAAACTGTTTTATAAACACGTCGTATTTAAACATTTTTTTTAATGTCTGTTTCAAGTATTATATGTGTTTTCAACGTTGTCAGTGATCGCTAATAAACAAACAAATAATTACAATCACTACACCTATTTTATATCACCTCGTCGTAATGAGTGTATATATACAAATTCGTCTTTATTATAATTGGGCATTAGCCGAAATTCAAGTGTAAACAAAACCACACCGTCACACGTGGTATGAACGTTATTATTGACATTCAAAACCAAAGTTTCGATTTTGTGGTTTTGTTTACACTTGAATGTAGAATAGCCCGCGTCATCCATTGTCATTGAAATCAATTCATTCATTGTTCACCTATAATCTATTGTTGTACCGTCGTCATTGTCATTGAAATCAATTCATTCATTGTTCACCTATAATCTATTGTTGTACCGTCGTCATTGTCATTGAAATCAATTCATTCATTGTTCACCTATAATCTATTGTTATATGTTTGTCGGTTAACCGTTGAGCGCGCTGCTTGATGTATAAAACACCAAGGGGGTTTAAAACGGTAAATGTGCCGTCGTCATTCATTATATATAATCATAATCACCTATAATCGCATTAAGCTTCTGGGTATACTAAGATGATCAACACCTTAGTGTATCCAGAATTCATTTTGAAAATACTTTGTATTTAAAATACTTTGCATTTTTAATTCTAAAGAATTTTCATACTTTGTATTTAAAATACTTTGCATTTAAACAAATATATTTTTATATATATATGAATATTGAAAATCTCAAATTGATTATTATTGAAATCAACAAGTTGAAGGATGAAAATGTAAAATTATGTTCAGGTTTGGATTGTGATCAAATTATGACCAATTTCGAGGATATACAATTTGCAGAACAGACAGGAAAATATGTTCTATCTAAGAAATATTTTTTAATCAAAAATATACAAAAGCTTATACGTGAGAGTTTAGTAAATACTGAAGATGTTAATGTCTTCGTACCATTATGTAGCATCGTTGAACGTGTACGTAAGCAATTAGGATTAGAATATGAACAAAAGAGACTTATTAATTGTAAAGTGAGACAATTAAAAATGTTAATGGAAAACTCTGAAGGTGATGAGCCCACGCGTAGAGAGCCTCCTTTGTTTGTATAACCAGTACGGTATGAGGAAGTAAAATTATGTGTGTAAGGGGGAAGTATTAAAATGATTTGCATTTTTTAGTTAGTGATTTCTTTCGAAATGATTTGCATTTCTAAAATCCTTTGGATTTTTATTTGACAATTAGTAATACTCTTTCAATAATGGTAGGAGAATCATTAACAACGAGATTAGCTAGAGAAAGACTTGAAGCTCTTAAGAAAATATTACCCCTTCGTGATAGAATCCGCGAAAAACTTCAACAGCGGCAATTATTTCAGACTGACTTCACAGAGGATACAGAACAACTCTTCAAACCAGTTGTCAAGGCAACTACAGATGTGAAAACAGCAATTTCTAAACAAGAAAGCGCACAAAAGGAGTCCTTTCTCCCTGTGTTAGAGAAAATATCAAAACGAACTAAACAAACGAAAAAATCATTAAAAACACTTCCTGGTGATATAATAACTGCTGCAAGACGACAAGAAGAACAACAACGAGAACTTCAGGAAGAAATTGAACGATTAGGTGATGTTGATATTTCCTCACTAGAAACGCAAGCATTTCCACCTGAAGAATTTCAAGAACAACAACAAGAAGAAGAAGATGGAGCTGTTTCAAAAGGGTATTATTCTCCTGAAAATATATTTACAGTTGATGCGTTAAATACAATCAGAAATATCCCAACACTCAATGGTTTAGCTAAATTTACCAAAGACAACGTTAAAAAAGTGAAGAGAAATGAGTATTTAATAGACGACGCGGCTAAGGATTTTGTAAAGGGTTCAGAAGTTTGGGCAAATAAGGTGTTTTTAGCAAACAAGAGGAAAACAAAAATCACAAAAGAAATAAAATCTGATTATAACCAATTTCTAACTATGGTAAAGGGGATCACAATACCACCACCAGTATACACAGCAGACCCAATCCCTGATGAAATACAAATAATGGCAGAGGCTGATTCTAAGAAGGGTGCAACTGGTACAACTAAAAAAAAGGGTAGTGGTTTAGTTGGTAAAAATCCTATAGATTTTCACGCTAGTGTAACATGTCCCGGCAATATTCTCGGTGATATAGCACGATTAGAAATACTTGTAGGAGGAAAACGAGCCGGGAATAACTCACCAGAAATAATCAATGAAGCAGCTGATATCTGTAGGAGGTTATTTCAAGGTGGTATCATGGATATTGCAACATATAGAGATTTCATTGAGGAGTTAGCCGAAAATTCTTCGAATTTCTACGGTTATCATAGTGACTAATGTCACTGGAAATCCTACGGATTTTGCGATTAGATAAATAGCAATTGAATAGAGAATGATCATACACTACAACCATGATAAACCAACTAACGTCTACGTGGTAAACTCACGATTGCCAAAATACCGAGTATACTATGGAGATGGTCTCGGTAATACTATAATGGGATTATTTTCAAGAATGGCTCCAAAAGTGGCTCCATTTGCAAAACAGGCAGCAATGAAAGCAATTGATGTTATCCGAGATAAGGGTATTAACACTGTTGGTGATCTTGCTAGTAAGGCATTTTCAGCCGCTCGGGATAAACTAACAGCGCTAGTGAAATCACGAAGTGATTTTCGACGAAATTCTTCAAAACCTGGAAATGCTAGCATTAGAAACACTAGTGTTTCTGGAATGACTTCACTGCCATCTACTGCAGTAATGCCTACACAGGTTAGTAAAATAATAAATAACGCCGTGGATAAAAAACTACAATCATTAATGACTAACGCCCAGGATAATATAACAGCAAATATGATAGCCGGAAGTGGGCTTTCGGGAAGTGGCTTTAAGAAGATTCGCCGGAAACGTTAGAAATATTTATTTGAACAGGATTTCCAATTATGATAGTTATTGTAGAAATATTTGTGTCAGAATCACTTGTGATTCTATTTATTTGAATAGGATGCTCAGTTGTTATGGTTATTGTAGAAATGCTAGTGTTTCTAATGCTAGCATTAGAAATATTTGTGTCAGAATCACTTGTATCAGAATCACTTTTGATTCTACTTACGTTATCTTCATTATCAGATATTTTCATCATCATTATTAAAATACACCCAACTAAATAATTATTTTTATATTATAAAATATTTATTTTTTGCTAATTTTGTTAGATTTTTTACATTTTTTACTCATTTTTCTAGTGTTTTTACTCATTTTTCTAGTGTTTTTATGCAATTCATCGACAAAATTTCATGAAAATCGAGGATGAAAACCCCAGGAATTCATTTAGAGAAAATCGATTTTGATCAGATTTTTTATCATGTTAGGCTAAAATATGTTGTTTCATCGAATTTTCGATGTTTTTTTTATTGATTTTGTATTGTTTTTTGGCTAATCCGTCGACATAATTTCATGAAAATCGATTTTCTCTAAATGAATTCCTGGGGTTTTCATATGAAACTATTTTAAAATAATTTCAAAATTCTTCAGAATTTTTGATTTAGACCATCGGATATATAATAAAAATGTTCAAACAAAACCCTGATGTTGCATTTGACATGGAAGCCCCAGTGCTTAAAGATACTTCTGTACGTGATTATCAATTTTTTGCTTATCACGCAGTGCAACCTAATCTTCGAGGAAGAATTGAACTTCAAGTTCATGATACCAGTAAATACTTTTTACCCGCTGAAGCCTTTATTGAAGTCGAAGGTGAACTTGTAACAGATGTTGTAGCTAATACACCATATGCAGCTAATATCCAAGTTGGTTTTGTCAATAATGGTATCATGGCATTATTTGAAAGTGCTAGATATCTCATTGATGGAAAAGAAATCGAATCTATTGAACGTGAAGTTGATGTAGCAACAACAATACTAGGGCTAGCAAGATACTCTGACGATTATACAAGATCGGCCGGTCCATCTATGATGTTTGCAAAGGATGTTAAAAATACAGCGGGTAAAAATCCATTTGTTATAAGAAGACCAAATGATCGTGGTGTTGGTGCTGCTGCTGCTGCTTTTGCTGGTCCTGGTGCTGGTGTTGCTGCTGGTATCGAGGATATGATTATAAATAATGATGAGAATTTCAATCTAGGAGCTGCAACAAGAATAGCAACATTACAAGGAGAGCGTCGACGATTTTCATGTGCGATTCCGCTCCATCATATATTTGGATTTTGTAGAAACGTCAGAAAAGTTATTTATGGAGTAAAGCATACTGTAGCACTAGTGAGAAAGGGTGATGATAATAATGCAATCTGGCGTATTGGCGGTGCTGATGGTAAAGTAATTTTATCAAAACTATCACTGTGGATGCCAGTGTTGACTCCATCATTGTCAGTAGAACCGCGGTTGCTATCATTTATGGATCAAGGGGGAAAGAGATTATTAAGCTGGTTGACAACGTCCACAGATACCATGGATTCTAATATTGATGGTACATTTACATGGCATTTGGCAGCACGACAGGGTGTTTCAGCTCCACGGCATATATTTGTTGCTCTACAGGATATTACGAGATTAAACAATCAAGAAAGAAGTCATATGATATTTGATCAACTTGGGTGTAGTGAAGTCTCGCTGAAAATAAACGGACAACAAGAACCAGCAGAGGATATACAACTTAACTATGAAAATAACCACATTGCACGAGTTTATCATCGATTGCTATCATTTATGGGACGTGATCAAAATGTAGATACTGGTCTACAAATATCACAATTGGATTTTAAAGGTCTGTATCCGATTTATTACTTTTCCCTAGAACATCTTGACTTGATGAAACAGTCCGTAGTTGATATACACTTCCGAGCTCGTGTACATCCTGGTGTTCACCCTGCTGCTCCTCCTCCTGGTGCTGTTGCTGGTGATGTTGTTAATTACAGAGCAGTTGCTGTTATTCTTAGTGATAAATCAATGATACTCGAAGGTGTTGGTGGACGAATGAGACTAGTAGATGCACCAGTGGAAAATCTGTAAGATTTTCTTAATCCAAAATTCTTTAAAAATGACTCGCGATTTAGAATCAACCTGTTTTGTATAATGTCGTATAGTAATATCAATGTTACGTTGACACCTGGTCAAATAAAAAAATTACAATCTAAATCAGCTAAACAATGTGGAACCACAATAACGCTGAAACCTAATCAAATGAATGGCGGAGGAAATAAACTATCGTTGACGAAAACTCAAACTAATCATTTTAATAAAGCGCTGAAAGAAAAAAAAGGAGTTCAGGTTACTCTTTCTACAAGTGCGATCCGTAATATGGAAAAGACTGGTGGTATATTCCCGTTGTTAGGGTTGATTCCAGGGTTGATTGCCGCAGCAGCCCCAGCGGTAGCGAAGGCAGCAGCATTAGGAGCTATTGGTACCGCGGCAGGAATGGCATTGAAAAAGGCAACTGGAAAAGGGTATAAAAAAAAAGGAAAGGGTCTAAGACTACCAGGAACCCCGAGTTCATGGTACAGCGGAAAGGGTCTTCGAATCCCAGGAACGATATAGTTCCCATGTCCAATTTTGATTTAATTGATACCGCTAAAAAATTAAAAATAAAAAATTTCAGAGGGGTTTTTATGAGAGATCAGTTACCGGCACAACCAAATGATGTTGAAACCGGTATTATTAATTTAGATAACAGCTCCGGACCTGGAACTCACTGGGTTTGTTACGCAATTGATCCACGTGGGATTATTTATTTTGACTCATATGGATTAGCGCCGCCGAAAGAATTTATGCGTTATATTAAAACCCTTCCAATGAAGACTTGGTATTCTACGTTACCAACACAAACAATGCTTGATCCACCAATATGTGGTAATGAAGTATTAAACGTACTTGATGCTATATCCAAAAGATTTTCGAAACCACCTCATATAGTAGTAAATGAGTATACTAGCGGTAGAAACGCTAGCGTTTCTCGGATTAGAAATCCATAGGATTTGAATAATAAAAAGATTTCTATAATAATGATTGATATTTGGGGACGACCTTTATCATCGCTGAAGAAACCTGATAGTGGAGTTGAAACCGTTGATAACAAGGATATTAAAAAATTAATCGAAGATGAAATATCCGAAATATTAAACCTAGCAAATGTTGATCCTGGTGAAATAGTTGTATTTCAAGATCGTCAGGGTAAATTGAAAAGTAGTAATATCTCTCTTAATGATATTTTGGTTAAACAACGAGACGCAGCAGAGGATACTATCGCGTTATTTTCTGATGAGGGTAAACTCAAACCAGGTGTACTTGTTTCAACAATTACGGATAAATTAACAACATACGATAACACGGTGAATTCATTAAAATCGCTTAATGATAAGTATGATGATCATATAATTGTATTTGACCAGTTTACTGCATTACAAAGAAATATAGTTGACAAAATTGATAAACCCCTGCTAGAATTTTTTGGAAATCCACCAGTAACCACACCAAAACTCACCACAATAAAAGATTCTATATTGGAACTAGCAACTCTTCAATCCGAATATGAAAAACACACGAAACTATTTATGACGTTTCGTAAAAACCTCATGGACAAGTTTATTGGGAGCCCATTTGATAAAATTGAAATAACACTTCCCGATATTAAAAAATCCATCGATGAACTTAAAACATTCAACAACGCAATAAGGGATGATGCAATGAGAATGATAAACGTTGTTGAAAAAGTAAAAATTCCTCATAATAAATCTACTGTCATCAACGTAGTATACATGATTCAACACGGATCATATACGTGGACACATACAGATAACATTTTAAACATAACCGCAGCAGTCAAGGGTATTTATCGATTAACAATAATATCACCGACTCAGTTTGAAATATCATCAAGTAGTTCATCTGGAGTCAATAATACAATATCAACGATAATCGACAAGGATACAACTGAACAATTCACGATAAAAAATACAGATGAAAATCTAGTCAAGGTTTCAGTAACGTGGTACGTAGAATTCGTAGTGGATTTAAGTAAACAATTAAATTGATTTAAAAATTCTTTCACAATTCAAAATTACAAAGTAATTTGTAATTGAAAATGCTAACGCTTTTAAAATAAAATGACTCCATCATCGAATCAGTATCGCTATGATCAAGTCAAAGAGTTTCAAACTAAACTCAGTTCTCTCTGTGAAGAATATCAAATAAAAATCAAAAAATACAAACGAAGAATAACCACAGTTGATATCACCGTGTACTCGGTGTCAGGAGTAATCACTGCTGCTGGAATAATACTATCTTCGGTTACAATGATTGCTCCGGTCGTAGTTCCAATCGCTATTTCCGCAGTGGCTACAATTGCTGGTATATTAACTGGGATCACAAAAAAACTATCATCGTGTAGCCAGAGTAAACTACATGATTATTTAATTAAATATCATATTGCATCTGCCGGTTACTCGCAATTATCCTCGTTGATATCATCGTCGTTGGATGACACAACAATATCAGATAGCGAATTTTCAACTATGGCTCAATTGTATAAATCAACAATGCTGAAATTAGAGCAGAATAATAATAATAATGTCGTCGCAAGAACTACTTCAACAAATAGTAACAAATACAACACCGGTGAAAACAAGCACGATATCAATAACCTCAACACGTCCCGAATTTAGTGTTAATTTTCCAATTCCTGTTCCCGTGAGCGAGATCGCACTAGCAAAACTACGAGTGTATCATAGCTGGCCTAATATTAGATCGGTAGCATTTGGTGGTCAACAACCGAATAATTCCTTGGTATTTGCAAACAAGAATCGTGAAGACGGAACACCAGATTGGCAGGTTGTTTCTATACCAACTGGGTCATATCAAATCGAACAGATCAACGCTGAATTTCAACGAAGAATAAAATCTCTCACTGGAAAAGAATCAAAAATCGCTATAACAGTTCACGAACCAACATTATCATCCGCTATCGAGATAAATACAGAAGGATACGTTGTAGATATTTATCAGAGTTCTATAAGATCAGTGTTAGGATGGCCTGAATTACCACCGGATAACTCTCGAGAAAATTCGAAGGATTTTCCACCCGAACCTAAAAAATCCGATTATATCACCGACAAAATAAAACCCGTCAATGAAGCCAAAAATTATCAAGATTATGCTCCTAATAAATTCTTGAATAAAGAAATTTTTGAATCAATTTATGTTCCTCTCATTAACGGAAATTTCACAGTAATGAATAATGATTTTTCACGACTGCTAATATCTATTAAATCCGGCTCTCTCACCAAGGATGAATTTATCAACGTCGTAGAAACGGGTAATAAAATCATCGACGATATGAAAATATTTCACTCGATAATTATTCAAGAAGTATTAAATGAAGAGATATTACATGATAAGTTTGCGGATCTATATAAGATTAATAAAACGGAGATTAAAGATTTTAAAATCCCTGGATATAACCCGGATAAACTAAAGAAACAACTTGACGATGCTATTGATATTGGGTTCAAAAGAATCCACGATAATTGGAAAAAATCGAAGAATCCCCCAGCAAATATTCTGAAATATAATAATGATCCAGAAGGCGGCGGTAGACAAATTGCTCCGAATAATGTGAATATTTCAACGGTGATTGCACTCAATTTAGTATGTGACGTTATCGAAGGGAATTATCAAATAAATCTCGAACAATCAAATCAAGCTCAGCAAGGATATATTTTATACTCATTTGCACCAACGGCTCCTCCAGGATTTCTAATTATTGAAGACCCAACTAATCTAGTCTATATGCGATGTCATAATAATTTGTTAACGAGAATTAATTTCAAACTCACTGACCAATCTAATAATCTGATTGATTTACGAGGTGAGGTTTTACAAATTAGTTTGTTTGTGAAATCTTAAGGACTTGATCAAATATTTAGTTAGCGCATTAGCAGCCGAGGAGGTGAACGTCAACTAAATGGCGTCTTTTTTTTTACCAAATGGACCCTTCTCTTGATATTTATTAGAAGGGTTTATTTGACAAATTAAGACTTCCTAGTAAATATTAACTAGAAGGGTTTATTTGACAAATTGAGAACTTCCTAGTAAATATTAACTAGAAGGAAGCATCGTTGACGACTAAAAAAGCTGGTCTGTTCACTTTCCTACCTAGGGAGACTCTATAGCAGCCTTTTATGTGAAATAGTTTCAGTTTATCTAATTTAGTTTCGATTTGTCTGATTTAGTTTCGGTTTCCGTAGAAGCCTTATTTTTGCTTGAAAACTTGGTCTGTTCACCTCCTCTGCTGCTAGCAGCATCATTTGTTACGAGTTCTCCTTCTACTTCGATAAATGCTTCACACGGTAGAAAGTATTTACTGGTATACTGGACTTGAAGTTCGATTCTTGATCGAAGATTTGGTTGTACTGCATGATAGGAATAAAATTGATAATCGCGTACAGAATCATCTTTGCGTACTGGGGCTTCCATATCAAACGCAGGATCAAGTGTCCGTTTGAACATTTTATTATATATTCCTCGATCTAAATCATGATTTTTATCGTTGTCGTCTTGGTTTTAAGACACTTCCTGCTATCATTTTTGCGGTAATATTATCTTGGTAACTTGCTGTTAATGATGAAGTCACCAACGATGCTAATTTCTGATACACTGCGCTATTTATTATTTTACTAACACTTGCAGGCATCACTTCCGTAGATGGCATCGATGACTTCATCACTGGTTTTCTTCGTTGAACTAGTGACACTAGTTTATCCTTCGCGACGGAAAATACTTTCCCGGCAACATCACCCACGGCGCTAATACCCTTATCACGAATAACATCAATGGTTTTCATTGATAATTGTTTTGCTTGCGGTGCTACTTTTGGAGCCATTCTTGAAAATAACCCTGCAATGGTATTGCCGAGACCATCACCATAGTACGCTCTATAAACAGGCAATCGTGAATTTACTACATAGACGCTAGTTGGTTTATCATGATTGTAGTGTATGATCATCTTATTATAAAAACACTAGTGTTTTCTAAATGAATATTTATCTAATCGGAAAAATCTTACGGATTTTCATTGCTAGCAATTTTCATCTTAAACGATTTCCAATCCTACGGATTTTCATTGCTAGTGAAATTCAAAGAATTTCCATATCGGTGATTAGTCACCAGTGACATTAGTCACTGTGATAACCGTGAAAATACCTTTGATTTTCTGCTAGCTCATCAACAAATTCTCGATATGTTTCAATATTCATGATGCCGCCTTGAAATAACCGCATGCAGATATCAGCTGCTTCATTAATTATTTCCGATGAGTTATTTCCAGCTCGTTTTCCTCCAATGAGTACTTCTAATCGTGCTATATCGCTGAGAATGTTACCAGGACAACGAATGAGACCACTACCTGAAATTCCACTCTGAGAAAAACCCTTTCCTTTTATTTTTTTTGTGATACCAGTTGCACCTTTTTCAGAATCAGCTTCTGCCATTATTTCTATTTCACCTGGGATTGGGTCTGCTGTGTATGCTGGTGGTGGTTGTGTGACACCTTTTATCATAGCCATAAAATTATTAAAATCATCACGTATATCTTTTGTGATTTTAGTTTTACCACGGTTTGCTAAAAATACTTTATTTGCCCAGGTGTCTTTGTCTTTTATAGCTTTGTCAAATTCATCACTTAAATATTGTTTTCTTGTTTTAAAATGTATTCTAGTAAACTCAGCTAATTCAGAGTTTGTTTTAATTCCTCTAATTATATTTAACGCATCAACTGTAAATATATTTTCGGGTGAATAGTCTTATCTTGCAACAGCGCCTTGTTGTTCAAGCGGTTCAGGCGGTGGGGAGCTAATATCAATATCACCTAGTCGTTCAACTTCTTGAAGTTGTCGTCCTTGTTGTTCTCGAAGTCGCGAAGCAGATATTGTATCACCAGGAAGTGTTTTTAAAGATTTTTTTTTTTATAATCTTTTTGCTATTTTTTTAAGTACAGGAAGAAGAGGTGTTTCTTTCTTTGATCCTTCCTGGATATCTCCGTATATTGCTCGCTCAGTGGCTGATATTGCTCTTTCAGTGGCTGATTTTACATCTTTTGTTGCCGTGGTTATTGGTTTAAACAATTCTTCAGTCCTTGTTATAAAATCAGTCTGAAGACTCTGTCTAGCTTGTAGTTTTTCTCTAACAGAACCACGGATTGGTATAAATTTCTTAATTGCAGATAATCGTTCACGTGCTAATCTAGTCGTTAGTGCTTCGTTTACCATTATAAAAATTGCTTAGCGATTTCCAATTAATGTACGATCTAAATGTAGTGACGAAGTTACCATAAATTATCGATTTTCGAGAAATTCTCTAAGTGATTCATGAGGCATGATAATAATGAGACAGCAAAAATAATTTTGAATGAGAAATCTCTACGAGAAATCACATGAAAATTCGACTACTTTACTTGATTTTTTTATCAACAGCAGGAGAAAAATGACCAATAATGACTCAAATAACTAAAAATGACTAAAAATGACAATAAAATTACTAGCAATTTCAATAATTACCTACTATGATGTTGAAATTCCATATATGGAGTGTTAATAATTAATTCATCTGATACTGAAAATCTTCGATTTTTAAACTCAGATTGATAGTCTGATACCTCTATCATCACTGGCGAAACTTCGAAATTCCCTAATAATTATAATAATCTTTCGAAGTTTCGCCACTTTTTCATGACAATAAAATTACTAGCAATTTCAAAAATTACCTACTATGATGTTAAAATTCCATGTTTGGAGTGTTAATAATTAATTCATCTGATACGATAATTCTGATTGATCCGCAAACACCTCTATCATAGGTGGCGAAACTTCGAAATTCCCTAAAAATAATAATATTTCGAAGTTTCGCCACATTTTTCATTGACCTCCGCGAAGAACGATTTAATTATATTTATTGTTTGGAGTGTTAATAATTAATTCATCTGATACTGAAAATCTTCGATTTTTAAACTCAGATTGATAAAATAACAGCTCTATCAAGTTTGGGGAAAGTATCAATTTCACTAATAATAATAATTTTTGACATTTTTTCATTGATTATTTAATTCTATTTGTTGTTTGGAGTGTTAATAATTAAATCATCTGATACGATAATTCAGATTGATAATCTGAAACCTCTATCATCGATGGAGAAAGTATCCATTTCCCTATAAATAATAATTTTTGATACTTTCTCCATATTTTTCATGACAATAAAAATAACTAAAAATCAATAAAATGACTCAAATAACTAAAAATCAATAAAAAAAATTAAAATCCGTAGACACTTACTCTTACCCACCGTTATTTACATTAAGAAGTAGAACTTATTCTGTTGAGGTTACCAAAGGAGAATTTTCAGTTTGGCGGATAATATCTCTTAACGTTTTAACCTTAAAATTAATTGTGAGTTTGATTGCATATTGCTGCCCCAATTCTTTTCTGATTTTTTCAACAATAGTAAATAACGGGACAAACTTACTGACGTCGTTACAGAATACAAGGGAGTCGCGAATAGCATGCTGGATTTTCTGTACAAAAGCGTATTGTTTTGGCAAGACATTTATTATTCATAGCGCTGTATTCAATATCCTGATATTCAGAAAGAATCTGATCACAATTTAATTTATTGGATAATTGAATTCCTTGATTTTTTAAATTTGAAATTTCATTTATGATCTCATTGATATTTTCAGAATTCATTCATATATAATAAATATATATCTCTAATACAAAATCAACAAATAGAATTAAATAATTCTTCGCGTTGGTCAACGAAAAATGTGTGGAAAGTATCTAAAATTATTATTATATAGGGAAATGGATACTTTTCACAGCTAACATAGAGCTATCAGATTATCAATCTGAGTTTAAAAATCGAAGATTTTCAATATCGAGCGGCGAACCATTTATTAACACTCCAAACAACAAATAGAATTAAATAATTCTTAACGGTGGTCAATTTTGACCCATAATTCATAAACAAATTGAATTTTATTTTTAAAACGCTTCGAAAGAGCCGATCCATATACCCCTCTCTGCTACTTTTTGTACTGAGGGTATACAGATATCAAAATATCTACCGGTTTCATATATTGGTTTAAATACTCTTTCCTCATTACATTTTATATCAAATGATTTTATAGTCCTGGCATTTTTCGAGGAGTTTTTTCCAGTCCCACCTCGTTAGTATTCTCACTCTGAGAAATAGCTTGTAAATTATTCAAAGAATTATCAGTTTTAATATTATTTATGTGATCAATAACAAGACCATCTTTGATCAATCCATGAAAACACTCATACACAAAACGATGATTATGATATGTCTTCTTCCCTCCAGCGCAAAACCTCAAATACCCCTGATTACTCATAATCCCTAATGGATTCTTCAGTATGCGGTTTCTGGCAATACCGTCACGAGACGCTTCATAATTGATAATCACGGGATGTGGCTGAAATTCTTGGTCCATTTATATATAACACTATTTATCTAATTCATTGTTTGGTTAAATTAGCACTTTGGACCCATGACTACCGTTACGAACACTTTGTAAATGATATACACAGAATTCATTTCTGCATGATTTGTTACATACAGTTACTGACCCTATCATAAGCCATTTGCAATGGTTCATTATATAATAAATTCTTTATTTAAATACTTGTTTTAATTATAATATGGAGGATTTTGAGAGATTATTGAAAATTAAGCCTTGGAAAAATGTTAAATTCAATCTTGATAGAGTCTCCGTAGATGTACCAAAGAGTCTAATAAGTGATAGAAGTATGATAAGTAAAATCCGTGATTGTTTTAATGAATTCAAGCGCAATGGAGCATCTCACTGTTGGTCCACATTTCGAATTGATGGTAGTGTTGATGCTACCTTGAACGACGAAAGAGCAGTAGTGATACTCTCACATCTTGACCAGAAAAAGTATTTTTTTTAGAGTGAAATTCATTATCCACTCAGAAATGGGAAATTGGATTATTCGAGACAAATTTGAACTAATTTTGAAAGATAAAAGAACTATCACTTTGAGTCATGATTCCAAACCAGGAATTCTAACTGGCATTGACAAACCGTATTACGAGAGATCTTATCCTGTAACAGCAGTTGTTTGTGGAATCTATCCGTTAAATGATAAACCGAGTATTGAAAAATTTTAACCAATGAAACTGTCAAGGATAAATTGTGCAGCAGAACGAATAATAGAACACTTCACAAATGCGTTGCGTGGAAACAAATTGACTGATCTAAGACGTAAAAACTAAACGAATGGGAATTAACAGTTAGGAAGAACGGAGCAACGATTTAAGATATAACTAAATTAGAAATTAAGATTCCCAATAACCATAATGACGATAACAGGAGAAATATTACACGAATCAAAATATAAATCACGAGGAGCTCCAATCAAAATTATTGACCATAATGTACACGCGTGGACACCTGCAGTAACAATATTTCCGCGGGATAGAACCGTAAAATATTACACTGGAAATTTATTTGATTTTATTTCTCAGTCAAGTAAATACGATCCTGTGTCAGTGTGGTTACTTCACAGTTTTGAAGACTAAGAGGGTAAATTCGATCAATTTGTAAGAGCCAACGGCGAATTATACCGTACTGAAGCTCTGCACAATGAAATGAAAAAACTAGCTAGTGGTTTTTCAACAGATTACGACGAACAATTATTAACAAACCGTTTTACAATTCCGTCAGTTGCAGCTCATTTTGCGAGAAAGAAAAACGTGGAAACCAACAAAAGCTGAATTTCTATCAGATATCAAATGAAGCTGTATCGAATATAACCATGGTGGATTATGGAATACAAAATATGACCCTGAAAGTATTATTTCGGTTGATATAGTTGCGTGTTATCCCCGGAGTTTTTTCGAATAATAATAATAATAATAATAATAATAATAATAATAATAATAATAATAATAATAATAATAATAATAATAATGATAATAATAATAATAATAATAATAATAATAATAATAATAATAATAATAATAATAATAATAATGCTTTATTTATAGAGGGTGACTCATTAGTCAAGGACTATTCCGGAGAATGTGCTGAATACTTCAAGCGATTTGGACATCCCACACATGAGATGACCCGTGTTGCGATTAATGGACCACTACCGTGTTGTTATGTTTGGTTTGGTAGACATATATCTGAAAAACACTGGATGCCAATAGTGTTATTACGGTGATTGATTCAAAAATGCTGATATCGCTGATTATCAGTGAAGCGATTATATCATATCGAGTGCGGACTGAGGTCTGGTTACCACAACCTGATAGTCTTGATAGTATAATCAGCGACTATAGAAAACAGTTCCCTGATCTCGACGAAGAATATATCGTGAAATGGTCCAAACAGATATTTGAACTTAGAAATAGACAAGCAAAAGAGCTTGGTAGAAGAATAATTGGTAAATTCACTCAGGGTGGAAAATACGACCACAAACGATATTATTCGTGGTTGATTATAGATGATGCTGAATACGACTTTATAATCGCAGATGCAACATCTAAAGATATATATGTAAATCGTAAAGACGCTTTCTTGTCCGATGGAACCAAATTAGGTACAATTGTTACTTACAAGGATGGAAAAAAATCTTCAGTATGCACATTTGATGTCGTCTATGCTGGCTTATGATTCTATTAATTTACTTTCGATGATAAATAAATTTCCTGAATCAGCAGTTAGAGTTGCCACTGATTCATTTTATATAAACGCGAAACACAGCGAAGCAGTGGCCGAATTTACAAATTCAGACGAGAGTTGAGGGTCATGGAGAATTAAAAGAAAATACTGCGTGATTATTCCAAATCAGCAGATGTTACGATTGAAAACAATTACTTGAAAAATAATCAGATCTCAGAACTATCTAATGCACCGTCGATATCTGATCCAATATGTAGATATAAAACAGTTTACTTAAACGGCTGTGGTGGGTCAGGAAAGACGACGCGTGCGATTAAATTATTTCGTAGAAACGCGAGCGTTTCCAAATCAAACATGATCGTGCTAAAACCAACACACAGAGTTACAAGAGAGATGAAACAACGAGGAATTAATGCTTGCACTTATCACAGTTTCTTTCGATTGAAGGGAGACGAATGGACTCCTGATCGAATGGGTGAGAAATATATTCCTGAAATCATAATTTGGGATGAGATATGCAAAGTGTCGTTAGATGTATTACAAAAGTTTCTTGATTGGCTATTGCTAGCAAATACAAAATTAATAATGTGTGGCGATCATGGTCAACCACCACCATTTGTCGGTTTATCCCCACATGATTGGCTAAAGAATTTTGTAGACTATTATGAAGAAATCAATATTGATCATGGAGCACTTGATGAACAATTACGCGATTTCAAGAAACTAATCACATTACATGTACAACCGGATAGAATCCAATGTTAAAAAGCGCGTGAAATAATTTCGGAAAACCATTAAATGATTGTTGGGAAGCGTGGAGACCAAACGATTTGATAGTAGCAAGTAGAAAAATAGTCAGAGACACACTTCAGATGAAGTTATTTAAATTGCATAAAGAAAAAATTGCAACACTTCCAGTGCCGCTGTGTTATAGACCCAAGGATACATGAAAACAAAATATCGAAGTTGATATTCCAGGACAAAGTGAAAAACAAATTCTGGTATTAAATGATATTGTGCTGGTTGATATCATTGTCGTCGGCGATGCATTGCGTGCTGATAAATCCCCATGGACACTAGGATACGCAGCGACGATACATTCTTCGCAGGGGTTGACTATATCCGATACCATTGTTTGGATCATAGATAATCACATCGAGTGGTCTAATTTAGTTTATCTTGCAGTGTCCAGAGTACGAAAAATAAATCAACTTCGAAGAGTTGTTTTAGACTATAATGACACTACAATAAGTGATATTGTCAACGATAAACAACAAGACAAAAAAATAATAGAGACTTTGATATTGAAGCTCAATTAATAATTACACTGATACAACAACAGAATAATCACTGCACGAGTTGCAATTGTATAATGAGTTGGTGTTGGTCGGATAAGGATTCTCGACAATTTACCGTAGACAGAAAGAACAGCAGCCTTGGTCATACCAGAGATAATGTGATGTTGACTTGTCTTGAGTGCAACAGACGCAGAGATGCTAGTTAAGACCACACGGTAGTAATTGAGTATCCTCGGGTATCACTTGTAGTTGCTCAGGAGTAAATCCTCGCTGAGGAGCAGTTGAACCCAACCTATAGATTGCTGGTCTACCCGGAATAGCGGAGAACTCGCCCCATGGAGAACTCGCCCTGGGAGAACTCGCACCATGTAGAACTCGCCCTGGGAGAACTCATCCCAGGTATCAGGAGAAGTCTCCCCATAGTGGTCGGAGAAGTCGCCCCACTTTGCCTGGAGAAGTCTCCCCAAGGATAATATATAATAATTCTGAAATTTCGCCGCATGGTTGTCAAGGCTTTATTTATAGTTATTTTTCATCAACTTAGTAACTTATTAAATCTATAAAATTTGCAATTCTTTTCTCCGCGTCGAATGAAAGACAATGGCATTGTGCTAATTCTTTTGGACATATGCACCTCTTTGATATAGTAATTTGTACCCGATAACTATGATCTTTCCTCCGTGAGCAATACAATGCTGTTGTATTATGTCTGTATTTTGGTGAAACCATTTCAGTATTTCTAACTCCGGCTTGTTTCTATTGAAAAGAATACCGATATAATTGAGGCAACGATTAAATTCCATTGAAAATAGTTAAATAATAAATCAACTGTTAACAATGAACGGTTGAATAATTTCGCATTTAATTTGTGCTTCTTCAGGTACGAAATGTTTTAAAAGAAACGCACAACGTATTTTGTTAGATGAAAACTGAGGATCTCTATAATTGTATATATGAAAGTGATGATTATTCATAATAGTAGTGTCTCTTATGTTTGCACATCGCATCAATGTATGCTACATTTAGACAACGAAAATGTTTTTTTTTTCTTCTTTTCTGTCTATTCATGTACTATTAAAAAAAATCGTGCAAATTCTTGAGATTTGCTAACCAAAATTTACTTGTACGTTTTATTATAAAAATCCAACCAAATAAATGATTATTGTAGATGCATACCATTTTTTTTAAGTACCATTTGTTGTGATATTCACTGGTTATAACATTTCGGCATGAAAGACAATTCGCTTAGAGAGTTATTATTGGTGTCAAACTGTTGAAATATTTGATGAAAACTGCGGATCTCTATAATTTTATATATGAATGCGATGATTATTCATAGTAGTTTCTCTTCTATTTGCACATCAAGAGCACCGGTGTATGTTACATTTAGATGACGAAAATGTTCTTTTTTCTTTTTCTTTTCTATCTGTTTAGTACTAATAAAAGAAAATCTTGCAAATTCTTGGGTCTTCTTTAAGCCATAATTGATTTATTTTTGTAAAGTGTTTTTATGCTGGTAAATTGATAAATTTATTTGATAGATTTAGCAGACTAAATTTTATTAATTATACGACATAGATTAGATAATAAAGGATTCGATTGTATTGTGAAAGGAATTACATCCTCTCTCTCTCTCTCTCTCTCTCTCTCTCTCTCTCTCTCTCTCTCTCTCTCTCTTGTACATTCTGCTTTGTTTAAAGCCTAATGTTGAGTAATATTAAGGGCTTTGTTCAGCGCAGAATCAATTGTATGTGTAGGATAACTTATGTTTTGTAAATATGTTTGGAATTTATTCAACGAATTTTGTAATTGACAATCATCTGAAATAATACGTCGGTATCTTTTCGACTAGCTATGTGGTATTCCGTTTTTAAATGACATGAGATGACATGAAGATTACTGAAATTTTGGTGGAAATTAGTTTCCTTGATATGAATATTTGCAGAGATAGTGTTTTCAATATTTTATATCACATCACATTTACATCTGAAAATGAAACATGCGTACTAGATGTGTTATGAAAGTTTTCTGTTATGTATGTTGTGATTAGCTTTTCATAACCTTCTTTTCATTTCTTGCTATGAGAAGGAATTACTCGTAAGTTAGGGAGCGTCAATATCCATGGTGAGAGAGAGAGAGAGAGAGAGAGAGAGAGAGAGAGAGAGAGAGAGAGAGAGAGAGAGAAGAAAGAGTTCAGACTCTCTTAAAAGAGTGTCGCCGCGATGATAAGACAGCTACATCTGTAATGAAAAACGAACACGCCGCTAGCCTCAAAGTATAAGGGACTTTATTTAAATAATCAATACACATATATATTACTACATTCTAGAAACACTTCTAAAAGCTTTATAATAAAAATTATTGTAATACATATTACATTTTTCTATTAAGCTTTCCAACTTCATTTTATTCATATAACTTTTGCACCTTAGAATATTATACAATAGTTAATTCTCAATCAATTTCAAGATAGCCAAAAGTATAAAATGTAATAATTAATGCATTTTACTCATTTTAAAATAGAATATTGATTTAGAATATATTGCTAGATATTACTCTTTCTTGCTTAAAGAATATTTTATTTCAACATTAAATCTAAACAAGAAGTTGGTAGCGAATTCAACTTACATAAATATAATTAAATATGAACATAAAACATTCTATTACAATATATGTATTGTAAATAAAAGAATTCAGTAACGATATTGCAAACATATCAATTTTACCATTAAAATCTCAAACATTAAAAATACCTATTTCTAAAAGAAGTTACAACATATACCGTTCTTACCTGTAATGAAAAACGAACACGCCGCTAGCCTCAAAGTATAAGGGACTGACCTAGACAATATACGCCTCTTTACTTATACTCACTAGGCGCAAGTCAGGACCAAATAAGGTAATCCCCTAATACTAAGCTAGCAGCAATGTCTGTTCAACATTAGATAAGAACCATTTTGTTTACGTCACTAACAGAAGGCCAGGTTCAGTCTTAGTCACCGGATTGGAAATTCGCCAATGCGTAATCTGGTTTGTAGAACTATACCCTTCTCACAGAGCAGTTAGGGAGTTCTTATTGAATCTGCGAAACAGCATACAATGTATCCAGTAACATCATACACTTATTCACACACAACAATGTACATTTGAATTGCTTTTAGTTATTTTTATCAGTCTTATGCAGTATGGCTATATACATTACCTTTTTTTCACTTGCTCAGCAACCATTTCTATTCTATATAGTTGTGCTTCAAAAACAAGTGAAATTACCTTTAATATATTTTAGAAACTACTTAAATATAAATAAATAAAACATTACTTTAATACAATTCAAAGAAAATATCAATCTTATTAATTTTACTAAAAATTCAATCCTAACAATACCCTCTAGTTTAAGCCGAGACCTCGAGGCTCGAAAAGAAAAATCAATTTTATTCATCAAAACAAGATAAAAGGTGAAAGATCAAAAATACAATGATAAAAAAAACATTGCGAGACATTTTCACAAAGTTTAAAGATAAAATGTAAACACTGCAAATACATTACAAAATACCAGGTAAAATATAAAAATACAATGAGATGGTACAATGCAAAATATTCAGTCAAATTAAAAAAGTACAATAAAGAGTATAATACAAAATATTTGATAATATTCCCAAAAACACAATGGGAAGTGTATTGTAAAATACTCAGTCAAAAGAAATACAACAAAAAGTACAATGCAAAATTCGTGATAAAATTCCCCAAAAATACAATGGGAATAAAACTTCACAGCATTGAATACTTTGATAAGATATATATATATATATATATATATATATATATATATATATATATATATATATATATATATATATATATATATATATATTAAACACACAATTCTACAAAACCTACCTCTAAACTGGGCTTATCACACGATTGTAACACAAAATAATAGCATACAGTTCATGTTATCTTTATTTTTATTTTTCTGTTTTAGTGTACTCTTCCTTTGTGTCCTTTTTTCTGTATTTCTTTTTCTCTTTTATATGTTATTCGTATAACATCAGCAGAACATATTTATGGGTGAATACTTATTATATCGAGAGTTAGGAAACTGAGAATTTAATGTTGTACTAGCCTTAATAACCATGATGTATGTTTACTTGCAATCAAACTTCGACCTGTGCGTGTATGAATATGTATCGCCTTTGAATTAACCTAAGAACAGTAAGTGAAAATATTATTTAATCGTTTGGTACGGTAAGTCTAGTGCAACTTTGAAATGTACGTGTTTTATCAACGTTATCTTTGACGTGTGAAAGAGAATGTATTGCCATTATCGTTTCAAATGAATTTGACTCAGAAGCTGGCCGTAAATAGGCCAATAGCTGCTCATGTCGTGAGAGCTATGCATTACGTGATCTCTGTGTCGAGTAATCGCGCGGACACTTTGACTATTTTATCATTTATGGCGAATGCGCCAAGACACAGTACCATTAGGTACATACTTTCATACAATGGGATGAAATTGTGAGAGAAAAACCTCTAAACATTGTCGAACCCATACATTAATAAGATTACTGTATTATACCGCGTATTCGTTTTAAGACGTATTATAACTGTGAAATAATATCATTATGTAGCTACATTTGACATCCCTGTAACAATATTCGATACGTTCAATTAAACAAGTCCGTGTAAACCTGATTTAAGCTGTTAATCCACTTATAGGCTGAACTATACAAAAGTGGGAGATTCTGGAGATAACCCATGTTTCAATTTGTTTTTTTTTTGTTCTGATACCATGTACTCTGAATTCAGAGTTAAAAAGAAACATATACGTACGAACCAATCCAAATTTCATCCATACCTTAAGAGAAAGAAAGAGAACTGAAAGATTTGGCGCCAGAAAGAAGAAAACGAATTAGAAGGTATGAGAAAAAAAATGGAATGGACGATAGGACTATATGTAGTTGTCTTTCCCAAATTCGAAGGAATTTGTTCTTTTTTTGTTTTCAGAATTTCGTATTGAATTCAATTACGAAATATTCGACTTTGTCGTTTGCGACGTGTGTTTGATTGTGTGTGTTTGCTGTGAAATGCTTGCTTTAATGCTTGAGAAACATTCTCAGTTGGCTGCCATGATGGCGTGGATCCATCTGACCACTTAACCAAATAAAGCTTTTTCCCAGAAATCCATTTGGATTTCAATAGTTTATCAACTAAGTACCATTCAGTACCATTGTTGGTTGGTGTGTGAGCATTGCTTGCTTGATCATGTGATGTTGGAATCGACTGTGGTAGTGTACTGACTGTGTCCGGTGTCGGAGGTCTATAATCCCTAGGATCTTTATAGTGTTTAAGCCTGTTTGCGTGTACAAGTGATTTCATTTCTTTATTGTCTGAACAACGGCGTAATCTGTAGGTGCTATTCGGACCTACTTTGGTGATGTAATATGGGCCTTCCCATCGGGGATAAAGCTTTTTTTGATAACCCTACAGGTATATGTGAGATTTGTAAATGTACATAATCTCCAACGCAAAAGAACGGTTCTTTTGCTTTCTGGTCAAACCTCTGTTTGCTTGTGCTTTGTGCTTCACGTGTATTTGCTTTAGCTATTTCTTGAACTATTTTCAATCTTTGAATCAATTGATCTATGTATTGTTGTGTTTGTGTTTGGACAGTTTCTTTAGGCGTAAGAGACACATCTAAGGGTAAAGTCATTTCTTTCCCGAAGACTATGTAAAAAGGTGAGTATCCAGTAGAATTAACTGCTGGACTCATTCGGAATGCCATCATTACGCTGGGTAATATGGACGGCCAATCATCTTGGTGTTTACTACAGTAAGCGCGGAGCGCTTGAGTGATGGTACTATTTTGGCTCCCACATATAGAGTTAGTTTGAGGGTGATATGAACTAGTATGATGTCGTGTTACTTGAAATAATTCACAAAGTGCGAGTACAATTTGAGACATAAAATTTCGTCCACGATCACTGACAAGTGTTCGCGGTGCACCATAACGTGCGAATATCTCATTGTACAAAACACTGGCGATTTCTGTTGCTGTGTGAGAACGTAAGGGAAAGGCTTCACACCAATGTGACAAACTATCTGTCACCAATAAGATGTATTGATAACCTTCCATACTTTTTGGCATGCACAAAATGTCCATATGCCACCTAGAGAATACGTCTTCTGGTGCAATGGAGCTTTTCGTGCATTTGTGTCCCGTTTAATGAGCTGACATTTAGAGCATGATGTAATGTAGTCATACACATTTTGATACATTTTAGGCCAATAGTATTTCTGTTTGATAGCTTGATATGTTCTTTGAACACCAAAATGACAACCTCCTGCTTTTGAATCGTGATAAGATAGAAGGACATCGAGTCTCAAATTTGTGGGTAAAGCAATTTCTTTTATGAGTTGATCTGGAGAAGTTTTGTTTTGTACGAGGCTGGAAAAAATGATGTAAGACACCATTGATTAGTTCATATTGGCTTGCTTCATATGGAATAGCTGTTGCGCGACGAGTGTTTTCTGGTAATATTCCTTGTTCTAAGTAAACATACATGTCTTTAAAATCAGGGCACTCGCGCTGATATTGGGCGAGGTCCGGTAGTTCTGAAGAAATACCGCTAGGTATGTTATCATTAGTGTGTACTGGAAATAGGTTAGTAGAATCGTCCTTATCGTAAAAGAATGTAATTTCTGTCATTTCTTCTTGAATGGAGTGTACTGGTGGTTCTAACTGAGCCTGAGTGTTAGTGTATGCTGGAGATTTCTCTAATTGGCTGTCAGTCTTAGCTGTTTGGTCGTAGTTTCGACGTGAGAGTGCATCGGCATTTGTGTTTTTATGGCCTGGAGTGTATACGCTATCAAAATCGTATTCTTGAAAGCGAAGTGACCAACGAATTAGTCTGTTTGAAGTGTGTTTAACTGTCCTTAGCCATACTAGTGCCTTGTGACAGTAATGACAGTAAATTTCTGATGTGATAGGTAAACATGATATGTTCTGATACCTTCTAAAACTGCTAGACATTCCTGTTCAGTTACTGACCATTGTTTTTCAGCATTTGTTAAAGCTCGTCCACCATAAGCAATAACATGTTCTTTGTCGTCTGTCCCTATCCGAGACAATATATACCCTAGAGCTGTACCACTGGCATCACATGTGAGTCTAAATGGTTTATTAAAATCAGGATAAGCCAAGATAGGAGCTGTGGTCAAAGCGGTTTTAAGAGTTTCAAATGCTTTTTGACACTTGTCTGTCCAAAGAAATGAACTGTCTTTTGTCAATAATTTATTTAAAGGTGCTGCTATTGTAGAATATCCCTGGACAAATTTTCTGTAATAATTGCACAATCCTAGAAAACTCCTAACATCTTTCTGTGTTTTTGGAACAGGAAACTGTGTAACTGTGTCTATTTTGGATTCATCTACTTTGATTCCTTTTGTTGAGAATTTGTGACCAAGATAAATAACTTCAGATGCTGCGAATACACATTTGGATGGTTTGAGTGTCAAATTTGCTTGACGCAGTCGATCGAAAATAAGTTCAAGATGTGCTAAGTGTTCGTCAAATGAATTAGAAAAAATAATAATGTCATCTATGTATGCAAGACATGTTGACCATGGTATACCTCTAAGTACATGACCTAAAAGAATACAAATGTGGCGGGCGCGTTTCTGAGTCCATACGGCATTACATTCCATTGGTAAAGACCACGTGATGTTATGAAAGAACTCTTATGTTTTGTAGCTGGATCCATTTTAATTAGCCAAAATGCTGAGTTTAAATCTAATGTACTGAAAAGACATGGTTTAGTTTGTCCAACTGCATCAATAACATCTTCTAATCTTGGAAGAGGGAATGTCATTGGTTGTGTCACCTGATTAAGTTTCCTATAGTCAATAGCAAAACGATATTCCCCATTTTTCTTTTTGACTAAAACAACTGGAGATGCATAACTCGAAGAACTGGGTTCGATTAGTTGGTGTTCTAATAATTCATCTACCTGTCTATCAATTTATTTATTGATGTGCGGAGACGCACGATAAGGTTGACAACGAATTGGCTTGGAATCACCTGTCTCTATTCGATGAGTAAATACCGTAGTACTTCCTAATTCTTCTAAGTTCAAGGCAAACACATCCCTATGTTTATTCAAAAATAATTGAAGTTCTTGTTTTTGATTTTCTGACAAATCTGAAGAGTGTAAATCAAAATTAATTGGTTCTCGTGGTGTACTAGTTTGTGTGTCCACGATGTCAGGTGTATCAGGTGTGATATTCTTGTCATAAGTGTCCTCACTAACAGTAAATAAGGTTTGTGGGTGTAGTACGTCTACATAAGCTAGTACGGTATTTGCATGTATGTGTATAGGTTTCGGAGTAGGATTCAAAATCTGAACAAGGTTATTTTTCGAAACCGTTACAATTGTTCTAGCTGTCAAAAATGTGGAGTTTGACATATTATGAGATGGTTCTAGTAAAACAGGCGTTCCCTTTTTTATTTTACTGATACTAATAGAAATAGAACAACTCGAGTTTGGTGAAATCGTTGTACTTTTCTTGACACGTGCCAATCCTGACTCAGTACGTATCAGATTGATAATTACCGTATCGTCTAGCAAAGAGAGCGTTTGTGTATCTAGATTCACTACTGCTTTGTATTTAGTCAAGAAGTCTATACCCAGGACGACTGAATGGTGTAGGACAGGTATAACATAGAATGTATGAGAAAAGCTTACACCTCCTATTTTCAAATTAAGTGGGATAATTCCATAAATTGAATGTTTTTCCTCGCCCGCTGCGATAATATTAGTAATATTTGATGGTTAAATTTGACGTGAATTGAATCCTGCGCGAGAAAGAAATTTTAAGTTGATGGCCGAAATGGACGCGCCTGTGTCCGCTAATGCATTCGTGCTTTTGTTTTTAACAAAAAGAGGAACAAGATTTTTGTGAATAGGTGTGACTAATGTGATTTGTGGTTCTCGAGTTTGTTTGTGGCAAGGTTGTGACCTTTGATTTGGCGCGAATTTCTATTGTTGTTGTGGGGAAAAGCATACTCGTGCAAAATGACCTGTTTTGTGACACAAGTAACACTTTTTATCGAGTGCAGGACATAATGTTCCATGTGACTGAAAACAAATACCACATCTGAGACAGAATGGCTTACTACGCACATCATGAGGAGGTAACTGATATGTAGAGTTATCGCGAGATTTATGTACTGAACTGGAGAAATAATTTGGAAAATTGGCTGTCTGAGAAGACGATGTATAATGATGAGAATTATAGCAATGCAGCCGAAATGGTTTGTTTTTGGCACGTACGAAGGGCTGAGATAATACATGTACATTGTTTTCTGTGTTCTGTTCTGAGCTGAGTGCTTTTATTTCATCTTTAAGTTGTTAAAGTTCCTCTAAAATTGTGTTAAGTGTTGACCAATCATCATTCTCAGTTGCGACAAGAGATTTCTCTGCTAGATTTGCGGCTTGTTGTAAATCATCCATATTTGTTGGGTTTTTATTCATTACGATTTGTTTAATAGCTGGTTTTAAACCGTGTAAGGCAACTGCTAACAATATTTTATCTGAGATAGTTTGGTTATTTGCAATTTGTAAGAGACGATTTAAAAAAGTCCAAAACTGTTTCAGACGATTCTTGTCGAGTTTGTAAAATTGATAAATCTAAAATGATATCGTCAGTGTGAAACCTAGATGCGAAGGCAGTTACTAGACTTGACCAGTTATTCCTAACGTTATCAGGTAGCGATTCATACCATACTTTAGCATGTTGTTGGAGGTGAAAAGGAAAAGCATTCAAAGTTTTAGCTTCTGATAAATCATAAAAATTAGCCCATTGTAAAAAATGATTTAGCCATTTAACAGGATTTTGTGATTGATCACCTTTAAAAATATCTAATGTGATAAGAGACATACCTGTACTTGAGAATCTGATGTTTCCTGAGAAAAATTGCACTCCTAGAAATAATGTCAATAGTATTGAGTCACATTAATTGAATTAAACGGCTAAACTCAGAATGTTCTGTGTGCTGATAGTAAATGTATACACAGTTAATTTTCCGTGTAAAAGTACTTTTTAGGAATCTTTGAGCTGTCGGAGGTCACTGAAGTGCTGCTGCTGACGTTGTTTTGTGGGGTGAGTTGGTAGTCTTCTGCGTAAGAACTGGATTTGGTTTTCAATCGTTGTCTACGTAGGATCAAGGAACCATAGTCGAATGGAGTGGGAGTCACTGGAACTGGATAGAGCGTAGATACTAGCATATACATTACTAGGAATTTGTAAAGACATTCCAGCATGAGCAATGTAGTATGTAGGTAGAATCACGGATCAGTCACGTGAATAGCTGTGTGTCTGTTCCAGGCAAGAAACTGCAAACATTCGCGGTATGAAGTCTGAGGATCGTAAATGTGTTGGTGCCAATCTCTCCCATGGATTGTAATTATACGTGTGGCATCTTTATTTAAGATACTCATCCACTAATGTCGTTTTATCTTTAGTCTCTTCTCCATTAATTTTCTGAAAACACTCCTTCAAAAGAAATAATCACTCCACTGGCTTTGCGAGAGGGTCCAGAGATCTGTAATATTCTCCATCCAATTGTTATGAAAGTTTTCTGTTATGTATGTTGTGATTAGCTTTTCATAACCTTCTTCTCATTTCTTGCTATGAGAAGGAATTACTCGTAAGTTAGGGAGCGTCAATATCCATGGCGAGAGAGAGAGACAGAGAGAGCGAAGAAAGAGTTCAGACTCTCTTAAAAGAGTGTCGCCGCGATGATAAGACAGCTACATCTGTAATGAAAAACGAACACGCCGTTAGCCTCAAAGTATAAGGGACTTTATTTAAATAATCAATACACATATATATTACTACATTCTAGAAACACTTCTAAAAGCTTTATAATAAAAATTATTGTAATACATATTACATTTTTCTATTAAGCTTTCCAACTTCATTTTATTCATATAACTTTTGCACCTTAGAATATTATACAATAGTTAATTCTCAATCAATTTCAAGATAGCCAAAAGTATAAAATGTAATAATTAATGCATTTTACTCATTTTAAAATAGAATATTGATTTAGAATATATTGCTAGATATTACTCTTTCTTGCTTAAAGAATACTTTATTTCAACATTAAATCTAAACAAGAAGTTGGTAGCGAATTCAACTTACATAAATATAATTAAATATGAACATAAAACATTCTATTACAATATATGTATTGTAAATAAAAGAATTCAGTAACGATATTGCAAACATATCAATTTTACCATTAAAATCTCAAACATTAAAAATACCTATTTCTAAAAGAAGTTACAACATATACCGTTCTTACCTGTAATGAAAAACGAACACGCCACTAGCCTCAAAGTATAAGGGACTGACCTAGACAATATACGCCTCTTTACTTATACTCACTAGGCGCAAGTCAGGACCAAATAAGGTAATCCCCTAATACTAAGCTAGCAGCAATGTCTGTTCAACATTAGATAAGAACCATTTTGTTTACATCACTAACAGAAGGCCAGGTTCAGTCTTAGTCACCGGATTGGAAATTCGCCAATGCGTAATCTGGTTTGTAGAACTATACCCTTCTCACAGAGCAGTTAGAGAGTTCATATTGAATCTGCGAAACAGCATACAATGTATCCAGTAACATCATACACTTATTCACACACAACAATGTACATTCGTATAGCTTTTAGTTATTTTTATCAGTCTTATGCAGTATGGCTATATACATTAACTTTTTTCACTTGCTCAGCAACCATTTCTATTCTATATAGTTGTGCTTCAAAAACAAGTGAAATTACCTTTAATATATTTTAGAAACTACTTAAATATAAATAAATAAAACATTACTTTAATACAATTCAAAGAAAATACCAATCTTATTAATTTTACTAAAAATTCAATCCTAACAGATGTAGTATAAGTAAATTGAATTGTCGGGTGAATATGATTTAGCCGATCAATACAATTTTACAGTTCTTCGCTTGACTGCTTCCAGATATAAATGTCATCGAAAAATCTGAAACAAAGAGATGGATTCAACTTTTCGTTTTGAAGAAATTCCCTTTCAAATTTAACCATGTGAGGAAAGTGTATGAAGAGCAATATTAATACACATTGCCGTACCCATTATGTATATGTATTTCGTATTATTAAATTGAAAATAATTATTTTTCAAGATAAGTTTTAATATTATACAAATATCTTCACAAGATAGTGGGCTATTATTAGGATTGTAATCAAAAAAATTTGTACACGCTTCAATACCAGCTGCATGCGGAAAGTTGGTATATAGTGATGTTACATCTAATAATACCAGAATTGAAATTAACAGATAGCTGTGGAATAGACTTCAACTTTTTAATGAAAAGTTGTATCTTCAATATATGATTTCATTATGAGTTTTGGGTAATATGTAGAAATGAGGTGTACCCATGTTAAGAGGGAAAGTATCAAATTCCTCGCATACGGATTTTTTTTTAGCCATCTCATTAAAGCATGTTGAAATTTTTTTATTTAATTTATATTGACGGATCTTCGCCAATATGTTTGTAGTAGTTTCCATCATTTAATTGACGTTCAACTTATTTAAAAAAATCTTCTCGATTAATAATAATAATAATAATAATAATAATAATAATAATAATAATAATAGTATTTGACTAAGCATCATTTGTAATCACTATACTGTCGTCATTCATTAGATTATATAAAGACTGAATTTCGTCTTAGAAATATTACTATGATATTGCTTTTACGATTACCAGTTAATATATCTTTTGTGATCGCGTATAAATAAAAATCTAAAAATGAATCATGTAAAAGATGTTTCAATTCTGCCATAGAAAGGTTATCTGGGTTTTGGGGCGACTTCTCCAACCAATCTGGGGCGACTTCTCCAGATACGTTGTGGCGAGTTCTCCCAGGGCAGGGCGAGTTCTCCATGGGGCGAGTTCTCTGCATACCGTCTACCCATGGATCGTGTTATGCTAGATATTTTATGTACTGTAACACTCCAAATAGGATCAGTAGCTCTTTTTTTGCCACCTTCGAGCTCCCCTGGTTCATATAAATACCTAACAGTGACATATATTGCCGAGTATTGGTTGTTTTGAAATATCATTTTGTGGTTTTACAGGTATATACTTCTTTTTAATCGCGTTGTTAGGTTTCATATTGATTGTTAGATTAATCTCATTATTTAGCGCGGCAATTACGCTTGGTAATCTCTTGACCCATTCACGAGATCGTTTATCTTGAATAAATTCCTTCGCGTATTGATATCCAAATAACCACTCAGCAAGCGTTAGATTAAATCCTTCAACAATTCCCTGATCGCGGTGTAATGCAGTATGTCCTCGTCTGATGGTGACATTATGATCCTTCATTATTGATAACACTACACCCTGAAATTCCTTGCCAGGATCAACTTGTAATAGATTTGGCCAGTGCAGAGGACCTCTTCGATAAATCCTTTCAAATGCAGAAGCAACTGCAGTTGATGATTTTGTTTTTAACGGCTCTGATTGTTTATATCGACTCGCAACAACAACTACGGTTAGCGCGTACTTGTAGACACCATCATGCGGCAGAAATAATATATCAGCCTGATGAATTTCATTAGGTGCGCTGACATCAAAATGTGAGTAGTTAATTTGTTTAGGAGGTGGTAGATAAATTTGCCATATTGCCTGTTTCAATAACCAATCCGCTGCAGTGGTATTTTTCACCTTTGCGGCACTAGCGAGTTTACTGATTGCTGATTTACCCCTCCAGTATCCTCTTGGAGAATAATAAATAGATTCCATGATGTTATTAATTACCCGCACTCAACATTAATTTACCCTTCATTGCCGATTTTATCAACCATGAAGCCAACTTTTCTTTGAAGGATTTATCAGTGATAGAATTCAATGAGTGAATCAATTTCACATCTGCGATATGTCTGTGTTGCAGATTGCTGCTTTTATAAGCAACATCATGAGCATGACACACCTTGTCAATGGCATTTATTGGGTTTTCACCAGGTCGGGGATGGTTTTGATCATTGAGTCGGATATCGAGTCTGGTCCCGGGTCCACAATAACTATATCCTGGAAGGTGTTTTTCTCCTGGATACTTCGCCCATGGTGTTCCTGGGAGTTTAGCTAGCTTGGCTGCAATATCACCTCGTTTTTTTTAAAATCATCTGCAGATTTCATAGAAAGAAATCTAAATTTTCTTGTACTACATTGTACACACTTACCAGAAAGTGCTGATCTGTTATTTTTAGTTGTAACCATGTGCCAGTATGTTTTTTACATTTCACACAATATAGATCCATAATATATTTATAATAACATGAATGTAATTGATTATTCAGCTACCCAACGATGGGAACCTATTAAACACCATGCGATGTAGCCGAATTCAATTAGAATGATTATAATCGGACCATCTGGAAGTGGCAAGACACAAATGCTACTTAATTTGATAACGAGATTGATGAAATGGGATAAGTTATATTTAATAGCCCCGAGTGTAGATGATCAGCTATGCTACGAAATGTTAAAGGATTACAACAAAAAGGCAGCAGAAATCACCGTCGAGGGTATTATTGAATTTATAACCGATATCAAAGAAGCACCGAGTATTGATGATATTGATGGAAGTATTAACAATTTAGTCGTATATGAAGACGTGATGTTAGACAATCATAAGAATCCTGCTAGGATCTTTTCCAGAGGTAGGCATAAAAACATTGACGTGATATATGTCACTCAACGATACACTCAAATACCAAAAGTGATCAGAGATAACTGCAATATTCTTGCTGTATTCAACGGAGTTGACACACATACACTATGAAATATTCACCAGACTTGGTGCAACGACGACATGGATTATAATCTCTTTAGAAATTTCTTTAGTCACGCTCAGTCAATCCCACATGGATTTGTAACGATACATTTGCATGATCCTAGATCAAGATATCGTATCGGACTTGATCAAATATTCGGTTGAAAAAAATTGTTAACCCCATAGCATCTTTTTTTTGCCAATGAGCCTCTATAAAACATTTACGAGGAAGTCTTAGTTTGCCAAATAGACGCATTTTTTTTACAATTTTGGAGGAAGCCTTTGTTTGCTGAATTGATGCCTCTAAAAAGTTGCCCGACTCCCCCCTGCTGCTGCTTATCTGTTTATTGAAATCCTCCTGATCTGAAGTAAAAGCTCTTTACCAAATTGTGCAAATCACCTGATACGTCCTAAACTGACCTATCTTTTCTGTCATATAAATGCATTTTCAAAACTATTTTTCTTTAATTATTTATAGAGAATTAGAATATATGGAAGTCATTTAGCATCAACACCCATGAACAGTTGAGATGTAAGGAAGTCAGTTAATATTAACACCCATGAACTGTTGGGATATGTGGAAGTCAGTTAATATTAACACCCATGAACTGTTGGGATATGTGGAAGTCAGTTAATATTAACACCCATGAACTGTTGGGATATATGGAAGTCAGTTAATATTAACATCCATGAACTGTTGGGATATATGGAAGTCAGTTGGGATATGTGGAAGTCAGTCAACATTAACACCCATGAATTGTTGGAATATGTGGACGTCAGTTAACATTAACACCCATGAACTGTTGTGATATATGGAAGTCATTTAACAGTAACACCCATGAACTGTATGGATATATGGAAGTCAGTTAATACTAACACCCATGAATTGTTGGGATATATGGAAGTCAGTTAATATTGTTACGTATATTTGATTTAAATAATTTATTTAATTTTGTCAGATTCAATAATATGTGCTCATAGATTTTGTGAAAATAGCAAATACCTCCAGGCGTTAATATGTTAACAATATCACCCATGCCAATATGTTGAGCATAACTTTTCTCCTCACCAGCATATTCAGCTGCTTGGTTCTTGTGTCATTTCAATCCATACCCCCCACAAGTATAGTGAGGATAAGTAATGATAAAAATTTAACAAACGTGGATGATAGAACCATTTATTTCTCGAAAATGTGCAATACTTTTTTCAGAGGATTAATTACAGTTTTTATATATGAACATAACCATTTTTACTCCAGTCACCATTATTTCTGTGATAAAATACTATGAGATCATGACTTCATGAAAACATGTACAATGTGCTATATTGAAATGGAGGTACAGATATTGTCATGTGTAAATTGATGTTTTAGATATAAATATCACAGCTGTATCTTTGATTAAGAAAACAATATCTTCAAGAGTTTTTTCAATATCTAGTACTAGCAACATGTAAAATGTAACTATTAAGCTTTGACAGGAAGTGGTGGTGTATAGATTGTATGTCCATGACGACGACCGAGATAGAGTTTCCAATCCAGAATATGAGTCTCAGTAAGCTCATTCCACTTGGAATTATCTGTGAACTGGTCCACAAACCATTTGGCTTTGTTATTGGATATCCAGTGTTTTTCCTGTAGGTTACCCTGCTTTTCTGCAATGGACAATGCCTTGGATAATTTTATTCTGGCAGAAAATTTATAACCCTTCAGCAACAGAAAGTATCCTTTCAGATGGTAGTAGCGAGGCAGCAGGCAGGGGACTTGTTTTGAATTTGTTGACAGCAGCAAGAATTCCTGAAAGTGGAAAATAAATGGAATGAAATTATGCAAATGCTGTGATTATCCCTTTAGCTACAACAGCTGTTGTGCAGTTTCACTACTGCTGAGTTCTATCATACGAGTTACTGAGACTACTGAGGCTTGTTGCTAGGTTGAATAATTGAGCATCATCATGGCTGACTTCAAAAGCTGACAATAAAAACATGGTTACATTTATATTCATTATTTCATTAGTTTTTGCTGGATTTCAGTGAAATAAAAAACAGATTACCTTATATTGTATCTGTTATTCATATATTCCATTATTTAATACTGCTACATCCTATCATATAAGAGATCTCAGTCATATAAACAAGTTTTGAATCACACTAAATAAATCCAATATTTAGATATGAACAAATAAAAACATGAATTAAATCCACATTCTAATAAAAAAGATGAAAATCATACCTATCAAAACAGTCATTATCAACATATAAATACACTTGGCATTGTTTGCATCCTAAACAACCTTCATATCTCTTTCATTCCTAACACACATCTTGCATCTTCCACATTTTGGGAACATGCATCCTGGCCAGTGCCTTAAACCTTCAGTATCAACATGGACAAAGCTTTTCTTTTCCTACATCCCTGAAAGCCAGTAACCATCTGTTTGGCCAAGTTCATTCTGAATTTAAGGTGTTTTCTTTTCTTTTCCGGACATGGTTTTGATCTGGTGATTTGGTGACTCTTTCATACAGATCAGGGCATTACATATCACTGTACCAATGAGAAACTAAAAAAGGTATTTTAACAATTTCTTTGCTCTATGGCAAGGACTATACTGCTATTTGTTCTGGCCTGCATTATGCATCAGCTGCTTTTTCTTTCTCTTTGAGTTACACTGGGTAGCTGTGTGGAATCCATGTTTTTAAATAAAATATGGACTATTTTCTTGTCTTTCTAGGCAACACAGACCAGAGATTATTTTTGCATAATTTTCATATCCCCCTGGCTTTTTAAATGATTGTTTTTTTTTTAAAGGTTCTGACATTCCTTTCCTAGTTCCCAGTTCCCCAGATTGTTCCAAAACAGAAGAGTCCACAACAACGTAAATCTTCAAATAATTGGGGATTTGAAAAGAATTTGTCCATATAACAATATATATATATATATATATATATATATATATATATATATATATATATATATATATATATATATATATATATATATACATATATATATATATATATATATATATATATATATATTGTTATGTGCTTAGGCTCAAATAAGCAGCAACACAGAAAGAGTGAAAACTAACAAGCTTGTAAAACTTAAACAATGATTTTTATTAAGTACAATTATTTAAATGAAATAAATAAACTTATGGTTTTAGAGAATCAAATCCAACAAATATAGAATTCACAAAATAATCCACTAATGGAATTGCAAGTCCTCATAAATAAATGTTCTAATAGTTCCAGGTTCGAATCTTGATGATGTAATCCAAAATGGTTGACAATGTCACGTGATGCAGTTCTTGATTTAATATCATCCAGATGAAATTATGAAACGTATGTCCTGTTTCCAAATAAATAGAATAATTCTTCTTTTCCAACGAATTGACACAAAGTCCAGAATAAAATTAACACTCAAACATGAAATACACAACTAATAACTTACAGCCCAAAGATTCTACTGAACTCCTATCCAAAACAACAGTGTATATAACTGTTTTTTTTAAGTAAACAAGTGATCACATGATTTTCTAGAAATTGATAGAAGTTCATGGAAGGTCACAGAAAGAGACTGCCTTTACTAAAAATCACATACTCTAGATATTTCCTACCCCTAAGAACTAAAAATAAAATGTTGTCCTTGAAATTAACCAATAGTGTTAGAGACTTGTTGACAATGTCCAAAGCAAGGTCAGGAATTAGATCCACTGTAAGCCAAGGTCAAAACTTGTTTACAGTTAGAGTCTAAGTCAAACTGAACTTTCCAGAATAATTTCCCAATTAATGAATATTAAATCCTAAATGACAAATTTGGATTTAACAAAAATAAAATAAATAAATTAAATCCAATAACCGTAACAATATATATATATGCCATTGGGCAATCCAACATACTCCTGAAATTCATTGATATAACCAGTTTTGGGTGGACTCTTTCCCAGACTTTAATTCCAAATTTTGTGGCTTTGGCTGGCAGGTATTGCTTAAATAATCTATCTATCCCTTAGTCTTGCTGACCGTTGTGGCACCAGTGATGACCTGACAACCAGCTTCCTCCATTCCAATCTGTTCTCTGATACTCTCACTGTCACTCAGCTTCAGACCTGTCAACTCTGAGATGTTATCCTCCCATCTCTTACTCTGTCTTCCTCTCCTTCACCCTCCCTACATAGTACCTTGCATGATTGTCTTAGCAAGCCCTGTTGATCGTGTGACATGTCCATACCATTTCATTTTGTGCTTTTTCACAATGGTCAATAGCTCTTCATAGGGCTCAATGGCTTGCTTAATTCTGTTTCTCACTTCCTCATTCGTGACATGATCACTATATGTAATGCCGAGCAACCTTCAAAAGCATCTCATTTCAACAGCTTGTATCCTCCTTTCGAATTCTGCTGTGAGAGTCCATGACTCACAGGCATATAGGAATACAGATGCAACCAAGGTGCGCATCAGTCTGATTTTTGAGCTGACTGAGGTGTTTCTGTCTTTCTAAATTGACTTCAGCCTTGCCATTGCTGTTATTGTCAGCGCAATCCTGGACAATATTTCTGGTTGCGATCCCTCGTCTGCCACAATGGCTCCTAAGTACTTGAATCTATTAACTGTTTCCAGTTTTTGGCCACTAATCATAATGTCAGTGCTGATGGCACTGGTGTTGTTGTCAAAAGCAGTAGCTGTCCTGTCCAGTTTTTCCACCAACTGAGCTAGCTCCTCCTCATTTCCTGCAAGGCCATCGATGTCATCAGCAACTGACAACTACCCCATCATCCGAGAAGAAGTAGAGGCTGCAGTGAAAGCATTGAAAAAAGGGAAGGCAGCAGGAGTAGACAACATCCCTGCAGAACTAGTCCAAGAAAGGGTGAAGCCATGATAAGCACCCTACTAACAATCTGCAACAAGATCTGGCAAACAGGGGAATGGCCAACACCATGGACTCAGTCACATCTAGTAACTCTCCCGAAAAAAGGCAATTTGCAGCAATGTCAGAACTATCGTACAATCAGTCTTATATGCCACCCAAGCAAAGTCATGCTAAAAATCATATTAAACAGACTGAAGCCGCGGGCAGAGGAAATCATAACTGAAGAACAGGCAGGCTTCAGACCAGGATGAAGCACAACTGAACAGATTTTCAACCTGAGAATACTATGTGAGAAATACCTGCAGCACCAACAAGACCTTTATCATGTCTTTATAGATTTTAAGAAGGCATTTGACAGGGTATGGCATGCAGCCCTTTTGGTCCACCATGAAGCTGTACAACATCAACGCTAACCTGATCAAAGTCATAGAAAGCCTTTACAGCAAGGCCACCAGAGCAGTATGCTTCAACGGTCAAATAGGAGATTGGTTTAGGACAACTGTGGGAGTCAGACAGGGCTGCTTGCTTTCACCTTCACTCTTCAACATCTTCCTTGAAAGAATCATGACAGATGCACTGGAAGACAATGAAGGAACTGTCAGTATTGGAGGCAGAATAATAATGAATCTGCTTAAATGATAGTCTTCCTTTAAAAGCAATCATGCCTTCATCAATTGACTGGTTATTGGGCGGGTCATAATTTTCCAGGCATTAATGCAAGACTGTGTAGTAGAAAGGTCTACTATGGAAAATCTTGTTATGCCATGGATGGCCTCTGGGTGGTTTGACACTTGTGTTCTTGGCATGGAAATATTTCCCTATTTTTTCAAATCTTTCTTTTGTCACTATTTCTGGTATTCCTGGGATCCCAAAATATACAGATGTCATCCAAGCATTGGAATATTTGGGTATCTACATTATACTCAAGACGATATATATGCCAAGATATGCCCACATCTCCATGATGTTGGTTTCTTACCATTTCGGGTCTTGTTTTTTATCCAGCACTTTCTTGGCATAATTGTTTATTTCTTTCACAATATTAATGACCAGATATTCTATAAAAAACTTGAGAAAAATTCTTTCTCATTGATTAGTGGTCCAAGCTCAGTTGTTGAACCAACATGAGAATCAAAATCATTGATCTCGAACATGGCGATGTCATCACTCCATTGTGCAAGTGGGATTATGTCATCCTTGTCATCTGATTCAAAATCACATCTGGTGTTGAAACAGGATTAATATTAATATCTGATCCATTTTCTAACAATGATTCTTTAAACTCTTCAATATCATTTGCATTGAACCCTTCAAAGCTGCTTATATCTGTATTGGAATCCATATTTGTTTAACTCAGCTACATGTGTTTCATAAAGTGTGGAAAATCTTTTACAGTGTCTAAATTTAACCTCTCAGATTTTAAACTTGTATCAAAATATTGAATAAACAATCCTCTCATTGGTTATTATAATCAAACTTATGTAAACTTCTGTGCATTCAACAAATCAACATTTAGTTAACATAGCGGTATTGTCCGCACATTAGTGCTACTGGGTTTCGAGTACTGCTGAACTTTATGCACGAAAGCGACACTGGGGTAGTAAACTAGGCTTATTGACACTGAATATTTGTGTCAGTGGGGTTCAGGAGCTATTTACAGGAGACACTAAGAGGCAGTAGTCATAGTTAAAGGGTTAATTAGTATTTATTTATTAAAGTACTGTCTCCACTAGGCATAAGTGACATTTTCATTGACTGTAATGTTCTTCAATATTGGCAATTGTGGTGTACTCAGAATGTCATTGGAAAAGAAAATAATAATAATGAGTGATATATCAAAGTTTCCATTACCAATTTTGACCGCAATTTTCTTCAAGTTCAACAAATAGTGATCAATTTTTTTGTATTTTCTGGTTTAAAAATGGGATCCATGCCTGACCCTGCATTATAAGGAGGTTTGCGAGTTTATCAGGGTGCAAGTTATTGAGGGAGAGGTGTAATTATACTCCAAGCTAATTGAAACTGAATGGAACAGAAGATGTGAAAACCACAGTGGTAACAAGCAAATGCTCATGGATGGATAATGGCCAATATATGACAGATGAAGGCCATACCGTAAGCTGACTTGGCCTCATGAATGGATGATTACCAATATACAACAGACACGTGCCATACTGTAAGTTGACTTGGCCTCATGGATGGATAATGGTCATTAGACAACAGATAAATGCCATACTGTAAGTTGAAATGGCCTCATGGATGGATGATGGTCATTAGACAACAAACACATGCCATACTGTAAGTTGAAATGGCCTCATGCATGGATAATGGTCATTAGACAACAGATACATGCTGTACTGTAAGTTAAAATGGCCTCATGCATGGATGATGGTCATTAGACAACAAACACATGCCATACTGTAAGTTGAAATGGCTTCATGCATGGATAATGGTCATTAGTGTTACATATCTTTGATTTAAGTCATTTATTTTTATTTTAATTGTTTGTTTGTCAGATTCAAATTTGACATTTTAAGTTTAAGATTCATTCATTGGGAGATATTTTTTTTAAAAAGTGGGATGACTTGTACTTGACAAATAAACACCAGATGTTGACCTCATTTCTGACCTGGCTTCAGAGTTGTAAACAAGCTTTTAAAATGATTGGTTGATTCCAAGGTCATTATGGAGCTTTGTTATAAACATCTTTCTGTTAGAATATTAAGTTGTATTGTTTTGAGTTATTTCAAATTAATGGAAATTATTCAATTCGTTTGGATCAAGAGGATTTATTTTGTTATTTATCTGGAAAATAATTGTGTTCATTGAATTTCATAAGACCAGAACTGACTTCATCATGTGACATCGTCTTCCATCTTGGATGCTTCACTAAGATTCAAACTGGAATTATTTGGACATTTTATTACCAGGACTTTTGCAATTTCACTAGTGGATTATATTTTGAATTATTTTTGGATTAATTTTGGGATTGATTCTTAAAACCGTAACTTTATTTTTCTTTTCTGGAAAATATTTGTGCTCAATAAATTGTTTATTCAGTTTTTACAAGCTTGTTATTTTCACTCTTTCTATGTTACTGTTTATTCAAGCCTAAGCATGTAACATTAGACAACAGACACAGGCCATACTCTTAAGTTGACTTCGCCTCATGCATGGATGATGGTCATTAAACAGATACATGCTGTACTGTAAGTTGAAATGGCCTCATGCATGGATGATGGTCATTAAACAGATACATGCTGTACCATAAGTTTACTTGGCCTTATGGTCAGGAGAGTCAAAACATAACATTTACCCCTGTCAACACAGCCTTCAGCTGCCTGACAGCAAATTTGTACTCATCAAAACAGCCTTCAGCTGCATGACAGAACATATTTACCCCTGTCAATACAGCCTTCAGTTGCCTGACAACTGGTTTGTTCCCAACCTCCACAGCTTTAGATAATGAATGCAGCATGACCTCAATTTTTCTGGCACGTGCTCCAAGGGAATAAAAAGAACATTCGTCAGTTTCAAAAATCTCCCAGTAGTCAAACCAGAGCTGGGTGGACCCCCACTTCTCTTTCCTTGCATACCTGTAAACATTTAGAAAATATTAATTGTTTGCCTCAACTGCAGCAGACCGCACTTCATGCCTGTTATGTTATGACAAAAAAGATTTTAAAGGAGCATTTCTATTCTTTAACAGAAGTATTTTGTAGATTTGGTTTTTGTTGTTCATTTTAACAGCACTTTTACCACTATCTTTGCAATATCATGTCAAGGAAATGGGAGCTAAGTGTCTATACTAAGGACATTTCAAAGTAGCTGACCCATGCTGGCCTGGGTGGATACTAAACCTATGATCCCTGAATTAGAGTGAGAGATTGAATCATGACATGGGCAAACGGTAATAGATTATGTTACCATTCTGTGATTATTAAGGTAAACTTATGTACGGATCACAGGATATTATTCCATTTCAAACTAGAATAAATTTTTTAACAAGTAAAACATGTCCTCCATGTGACCATGACAGCTGTACTGGACTGAAGAAAAAATCAAGCACATTGAACATAATAATTGATTGGTTTCATGGTTTTTATGTCACTTTAACCAACTTTATTATCTACATTGTGCAGAGGAATTGGGAACCCAGTGCCCTTCCTGATGACCACACAGACAGCTGACCTAGGTTGGCCAGAGTGGATGTTGAACCCTGTGACCCTTAGATTACAAGTATGATGAAATTAGCAGAAGTTTGACATTGATCCAAAAGTGGTGCTAGAAAGTTCAAAATCTCAGACCCCCCTCCCCCCAAAAAACAACACTGCATACTAAGTAAATTGAAGTAAATTTGAAAATAAACTCAAAATGTTGCTATAATGGCATGAATATTTAATGAAGTTGTCTTGATGTGCCTAAAGCATGCATGCCAAATTTTGTTGGATTATCAATGGTTTTTACTAAATTATACTATCAAAGTTTTTATAAAACATGTCAAAGTTCAAATGTTAAAATAGTAGAATGTTGTATTAGCCTGAAAACCAAATCAGTATATACCTCTCCCTTGATGACTCATTCACAATGGGGGCCAAAAACAAACCATGACAAAAGCTTGAGTGGAAGTAATTAAGGGACCTCTGAAAAATTAAGAAAGGGATGGACAAAAACAGTAGTAAGGGTCATGGTGGTGGTTGAATACTAAATAATTGCACTGGGAATAATTGTCAACAAAGTTTTTTTAAATTGAAGTTCTCTGGGGGTTTTGGGGGATAAATTACATTGCTTTCAACATAACCTATCTCTGAAAGATCATTGAAGACATACCGCAGGCGGTATCAACACAGATCACAAATGTGTTGTATGTCACTGCTTTTTGCATGTGAATGTGAATACATTCTAGTGTTATAGCAAATTTATATTTAAACAATATTTTTTATTAAAAAGAGTGGCATCGGCAAATGAGTATGTTAACCTACATGTTTGCAGTGTTAACTTAACTGAAATTAACTGACTTAATATGCAGCTATGACCACTTGCTTTTAAGTATGATTTGCATGACTTGGAATCTTTATTATATTCTGAACTTTTTACTTGATTTCATACAAATGACTAATTCATGTTATATTACAACACAGGTAACTTTTAACTGATTGTTTCAATGCATTCACATTTTTACAAGTCAGAGATCAAAATACAGTTGGTTCTTATGAAAATACTCATAGGTATCGCTATGACAGTATATTAACACTTTTCATGTTTCAATACATAAAGACATTTCACATTTATGATGATAGCATTGAAAGTGAATTAAAAGATAAAATTCAAACAGGAAGTTTATTTGATAAAACTTATTAACTGGCATTTAGTTTGTGAAAGTGCTGCCACCAGTTGGCATTATTAACATTTTAACTGATCAAAATTTCACTATGTTCGGATTTACAGTGTGTTGAGGATTTAACTAAATACAAGATTTCTTATTTGAGGATCCACTTTCAGGACACTAATTCAAATTTCCTGGAACTGCCACTTTCAACTATAAAATGAGTGATATAGATCAAGGTTTCATTTACCAGTTTTTAGCATGAATTCAGTTGTGTTCAGCAAAAAGATGCCTATTCTTTCCATTTTCTAAAGGAAGAAAATAAAAGGAAGTAAATAGGATAAACACATACTAACAATGTTATAAGTCGGTCAGCAAGTTTTCTGGGCACTAAAGTGAGATAGGGGTGTATATAGATGTGAACATAAGTATGTTTATACCAATAATATTTTTATACCTACAATGGAATTTGCTTAACTTTATTAACAAGACTGAAAGCATTCAAAATTTACAATACCGTATTTACCATATATATTGGGACATGGCAAAAAAAAAATCTTCCTGTCCCAGAACTTATAGTGACAGTTTTTTAACCTAGGTCATTATGTCCCAAGACTTAAGAAACAAAATAAATTTGTACTGAATTCGCACCCCCCACCCATGTTGCAATAAAATATATAAATAAAATACTTATATGATAATAAAATGAAAGAAACTAACCTTGTACTGTGATCATTTATCCTTTTTCTTTTTCATCATGAGAATTAATCATATTCTTCCATACTGCATCATGTCCGACAATGCAAGACATTGTTCATTGACATGAACATTGAGAAACAAATAGTGTTTTGATGTACTCAAAGGTTTATAATATGTTATCCAACTGAAAACTGGATCCAACAAAATCACAGATGAGAGGGAAATAATCAAATGATTGCTTGAAGACAACTGCCATTCATGCATGACATGGTGTTAGGTGCAAAATGACAAAGACTGAATTATATCCAAGTATTCTATAGAAAAGTATCTTGTAAATAAATATCATTATTCGAAATACATTCACTTGAGTACAAATGACAATCTTTTCACTAGCATGGGTTACAAAAGTATTATTAAAGCATGTTATTGCTGTGAACACTATTTACTTGCAAAAGTTGCATACATCATTGTCCATTTGTATTAATTAAAACTACAAATGCCAAGCACAAAGAAGCCCAGGTGGTGAAAAACCCAAGTGACAGCAGACAGTAAACTCATTACTTAATGACAGGACATCAAAGACAAAGGATACTGACTACTCTGAAGCAATTTTTCTTGGAGGGGAAAGGTTAACAATACAAAGATTATTTTATTACAGTGCAAGCCAACCTCGGATAACAACTTTAGACTCTTTTAAGTGTGCCAATGTTTTTGTTGTCAAAAGGTTATCAACACCAAGGTTATTTTATTACAAAGCATGCTGACCTCAGAAGCTTTGGTTTCTTGTAAGTATTCTGATTTTGAAGAAAAAAAATCAGTATACAAAAATGGAAAGATTTAAGAAAGCTAACTTTGGTTCTTTTTTACCAGTATTTACTGGAATTTTACAAATAAACTTATACGATGGAACAATTTTTAAAGTGACACAATATAGTGCTTTGTGCATGGCCATTGACAACCCAGTGTTGCCAAGAAGATTTGGAGAAGATTAAATCATTTGATAAATTCATGAAGGCCAGAAAATTAGAGATGATTTGGCAGACAATATGATCATTAACAAGGATTAAATTTTAGTGTACTTTGATGCCATTCCTGGACTAACTGATGATAAGACCGGTGAAAAGTGTGAGACTGGTGCAGATTTTATAAAATATTCCTTTAGTCATTGCAGTTTCTACTTCAAGTGATGTGTTGTCTCTAACGATAATTTTTCACAGCATGAGAAAGTGAAAAATAATATTCATGTACTGAAAGAATGGATTGTACATGTGAAGGAGTTGGCATGGAATTTTGGAATGATTTAAAAGGTGTCCCACAACTTATGACTCAAAAAGATGATGTGTTCCAGAACATACAACACACAAAATAATTACTTGAAAAATTAATTTATGTCCCAACATGTGGCAAATATGGTAGTTAAAAAGCTGCTGTAAAATCTATCGGTTCATGTAATAATAAAAATTAAAAAAAAACATTAATTTCATTAGTCTGTCGTGTAGGCTTTGCTTAATTATACTTAACAGTACTAAGCATAAACTTTGTTGAAATTACATGGTCAAAAACTGATATTTTTTGCACAGACTGTTTTTCCTGTTTTAGTCAGTGTCCTTAACTTGTAACCATTTGTCCCCAAGAACAACATGTTATGATATGGACTATAGCAGATAAAAGCCACACAATATGAAGTCCATCATCACTTTCCAACATCTTTAAATGGGATGTGTTTTTTTAATTATAAAATATGAGTTTATAATCAAAGAATGCTGGTATGTAATTTTAAAAATTATTAACACTATATAGCAGGTTTAGGTTACTGTATGTGTGAATCAGTCTAGGTTATTGGCTGTGGGAAATGATGTAGGTCACTAGATCTGGGAACTGATGTAGGTTACTGGCTGTGTGAATTGATGTAGGTCACTAAATCTGGGAACTGATGTAGGTTACTAGGCTGTGGGATAAGATGTAGGTTACTAGGATGTGGGAACTGATCTAGGTCATTAAATCTGAGAAATGATGTAGGTTACTGGGCTATGGAAACTGGTATAGGTCACTAGATCTGGCAACTGATGTAGGTTACTAGGCTGTGGGAACTGTTGCAGGTTATTGGGGGTGGGAACTGATGTAGGTTACTTGATATGGGAATTGATTTAACTATTTCCTATTGACTTAATTTCTTAAAAGTTTTATTACATGTATATGTTACTGGGGGTGGGAACTGATGTAGGTTACTTGATATGGGAATTGATTTAACTATTTCCTATTGACTTAATTTCTTAAAAGTTTTATTACATGTATATGATGGTTACTTATGACAATGATATTTAACAGAATGATTGGGAAACAAGTGCTACAATATTTAACTGAATAGTTCGGAGACAAGTGCTACAATATTTAACAGAATGGCTGGGAGATAAGTACTACAAATTATGAATTTGTATGGACAAAAGTCAATTAGTCATGCTGTTCATATCAAAATTAGGACTTGTTATCTACTAGATATGTATCACAATGGGAATTCTGAATCACGTTACAAATCATGTTACACCATCAGTGGCAATAAATAGCAACAAGAATGACAGAGGATACATGACGTGATTGTTCAAGAATAGTGACTTTTTCATTACACAAATGAACTTTGACCCTGGTAAAACTTTCTCATAAAACTTATACAGTGTTACTCACCAGAGTGCTATAGTCATGGCCAGGTAATAGCGAGTGGACATTTCATTAGCCGTGCAGTCACAACGCTTCAAGTACGTGGTTGCAAAAGCAATGCAATTCAACACTGATTCCACTGGGTTCTCTAAATGAAAGATGACATGACAAATGAGAGAGAGAATTTTTTTGTTATTCAGATATGTTGTGTGTATACTTAGAGTTTGCAAACCAGTCTCCTAAATGTAAACTGGAGGAAGTAACCACCTTTAATGCCTCAGTACCGAATGAAGTCTGTCATGGACAACTACATTTCATCTTACATGCTTTTATTTAATTTCTTTTTCAACAAGCAAATTCACAAAGCTCAATTCTTTATTGAATGTTGGTAGAATGTGATACATCTCTCCCTCTCTCTCTCTCTCTCTCTCTCTCTCTCTCTCTCTCTCTCTCTCTCTCTCTCTCTCTCTCTTTCTCTCAAAAAGACAAAAATTGTATTTAATTTTTAATTTTTTTTTTAGTATGTAAAACACTGACAATTATTTTTGTTCTCCTGGCAGCAGATTGTCATTAATAAAGACTTTATTTAGAAAAGTAACTCAATTAGTTACAGAGCTAATCTACCTTGAGGCCTTCTATCTGTTATGTACAATATATACAATACATACAACATGATGATTGAAACAAATATATGACAATTGTTTCAAAAACTTTATGCCAGAAGTAAATTTTACAAGATTTACAGAGACTATATTTGATGGTGCATACATTGTCAGTGAATGACATTTACAAGTACTTGACATCAATATCTTGCTATATGAAGTTAGTCATGAAAAATAACTTTACAATCAGCAATTACTACCAGTATCTATTTTACAGCATTTTACCAAATTTTACTCAGTGGAATTCCTTATCCAGTCTTCCATTCCCTGACAAAATGACTGCATAGTTAACTGAGTGTACAATCACTTAGAGAATTCTTTTATGCAAAAAACTCAATTGTTTCTCAAACATGTATAATATTTGTAAAAATTTGAAAATGAGAAAAAAGACATTTGTTGAAAAAGTGACATTTCATAATTTGCCTTGGTCAAGAAATAATTCAGGTTATTTTGAACTATAGTGATAATGTTTCTTAGTTAAATTAAACATAGAGAAGTGTTTGATTAATATATTTTATTTATGTATCAGCTAAGTACAAGTAATTCAAGTTCTTAGCATTTTGTGACACTGAAAATGTATACCATAATACTTAATGAGTTTTTTAACACATAAACCCCTGCTGCCTCGATAACTCGTTCTACTTTACCTCCCTCATCTCCAGAGTGCCTCGATAACATGGCTGAATTAACCTAGCTTGTATCCCAGGTGCTCAGTTTGAATGGCAGTATTGTCTAGGCCTGTAACCCACAGCACGAGTTAAATCGGCGCAAACCAATGGTTGATTTGAACCATTTCCTAATTGTGCCTGATTCCTGAGAAGCAATTCTAAATACATAAAACGGAGCATCATACAGCAGCAGCATAAATTGTGATTACCTTCACCATGTTTACTAAAAATTCTTGTAACATTGTTATTTCTCTTTCAAAGTATATAAAACTATGTATCTATGAAAAGGTAATAAAATTTGCAACACAGTGATATATGTTTTGGTATCATCTATTAATGTACATGCTCACAACTTTGTTTTGAAATATGACTTGAAAGAAACAAAAACGAATTAAAAAACTTACCAAAATGTTCAATGAATCTATGTTCATGTAGGTGAATGAAATGCTCCTAATAGTATGGGAATAAAATAAAGATAATTCTATTTCTAGTAGTTTGGTTTAAAAGTGAAGTTTCTAGCATTGTTAGTTCAAACATTGTAACAATGTTACTAATTTGGACAACAAAACACCTGAAACAGTTGTTTACTTCACTCTCTAGAATATATACTTCAGTATGCAGTTTCCCACAAAAACTTGTCACAAATTAATCCTAGAAATCTTTCAGTAAGTTAAAGGTAATTAATCAGTACAATTTTTGTTCAAATTTTGAAGTCCACATCATCACCATGTCCATAATAACAACATTCTATCAATTTAGCTTGTGGGTGCAACCCAGGTGAAAAATATTCCCAGACACTTTTTTGCGGAAACAATTCAAAGTCAGCTTCATTCTCTGAATCATTGTCGAAAATTGCATGAAGCCAGGCATAATCTCTTTCATCAACTTGATTCAATTCGAACTCATCATTTAAGTCAATATTGTCATCAGAATCATCCAAATCGTCAACTTCAATGTCACTACCCTCCCTGTCAACATCCATGTTTACATCCAAGTTGTTGTCCATCATTTTATTGATCGATTTTCAAGCCAACAATTTATTTTTCTTCCATGTTTAATTAAAAATATTTCACTGCAGATGTGTGCTTTAACCATTTCCTGTGTTGGTGGGGAAGTACACAATCTTTTATGATGTAGAACACGTGTTTCTAGAGGCACTACACATGTTCATAGTAAAGTATGAATGTAATCATATTCAATATAAATAGGGATACTATTGTGGCAGGTGTATTCAGGATAGAAGGAGTCATTATGACCGTACTCGTATTCAGGATGAAATGGGTTAACTTAGTTATTTCTCGCTGCATTCAACATGATAAATGTAAAACAAATCCTAGTAGCATAGTAGCCACTGTTAACTTGGTTAAGCCATCCGTGTAAATTTGTAAGCAAAAACATAACATTCTATGACATAAAAATGGATGGAAGAACATCACTGTGGAGTAGTGGCTAATTCTCACTATCGCTAAAGTCACTTTGAAAAAATACAGTGAAGTTAATTTGAATTACTTTATATAAAATTGTATATATACATTACTATTTGGATACTTTAATTCCATCTATGACTAACTTTATATTTAGTAAAATCTTCAGATTGATTAAAAAGTAGTCAAAGGTATTATTGCTTTTTATAGTATATTTACATGGTAAATAAATCATGAAAAAATAGCCTTTATCATTTGTTTGACAATATCAGTCATTTTCCTGGGCATCTAAGGTAACGGACAGGAGCTTTTTCTGGAATGGAAGTACGAGTGATACTGTTGGTGTCTTCTCGTTTTTGTAATTTCTTGAAGAGGAAGCATGCAATTCATGATGTTCTTAGCAAGAGTAACAGCTTTCTCCAACAATGAACTGATGCTGGTGGTGTTGTTTCTCACTTCCTTAGTAACTAAAGCAGCATAAACAGTGGGCTGCAATTCCAGGAACCATTCAATCATGTCTACAATGGAGTTCATCTGGTGAACATCTATGAACCAATTTACATTTTTAAGTCCAAGTAAATTAGTTTAACCTTTGAATACATCAACAAAATGATGTATGTCAACACTGCACTTCTTGCATACAGCAATACATTCTTCACTTTCACCCTATCACCTCCTTTTCTTTAAACCAAATTCTCTGAGTGCCATTCATTTAGTGTCATTACGAACTCACTCTTGAGTGCTGTTCATTTAGTTTCATTATGAACTATGAACTCAAACTCATGAGTGCCATTCATTTAGTGCCATTATGAACTCAAACTTTTGAGTGCCATTAATTTAGTGTCATTATGAGCTCACACTCTTAACTGTCGTACATTTAGTGTCATTATGAACTCAAACTCTTATTCATTTAGTGTCATTATGAACTATGAACTAAAACTTTTGAGTGCCATTCATTTAGTGCCATTACAAAATCAAGCTCTGGAGTGCTGTTCATTTAGTGTCATTACGAACTCAAACTTTTGAGTGCCATTCATTTAGTGTCATTATGAACTCAAAATTCTTAAGTGCCATTCATTTAGTGTCATTACTAACTCCGACTCTTGAGTACTGTTCATTTAGTGTCATTACAAATAAGACATAAATATCTGAGGCAAAGTGAAGTTTATAATTTATTACTTATAACTGGAAAAGTATCCCCTGGTCTTGACTTGCTATCGCCATTTCCCTAATTAAACTTTGCCCAAAAAATGGTACTGTGAATCTTAATCTTGTGCTAAATATGTGTCTAGGAGAAAAAGAAAATATGGTTCTTGTCAAATAAATTTGAAAAATTGTGCAGCTTTTAGATATTTGTTGGATGAAAGCAAGGCCGTTAAAAAAATTGTACTACAGAAAATGTGTTTTGGTATATATTGCCAAAACAGCACTCTACAATATACCGGTATACCACTGCATACTTAGTATAGGATATGTGGAAAAATCTACACAGGTAATTCTAATACCCAGGCAAAGTTAACTAATGTCTTTGTTCTCTACAATGATGTTAATGGCAACCATGAAATTGACCCATGCTATATGTGAAGGATCCTTATGTTGGGGCATGTACCAGCAAGACCATCATAATAACACATGGGTTAATTATTAATGTGAACTCATAATTGGTTTTCATGAGTCAAAAACTAAAACTGAAACTAAGGAAAATTATTCAAATGGCAATGATTAAACACAAAATTCAAACAACTGAATGGGACTCTAAGCCATACATGCATTACAAAGGAGGTTGCTGTATACTGACACTGTATAATAAAATTAATAATAAGAAACTCACCTGTTTCGACTGCAGGGACAAACTTAGAGACCTAACAATGTTTGGTATCTTATATGTTTTCAGCATGTTTTTATGTTTTCCAATTTCATTGTTTTTTTAATTTATTTTTCTATAGTGTAGTCATATCATTATAGATGGTGTAAAGCGCTTAGAGCTTCAAAAGATTAGGTGCTATACAAAGTCCTCATTATTATTATTGTTATGTATATTTGATATGTCATTTAGATTTATTTTTATTTTGGTTTGTTTGTCAGATTCAAATTTGACATTTTAAGTTAAGTTTTATTCATTGGGGGGTGACCTGTACTTTACAAAATAAACAACAGGTGTTGACCTCATTTTTGACCTGGCTTCAGAGTTGTAAACAAGCTTTTAAAATGATTGGTTGGTTCCAAGGACATGGAGTTTTATATAAACATCTATCTATTTCAGCTGGGTCATATGCTATTTACGTAAAAACAGCTATATAAATTATGTTTTGGGAGCGAGCTATTTAGTAGAAGTTGGGCTTTTAGAATATTAAGTTGTGTCTTTTTGAGTTATTAAAAATTACCTTGTACTGGAAATTATGTCAATTTGTTTGGATCAAGAGAAATTATTTTGTTATTTATCTGGAAAAAAATTGTGCTCATAGATTTTTATTAACAAGAACTGACTTCATCAAGTGACATCGTCTTCCATCTTGTATACTTCGCTGGAATTCGAACTTGGAATTATTTACACTTTTTATTACCAGGACTTTTGCAATTTCTCTAGTGGATAATATTTTGAATTATTTTTGGATTAATTTTGGAATTGATTCTTAAAACCGTAAAGTTATTTTTCTTTTCTGAAAATATTTGTGCTCACTAAATTGTTCATTAAGTTTTACAAGCTTGTTATTTTGACTCTTTCTATGTTACTGTTTATTCAAGCCTAAGCACGTAACATTATTATTATTATTATTATTATTATTATTATTATTATTATTATTAATATAATGAGGGACCAATGAATTAAGTTAACAATATTGATTCAAAATAATTTCTTTGTACATCTTAACAGCACATTTCACTTTCAACTCCAGCATTATATTATCCCAGTCAGAAAGTTTTACAGTGTAGCAATCATGTTTCACTACTGTCCCAAGAGAGTGGTCACCAAATAATGACTTGTTTGGATTGTACCTAAACTAATTTAATGTGCTCATTTACCTCCAAGCAACATCAGCTCCATACACAGTGTATGATACCAGGCTTTGGCAATTCGATTGTCAGCTAGCTGTACACTGTGACGCAGTGAATGTAAAATATCTACACAGCTCTCAAACCTGAAAGTGGAAACAGCAAATGATTTCAGGGAGGTGGATTCAACAAATTATATAGTATAAAGACAGTAAATAATCAATGGACAGTTGACTCATATGGGTCCTACACAAGTTATACAAACTTTATTGCTGATAACATTATGTGTGTGGCATGATCACAGTCTGTCATTCTAATACAAACTGTAGTTACTTAGCTAAGTCATTATTTTTTGTACTTATACTAATAACATCTAAATTACTGGTAAGGTTCTTATTAAGATTCTGTTTTGTTAACCTTTATTTTGATTTTGGGAATGGAGGGAGAACAGCCATTTAAGTAGGTCAACATCTCTTTGTACTTATCTTCCACTTCCTAAACATGCTATTTCTAATAAAGTGTTACATGCCTATAAACTATTTAAAAAAATTAAAAGAAAATGAACATGAACATGATCAATAGGTTATAAGAAAATGCTTTAATAACTAATTATTTACTGTATGAATGTCTACAGTAGTATTAAAAATGTCTACAAATAATAATAATAATAATAATAATAATAATAATAATAATAATAATAATAATAATAATGACTTTATTTCAAAGGGTGACTCAGTTACAAATATGAAACTAATCTACCTTTTGACTCTATTATATGCATATATTATATACATATAATATACAAACTACTGTATTATGTTTACACACACACACACACTATATATATATATATATATATATATATATATATATATATATATATATATATATATATTGTGTCCACTTGGTAGGCAGTGATTTATTACCAAACTATTGACTAAAATCTATTTGGAAGCTAGTTACGGCTATTGGATTTAAATTATTTATTTTTGAATGTTAAATCCAAAGTTGTCATTTTGCCTTTAAAATGAATTAATTGGGAGATTTTTCTGGAAAATTCAGGCTGACCTAGACTCTAGCTGTAAACAGGTTGACCTTGGCTTGTTGACCTAATTCATGACCCTGCTTTAGACATTGTCAACAAGCTTCTAAAACTATTGGTTAATTTCAAGGACAACTTTTTATTTTTAGTTCTTGGGGGTAGGAAATATCTAGATCTTTCTTTGAGTACGTGATTTGGTGAGGGTAGACTTTTCCTCTGACCTTCTATCAATTTCTAGAAAATCATGTGATCCTTTGTTTACATATTAAAAACGGGTATTTAAATTGGTGTACTGGAAGAGAGATTCAGTAGAATCTGGGCTTTTATAAAGTTAATAGTTGTGTTTTTATGTTTGAGTTATAATTTTAATTACCTTGTACTGGACATTGTGTCAATTCATTGAAGCAAGTGGATTTATTTATTTATTTGGAGGAGAAAACATGTGCTCATAATTTCATTTGGATGATAATAAAACAAGAACTGCATCACATGACATTGTCAGCCATTTTGGATTACATCGTCAAGATTCTAACCTGGAACTATTAGAACATTTATTTATCAGGACTCTTGCAATTCCATTAGTGGATTATTATTGTGAATTCTATATTGGATTAATGTTGGATTTTGATTCTCTAAAACCGTAAGTTTATTTACTTTATGAAAATAATTGTACTTAATAAATTAAATTCATTGTTCAAGTTATACAAGCTTGTTAGTTTTCACTCTTTCTGTGTTGCTGCTTATTCGAGCCTAAGCACATAATAATATATATATATATATATATATATATATATATATATATATATATATATATATATATATATATATATATACACACACACACGCACACACTATTCATTTAATTGCTAAGGTGCTTCAGAAATGAAAATAAAGCACAGGTGTGTGGTGAAACATATAATTTAATAAGTACACCATTTTGAATTATTTCATCTATCTAATACACCTATTGTGGAATGCTTGGAGCTGATATAATATTATTTGAAATGTTATTCCAAATAAGTGTACCTGAAAATTGAAAGCTATTTTTGAGAGGCTTCTTTACTAGCTTGGGTACTTTGAAATTTTGCCTTTTTAATGATATTAGATTTGGGGTAGTAGTAGATTCTCTTTCCTGGAAAATAGTGTTTAGGTAAGTGGGGGCAGACCTTGTACATTATTCTGGCCTTTCTAAAAATATTTGATTATGTGTTGGCAATACTTTGAACATCAGGATTGAAGTTTGATAGACAGTAGTGTTTAGTGTGCATGGTAGTGTTTCATGTGCATGGTAGTGTTTAATGTGTATGGTAGTGTTTAATGTGCATGGTAGTGTTTAATGTGTATGGTAGTGTTGGTAGTGTTTAATGTGTATGGTAGTGTTTAATGTGTATGGTAGTGTTGGTAGTGTTTAATGTGTATGGTAGTGTTTAATGTGTATGGTAGTGTTTAATGTGCATGGTAGAGTTTAATGTGTATGGTAGCGTTTAATGTGTACGGTAGTGTTTAATGTGTATGGTAGTGTTTAATGTGCATGGTAGTGTTTAATGTGTATGGTAGTGTTTAATGTGTATGGTAGTGTTTAATGTGCATGGTAGTGTTGAATGTGTATGGTAGTGTTTAATGTGCATGGTAGTGTTTAATGTGAATGGTAGTGTTGGTAGTGTTTAATGTGTATGGTAGTGTTTAATGTGTATGGTAGTGTTTAATGTGTATGGTAGTGTTGGTAGTGTTTAATGTGTATGGTAGTGTTTAATGTGTATGTTAGTGTTTAATGTGTATGGTAGTGTTTAATGTGCATGGTAGTTTTTAATGTGTATGGTAGTGTTTAATGTGTATGGTAGCGTTCAATGTGTATGGTAGTGTTCAATGTGTATGGTAGTGTTTAATGTGCATGGTAGTGTTTAATGTGTATGGTAGTGTACAATGTGTATGGTAGTGTTCAATGTGTATGGTAGTGTTCAATGTGTATGGTAGTGTTTAATGTGCATGGTAGTGTTTAATGTGCATGGTAGTGTTTAATGTGTATGGTAGTGTTTAATGTGTATGTTAGTGTTTAATGTGCATGGTAGTGTTTAATGTGCATGGTAGTGTTTAATGTGTATGGTAGTGTTTAATGTGCATGGTAGTGTTTAATGCATTTTAATGTGTATGGTAGTGTTTAATGTGCATGGTAGTGTTTAATGTGCATGGTAGTATTTAATGTGTATGGTAGTATTCAATGTGCATGGTAATGTTCAATGTGTATGGTAGTGTTTAATAAGTATGGTAGTGTTTAATGTGTATGGTAGTGTTTAATGCATTTTAATGTGTATGGTAGTGTTTAATGTGTATAGTAGTGTATAATGTGCATGGTAGTGTTTAATGTGTATGGTAGTGTGAAATGTGTATGGTAGTGTTTAATGATTTTAATGTGCATGGTAGTGTTCAATGTGTATGGTAGTGTTTAATGTGTATGGTAGTGTTTAATGCATTTTAATGTGCATGGTAGTGTTTAATGTGCATGGTAGTGTTTAATGTGCATGGTAGTGTTTAATGTGTATGGTAGTGTTTAATGTGCATGGTAGTGTTCAATGTGTATGGTAGTGTTTAATGTGCATGGTAGTGTTTAATGTGCATGGTAGTGTTTAATGTGTATGGTAGTGTTTAATGTGCATGGTAGTGTTTAATGTGCATGGTAGTGTTTAATGTGCATGGTAGTGTTTAATGTGTATGGTAGTGTTGGTAGTGTTTAATGTGTATGGTAGTGTTTAATGTGTATGGTAGTGTTGGTAGTGTTTAATGTGTATGGTAGTGTTTAATGTGTATGGTAGTGTTTAATGTGCATGGTAGAGTTTAATGTGTATGGTAGCGTTTAATGTGTACGGTAGTGTTTAATGTGTATGGTAGTGTTTAATGTGCATGGTAGTGTTTAATGTGTATGGTAGTGTTTAATGTGTATGGTAGTGTTTAATGTGCATGGTAGTGTTGAATGTGTATGGTAGTGTTTAATGTGCATGGTAGTGTTTAATGTGAATGGTAGTGTTGGTAGTGTTTAATGTGTATGGTAGTGTTTAATGTGTATGGTAGTGTTTAATGTGTATGGTAGTGTTGGTAGTGTTTAATGTGTATGGTAGTGTTTAATGTATATGTTAGTGTTTAATGTGTATGGTAGTGTTTAATGTGCATGGTAGTTTTTAATGTGTATGGTAGTGTTTAATGTGTATGGTAGCGTTCAATGTGTATGGTAGTGTTCAATGTGTATGGTAGTGTTTAATGTGCATGGTAGTGTTTAATGTGTATGGTAGTGTACAATGTGTATGGTAGTGTTCAATGTGTATGGTAGTGTTCAATGTGTATGGTAGTGTTTAATGTGCATGGTAGTGTTTAATGTGCATGGTAGTGTTTAATGTGTATGGTAGTGTTTAATGTGTATGTTAGTGTTTAATGTGCATGGTAGTGTTTAATGTGCATGGTAGTATTTAATGTGTATGGTAGTATTCAATGTGCATGGTAATGTTCAATGTGTATGGTAGTGTTTAATAAGTATGGTAGTGTTTAATGTGTATGGTAGTGTTTAATGCATTTTAATGTGTATGGTAGTGTTTAATGTGCATGGTAGTGTTTAATGTGCATGGTAGTATTTAATGTGTATGGTAGTATTCAATGTGCATGGTAATGTTCAATGTGTATGGTAGTGTTTAATAAGTATGGTAGTGTTTAATGTGTATGGTAGTGTTTAATGCATTTTAATGTGTATGGTAGTGTTTAATGTGTATAGTAGTGTATAATGTGCATGGTAGTGTTTAATGTGTATGGTAGTGTGAAATGTGTATGGTAGTGTTTAATGATTTTAATGTGCATGGTAGTGTTCAATGTGTATGGTAGTGTTTAATGTGTATGGTAGTGTTTAATGCATTTTAATGTGCATGGTAGTGTTTAATGTGCATGGTAGTGTTTAATGTGCATGGTAGTGTTTAATGTGTATGGTAGTGTTTAATGTGCATGGTAGTGTTCAATGTGTATGGTAGTGTTTAATGTGCATGGTAGTGTTTAATGTGCATGGTAGTGTTTAATGTGCATGGTAGTCTTTAATGTGTATGGTAGTGTTTAATGTGCATGGTAGTGTTTAATGTGCATGGTAGTGTTTAATGTGTATGGTAGTCTTTAATGTGTATGGTAGTGTTTAATGTGCATGATAGTGTTTAATGTGTATGGTAGTGTTTAATGTGTATGGTAGTGTTTAATGCATTTTAATGTGTATGGTAGTGTTTAATGTGTATGGTAGTGTTTAATGTGTATGGCAGTGTTTAATGTGTATGGTAGTGTTTAATGCATTTTAATGTGTATGGTAGTGTTTAATGTGTATGGTAGTGTTTAATGTGTATGGCAGTGTTTAATGTGTATGGTAGTGTTTAATGTGCATGGTAGTGTTTAATGTGTATGGTAGTGTTTAATGTGTATGGTAGTGTTTAATGCATTTTAATGTGTATGGTAGTGTTTAATGTGTATGGTAGTGTTTAATGTGTATGGCAGTGTTTAATGTGTATGGCAGTGTTTAATGTGTATGGTAGTGTTTAATGTGTATGGTAGTGTTTAATGTGTATGGCAGTGTTTAATGTGTATGGTAGTGTTTAATGTGCATGGTAGTGTTTAATGTGTATGGTAGTGTTTAATGCATTTTAATGTGTATGGTAGTGTTTAATGTGTATGGTAGTGTTTAATGTGCATGGTAGTGTTTAATGTGCATGGTAGTGTTTAATGTGTATGGTAGTGTTTAATGTGTATGGTAGTGTTTAATGTGCATGGTAGTGTTTAATGTGTATTGTAGTGTTCAATGTGTGTGGTAGTGTTTAATGTGTGTGGTAGTGTTTAATGTGTATGGTAGTGTTTAAAGTGTATGGTAGTGTTTAATGTGTATAGTAGTGTTTAATGTGCATGGTAGTGTTTAATGTGTATGGTAGTGTTTAATGTGCATGGTAGTGTTTAATGTGTATTGTAGTGTTTAATGTGTGTGGTAGTGTTTAATGTGTGTGGTAGTGTTTAATGTGTATGGTAGTGTTTAAAGTGTATGGTAGTGTTGAATGTGTATGGTAGTGTTAGTAGTGTTGAATGTGTATGGTAGTGTTTAATGTGCATGATAGTGTTAGTAGTGTTCAATGTGTATGGTAGTGTTTAATGTGTATGGTAGTGTTCAATGTGTATGGTAGTGTTGAATGTGTATGGTAGTGTTCAATGTGTATGGTAGTGTTCAATGTGTATGGTAGTGTTGAATCTGTATGGTAGTGTTGAATGTGTATGGCAGTGTACAATGTGTATGGTAGTGTTTAATGTGCATGGTAGTGTTTAATGTGCATGGTAGTGTTTAATGTGTATGGTAGTGTTTAATGTGCATGGTAGTGTTTAATGTGTATGGTAGTGTTGAATGTGTATGGTAGTGTTTAATGTATATGGTAGTGTTTAATGTGTATGGTAGTGTACAATGTGTATGGTAGTGTTTAATGTGCATGGTAGTGTTTAATGTGCATGGTAGTGTTTAATGTGTATGGTAGTGTTTAATGTGCATGGTAGTGTTTAATGTGTATCGTAGTATTTAATGTGCATAATAGTGTTTAATGTGTATGGTAGTGTTGAATGTGTATGGTAGTGTTGAATGTGTATGGTAGTGTTGAATGTGTATGGTAGTGTTAGTAGTGTTGAATGTGTATGGTAGTGTTGAATGTGTATGGTAGTGTTTAATGTGTATGGTAGTGTTGAATGTGTATGGTAGTGTTGAATGTGTATGGTAGTGTTGAATGTGTATGGTAGTGTTAGTAGTGTTCAATGTGTATGGTAGTGTTTAATGTGTATGGTAGTGTTAAATGTGCATGATAGTGTTTAATGTGTATGGTAGTGTTTAATGTGTATGGTAGTGTTTAATGCATTTTAATGTGTATGGTAGTGTTTAATGTGTATGGTAGTGTTTAATGTGTATGGCAGTGTTTAATGTGCATGGTAGTGTTTAATGTGCATGGTAGTGTTTAATGTGTATGGTAGTGTTTAATGCATTTTAATGTGTATGGTAGTGTTTAATGTGTATGGTAGTGTTTAATGTGCATGGTAGTGTTTAATGTGCATGGTAGTGTTTAATGTGTATGGTAGTGTTTAATGTGTATGGTAGTGTTTAATGTGCATGGTAGTGTTTAATGTGTATTGTAGTGTTCAATGTGTGTGGTAGTGTTTAATGTGTGTGGTAGTGTTTAATGTGTATGGTAGTGTTTAAAGTGTATGGTAGTGTTTAATGTGTATAGTAGTGTTTAATGTGCATGGTAGTGTTTAATGTGTATGGTAGTGTTTAATGTGCATGGTAGTGTTTAATGTGTATTGTAGTGTTTAATGTGTGTGGTAGTGTTTAATGTGTGTGGTAGTGTTTAATGTGTATGGTAGTGTTTAAAGTGTATGGTAGTGTTGAATGTGTATGGTAGTGTTAGTAGTGTTGAATGTGTATGGTAGTGTTTAATGTGCATGATAGTGTTAGTAGTGTTCAATGTGTATGGTAGTGTTTAATGTGTATGGTAGTGTTCAATGTGTATGGTAGTGTTGAATGTGTATGGTAGTGTTCAATGTGTATGGTAGTGTTCAATGTGTATGGTAGTGTTGAATCTGTATGGTAGTGTTGAATGTGTATGGCAGTGTACAATGTGTATGGTAGTGTTTAATGTGCATGGTAGTGTTTAATGTGCATGGTAGTGTTTAATGTGTATGGTAGTGTTTAATGTGCATGGTAGTGTTTAATGTGTATCGTAGTATTTAATGTGCATAATAGTGTTTAATGTGTATGGTAGTGTTGAATGTGTATGGTAGTGTTGAATGTGTATGGTAGTGTTGAATGTGTATGGTAGTGTTGAATGTGTATGGTAGTGTTTAATGTGTATGGTAGTGTTGAATGTGTATGGTAGTGTTGAATGTGTATGGTAGTGTTGAATGTGTATGGTAGTGTTAGTAGTGTTCAATGTGTATGGTAGTGTTTAATGTGTATGGTAGTGTTAAATGTGCATGATAGTGTTTAATGTGTATGGTAGTGTTTAATGTGTATGGTAGTGTTTAATGCATTTTAATGTGTATGGTAGTGTTTAATGTGTATGGTAGTGTTTAATGTGTATGGCAGTGTTTAATGTGCATGGTAGTGTTTAATGTGCATGGTAGTGTTTAATGTGTATGGTAGTGTTTAATGCATTTTAATGTGTATGGTAGTGTTTAATGTGTATGGTAGTGTTTAATGTGCATGGTAGTGTTTAATGTGCATGGTAGTGTTTAATGTGTATGGTAGTGTTTAATGTGTATGGTAGTGTTTAATGTGCATGGTAGTGTTTAATGTGTATTGTAGTGTTCAATGTGTGTGGTAGTGTTTAATGTGTGTGGTAGTGTTTAATGTGTATGGTAGTGTTTAAAGTGTATGGTAGTGTTTAATGTGTATAGTAGTGTTTAATGTGCATGGTAGTGTTTAATGTGTATGGTAGTGTTTAATGTGCATGGTAGTGTTTAATGTGTATTGTAGTGTTTAATGTGTGTGGTAGTGTTTAATGTGTGTGGTAGTGTTTAATGTGTATGGTAGTGTTTAAAGTGTATGGTAGTGTTGAATGTGTATGGTAGTGTTAGTAGTGTTGAATGTGTATGGTAGTGTTTAATGTGCATGATAGTGTTAGTAGTGTTCAATGTGTATGGTAGTGTTGAATGTGTATGGTAGTGTTCAATGTGTATGGTAGTGTTGAATGTGTATGGTAGTGTTCAATGTGTATGGTAGTGTTCAATGTGTATGGTAGTGTTGAATCTGTATGGTAGTGTTGAATGTGTATGGCAGTGTACAATGTGTATGGTAGTGTTTAATGTGCATGGTAGTGTTTAATGTGCATGGTAGTGTTTAATGTGTATGGTAGTGTTTAATGTGCATGGTAGTGTTTAATGTGTATGGTAGTGTTGAATGTGTATGGTAGTGTTTAATGTATATGGTAGTGTTTAATGTGTATGGTAGTGTACAATGTGTATGGTAGTGTTTAATGTGCATGGTAGTGTTTAATGTGCATGGTAGTGTTTAATGTGTATGGTAGTGTTTAATGTGCATGGTAGTGTTTAATGTGTATCGTAGTATTTAATGTGCATAATAGTGTTTAATGTGTATGGTAGTGTTGAATGTGTATGGTAGTGTTGAATGTGTATGGTAGTGTTGAATGTGTATGGTAGTGTTAGTAGTGTTGAATGTGTATGGTAGTGTTGAATGTGTATGGTAGTGTTTAATGTGTATGGTAGTGTTGAATGTGTATGGTAGTGTTGAATGTGTATGGTAGTGTTGAATGTGTATGGTAGTGTTAGTAGTGTTCAATGTGTATGGTAGTGTTTAATGTGTATGGTAGTGTTAAATGTGCATGATAGTGTTTAATGTGTATGGTAGTGTTTAATGTGTATGGTAGTGTTTAATGTGTATGGTAGTGTTGGTAGTGTTGAATGTGTATGGTAGTGTTTAATGTCTATGGTAGTGTTTAATGTGTATGGTAGTGTTGGTAGTGTTGAATGTGTATGGTAGTGTTTAATGTCTATGGTAGTGTTTAATGTGTATGGTAGTGTTCAATTTGTACGGTAGTGTTCAATGTGTATGTTAGTTTTTAATGTATATGGTAGTGTTCAATGTGTATGGTAGTGTTTAATGTGCATGGTAGTGTTGGTAGTGTTTAATGTGTATGGTAGTGTTTAATGTGTATGGTAGTGTTTAATGTGTATGGTAGTGTTTAATGTGCATGGTAGTGTATAATGTGCATGGTAGTGTATAATGTGCATGGTAGTGTTTAATGTGCATGGTAGTGTTTAATGTGTGTGGTAGTGTTTAATGTGCATGGTAGTGTTGGTAGTGTTTAATGTGTATGGTAGTGTTAAATGTGTATAATCCAAAAAATCTTACTTATTCCTCATGATGGCTATAAATCCAAAGTATGGGGCATACTGACTTCCTGTGCTCCAGTCATGGATGGTAGCAATGATATCTGAAGCCGTTTGTCCTGTATTTGATTATAAACATGTAACATTATTGTTCTGTGTTTATTGATAAACATGTAACTGTATTACTGTTCTGTATAATGATAAACATGTAACTGTATTACTGTTCTGCATGATGATAAACATGTAACTGTATTACTGTTCTGTGTAATGATAAACAAGTAGCTGTATTACTGTTCTGTGTAATGATAAACATGTAACTGTATTACTGTTCTGTGTAATGATAAACATGCAACTGTATTACTGTTCTGTATAATGATAAACATGCAACTGTATTACTGTTCTGTGTAATGATAAACATGTAACTGTATTACTGTTCTGTGTAATGATAAACATGTAACTGTATTACTGTTCTGCATAATGATAAACATGTAACTGTATTACTGTTCTGTGTAATGATAAACATGTAACTGTATTACTGTTGTGTGTGTACTGATAACATATAACTGTATTACTATTCTGCGTGTAATGATAAACATGTCACTGTATTTCTGTTGTTTGTATTGATAAACATGTAACTGTATTACTATTCTGTGTGTAATGATAAACATGTAACTGTATTACTGTTGTGTGTGTGTTGATAACATATAACTGTATTACTATTCTGTGTGTAATGATAAACATGTCATTGTATTTCTGTTGTTTGTAATGATAAACATGTCACTATATTACTGTTATGTGTAATGACAAACATGTAACTGTATTACTATTCTGTGTGCAATGTTAAACATGTAACTATTACTGTTCTATGTACTGGTAAACATGTATTGTATTACTATTGTGTGTAATGATAAACATGTATATGTAACTATATTATGGTTAAGTGTGTAATGATAAATATGTTTCTGTATTACTTGTGTGAGTAATGATAAGCATAATTGTAATATACTGTTGAGTGTATAATGGTAATCATCTGACTATATTACTGTTGTGAGTGTAAAGATAAACATGAAACTATATTACTGTTGTGTGTGTAATGATAAACATTGTGGAACTATTGTCCAGTGTAGATTTAAAAACATGTAACTGTATTACTGGTTAGTGTGTGACTATAAGCATATACCAGTATGATTGTTCCAAGTGTAATTATAAACTAACAACATACATACTGTAAAATAAATATGAAACAGTAGTATTGTATTGAAAACTCATAACATTATCATCTTTAACATGTGTTATTGACATATAAACATATAACAGTGTTATAAGCATATAAATATGCAACAGTTGTAACAGTAATGTTCTGTGTTATTGTCAATTAACCATGTAGCAGTATTACTGCCATGCAAACTTGTAATGGTATTATTGTTCTGCATTTTATTATAAACATGCTACTTTGTTACTTTCATATAAACATGAAGCAGTATTACTGACATAGAAAATAATGCACAAATCCAAAATCAAACAGATTAAAAAGATATTTTACGGGAATTTGCCACAGTTTAACAGTTGCTCTTTTGGCATGTGACTGTACATTTCCTACAAGTTCTAGACCTATGGGCCAAAATCTTGATCACTATCTGCTACTAGATTTCACAAAGTTAGGCTGGAGATTTGGTTGAATGCCTATGTCTAGGTCTCATAAAGCAATGCACAAGTCTGGTTGACTGCCTGTGGCTAGGTCCCACAAAGCTATGCACAAAGTCTGGTTGAATGCCTGTGGCTAGGTCTCACAAAGCTATGCACAAAGTCTGGATGAATGCCTGTGGCTAGGTCCCACAAAGCTATGCACAAAGTCTGGTTGAATGCTTGTGGCTAGGTCTCACAAAGCTATGCACAAAGTCTGGTTGAATGCATATGGCTAGGTCCCATAAAGCTATGCACAAAGTCTGATTGAATGCCTGTGGCTAGGTCTCATAAAACTAGGCACAAAGTCTGGTTGAATGCCTATGGCTAGGTCTCACAAAGCTATGCACAAAGTCTGATTGAATGCCTATGGTTAGGTCTCACAAAGTTATTCACAAAGTCTGATTGAATGCCTATGGTTAGGTCTCATAAAGCTATGCACAAAGTCTGATTGAATGCTTGTGGCTAGGTCTCACAAAGCTATGCAAAAAGTCTGGTTGAATGTCTGTGGCTAGGTCTCATAAAGCTATGCACAAAGTCTGATTGAATGCATATGGCTAGGTCTCATAAAGCTATGCACAAAGTCTGATTGAATGCATATGGCTAGGTCTCATAAAGCTATGCACAAAGTCTGATTGAATGCCTATGATTAGGTCCCATAAAGCTATGCGTGAAGTCTGGTTGAATGTCTATGGCTAGATCTCACAAAGCTATGCACAAAGTCTGATTGAATGCATATGGCTAGGTCTCATAAAGCTATGCACAAAGTCTGATTGAATGCCTATGGCTAGGTCCCACAAAGCTATTCACAAGGTCTGATTGAATACCTATGCCTAGGTCCCACAAAGCTATGCACAAAGTCTGATTGAATGCCTATGGCTAGGTCTCACAAAGCTATGCTCAAAGTCTGGTTGAATGCCTATGGCTAGGTCTCACAAAGCTATGCACAAAGTCTGGTTGAATGCCTATGGCTAGATCTCACAAAGCTATGCACAAAGTCTGGTTGAATGCCTATGATTAGGTCCCATAAAGCTATGCGTGAAGTCTGGTTGAATGTCTATGGCTAGATCTCACAAAGCTATGCAGGAAGTCTGGTTGAATTAGATTAGTGTTTCTTTACTATCTTAAATATCAGATTGAAATAAAATTTTGTAAGGGTTCTTAAAAGTGGTCTTTTTAGCAAAAGTGACTGTACCTGTCAATTCAGCCTTTTCCAGTTCCCCTTTCTGAAAAGACATAACACTGCTTTGGGCATAAACCTTGGCAAGGATGCTTCTGTCTTCTGATGACAGCTCTTCATGACGCTTTGCACATCTTACATAAGAAGAAAGAGAGCAACAAAGGATAAAATTGAAAATATTACTGTGTTAAATGATTAGTTTAATCTGTTTTTCATTCATTCAGATAAAATGAATACTATACAACATATGCACACCCTACCCAAAATAGTATTATACAAGAAGGTCAGTAGATGAATGTTGTTGTTGTTGTTGTTGTTATTATTATGAGGTTTAACACCATTTTCAGCACAAGATAGGTTATACATGGTAGCCAGTATAACTGGTAGAGGAAGCCTTGGGAAGAACCACTGACCCACAAGCTTTCTCACATACCCACAACAGCCAACCCTGAGACTGTGGTGAAGAGGAAATATGGGATATTGTAGATAGGCATCCTGAAGGTCAATGAAGATTGCACAATTGGACAGTTTAAGCACATTCTGGGTTGAGGCGGTCGTCTGCAGCTTGAAAGTCTCTTCTAGAAGAAACCAGTTTAAAGAAAAAAGGTTGATTACAGGGCAAAACTTTCCATTTTTCTTGGTGACTACAAAGATATGGGAATAGAAGACAGGTGATTGATTGTTCATGACCCTCTCTACTGCCCCTTTTGTAAAAGGATGTGCATTTCCTTCCTCAGTTTCACCAGATTAGTGAAGAAGATGGGGGTCCTGGATAAAAGAGGTAGTTCTCAAAATTGGAGTTGGTACTGCTCATTCACTATTGAGAGGACCCAACCATTGCCCATGATGCTTGACCATGCCTAGGAAAAGTGGCATAGGCAACCTCGGATGGGAATGCCTGGGTGAGGGATGTGCAGCAAGAGAGGGATCAAGTTCCTTTAAGCTTCGGAAAAAGAAGGGGACTGTAAAAACTGTCTCCTTCCTTTCCAGGTTTGTCAGGCATATGTTTTTTTGGTTTCTGAGAGCCACATGGATGAGGAGGTTGAATATTGGACCTGGGCTGTGTCTGCTGGAAGAGCTTTGCAGAAAGCACTTGTGGGTGATTCACACTGACATGCTTCCTGGCTGATTGCAATGGGATTGGAGTGAATAGGAAGGATATATGCTGATGATTAAAAGAGTCTTGAGATGCCACAGTAGAAAGACTCAGCTTCAAGTGGAGCAGCTCTAAGGATGTCTTTACTGTGACTGAGTGGTACAATTGAGGAATCCAAATCAATGTCACTGAAGATGTCAAGAAGTTCTGACAACAAAGCCACAGAAACAAAAGGTGCATCCTGAGACGTCTTGGCCACAGCTTCCATTGAAGTGCGGCTGGGTTCAAGTAGGCTTCGCCCATCATACTAAAAGAAGCAGCTGAGAAGAGGTTGTCAGGTGTAGCTATGGTGATAAGCAGTCAGAATTTCTGTTACAGAGCTTCAATGTCTTTTACAGAAAGGCCCAGGTTCTGCTTGAAATACCCACCTTGGCTGTACTGATATAAAGTTGGGGAGGTTTCATGGGCCACTTTGGGGAATGTACCTGACAGTTGGTAGAAGAGACCAAGGGTCACAATCTTGAGGAGGGAATGGCTTACCCTTGATGTTGTTAATATTTTGGCCCAATGAAAACCTCTCAGCAATTTCCTTAACTGTAGAAGAACTCCTGAGATCTTTTCGAGACTGGAAATGATCTTTTTGGACTGTGTGGCAGTTTTGGGCAAAGGTCAGGGGGTAGGAGGCAATAGACTTCATTTATTGCCTTGTCAAAATAACATACTTCCTCATCCACATCTAACAGAGATGAATGAGTGAGTGTAAGAGCAGGTGTCACTTGTGCTTCTGCCATGTCAAACTTAGAAGAGTCTACCAGAATGGAGGTAAAAGGACACTCTGATCTTGAGAGTATATGGACATCACTAAGTCCCTTGAAGCTGAAAAAGGTAAAGGATGATTCTGTGCTAAGTCCCACACTGCAACTGTGAGTACGGGCTGAAGGAATGGCATGAGCTGGAGAGAGACAAGAACATTTGTTAGTCCTGGAAGAAGTGATGCCTTTAGCTTTCTGAATGGATCCCTTCTTGTGATGAGGTAATGTTGAGATACAAGCCAGAGTATAGCCTCTGTTATGACATTAAGATCCAAAAGCCAAGGCCCTTGAGTTGGAAGGCCCCACATACAACAGAGATTAACTGAGAATATAGAAGAGGGATATCAATCTGATCACTGAGCGCAGTCTGAACCCACTGGTTAGACTACTAATGTTCATAATAAAGTGGTAGAGTGTGGAGAGGGGGGGAATTTGGTCCGAAACCCTATCTCTATACATTGCGACCAGTGTGATGATCAAAGGATACAGGATCATCAACTGATACATCACTAAGGAAGGTGTGGTGCTGATCCATCCCAGTGGGAGGGTGCAACTCACAACCTCTGACATGGTGGTGGTGGTGCATATTTTCCTTGCTAGGAGGCAGTGACACACTATGAGAAGAGCAGTACATCTCATCTTGAAAGGGGGGCAGCAACATGCCACAAGATGAGTGGTGTATATCCTCCATAATGGGAGGCAGCAACACACTATGAGATGAGTAGTTCATTTCCTTCATGGAAGGCAGTGACATGCTGCTACATGGTTGCAGGTTACAGTATCTCCTTAACAATGGGATGTTATGGCATGCTGGGAGCTTCATTCTGGTCAGAATACCCTTTATTTTCTGAAACAGAGAAGCTGGTAAATTCTTATGAAGGAGGAGAATGAAATTTCCTCTTTCTCAAATAATGCAGCTATAGTCTGCAAGATTCCAGCTTTCTGCAGATCATGATTTACACCAATTGTTCTTGCATATTTGGAACACTCAATACAGTCTGGATCAGTGTCCAAAGAAGACTTATTTTGGTCACACTTTCCCAATGACTGTGTTGAAATTTTTCCTTAATACAGTAATAACTTTAAATACTTTTGATGTCACATATAAATTACCTTGTCTGTATGTACCACATACAGAGTACACCCCTGTGCCTTCTACAGACATAGCAAACAGCACGATAAATTCTTTTCATGTAAGAAAGAGAGTTCTTAGTCTTTTTATACAACTATTTTTGAATAATGGAATTATACATACATACATACATACATACATACATACATACATACATACATACATACATACAATAGCAATGTAAGAAAATTCAACACATTCAGTCAAATATTTAGTATAGATACCGTATACAACACAACATGGTTCCTGCAGTGTCAATCTAAACTGAAGAACATGTAGTATCTAGTGAGCAAGCTGTCATTATTTCTTGCATACAGTGACTTACCAGTACCTAGATATAAAATGATTCAGTAAGTGTATCCAAATATACAATTCACAATATAATCCACTAGTGGAATTGCAAGAGTCCTGATAAATAAATGTCCTAATATTTCCCAGTTAGAATCTTGATGATGTAATCCAATATGGACGACGATGGCACGTGATGAAGTCAGTTTTAGTTTTATATTTATAATCCAAATGAAAATCTTTGAGCACATATTCTTTTCCAGATAAATAATAAAATAATTCCTCTTGCTCCAAACACAATTTCCAGTACATGGTAATTAAAAAAAACTCAAAAAGAAGACACAACTTAATATTATAAAAGCTCGACTTCTACTGAATAGCTCTCTCCAAAAACATGGTTTATATCTCTGTTTTTTACGTAAACAAGGGGTCACGTGATATTCTAGAAACTATCAGAACAAACCTACGTTCAAGAAATCACGTAAATAACATATGACCCAAATAAAATTAGAAAGATGTTTACACTTTACTCCATTTTGTCCATGGAATCAACCAATCATTTTAGAAGCTTGTTTACACTCTGAAGCAAGGTCAGAAATGAGGTCAACACCTGGTGTTTACTATGTAAAAGTACAGGTCACCCCCCCTTCAATGAACGAATCTTAAAACTTAAAATGACAAACTTAAATCTAACAAACAAACAAAAATAAATATAAATGACTCATATCACATATATGTAACACCTTCCCCCATAAAATAAAAAGAAAGGTTTATATGATAAAACTTTCTTTTTACCACAAACCAATTTACACCTAAGGTTAAAAGAACTCATATAAATTACAGCATATATGATATAAGATATTGTTATACATGGGAAAGAGCATCTGCCATTATATTATCTTACTTGTCTATGTCCCACAAAATGTCCTAAGTCACATTAGCATGGCAGAACTCACTTTTAGATAAATTAATTGTCAAACATGCATCAGTGAGTCTCTCAAAGAATTTTCGAATTGTTGCTAAATGTTCTATCCAGGTGTCGTTGTAGATGATGACGTCATCTATATAGGCATCACAATTTTCTAGACCAGAGGTGATCATATTCATCAGACGTTGAAATGTACTTTCTTTATATTGGTAAAGTCCATCTGGATTCACAAATGCCGAGATTTCCTTTGCTCTTTCCGTTAGTGGAATCTGCCAAAATTTTTTCAGAAGGTCAAATTTGGTGACATACTTGGCATTCCCAATTTTATCAATACAATTGTCAATTCTTGGTAATGGGAATGAATCTGTTTTTGTCACACTATTCACCTTCCTATAATCAGTGCATATACGGAAAGTTTTATCTGATTTTGGAACAAGTATGCATGGTGAACTTCAATCACTTTTACTGGGCTCGATAAAATCATTCTATAGCAAATATTGAATTTCCTTTTTTTAAGTATTCCTGTTTGAGTGGATTCATCCTGTATGGATGTTGTTTAACAGGTTAGGAATTTTCAATTTCAACGTCATGAAACATTTTGTTTGTCCTTATTGGAATATCTGGAAATAAGTGCTCATATTCAAATAATAATTGTTTCAGTTCATTTCTTTCTTGCACTTGCAAATGTGAAAGTTTCTGGTCTAGATTTTTCATAATTTCTGAATTACAAAGATTCGTCATTCCAATATCAGTCATCATTTCAATATCAGTAGAATCTGATAATATTCCTTCACTGAGTGGGACTGGTACAACTAAATTAATTACATGTCTAACATGGCTATCTCTTTCAATATACTGGTACTCCTGTAATTTGTTTAGATCCCAGGAGCACTAATATTATAATTTAACTAATTCATTTCTTCTTAACTTTGTAAGGGCCATAATATCTAATCTGAAGAAAAGTCTGAAGAAAGAACAAGAGTGATACAACTCCATTATCAGAATCAAAAGTTCTCTCCCTTGTAGTTCTTTCAAACCATAGTTTCATTTTTAACTTGAATTGCTGAATGCCCAATTCAAACATAACTTGCTGGAAAATTCCAGACATGAAGTTTGAACCTTGATCAGATTGAACAGATTTGGGAAGGCCATACTGAGTAAAAAACTTTATCAAAGCTTTTACTATTGTTTTAGATTTTATATTCCTCAACGGAATTGCCTCTGGAAACCTTGTTGATGCACACATAATGGTCAACAAGTATTGGTTACCTGACTTGGTCTTGGGTAAGGGACCTACACAATCTACCATAATTCTACTAAATGGTTCATCAAAGGCAGGAATAGGTTGTAGATGAGCCTTAGGTATCTTCTGATTGGGTTTACCTACCATTTGACAAATATGACAAGATCTACAGTATTTGGTAACATCACTTTTGATTTTTTCCAATAAAAGTGAGTCAAGATCTTGTGATAAGTTTTATTAATCCCTAAATGACCAGCCAAAGGAGTTTCATGAGCCAGATTAAGTATTTCCTGTCTGTAAGGTTTTGGAACTACTATTTGAGAGTTCACCGACCACTCATCACCAGCAGGTACCTCGGGAGGTCTCCATTTTCTCATAAGAATTCCTTTTTTAATGAAATAACAGACAGGAACTTCAGTAGCTTCAGTCTCGCTTATGGCCCTTTGAAACAAACAGGAGATCTCAGGATCTTTTTCCTGTTCGATGACAAGTGACTGTCATTTATCACCCTGATTAGAATAAAGAGAATGAGTTGTTAAAAGAGGATCACTATGAACAATACCTTCTGATTGATCCAAACAAGGAGTAAAAGTAACCTTATCAAAAGTCTGACCTATACACGTGTCAGATAAAGGAATGCTGGCTTCATCAACATCATTCTCAAGAGCTTTCTTTGCCATAGCTCTGGTAACTACACAAGCTTGAAATATATCAGGAAATTCTTTTTCAATTGGATCAACTTTCTGATCCAAATTAGGCATGTCAGTTACAAGTGGATTAACCACAACCTTGTTTCCAGCTAAGTCGTTGCCTAGCAATAAATGAATGCCCTCTATGGGTAAAACTGAGACTGTTCCGATTGTCACAGGTCCTGACACTAAGTCTGATGACAAATTTACACAATGGAGAGGAACATTAACAAAGCCGCACTCTACTCCCTGAATAAGAACACTTTCATCATCAGAAGACTTCTCAGAAAAAGGCAAAGTACCTGACAATAAAAGACTCTGAGAAGTTCCTGTGTCCCTTAAAATTTTAATAGGGGTGGGATTGGCTGAATCACCCTAGAGTGATATAGAACCCTTCGATATGAATGGTTCATAATTCTCCATAATAAAATCAGACTGGGATTTATTAGACCCAACAAATGTATTGCTTTCAATACATGACCATGACCTTGACCTCTTAGAAATAAGAGCATTTGGAACAGGTCTGTCTTGATTCTGATGCCTATTTTTCAATTTGTATTAATCAGAAATAACGTGTCCTTTTTTCTTGCAATAGGTACACGTCGGAAGAGACAAGGATCTAGAATCAAGCTTCTCTGAAGTTTGATTTTTGAAAGTTGTGCTAGTTTGAGTTTTAGAAGGGCTTGTATTAGGAGAAAATACTTTTCTGCCAGAAGACTGTTGAGTAGAAGTCTTATTAACAAAAGGAACTTTATGTGTCAAAGAATATTCGTCAGCAGCTTGAGCAGCATTTTGCAAGGTTTCAATCTTATGCTCATCAAGATAAGACTTAACATCACTATGGACACAGTTTTTTGAACTTTCAATAAATATAAATAGCTTGAGATTTTGATAATCTTGTTCGACTTTCTTTGCTAAGCACCATCTATCAAACAACTGCTCTTTTTCTCTAGCAAATTCGACATGAGTCTGTCCAGCTTCTTTTCTGTAATTTCTGAATTTTTGCCAATAAGCTTCAGGGACTAACTCATAACCCCTTAGAATGCATTCTTTAACCACATCATAGTCACCACTTTGCTGAATGGACAGTGAAGTGTAAATCTCACTAGCCTTACCAGTAAGTACACATTGTAATAACCAAGTCCAATTCTCTCTTGGCCACTTTAAATTTTCTGCAACTTTTTCAAAACGAATGAAGTATTTGTCTACTTCTTTTTCTCTAAAAGGGGGCACTATTCTAATATTCCTTGCTAAATCAAAATTTAAATTTGGATTTGAAGTATGATGCTGATTTTCACTTGCCAGCTCTATTTCTTTCATTTTAATTTGATATTCTCTTTCTTCCTTCTCTCTCTCTATCAATCCGCATCTGCTCTTTTTGTAATTCAATTTGCCTTTCTTTCTCCTCTTTCTCTCTCTCTCTATCATTCCTCATCTGCTCTTTTTGTAATTCAATTTGCCATTCTTTCTTCTTTCTCTCTCTATCATATTGTAATTGTCTTTCTTTCTCCCTTTCCTGAAATTCCAGCTTCTTCAACTCTAATTTCATCTTGAATTTTAATTCTAATTCCTTTAGTTTAATGTCAGAGTCTGATGCAGACTTACTGACTGAAATCAAAGCACTTTGTTCCAAAATATCCTTTTCTACCAAATATTGGACCAAACTTATTTTGATATCTTGTTTCGTTAAAGAAGCCTTGACTTAAGTAAGATCATATTTTCTGGCAAGTTGAATCAACTCATCTTTTTTGAAAAGATCTAATTGCTCCTTTGTAGGATTAGAAAGAAATATTTCTACTGTAGATGTCATTTTAATACAAGCCTGTCAGTCTCACTAAAGGTTTAAAATTTTCAAAAACTAGGGGAATTCGAATTTAAAACAAAAGTTTTCTGAGAAAAATTCTAGCCAAATTCCAATTTATTTCTCTGACGATAGCTCCCAATTTCTATCTTACGTGCTTAGGCTCAAATAAGCAGCAACATAGAAAGAAGTGAAAATAACAAGCTTGTAAAATTTAACAAACAATTTATTGAGTACAAATATTTTCATAAAAGAAAATATATAAACTTACGGATTTAGAGAATCAAGTCCAAAAATTAATCCAAAAAGATTCACAATATAATTCATTAGTGGAATTGCAAGAGTCCTGATAAATAAATGTCCTAATAGTTCCCAGTTAGAATCTTGACCATGTAATCCAATATGGACGATGATGGCACGTGATGAAGTTAGTTTTAGTTTTATATTTATAATCCAAATGAAAATCTTTGAGCACATATTCTTTTCCAGATAAATAATAAAATAATTCCTCTTGCTCCAAACAAAATTTCCAGTACACGGTAATTAAAAAAAACTCAAAAAGAAGACACAACTTCTACTGAAAGCTCTCACCTAAAACATGGTTTATATCTGTTTTTTTACATAAACAAGGGGTCACGTGATATTCTAGAAACTATCAGAACAAACCTACATTCAAGAAATCACGTAAATACCATATGACCCAAATAAATTAGAAAGATGTTTATACTTTACTCCATTTTGTCCTTGGAATCAACCAATCATTTTAAAAGTAAAGCTCTAATATCCTTGGAATCAACCAATCATTTTAGAAGCTTGTTTACACTCTGAAGCAAGGTCAGAAATGAGGTCAACACCTGGTGTTTATTATGTAAAAGTCAAGGTCACCCCCCCCCCCCCTTCAATGAACGAATCTTAAAACTTAAAATGCCAAATTTAAATCTAACAAACAAACAAAAATAAATATAAATGACTTATATCACATATACGTAACAATACCATTAGAGATAAATTAGTGTAGAGGCCAGGCTGCAATTGCAGTTAAAAAACACTGCTACAAGCAAATTTTCTCTGGCGAATTTGAAATACATCTAATCACATCAACATCCTTGAAAAAATGAAATATTTGTGCTAATTTTGCACATAATATACCAAGGACAAGGCGAGTTGCATGAGGAATTGTGTCATACTGACAATGTTTTACTCTAACGAAGGATGTAATCATATCAAATAGATAGTGTGGGTTTCTTGGAACAAAAAAGAAAGCTCAACAATAGCTATGGGTCAGCTATTGCTGCTATTGAAAAATTTAATTATTAACCAAGGGATATCTTTCAGTTCTTTAAGTTATATTTGTGAATACAAATTTTTAATTATTCAATACCTGATGGTGATGCGGTTTACTTTTTTGACTTAATTTTCTTATACAACACATAGGAAAATTATCACTTAAAGAACAATAGGGAACTGCAACTTCAATAATACAGTATTGTCAGCATTGTATGTACAGATGTGATCAACTAATGTTTCAGATACCTCTGTTCAAGCTTATTTCAAATACAATATAGCAAGCATGGTCAGTCTTTGGTGGTCTATATACACAGCATATTACAAATGGTGTTTGGACATTACCAGGTATGTCTACATTTGTAGACAAATTCTTTAATACCATTTTCCTGAAGATCATATTGTTGTTTGAAAGGAATATCATCTTAATGTAAACAAAAGGTCCAACACCCATTTGGAAAAGTCTGTCTTTTCTTTAAAAACTGTAGTTCTGCATAACTTTCTTGCTACAAAGTACAATGTACTCTGTTGATAGCATATGTTATGTAAATAATCATTTCAAGGTTTCTCTTTATTTTGTATCTTCATCCAATGTTTGATAACCCATCAGTATCATTTGTCAAATATAGAAATGATCTTATGCCAGGATATATTCTACCAAAGATAGTTAAATTCACTTGAGTTGATTTTGAAGACAAAGTCGACTAAAGGTTTTATCTATTATTTTATATAATAGTCTTATTTGATGGCAGATTTGCATCAAAAGCACATAATTTGTCTGGATGCTCTATCAAGCTTGTTAAAGTTTGTTAGGTTGTTTTTGCGAAGAGTACTGGAAGATTTTTCTGTTACCTCTTACCTCATCTAAATATGAATTCAATGACAGTCGAACTGGATATGATTCAATGGTTAATGACTGACATTAAGTAATTAGGAGTTGTGAATATTCCCCATAGATATTGAGACAGGACATTCTCCAACTCCAAACTGTTCCTGTAAGTTTAACAAATTCCCATATTTTAATCATTCTAGCAGGACATAGGTACATATAATGTCCCCCTGACAACTCAACTGAAGTGTAACATTGGTAATGGAAGAAATACAGATTTGAGTACAATATATTAATTTTGGAAACTAACATGATTACTACTCATCTTTTTTATTGCTATGGCTACAGTTTTGAGGTAAGTCATCAATATTCATGTGTGCTGAACAACAAAATACAATTTTAAATTATGCCTCTGTCTTTTTCAAATTCCACATTGGTGTCCCTTCACAACAAATCAAAGTACACATGCAAGAAAAAAATGGAAAGAAAACAAACAAAACACAATTTATTTGAATTTCTGTAATGTTAAAGTACAATACTGCTATATAAAAAACCTGATGCAGCAAGTAAATCCATTTTAATTTCCTGACTTGTAGTGGTTCTCTGACTTCCAAGGAGGACACAACACAATACCAACTAAATACCAATGCTGTATTATTTTAAATTTTAGACAACAGAAAAACCTTGCTCCACAATGTGATTTGAATATTAGGTTTAATATAAAAGATACACAACTGTTAAAATGTCTTCATGCAGCAAGCCTGTACTCATTTAACTTTTTGTGTGAAGCTGCCAGATCAAGCATTTATTCTGCAATTTCCACTAAACAACCCAAAACTTGATAATCAATTTTTTTGTATAAGTTAACAGTCTACAAAAGTGCATTATAAAAACCTGGAACAGCTGACTGTTAATACAAGAAATCATAGACAGCTGATTGGTTTGTACCAGCAGCATGGGATAGGTGATTGATTAGTACAAACTGCCAAGAACAGGCAATGGGATGGCAAATAGTTAATATCATAATTTGATTCAAAAAACAGTAGCAAGTTGACTTAAATAATACTAACTTTTCTAACAGGTCAACCTCAAGAAGCCCACTGTCTGAAATATTTCCTCTTTCCCTGAAACATTCAATCAGTGACACATATGATGTGATGAACTGAAACATAAAGATACAAAAGTATCATTAAAGATGTTAAAATATTAATGATGTATTTTTCTTGCTATGTATACATTGATAAATGAAGACCTGATTGGTTGAGTAATTGACATATATATTGTCAACATGGTAAAATAAATTTTGTTAAAGACTGATACTTAATTACCAATTGATTGATGTTGACAAATATTTTCTCAAAGAAAATAATTGTTTGAGAGAAAAAAAACACACTTTACTTAATTATCTGACTGTTGTCTCACTATTGCAGTGTACATTATATTAAAGCTTTGTGTAGTCACCAGTAGAAGTCAATGTGACCTAATTGTTTTACTGCAGTACATAATAATCCATATGAAAATAAGCAAGTTTCATGACTACATAAAAAAATATCAAAACAAAAGTCACTCTGAAAATGGTTAATAATACCAATATCTTAACAAATGTACGAAAAATATTTCACAATAGCCTAACTTTAGTAGCAGAATGTAATTCTTTTTCTCAAGATAAATGTAGCACGGAAATAACATGCAGCAGAAAATAAGTCACTGAACTAAATGCAACAAGAGATCTAAGTAGGTCTGAAATCACTCACCAGCTTGCATCCACATAAAAAAAATCTTGCAATTGGTAAAGACATCTTGGTTAGTACAAAGCTTGCTGATGTTCAAAAGTCTGCCTATCTATCATTCATGTTATATAAAGGGATACAGCTATTATTATGTGTCTGTCAAAAATCCATTGGTATGTCTGTTTGCCATCAACCTTTTCATTGCCATAACAGCAGGTTACCATGTGAATATGACATCTCTTAACGACTCTTTATTAGCAATTACAGCCATTTTGGGTAAGTAATTTGCATTACTTGTGCAAACTTAAAAGACATTATGCCCAGATATTTTCTGTGAAATCTGGCAATCTTCTATCCAGCTGGTTTTGAGAGTTTTCTATTTTTAGTAACAAAGGCCATACTGAATAGTGGATCAGCATCATCAGTATGAAAGTCTTCATGCAAGATTTGCTCCATTGAGTTGACTGAAATTGGTTCAGTGTTTTATGAGAAGTTGAAAAGGTAATTTCTAATGGACAATGGATGAGAGATCATGCACAATAGATATAGATAGGACCATACTATAAGCTTACTTGACCTTATGTTCTGGTAAGCTAAAAGCTCAACAAGGATTAAACTAACAGCAACAATAATGAAAACACCATCATGAATGTGATATGTATGTAAGACAAAATTATAAGATATTAAAAGATATGTAGAAAAACATTTTTATAGTTTCATGAAATCTCATTCTGAGGTGAAGCCAACATGTTTCACATCTATCCAGCCTCAAAAACAAGATAGTTGATGTGCAAATGAAACTGACACATATACAACAGTAGTCAATGTTGAAGAACTGGAACAAAATAGTTTTTCGCTTAAGAATATCATAATGATAAAATGCATTATGACTATATTGAGGCAAAGAACATGCCTTCTTGGATGGATGGATGGATGGATGCAGAACAGGGTGAATGACTATTGCAATACTACCGACTTCCTAAATCAGGAATATAATTTAAACAAACTGGAAAGCTGCTGGTTCTACCTGATGCAGATGAACAGCCTGTCCAGTCAACAATGCGAACTGCTGAAGAGCATGGGTAAACTTGGTGTCTTTCTGATCCTTATCCATGGAGTAAAGGTCACTTAAACAGTATCCTTGCTCCAGCATATGCATAGAGGACACAATCTGCCTGTTATGAAACAAAAATACTATCTACAGTGGTGATTCAAACAAACAATTCAATCCATATAACTTTCATTCCTCACTAGAATGGAGCAGTTCTAGTTGGTTGAACATTTCTGTAGGTGTGTGATATGTAACAAAATACTTAGTAACTGATGATGATATAAGAATGGCTTAGTAACTGATGATGATATAAGAATGACTTAATAACTGATGATGATATAAGAATGACTTAGTAACTGATGATGATATAAGAATGACTTAATAACTGATGATGATATAAGAATGACTTAATAACTGATGATGATATAAGAATGACAATCAAACAGAATTCATTGTGTGCAAACATTTTCCAGAGTAAAAAAAAATTTCCAGAAGAGTAATTAATAAATTATTTATCAAAAATACATGTAAAAGTCATTTTTAACAAATCTGTCTTTGAGAAAGCAGTATTTTTTTTGAATATTTATTCATGCACTGCTAAACATGTAATGATAAATGGTGCAAGACAATATCTGGCCCTTTACCCATTGTGTATTTTCAAACAAATCATATCATTTATAAAAACCTAACGAAAATGAGGAATTTCAGAGATTTGTGAATAGACCTAATCTCATTAATGATAAAATATCGCCTGAACTAGATGTCACTCTACTTTTGACATTTAATTTCATTATGACAGCATGATGCTAAGTGTACATGTATGTTTTCCCAGAAAACTCTGGTCTCTGCCTTCAAAACAGTTACTGATCAGACAGAACTGTTACAATGGTCTGGAATCACCAAAAGTGAAACAAAAATGAATCAGGTATGCCTAATAATGACCTAACACAGTGATAAATATTCACTCTATTGACCTGTCCAAGTCAGCTATGCCATGTATGGGAAACAATATTTTATACTTCTCCATAGGTAATTTGAATACCATCAAATACTGTCAACATGACTGTCATTGTAAAATTTCCATCCAAGAATCAGACTACGGTCAATTTTTTAATCTGTGGCCATACCTGTCCATTTGGATCTTCCAGGTCAGAATGAATTCCATCCGTAACTTTATCAAATGCATATGCATCTTGCGCGGTGTCTTTGGCTGCTTCAGACCAAGAATTCCAGCTGCTTGAGTGATCAGTGTGTAGCCATTTGGGTCACCAATGAGGCATCTGGCCTAGAATATAGGAAAATTTTCCCCCAAAAATGAATAGAATAGTGAAATGAATGTTGACTAAGATATCAAAGGGTCTAAAGACACAAAACTTCTATCATCACAAAAGATCCCCCATTACCAAGTGATGCCTATGAAACTGATCTAGGTGGAATATAAAAATAATAGACTTGTGTTTGTAAAATAAATATGCCTCCATATTGCAGATAAAAAAAAGTCAAAATCTATAAAGTTGAAAATATGAAAATTTATTTAATAATGGCATGAAAATGCAGACATATTTCTAGATATGAATAGATCAAGATACAAACTATATAAATTAGGTATTATAAACCCTGCTTTAAAACTAAACTAAATGTGAAGTTTGTTTTAAAATGTGAGTAGGATGTTTTGTGAACACTGACATATGTGTTTATAGTACTAGACAAAGTCTTCATCACCAAAGTGTTAACCATGTCATTGAAAATACACAAAACAGTTTTTTTATGGCTCTGTTTGAGTGAGTGTTCACAAAATTATCAAGTACTAACATTTTAAATGTGCACAGAACATCCAAATTTCCCACCAGCACAGTGTTTACTGGTCAAATGCACGATCATAAAACAAGATCTGTCCATCTGGCTGGAATGGTCAGCCAACAGTTTTGGACAATGTTAGAAATTAAATTTTTTTTGCATTAAAAACTTTCTTGATAAGTTTTTGGTTGCTTTGCTTGCTCAAAATATGCAGACACTCTATCAAGAACTCTGCCTTTGCATACAGATTTTAACTTAACCATGCCTACAAATTGTCCTCTAAAAAAGTAATCGTCCAAAAATGATTATATATATATATATATATATATATATATATATATATATATATATATATATATATATATATATATATATATATATTCAATCAAGCAACTGGAATAAGAGCAAAAAATCTAATTAGATAAACCTACCACATTTAATTTGTCGATATTAATTGCATTTTGATTAATCAGACAAACAAGACTGGAAATGTACATAGGTATTGTAGTTTGCTGCTTTAAAATCTTCATTACAAGGCCTAAATGTAATCAGCAGTCATAGTCATATTATTTGAATCTACATTGCAAGGCCTAAATGTAATCACCAGTCATATTATTTGAGTCTTCATTGCAAGGATTAAATTTTATCACTAGTCATATTATTTGAATCTTCATTACAATGCCTAAATGTAAGCACCAGTCATAGTCATATTATCTGAATCTTCATTACAAGGCCTAAATGTTATCACCATTCATATTATTTGAATCTTCATTGCAAGGACTAAATGTTATCATCAGTCATATTATTTGACTCTTCAATGCCTAAATGTTATCACCATTCATATTATTTGACTCTTCTTTGCAAGGCCTAAATGTTATCACCAGTCATATCATTTGAATCTTCATTTCAAGGCCTAATTGTTATCACCAGTCATATTTTTTTACTCTTCAATGCCAAAATGTTATCACCATTATATTATTTGAATCTTCATTTCATGGCCTAAATGTAATCACAAGTCATATTATTTGACTTTGCATGGCCTAAATCTTATCACCAGTCATATTATTTGACTCTTCATTTCAAGGCCTAAATGTTATCACCAGTCATAGTATTTGCTCAAATGAATAAAAATTAAAATGAAAACAGGTGTCATTCAAAGAAACTGATGCTATTCTGACCAAAAAAGAATTTCAAGTAATCAAAGAAAATATGTTTCTTTGTTTAAAATCCTGAGTGTTGAATCCATTGAGCTATGATATTCTTAGCAATAAAATGATTTCCAAGAAGGATGCCAAGGTAGCCATATTGGTTGGTAAGATTAGTACCAATTACAATTTTGGACCAATCAGACATCATATGGAATCTATTGGTGAAAACCATATGTCAAAATGACCATCCAAAAGGAATAGCAACAAGAAGATTTGTAACATGACCATACTGGCAGCCATATCTGGATTTAAGATCAGCTTCATCTTCAGCTAGGACCAACTAGTTATCATAAGAGGTCTTTTGGTGAAAACCACATATTGATATAACCATCCATTCAAGAGAAGCAGCAATAACTATTTTTAACAAGGTGGCCACATTCATACCAGCTATAAGACATGACATGCTATAAAACACTTTTTTACTCCAAAACCACCTGACGCAGACATCTTTTGAAAAACATGGTAATCTTCAACAAAAAAGCAAATTAACAATAAAAACTTTACAAACACCACTTCAATATATGCCCATAACATGTAGTATGTATAAATGGTAAACAGTCCTGCTTAGAGCTCAAGTAAAACTATCCTTTGGCAGGTTATAAGAAAAATTTGTCATAGAAGCAATTAAAAGGTAAGGAGGTCAGGTCAAAACCACCATTTCATGTATTACATAAACAGCAATCTTATACAGTACTGACATTGCTGCTGTAATGGTAATCAGGCACAACTTAGTTCTGACCAGAATTTGCTCAAAGAATCCAGCAGGAAAGCATGAAGTGCTATCCAGTTTCCAGTGAGTGCAAAGATGAACACTTAACCAATGACACTTGCATTATCTTCAATCCCTTAAGTATTGAGAGCAGCAAAGACTGCATCTAATGAAGCATATATGTTGCCATTCATTGAATTTTCAGACAGAAACTTGGCATATATTTTTGTTAAAATGTTGGTGTGGTTGTAATTATATGCATGTTTGCACATGAATGTTTATGGTGTTGATAAATGACTGTGCTAAGTCAAACAACTATTTTTATCTTTTGCAAGTATATTAAATGCTTTTAAAGAAAACAGACAAGTTGTTTTCTTAAATTTAGATTTGACTTCCAATCATTTTCTGTAGATTTTATGAAAAGATAGCTGAATCTCCATTGGATAACATTGCTTTGTTGGTCAGATGCACTGACACCCTTGATACCTCAAGACACACTTTTTGAGTCTCAAAAACCCACCAGCAATGATGGGAAATATGGCAAGTATGCATATTGACTGTGAGAACATCATTATTTATACTGTATACCTGATTGTTGTCATTACTGAATGTTGTACCTACCTGATTTTTGTCATGATTTAAGTAAACAAGATGTTCAGGCAGCAAGAATTCAAGGTCAGTCATGTTTGCAATAACAATAGGCCAAATAATTTTCCATTAGGATGATTTTTTATTTCCCAAATACTAAATTGTGACAGGTCAAGTGAAATGTGTATGTATATAGGGCTGATAAACAAATTAATCATTCCTGTTTCATGTTAGTCTTTGGGAATTCTATGATGAGCTTTTAGTTGTGTTCAGATATAACTCTAGAAGAATTATTTATTTAAATTATTCAACTGAATTACAAAGACCTCATTATTTTTTTCTTTTAAAATACTATTTTTGAAATATTGAGGACTACTTCAAAGATATTTTGGATCATATCATTATGATACATCAAGACATTCGAGACAAATGGAATTCTATGCATTGCTCTTGTGATAGGACATTTAAGATTTTTCTGGTTTTAAATCATAATCCTTTCAAGTTTTTCTTAAATTATTACTTCATAACTCAGAGAAACAAATTATTTGTTGCGTTGATAAAACTTACTGGTTTCACAGCTTTCTGTTACATAGTTTAAGATCTAGAGTTGTAACAACCGTATTTTATTGAATCTTCCTTTCTACCCCAATAGTGTAAAACTGTATTCTACTGAATCTTTCTTTCTACCCCAAGAGTTTAATACTGTATTCTACTGAATCTTTCTTTCTACCCCAATAGTGTAAAACTGTATTCTATCGAATCTTTCTATCTACCTCAATAGTGTAGAACTGTATTCTACTGAATCTTTCTTTCTACCAAAATAGCGCAAAACTGTATTATACTGAATCTTTCTTTCTACCCCAATAGTGTATAACTGAATTCTACTGAATCTTTCTTTTGGCCCCAATAGTGTACACTGAATGTAGCACTGATCAATAGGTGTTGATGCTACATATCAGACTTTATATGTTTTTAATGTAGAATTCATTGCTCCTACCTTTCCCCTAAGTCGAAGTAGCTTTGCTTGGTAGACTTCTATTTCCTTGTCTGGTTCTTCCTCAGTTTTAGTCCTCTGTGCTATCAGCTTCTCTGCCTCTTGTAGTATTAAAAGAGCCTGTCAAAAAGTAAGAACTTATCATATACTTTGACTTTGTGTCTTGAAAAATAGGTAAGTGAACAATATTTTCCCACAGATGCCCTTGTCAAGCAATATACATCATCAATAAGGGTTATGTGTCTTTACATTATGACATCATCCAACTTTTATATCATGACATAATCCAGTTTTTACATCATGACATCATTCAACTTTCTACATTATGAATTCAACTAATTTTTACAATATAAAATAATCCAACCTTTTATATCATGACATCATCCACTGTTTACATCATGACAGCATTCAACTTTTTACATTATGAATTCAACTGATTTTTACATTATGACATCATCCAACCTTTTATATCATGACATCATCCAGTTTTTACATCATGACAGCATTCAACTTTCTACATTATGAATTCAACTGATTTTCACATTATGACATTATCAAACTTGTTATAATATTCCATTATCCATCTCACCAATAAGTAATGCCAGTCATTAAATAAAAGTATATAACACACAATTTATTGTATCTATACTGCCTGATTTCTTAGATATTATAGCATAGCAAACTTGCATGTGCACTAGCTACACATCAAAACAACTCATCTGTCCTAGATATCAGCATACATACAATGACACACACATGTATATATGTGTGTGTGTGTGTGTGTTTTACTTTTGTGATGTCCTCTAATGCTGGTGTGTGTGTACACACACACACACACACACACACACACATACGCGGATTGCTATACTTGTGAACCATCCGACTAGGGACCGGGTTATGGATACATCCTTATATAATCATTTAAACAACATATACAAGCTAAATAAGGTGAAAATATCCTCAATTGGTGCTGTTTTTACCAACATATGTTTTATACACAGTACACTAAATGCATTATTGATCGTCATCGTCACGACATTGTGGACACGATATTGTAGTTATGGACACGGTGTTCATAATAATGCTGTGTGTGTGTGTTTCTTATTAATGTGGAACCAATTGTGAACCATGTGTCATCAAGTCGAATGAAAATAGGTCTATTATAATATAATTTTAATATATGACCATTCATGTCACTGACTTAGCGCTATCTTTCGAAATGAAAAAATCTTTAGGAAAAAGTTAGCTTTGCGACGAAGCTATGCTTCTGTTATGAACCAATTACTTTTATCACAATTATAGGTAGTGTTTTTACGAAGAATAGCACACAATTTGACATGAATGGTAAAGGTCGGGATAGAGGGAGCAAGCGAGTGGAAAAGAAAAAAAAAATCAATTTTGTATGTGATGAAATTAAGCGTTATTCGTGTTGAAATAAATAATTTCGTAGTGCTTTATGAACGTATACACGTACAGGGGTCTCACTTGACCGAGCGGTTTCAAACCCTAGTGCTAATCCCGCTGGAAGTCATATGTTTTCCCCAATCTTCCAAAGACTTCCGTATAATTTAAGTTGGAAATTGGAAAGCCAGAAATGTCTGCCTTTTTATGCTAAATCTTACTCTAATCAAGTCAAGAACACAGATAAAACAACTTGCCATAAGTCCATCAACCGTACATTTGCCTGGTTTTTCTTCATAATCATCAGATTTCCGTACCGCTACCCGGTTATGCCATGTATCCCCTTTTTCATTGGGAACTATTTCACTACACCACCTTAGGCCAGTCAATACACGATTTTACCGGCGCATTACACCAATATAAATGCATATATTTTCCACTGTGGACACATAAACGGTATCTACTAAGTCCCTACTTATTGATTCCATTGAGTAATTTACAGGTTTCCTACCGTAAATACTGCCACCTCAACCACAACACTATTATACGCCACTAGATTTTTAATATAGACTATGATACACCAGGGACAGTCATTCGGATTGGATCTAAATTCACAACTAGCGAACCATGGCATCGTTCAAACTCACTAGCACTCGATTCCATGATGTTTGTTCCTAGTAATTGGCTAATTATTTCGGGCTAGGAATTTTTTCATGGCGCCAAATTCGTAATAATCACACAAATCCAAGATTTGCTTAGAACGGGGTGCTATCAAATGCGTATACTCCATATTTATTACATTATATATATATATATATATATATATATATATATATATATATATATATATATCTTGTCAAAATATGCAGTAAGTACAAATATATTGTCTAGTGGTTAATTTACAAGTATAGAGATTGTTGCAATTTGTATAGTCTGAGAGAGAGAGAGAGAGAGAGAGAGAGAGAGAGAGAGAGAGAGAGAGAGAGAGAGAGAGAGAGAGAAAGGTTATGGTCACTCGTACTGTTACTAAAGTAATAAAGTATGTACGCAAAACGTTGTATACATTTTTCAGTAAAAAGAAACTCATACACATGGGTCTAGTCTAATATTGCTTAAATAGAATATTTTATTATTATAATTTTGCATTGTATATACCGAATTATTTCGTATGTACTTCTTGTATACAGTGCAATCATGTGGAGTTCGTTTTTCCGTTCTGTGAAATGATTCACTGGACAGGGGCAAATCGTAGTAAGTAAATATAAGAGTTTGCAAGTATTTCCAAAGTATACTGAGATTAAACATTTATTAAAATGACGACTATAGATATTGCGAGAATACCCATAAGAAGTGAGAGATCGTGATATCGAATGGCGATGACATGCGCAAACCGCAATGTGTGTATGTGAGGTGGGTTCACACAAACTGGATGCTGCGCGGGAGCGTGCCAAGATACACACTTATGGCGAGATATGGTTCACAACGTTGGTTTGCTCTTTTGGTTTTAAAATCATGTACGTGAACCAAAATGATAATTTACAGGTGTGTACCTTGTGGACACCAAGATGTAGTGTCCACAATCTAAACTGTGTCCACAACGAAGGTCTATACTTTGGATCAGTGTCCACAATGTAGTAAATCCGAGTGCACACACACACACACACACACACACACACACACACGGATTGCTATACTTGTGAACCATCCGACTAGGGACCGGGTTATGGATACATCCTTAATTAATCATTTAAACAAGACATACAAGCTAAATAAGGTGAAAATATCCTCTATTGGTGATGTTTTTACCAACATATGTTTTATACACAGTACACTAAATGCATTATTGATTGTCATCGTCGCGACATTGTGGACACGATATTGTAGTTATGGACACAGTGTTCATAATGCTGTGTGTGTGTTTCTTATTAATGTGGAACCAATTGTGAACCATTGTGTCAACAAGTCGGATGAAAATAGGTCTATTATAATATTATTTTAATTCATGTCACTGACTTAGCGCTATCTTTCGAGAAGAAAAAATCTTTAGGAAAAAGTTAGCTTTGCGACGAAGCTATACATGTTATGAACCGATTACTTTTATCACAATTATAGGTAGTGTTTTTACGAAGAATAGCACACAATTTGACATGAATGGTAAAGGTCGGGATAGAGGGAGCAAGCGAGTGGAAAAGAAGAAAAAAAATCAATTTTGTATGTGATGAAATTAAGCGTTATTCGTGTTGAAATAAATAATTTTGTAGTGCTTTATGAGCGTATTGTTACACGTACAGGGGTCTCACTTGACCGAGCGGTTTCAAACCCTAGTGCGAATCCCGCTGGAAGTCATATGTTTTCCCCAATCTTCCAAAGACTTCCGTACAATTTAAGTTGGAAATTGGAAAGCCAGACATGTCTGCTTTTTTGTGCTAAATTTTACTCTAATCAAGTCAAGAACACAGATAAAACAACATGCCATAAGTCCAACAACCATACATTTGCCTGGTTTTTCTTCATAATCATCAGATTTCCGTACCGCTACCCGGTTATGCCATGTATCCCCTTTTTCATTGGGAACTATTTCACTACACCACCTTAGGCCAGTCAATACACGATTTTACCGGCGCATTACACCAATATAAATGCATATATTTTCCACTATGGACACATAAACGGTATCTACCAAGTCCCTACTTATTGATTCCATTGAGTAATTTACAGGTTTCCTACCGTAAATACTGCCACCTCAACCACAACACTATTATATGCCACTAGATTTTTAATATAGACTATGTTACAGTCATTCGGATTGGATCTAAATTCACAACTAGCGAACCATGGCATCGTTCAAACTCACTAACACTCGATTCCATGACGTTTGTTCCTAGTAATTGGCTAATTATTTCGGGCTAGGAATTTTTTTATGGCGCCAAGTCGTAATAATCACACAAATCCAAGATTTGCTTAGAATGGGGTGCTATCAAATGCGTATACTCCATATTTATTGCATTATATAATATATATATATATCTTGTCAAAATATGCAGTAAGTACAAATATATTGTCTAGTGGTTAATTTACAAGTATAGAGATTGTTGCAATTTGTATAGTCTAAGAGAGAGAGAGAGAGAGAGAGAGAGAGAGAGAGAGAGAGAGAGAGAGAGAGAGAGAGAGAGAGTTTATGGTCACTCGTACTGTTACTAAAGTAATAAAATATGTACTCAAAACGTATACATTTTTCAGTAAAAGGAAACTCATACACATGGGTATAGTCTAATAATGCTTAAATAGAATATTTTATTATTATAATTTTGCATTGTATCTACCGAATCATTTCGTGTGTACTTCTTGTATACAGTGCAATCATGTGGAGTTCGTTTTTCCATTCTATGAAATGATTCACTGGACAGGGGCAAATTGTAGTAAGTAAATATAAGAGTTTGCAAGTATTTCCAAAGTATACTGAGATTAAACATTTATTAAAATGACGACTATAGATATTGCGAGAATACCCATAAGAAGTGAGAGATCGTGATATCGAATGGCGATAACATGCGCAAACCGCAATGTGTGTATGTGAGGTGGGGTTCACACAAACTGGATGCTGCGTGGGAGCGTGCCAAGATACACACTTATGGCGGGATATGGTTCACAACGTTGGTTTCCTCTTTTGGTTTTAAAATCATGTACGTGAACCAAAATGATAATTTACAGGTGTGTACCTTGTGGACACCAACATGTAGTGTCCACAATGTAAACTGTGTCCACAACGAAGGTCTATACTTTGGATCAGTGTCCACAATGTAATAAATCCGAGTGCACACACACACACACACACACACACACACACACACACATCTATCTGCATTAGTGGACATCACAGTATAAATGACATATTCACAAAGGGCATAATTGTAGGAGTTTTATTTTAATTTTACATACAAATAATAATATGAGACATAACTGTGTGGCCTCCTGTGTGTCTGGTATAGTCAGATTTTAATGTATTTAATGTCCAATCACATAGTGACATAACAGCAAAAAAGATCACATAATAACACCATCTAATAATGCAAAATCTTGTCAGCTATATAATATTCATAAAAAGTTATGAAACATGCATCCTTGAGTAATCAAACATTATATTGGTAGGTATTTCAACAATATTTTATTCATTTGTAAATAATCATATAGGAGCAAGAATTACCGTATGTAGTTTTCAAAAAGAACCTGGTACAAGGACCTTTATGGTCAGAAACTAGATGAGTTTTTTTTCAAAATGCATATAAATGAATAAGTTTAACTTCATTCAATAAAATAAAGTTTGGACTATTTTCCACAAAATATTTTTGAGGAACAGACATATTAACATACTGTGTTAAAAATAGCCATTGAGAAAGTTAAGGTCAGTAATAGCTGCTTGTTTTCATTACTTATAATATTCTTGGCTTTTATTAATGTATCATTCAATCAAAAATGAAAATTATATTTTACCATGTAAATTCTGTGAGATTTTGTTTCCCTACCAACTCTGATATTGTTTTCATTTAATGCCATTTTCAGCACAAGATTGGCTATACACAGTGGCCAGTATAATTGTTGGAGGAAGAACCCAGGGAAAACCCTGATAAGAACCACTGATGCACAGGAAGCTACTGGCAGTTTTTTCATATACTCCCATGCCTGAAACATGAACTCCTGCAGACAGAGCTGATATGGCAGTGATAATGGTAAAGGCAAGTGCTTTAGAAATCTGACTGTGAACCTTGTGACATAAATGTAAATTTACTCTGCAAATATGGAGAGTAACCAAGTTTCATCTATTTCAAATAGTATTAGAGTAAAAAAATGGAAACATTGAAGTTTCATGAGTAGTCTTGGTCTTGATGATAAAACTTTGTGAGATACAAAATGCCATCAAAAAGAGAATAATAAATGCACCATGGTTCATTCCTGAACTTGAAACAACTCTTAAAGTCTAAATGCCACCATAAAATATAAACCAGTGATCTTGACCATGAGGCCTGTGGCTGTAAATGTGGAATGCAACATATCTTCAAGTGGCAATATAGTGGGATTTAAAATTTCAATAATTTCTCTTGAATAACTCATAAGTTATACAGGCGATAGAAAAATACCAGCCTTAACCATTGAGACAGGAGTCCCAGTGAGGTACATGACATTTATAAAAAGTTTCATCTATTAAACTCAATTGGCCTTTATCTTACAGATGAGAAAGTAAAAGTATGAAGGGAAAATTAATACACTGTCTAATGTCCTTGACCCTTTGCAGATAGGACCCACAATGTGTGACTTTCATCACATCTGTTAATGAAAATGCATAAACTAACCGAGTTTTATCTGTTAATCTCAAACAGCTCTTTGGTTATTCAGCAGAAAGGAAAGTACAATGAAAAACTTAAAAATACTGACCCATGACCTTGAAAACAACTCTCAGTGTGGTACATTTAACTCTTTATAAATGATAATAAATATGTATAACAAATTCTATCCTTAAAGCTGAATGAGTTCTACATTCATAAATTAGAAAAGAAAGCATGATGCAAAATTTAATACATGAAGCTGTGACCTTCACCTTGCAAAGGACTGCCAATATCATACATGGCACACCTTCTGATAATGATGTATATGCAATAAAAAGTGATAAGTATACCAAATTTCATTATTTTTATATCTGTTATGATGCTACAGATCTGAATCTATAGACCAGAACAAAAAGTGTTAAAACCTTAAAGTCAGGGGTCGGCAAGCTATTTTACACAGCATGCCACTTTTTTCCAGATTAATTACAAAATGAACAAGAGTGCGTCACCAGTAAGAGAGTAACACTGTTAAAATCAAGATTTTTGGCTGACCTTCGCATACCACACAAAACCTCTGGACATGCCACCTTGTGGCACGCATACCATACATAGGTAGCCAACCCCTACGTTATAATAAGATATGACCTTGTCATGAAATATTTGATTTATAATATGACAGGTCACACACCTTCTAATGATGATGTTCAAGTTAACCCAGTTTCATCAACTAACATTACTGGGTGGAATGAAATGTGTGATGCAAAACTTAAAGTAATGATCCATGACCTTAAGTTTGAAATTAATACTCCTAATAAGGCACGTGTAAGTAGAGTCCTTAAGAGGAAGAAAGAGATGTTTTTTACCCTTTCATTTTTGCTTTGGAGGCATTAATATAGAAGTGGAGAGCATGCACAGTGCACAAGAATCTATCCTGATCATCTTCTATGCTGAGTTTACTGAGACTGGGAATCTCTATGGGCAAGGCAGCTACTGAAGGTAACTGATTTTAGAAAAATAGAATACCCGCTTGGCAGAGAATGGAAACATAGTCCTAATTCCCATTAAACTGGAGACAACCAGAATCAATGGACAAGGCATGAATCTTACTTCTTCATCTTGCAGAGAGTCAGAATGAACACCATTTTGAGTGTGATATCCAGAAAGGAAGCTTCCCTCAGAGATTTATATGAGACTTTGCTTAATGACATAAAAATCAAGATTTCATCTGGGCATACGACAAAGCAGGAGTGGGGTCTCTGAAGCAAACAATACAAGATTGGCAGGATGCAAATTTGCATTGATATCTTTGCCCTGAGTGAATTATGTGTGTTGGAAATGGCAAATAGACAATCCCACTGGAAGCTGAATACATCAATTTCCCATGCTTTCTGATCCAGGACAGGAGATCCATAAATGGGAAGTTTGTAGTTGAGCTTGGTTGCAAACAAGTCCACAATAGGTCTTCCCCAGAGGGAACATGGGCACTCTGTTACTGAGTGTTGAGAAGATCTTTCTGTGAAGATGGCTTGGTCTGCAAAAAGTTGGGGAATGTGAGCCTCCTTGACATCATAGTAAGCTACCATGGATAAATTGACTGCAAAGAACAAAACATATTGGCCACTTATTAGCACCCAAGCAATGCTAGAAATAGTTTTTCTAGGTTGCTGATGTGGAGAGACAATTTGGCCGGAGTCCAGGAACAATGAAAAAATAGAAATAGTCCCTCTCGCTGTAAATGAGCTTCCCAGCCTAAATATGATGCAGCAGCAAACAGATATCAATAGGGATCAGGTGCATGCTTGGAAACTCCTACTAGGAATCTGTCTCGATTCCTCCACCTGAGCAAATGGTGTTAAAACTCTGGTCCTAGAGGGATTGGGGATGTTTAGAAAATCTCAGTGAGGTTTCTACCTTGTGAGAAGGAGGAACTGAAGTGGATGGATATGAAGACAGCCTAAAAGAAATAAATTGGCAGTGGTGTTCAAGGTTCGAGGTGGGGAAATATAAAGGCAAGCAGATAAATGGTTTTTGCTCATTGAGTCTCAAGGAAATCAAAGATTTGATCTACATGAACCAGGGGACACTTGACCAAGGTTTGGTTTGTGAGAAAATTGATCCCCATGAAAACAAAGTCCTGTGATGGAACAAGTTCTGACTTCTTGAGGTCGGATAGGATACCCAACTGAGTTATGGTGGACCAAGAGTGGAACAGATCCTGATAAAGGAACTGAACTTGGAGATAGTGAATCAGCCAGTCATCAAAATACTGGAGAATCAATGTTCCCTGTATTTGGAGGTAAGAGTGTGTTCCAAATTGAGGAGGTTGTCTCCATCTTGAAGGTTTCCTCTGACAGAAACTGATTGAGCAGGAAGAGAGTGATCATGATTCAAAAATTCCTGCTTTTCTTGGTGACCAGGAAAATTCGGGATAACAAAGGAGAAGACTGATCATTTAATACCCTCTCAAATGCCCCTTTCTGCAAGAGGGTGTACACCTCATCCCTTAATTTCTCCTGATTAGACTTGAGAAAGAAAATGTGGTTCCTTGATAGTGGGGGATGTTCTCAAAACTGGATTTGATAACCTTCATTTTGCTGGAGAGGACCCACCCACCATCCATGATGTTTGACCAAGTCCCTGAGAAGAGGCTTAGGCAAGCACCTACTGTGTCATTAATAAAGGGGTGCACTGTAGGAGAGGGGTCATTTGCTAGGGTTGTCCCCCTCCTTCCTACAATCCTACAGTATGGCAACCTGGGCGCAGAACCTGATGATGGTGGAGGTGGTCTAGCAAGAGTTTTGGGACTGGACTGGGTTTGCGCCTGCTTGAAAAATTTGATAGATGTCTACTAAGTGTGATTTGCCTGACCTTGTTTCCTGGTCGATTTGAATGGACTGGAGTTGAGGTGAAAGATCAATGTCGGTGATCCATCAAGTCTTGAGAAGCATTGGTAATGAATCCGAGGCAGCATCATGGCAGATGTGCAGAAATTCTGCCGATAATGCCATGGCAACAAATATTGCATCCTTGGATGTCTAGGATACAGCTTCCATCACACTTTGTAATATAGCCAGATTCAAGGAGGCCTCTATCTGCTTTCTAAAGGAAGTAGCTGAGAACAGATTGGCATGCAAAACTATGGTTATGGGTAACCGGGTTTTCTGCACCATGGCATCAATTGTTTTGATGGGAAGACATGCCCAGGTTCCCCAAGAAATAACTACTTTGGCTGCATCGGCATCCAAAGGAGGATTGACAGGCCATTTTTGGGGAATGTACCAGTTAGCAGGAAGAAAAGATGATGGGTCTTAACAATGAGGGGAGAACAGGCAATTCTCTATGTTGTTGAGTGATATTTTGGCCTTGTAACATTGTCTGGGTTATTTCTTCAATCATGGATGAATGTGGGAGAAGTAAGAAGTCTGATTGAGTTCATACCCAGAAATCTTTTCCAAACTGGAAAGGATTTTTCTGGACTGTGTGCCTGATAATTTGGGGCACAAGTCTGGAGGCCAGACCTCTTCATCTTCATCCATCTGAGATGAAGGGATGGGCCTGAGAAAAGGTGTCTTTGTCAAACTCGTTAGAGTCAATGAGGACAGAGCATACAACATCATCATCATCACAGTCAAAAACACTCTCGAGTTGGAGAGTGGCTGGGCATCACTATGTTCTTTGATGGAGGGGGTATAGCAGCACTCTGTGCCACAGTACCTGGTTCATTAGAAGATGCAGAGGAGAGACATCTGTCTATTCTAAATAATGTAATACCTTTAGCCTTCTGAGATAAAGCCACCTGGCAAGGAGGTGAGGGTGAGACACACAGCATCACATCTAATGTGAGGGCAAGGTCCAGTAGCCAATAGGGGCATACTGGATTAAAGGCCCTGAGGTGGAAGGCCAAACAACCCATAAGAGTTCTTATGTATATTTGAGAAGGGGATGGGACACTTAAGTCCAAGCCCAAGGGGAAACCAAGTCCTGGCTTGTCCCCTTATCATAAAACCAATGAGTAATAGATGCAGAAGACTTCATCTTCAACTGTATTATTACTCTTTGCATCATATGTGTGATAATTTGCCTCCCTCACTGAAGGGGGAAACCTGTTGCCAGAAGCACAATATACAACGGATGTCACAGTGAGACTCACCAGGATTGTAGCAGTGTCATCCTACATACATCCCTGTGTATGCACTAAGAACACAGTTATTGCATGAATAAAGATTGAATGGAAATTATTTGCAGTATTTTTTATAGAAAGAAATAAGATATCATCCTACTTGTGTATTTGTTTTATTCAGGCAACATACAAATACATTAACAATGTTAATATGAATTATAAATAATATAATTTGAGATTATTATTGAAAAAACATTGTCCTCAACATTTAAGCAGCACCTCATATTGTCCTAGAACATAGATGCTTACCCATGACACAGTGTCTGTTTACATAAGGGTGTGTGAATATGAGGTAGCCTCAGAATTCCTGCAAAGAACAAAGTTGTAAGGGAAAAGGAAAAGGGTACAGTACAGTTCTTTTAGAATGAATGGACAATTCTAACACTGAGAATATTAACACTAGTGAATGAGAACACTAATTTGCAGATATCTTAGTTGTCAACATGCATAATTTTTCTGGTGATTTGGATAATGTTTGCATACTATGGCATCCATGAAAACAATGAAACCTAAGGATACCTACCTAAGTAGCTAAGTAATAGTGACAAGATAAGTAAATGCTGCTATTAAAATACTAAGCAATTACCTTGATTATAGGACATTCAAAAAAATGTTGTTGGTGGTACACTTTTTAATGATGATTTTCAATATACTAAGTTAAATCCCTTAATCTCAAATGGACTAAAAGTTATTGAGGATATGATGAAAACTTATTATGCTGTGATCTTGACTCTTAAGATAAGACCTCCCCACACCCAAAAAAGGTGTGCGCTATACTTTCATCTACTGATGTATATGCATACTAAGATTTCATTACTTAATCTTAAAATACCTGAAAGTAGTTAAAGAGTAAAGAAATTGTGATAGAAAACTTAAATCTTGACATTTCTTTTTTTAATCTCAAATGACTTCAAAGTTACAAAATGGTAAGGAAAGTATGGTGGAAACCATGAATCCTGAAGATGGGAAGCTAAAGACACCCAACAAGGTATGCAACACACCTTTTAATGGTATTGGTTGAGTATATCATGTTTTCCCTAAATTGCAAATTGCTTTAAAGCTTTAAACTTTCTGAGCGGACAAGAAAGTATCGTGGATGAATGGAAGGATGAAAATGTGGATACTATGCAGTTTTTTTAAATGGTAGGGAATAGCTATGACTACAGTAGTATTATGTCTGTTTAACCCTTTAGCTACTACAGCTATTATGCAGTTTCACTACTTCTGAGCGCTATAATATCAGTTACTGAGACTACTAAGGCTGATTGCTAAGCTGAATACTAGAGCATCATCAAGGCTGACTACAGAAATTGACAATAAAAATATGGTTACATTTATATTCATTATTTCTTTAGTTTTTGCTGGATTACAGTGAAATAAAATAAAATTTAATTTGTATAGTGTCTGTTATTGATATATTTCCAATTTATATACTCCTACATCCCATCTAATAAGAAATCCCAGTCATGTAAACAAGTTTTGAATCACACAAAATAAATCCAATATGTACATATAAAAACATGAATGAAATCCACACTCTAATTACAATGTTGAGAGTGGTACCTCTCAAAACAGTCATTATCCAAACATAAATGACGGTGTTATCATGTATATTCCAAGATATGCCCATATTTCCGTAATCCTCATTTCATACCATTGCATGCTTTTGGTCCCATATTTTCTTGGCAAAACTGTCTGTTTCTTTCACAAGATTTTCCAGCAGACATTCAAGAAAAAACTTTAAAAAAAATCTCTCATTGCTTCATGGTTCATGCTTGATTGTTGAACCAACATGAGAATAAAAAACATTGAATTCAAATATGGCGAGGTCGTCACGTCCACCTTGTGATCTGATTAAAAATCACTTGCATCTGGTGATTGGACGAACATCAATATCTGATCCATTTTCTAAGAATGATCCATTAAACTTTTTGACATTGGTTACACTAAACCCTTTAAAGTTGCTCACATATCTGAATCTGAATCCATCTTTGTTTATCTTGTAAACACGTGTTTCGTAAACCGCAGAAAATTCATTAGTGTCTAAATTTAACCTCTCAGCATTCAAACTTGTATCAAACAATCCTTGCATTATTATGATAATCAAAAATATGTACATTTCGTACTTTCAACCATTCAATGCTTAGTTAACAGAGTGGTACTGTGTGCAGATAAGTGATTCTGGGGTTTCGAGTACTGCTGAATTTTACACATATAATTAACACTGGGGTAGTAAACTTGGCTTATCGGCACTGCATATATGCATCAGTGGGGTTCAGGAGTTATTTACAAGAGATGCTTAGACGCGGTAGTCGTACCTAAAGGGTTAAATACCACCACCTTCAAAATAATGACCAAAATGCAAAAAACTGGAATTTTATATCCTAAAAATGAACTCTCTCTAAATACGAAATGCCATTTCTAACAATATTTTTGGTCAATACTTCAATTGAGAACCATAGTGGAAGAGTTGGAGATTAAGACATTCCATGCATCATTTTTTTTTTAAATCAGTCTTGTTCTCTGATGAGAAGTGCAAACTCTTAATGTTTTAAATCTGACCAAGGAGATTTTTACACTGACTGTGACCAACATTAAAGGCTACTTTTTAGTCTAGTAAATAGAAACATTTATCCCAAATGATTTTGATACCATTTCAAACTCTCTCCTCCCCAAAAAAAATATAAAGTAAACTTATTTGAATGAAATGACTTGAAATAAATCACATAGTACCTTTATAGTCTGATCTGCCTAATAAAGAGCTGTTAGCCTTGTGGAAACAATATCCTCTTTGCACAAAACAAGATCTTTTTAAAACTGTATTTCATTATATCAGTTGAATAAGTTCTCAAAACTTATATTAAATCTTTTTGGGCAATGGAACCATGTCAGACTAACCACAATGACTGTCACAGACTGTACTAGAACAAAATGCCATGTGCAACTTACTGTTTCTATATTCAATTTATTCCTCAATCTTTTACACAGTATACTAACCTGTTTGTAATTCTTGGCGGTTATAGCAGCAGCTGCAGCCTCTAGTCGAGTATCAATGACCATCCAGGGTTTCTTGGCCATCTCCCAGTGGTACACCATCTTGTCATACAGGGGCAGTAACTGCTGGATGTAGTGTCCTAAACTCTGCATGGGCTTGGCACCCAATAGGATGGAACGAACCATAGGAAAGGCATCCCTTTTATAGGTGGATATAGCAAAAGCGAGAATAAGACAGAGAATAGAAGATATAGAGATTGGAAGAAAAACAACAGAAAATGCATGAATAACAAAAGAAGTTCTGATTGTGAGTATTAAATGTGCAAGTGAGAGAATTTTTACTGTTTAAAGATGTGTGTGTGTGTGTGTGTGATTTTGGATTTTTTAAGTAGCTTTGACAATTTTTATAAGTCATTGGTATGACTTGACTGGGATTGAAACCAATGACCACCCACAACTGAGGCAGATGCTCTAACCACTAGGCGACTGGAGCAGTTGTGCATTTTCATAAGAGTCTAGCCAAACAAAGCATGCAGAAGACCAATATCTTATTAATAGACATATTTTAAGTCTAAATGCAATCTCAAAAGCTATTAATTACCCATTACGATCAAAAGCCCATCCTAGCAAACTTCCTTCACACAATTTCCCTTATTTTTATGAAGTTACATTTATTGCAGAGTGGGTTGTATTAAAAGTATTTGAACATATAAAGTTTTAAAAGAAGGTCAAGACTCAAAGCTAACAGATAACTTTCATTTAATGTATCAGTCATAAGCAGCAGTCTTATACCATGTTTGATATAAATAGTCATAAGCCTCATTTTGATATATGACTTGTTCCTGGACTAAAATAACAAAATTTATATTGGGGCACTCTACAGATGAATGATTTGACTGTTGAAATAAATCACATAGTACCTTTATAGCTTCATCTGCCTAATAAACAGCCATTAGTCCTGTGGCAACAATACTCTCTTTGCACTTTATTCAATAAGTTCTCAAAACTTATACTTGTGAGAGAGTGGCAGGGCTAAGGTCAGGTTGTTTATATTTGCAGCATGTACAGTAAAAAGAATGTTTGTATACCTCTATGTTACTTTCATGTACTGTGGCTGAAATATCTTGGATATAATACTTCTGGAAATTGCACATAATCTAAGCACACAGCTAACTAATGTGGCTGCTCCCTTGTGCTCAAATATCAGCCTCAATTACTCTAAAGTACACTATCTTTAGCAGCTATTAAAAAAAGGAAAATGCATTTTGCCAGACAAAACAATACCAGCTTCTGAAAGTGCAATGAATGAATTACCAAATATATAAAATGTAAGTAAAGGTTATCAGCTCTTTTCTTTTAACAATTTAACTATGAACTCCAGGAAGTGAAAAATGACAAATAAAATTTAAATGTGCACATCTGAAGTAAAGCCAAGCTGTATACCCTGTAACCCATATTACAAACATCAATTATACACCAAAATAAAGGGAATTAAAAGTTTGTTCCACAACTTCTATGATAGACAAGGTCTTTTTAAATAACCATGACAAAATGTAAAGAAAAACTGGGAATTCTTTTTGTTTAAAAATATAACCCTCTGCAAAATATAAAACTGTAGAGACCCACCTTTAAAGGCTCTAAAATTTGACTGGTCAATGTAGAATGATGTCAACTGAATCATTAAAAAAACGAAAATGATTATGCACTCATGATATACAGAAAATTTTATTTGAAATATTTTTTCACTGTTCCATACTGGAAAAAAGTAAAAAATGTTAAAGTAGCCCTTGACAATCATTGGGGTTAACTTATGAAAATGTCAAATGAGACAGTTAGTAATTGTTGGAAGTTGGTAACAAGAATTTTAAATAAGATATATTTCTCTGCTAGCACTACTAAAAGAAGATTCTCCATTTATTTCAATTAATTAATCACTCCTTGAAATGTTTTTGAGCAGAAATGAAAAATTATAAGTCAAACAGGGGTCATAACTACACTGAATCTTGTTGGATGAATGTGAAAATTACTCTTCATCCTTAGTGTTTGTATTGTAAAAACTTGTACAACATTTCACTCTGATCCACTGAATCCTTTGAAAGTTAATGAGCAGATATGAAATTTGTAATTAATGTGATGGAAGAGTACAGGATGTGTTGGAACATGACAGGATGGGATGAACAGACAAAGATGGGTCAGGTAATAAAGGAATGGGAAGAAACAGGACAGATTGGACATGCAGTATGGACCTGGACATCAGTAGATGTGATCGGAGAGGACAGGATGGGCCAGGACACAAGAGGCCAAAACATGATGGGATGGACAGAGAGGATAGACCAGGACATGAGGGAATGTGATGGACTGACGTAGGTAATTATATATGCTCGTTTCAAAGATATGGCAGAGACTTAAAATTTGATAATTACTAAAATTAATTTAATTCACAGTAACCAAATGAAGAGAAATAAATGTATGGCCCTAACATGCATCCATTATGGCCTTCAAGACATGTTACATCAAGTTCATTTGCTAAAATGAAACATCTATTGCATCTCTCTTTCCCTCACACAATCTTTCATGACAGAATGCCTAAAAAGAAATATGAAATTTAATCACAGGAAAATAAATGATATGGGACATACTCCATGTAAACAGTTAAGGCATCACGTCGACCTCTCCTATTTCGTTGTTCAATTGCAGCATCATCATATTTGTCTTCTGCAGGAATGATGTCTGTGCCATTCCTCTTTCCTGTCATCAACTCTATAAAAATGATGGAAAAAAAAACCTTTGTAAATTTTATGTCAACGATCAGTTTAACTATTAAGAGTGGAGACTGCACATATCCCCAAAACAATGAGTTGTGTAAAGTAAATGTTTTTTTCTCTCACTCTCACCAATGCAAAGATTACACACTCTCTGTGTGATCCATGCCATGATATAACTTCTGTATGTGAGCCAGGCCATGATATACCCTATCTGTCTGTGAGCCATGCCACAATATACCCTCTCTATTTGTGAGCCATACCATGATATACCCTCTCTATATGTGAGCCATGCCATGATACCCTCTCTGTCTGTGAGCAATGCCATGATATAACTTCTGTCTCTGACCCATGCCATGAAACACTCTCTCTATGACCCATATCGTGATGTACCTTCTCTGTATTAACTCATGCCATGATATATCCTCTCTGTATGTAACCCATGCCATGATATATAATTTTTGTCTGTGACTCACATCATGATATACACTCATTGTATGTGACCTATGCTATGAAACACCCTCTCTATGACCAATGCCATGATATACCCTCTGTTTGTGACTCATGCCATGATATACCAATAGCTGCAAAGAGCTCTTTGAGATTACAAAGAAACTAATGTCAAGGAACAAATGTACACCACTTATAACTACCTTCTCTCCAGTAGACCTTCCGGACCTGTTTGCAAATTTATTCCGTGACAAGGTACAAACCATTAGAGATAAGCGTAATAACACAAATTCAATTGACACGTCATCATTATACAGTTGTGATACAGAATTTCAGCGACAACTGTTAGCAGCATTTGAACCATTTGAACATTTTAATACGGACAATCGTGATGAAGAAGAGTGCATCAAAGTCATGTACACCTGCTCAAGTGCTTAGATCCAATATTGCCTTTTCTAACTGATGTTATTAATACCTCTCTCTCATCCATATAATTCCCATCATTTTTCACAACTGCCAATGTAAAGCCTCTGCTGAAGAAACCAACACTTGACCATAATGATCTAAAGAACTACCACCCAGTTTCTAATCTCTCATTCATGTAAAAAAAATCTTACAAAAAGTTGTTGTAACCTAACTTTTATCTGATCTGAATTCAAAAAGCCTTTTTAGCAATGTACAGTCTTCATATCGCCCTTGCCACAGTATGGAAACTACTCTTCTGAAAGTAGTTAATACAATTCTCTCTGCTTTGGATAGTGGAAAGATTACAGTCCTCACCATCCCTGATTTGTCTGCAGCATTTCACACAATAGACCATGATATATAACTTCACCGTCTCCAGCATGTATTTGGCATTCACAATACAGCCTTACTGTAGTTAAAGTCCTACTTAGTCAACAGTACACAAATTGTATCTGCAAATGGAATACACTTGTAGTGTTCCACATGGGAGTGTTTTTGGACATGTTCTCTTCATTTTATACATTCAGCTGCTTTTAAGTGTCATAGATCATCACCCAGTGTCTCACCAATTGTACGCTGATGACACCCAAATATACCAATCTAGCCACCCAACTAAAGTTGATGCTGCCATCCAAGGAGTTGAGAGGTGCATTACTTCAAACAATAAATATCAGCAACACCGACATTAAATTCATACAGTCAGTATGAAACCTAAGTGTTACTCTGGACAGTACTCTCACATTGCACCAACATGTCATGAACATATGCAAGGCTGCATATCTTGAGTTGAGATGCATCAGCTCCATTCGCAAATATCTTCCAGCTGATGCCACTAAAAAGCTTGTGTGTTCATTAGTACTTTCAAGACTGGACTCTTGTAGCTGAATTCTGTCTGGTTTGTCTCAACATCTACTCCAGAAACTTCTAAAAGTTCAAAACACAGTTGCTCAGATCAGCCTTAGAGTATCACTATCAGATCACACCTCCCCACAGCTCTGTACCCTACACTGGGTTTCCATTCAATCCAGAATCAAGCACAAAATTTGTTCTCTGTGCTATGTTTTAACTGATGGACTCCAGTCCAACATACCAATCTGGCCTCACCCATGTGTATACACCAGCAAGATACTTGCACTCCTGTTCTGACAATCATATACTCATTATTCCAACTATGAAAACGAAGTCAAACATTCTATGTATATTAAGGCCCAGCAACATGGAACAAATTGCCCATTGAAATTAGATACAAAGACACTTTGATGAGTGCTCTTAAAACTCTTCTTTTTTGACTGCAAGAATAAATATTTTCAGCACTGCAATTAGATACAAGTTAAATAACACATCAGAACTCCAAGAGAATTGCAGAAGCAAAGTGATTTGTCAATCTGTGAATTTTCGGGAGATGATCATAATATTTACCATCCTTCATGGCACTTCAAAAACTGCTGGAAAAGTTGCATCAACAATATTGTGTCATGATACAAGAAAAAGAGGCAATAACTCTTTGAAAGAAATTGCACATGACAAAGTGATTTGTCAGTATGTGTATCTTCAGGTTATGACCAAATATTTATACAGCATCATGGTAATCCAACAAAGACTATGGCTAGTTGTAAAATACTATTGAGATTGTGTCATTCACTACAATAGCTACAAGACAAAAATGATAGTAACTCTAAACAAATTGTAGGAGCAAGAGGTTTCTTAATATGAGCATCTTGAGGTGATGACCATACAATTTTACAGTTTCATGGCAATCCCACATTAACTTTGTGACTACATGTGCTAACAATATTGTGTCATACAATGCATTAAGCTAGAAGACAAAAACTGCAATATAGCAGTAACTCAAACATGGGTACCAACAGCAGCACATTATAAACATGCCTCATTTTTGACAGTACCCTATACAGATAACTGATATTTCTGTTCTGAATAATATCTTGTTCATTCAATTACAGTGACTTTATCCTCTGACCTTTACAACTCAAAATCAATAGGTTTCTTCAATCCAGAAAGTTTGGTCTACTTCTGGTTCATTATTACTACAAGTGAAAGCAATTCTAGAAGTTTGGCAACTGTAGGTGATGAAGAACAAAATTTATTGCATAAAAACTGATCATCTTTCAGTCAGTGACCATGACCTTTGAACTTCTGACCCTGAAAATGACGATGTTCTTCTTTACCCAAGTGCAAGCTATCTAAAACGTTTGGCAATTGTAGAGGGTAAAGAACTCAAGACACTAATTTTCTTCTTTTCGTGATAGAGATAATTTATCCTCACTCCAAGTGCAAACCATGCACAAAGTTTGGTATATGTAGTTTATGGACAACTTATTGTGCAGGAAAGAAATTAGTAAAAGACAGTTGGACATGCAGATTATGCAGATAGATGGATGGACAAATGAACATAATACACTCCACTTTATGATGGCTACATAAAAATTGCAGGTGCAGGTGACAACTATAATTACCCAATATTCATGGCAATTCGCTGAAAACTATCACACTATTTGCACCAGCAAGGTTATGGCATACATTGCATTAAGCCAAACGACAATAGCAATAATTTTAAAACTCTAACAATAACTGTGGAACAAAGTGATTTGTTGATCTGTGCATCTTCTGGCGATGACCATAGTATGTACCAAGTTAACAAGATTGTGTTATTCTGCAAACGAGGGCAATAACATTAAGAAAAATTCTGCAGCCAAAGTTGTCAATATGCACATCTTCAGGTGATGACCATAACATTTTTCACAAACTGCAGGACTAACAAGATAAGTGGCATGCATTACGATTCTATGGTCTTAAACTATGTAAAAGAAAGAAGCAACACCAACAAGTTTAGTAAAATTCAACAAATAGTGTATTCCTCAATATTACAAAAATGAAAATTTAAATGACACTTATAGTATTGTGAATTTAATTTCCAAGAATCCTAAATGTTCTATCAAAAGTCCAAAAGTACAGAATCTTCTGAATGAATTCAAATAATTTTGACTGTCCTGATCTACCACAAGTCTTAAAATTTCTCACTGTACCAATAGTCTTGAACATGAACATGTTGATGTAACTCTAGCCTTAAATATGTTGCTGTACCAAGTCTTGATGTATCACAATAATATAATATAATATAGTGTCTTTGAAAAAATTCACAATAATCACAAGGTAGTGTTTCATTCCAAAAGGTCAGAGAGCAGGTAATTCCAATTAATAATTTACAAAAATTATTCCTCTCAAATTACATCTAAACCCAACAAAAAGCTCTGATCATAGATTGCCAAAGTCTGATATGAAACAAGAATGAAGACTTTGTTTGCAAAACCTATATATCCAGTTTCACTTGACCTAAGACACAATAGAATATCCAATGATGTGAGTCATTTCTAATGAAAATTCCATCAAATTCTTAACAAGTTTAGGTATTGAACTTAAATTTTTACAAACATCTTGCTGACTTATGATAGTGAAAAATCAGGAAGCAAAACTAACAGTCAGTTAGGCCAAAAAAATACTCCCTCTATCATGGACAAAAGTTAAGTACATAATATAAATTAAACATACACAATACATGTTACAAAACAGAAAGGGCAATAACTCTAAGAATCAATGCATGGCCAAAGAGGTTTGTTAATATGTTCATCATAAAGTGATAACCATAATATTTTCAGAGTTTCATGATAATCAATGAAAAATGGGAGCAGCTATGCTAATAGACTGAAATTTATGAAAGGATGTATTGATGGTGTTGATGTTTGCAATACAGACACATCGGCATAAAAAGGGAATATCATCAATATTAATGGAGGTGGGGGTATAAAAACAGACTATCACTGATATTTAATAATAGTATTTTTGTATTTTTATTCCAATTAAAAAGCCCTCATCAACATAACTAAATGTTGTAATTAAATGTATATTTTGAATAAAGTATCATGTGTTTGACAAGGACAAAGACTGTATTTTTTTTTTAAAAGTCAGTACCATGAAAGGCACATTTTATTTCCCCTGTAAGAGCCTCAGGATCCTATGAGATGGAATTGGTCAAGTGATGAGTCAGTGAATGGTCCAGTGTCAAAAAGTCAGTGCTTTGTGTTTTTCTTAAGTTTAAAATTTCGCAATTCAAGTAATTTACAGCTGAATTTTCATGCAAAGTTCAAGCAGAGCAGGGGCAGAAACTTCCCATACCATTTTAAAGGTTTTATACAGTCGTAACTGTAGCGTACATGACGGTTTCATTCTTTTTGAGCATTACACAATGGTGGAATCAGGACATGCCAAAGGTATCCTGTCAATACAGGGGCATTGACTATTGCAAGAAATATTGCAAAATAGAGCCAAGCAGCATTTAGCTGATAAGGCCAATGATTTCTACATCATAATTGCAACAAAACACAATGATTCCCAAGGGGGAACAACTATGCAAAAAATAGCCCTGTAGTGGCATAAAGATAAGGGGAAATCCTGCATTTACAGATTAGGGTATATGCTTTTATGAGTTTGTCATGCAACTGTGACATCTTGAGAGAGTTGGTGACAGAAATATGACATCTGCACAACAATGGTGGCTCCCAGATGACAGTCTTATTGAACGACAAGTAACGAACAATGAAATCGAGTTATGTTGGACTGTCAGCTTGAATTACTGACAAATTTGTCAGCTGTACTAACAACTTTGAAGTCACAAGTTGACAGTCTTAGCAAGAAAACCATGGCTGACATGCCAGGATTTTATGGAATAGCACAGAAACATGTACAGATGAAAACAGCTCAGCAAAACTAGGCAAGTGATCTTTCTAACACCGGTGTGCAAAATGAGGAAGATGCTGATGACTTCAAGCATGGTCTTCAAACTTAGTAACATCACCACCAAATTTACACTCAGACACTGAAGGAAATCACATCCTGAAAGAGCTCTCAGACTTTTATGAAGTGTGCAAACATTGTGGGCTGCCCATTCAGGAAAGCCTGGTTAAGGTTGTAAATGCAGGATTAAGGGCCCAACTACACAGTATAAATTTAAGGACTTGAGTGATAAACATTAAAACATTAAAATTTAAGTGTGCCTAAAGTAAATCCTGAAATTTGGGGAAAAAATGAACAAAGCTACTAAACAAATGGATGCCATGTTCCTAAAGTTCCAAGGAACTGGTGCTAATGCTAGTGTTCATCTTCTCAGGCTCATGGATGACATAATAAGTTGGAAAGTACACCTGCAAATGTAAATAAACTGCTTGCAGATGCTGGTGATGTTATAGTGAATGGTTTTTTTTGCATTTTGTGACATGTCTCATAAGAGGAAAGAATTTATCAAACAGATCTCCATTACAGTTATCAATTGCAGAGTGCACCCTAAAATAAGATAACTGACCTCCTGTTTGGAGATGATCTGTCTACAAAAGTTAAAAATATTGCTGCTGGTCAGCAGATGGGGAACAAAGTGTTTCAACTTCAAACACTGAAAGATACTCAAATTATAAAGGCACTCAAGCAAGACCAAAGTATTTTTTCTTAAGACAGTGGTAAGGTCCCAGCCCTATCAACAGCAACCATACCAATGGGGACCACAGAACCTCAAAAAGAGTAGACCTTACAAAGCCTGTCAAGATTTGTGAACAGAGGCAGTTTTGCATCTTCCACAAAAACTGTAAGAAGCAGTTTTCCCATTCATGAGAGCACAGTTTCTTTAATCCCAGCCCTATTTAATACGCCAGAAAATTTTGTTGCTGGTATAGTTAGTTGGTGTGCTACAAAATGGCAGTAGATAACCTCTGCTGCATGGATTTTATCTGATCTAAAAGGTTATAGACTCGAACTTGATAGCAGCCCAGTCCAAACTTGTATTCCAAAACAGAGAAAATTCTCTTACAAAGAATCCACTGTAATTACAAAAGAATTGATAAACTACTGAAAATGTGAGTATTGGAGGGAATAAATCTTGCCTGTGTAAAGTACTTGTCTAACATTTTCACAAGAGAAAAGCATGCTGGATGAATCCGGGCTATTTTTAACTTGATGCTTTTAATGCAGATGTGGAACATCACCATTTTAAAATGGAGACAGCACTGACCATGGTTTGCAAAGATTCTTATTTTGCTTCTATTCACCTGAAAGATGCATATTACTCTATTCCAGATGACAATGCTTTTCACAAATATTAATGCTTTCACTAGATTGGACAATGTTATCGGTTCAGCTGTTTGCCAAATGGACTGGTATCTGCAACATGATTATACACCAAAATAATGAAGCCTGTTGTTTCTTCCTCGCATAAAATGTGTTATCTCAATGTCTATTTGGGGGATAGTTTTCTTCAAGATTCAACATACTTAGATTGTCAAAACAATGTGTGCCATACTGCTGCATTATTGGAAAATTTAGGATTTACAATACATCCAACTAAATCCATTTTTCAACCTACACAAACTGTCAGCTTTGTTGGATTTCTCATTAATTCAGTAAATATGATGGTTAGATTGACTAAAGGAAAAGCACAGGCATTGATTGAGTTTTGTGAAACAGTGTTCAAGCGGAAACATTTGACTATTTGTAAATTAGCACAATTAATAGGCACAATGGATGCTAGTGAGCCAGGCTTAGAATATGCCCCTCTCAACTACAAACCATTAAAAAGGGAGAAAGATAGATTACTGAAAATGCATAAGGGCAATTAAAACAAATCAATTTTTCTTTCCAACAACGTTAAAGGTACAATTAAATGGTGGATCCAAAATTTGAAAATCAGGGGAGGGGTAACTGAGACAGATGATGTTAAAGCTGGTGGTTGATGGAGAAGTACTGAGAAAATGAGCCACATCAATGTTTTGGAATTGCTTCCTGACATTAAGGCCAATTTGTGGATACAAATATAACTTACACATTAGGATCTTCATGGATAAATCTGTAACTGTTCCTACATTAACAAAATGGGAGGTAGGAAGAGATTACTAGACCAAATTGCCAGTGTTATTTGGTTTTGGTGTTATTAGAAAGACAGATTTGTTTGAGTCCTTGCCATCTTCCTGGGAAGAATAGTAATATTTGGCTTTGGCGTATAGAAAAACAAATTTTGGTTGATTGCTTGCCTACTTCCTGGGAATAGTGATATTTGGTTTTGGTGTATAGAAAGACAGATTTGGCTGAGTGCTTGCCATCTTCCTGGGAAGAATAGTGATATTTGGTTTGGTGTATAGAAAGACAAATTTGGTTGAGTGCGTGCCTACTTCCTGGGAATAGTGATAATTAGTGTTGGTGTATAGAAAGACAGATTTGGTTGAGTGCTTATCATCTTCCTGGGAAGAATAATGTAGAAGCAGATCACCTATCTAGGAATTTCAATGATGATGCAGAGTGGATGTTAAATAAAGCAATCTTTAATCAAATTCATGTAATATTTGGACAGTTTGATATTGATATGTTTGCCTCTAGATCGAATCATCAGATTCACAAATACATGTCATACAGACCAGACCCACATGTGTGGGTCATTGATTCTTTCTATGACATGGTCAGACCTAATTTTATATATGTTTCCACCTTTCAGCCTGGTGGGACAAGTTCTTCAGAATATAGTATATGACTGTGCAGAAGGGATTCTTGAAGCGACAAATGGTTCAGCAGGAATAGTACATTCTTCCACAGATTCGCTTCCTGTTGACCTTGCTCAGGATCCTCTCAAGGAACATCAACTACGGAAAATCCGGCTAGCTGAGTTTTGCTTATCATGAAAGACTTGTTCCATAAAGGCATATCAGGACAAGCTGACAGTGTCATACTCAGCTTATGAAGAGAATCTACAAGGAAACAATATTGGACACATCTCCAGAAATGGTTGCACTTTTCAGTTGGGAAACATTGATCTCCTTGATCCAGCTGTAAATTTGGTCCTGGCTTTCCTGACAGAGCTGTTTGACTCTGGTTTAGGTTACAACTCTATCAACACTGCCAGATCTGCCATATCTAGTTTAGTTAAATTGAGTAGTAATGTTGACCTAGGTAATAATGTGCTATAAAATATTTTTGTTCAATCTCAGATGCTTATATATTGTTCTTTATAGTTTTATCTAGTATCAAAAATATACATTTTACTTTATTTTTCTTCACTTTTGTGCTTGGGATGCATAAACTCTGAAATTTCATGGGATCCTGAGGCACTTAGAGGGGAAATGAGATTTCACAATTAAACAAGACTTAAGAAAGCCGCTGTTTGATTGGGATTTATGAACCTGTAATTGCCTGAGGGATCAAATGCTCACCCATATGCAAATTAATTATCTTTTGCATATCCCACCCTATTGTTGTTCTCTGAGGCATCCATACTGATCATGCTCTAAAGACTGACTCATCACGTTACCAATTCCGTCTCATGTGATCCCTCAGGCATTTACAGGTTCATAAAATTGCTTGTTTAGTTGTATAAAATAGCCATTTTGGGTTAAGCTTACTAAAGGTTGCAGAAACAATGTACCAAACATTTTTCACAAAAAAAAAGGAATCTGATACCAAATATCTCAACAAAACTCCTGTGTGATGAGAAGACTAGCAGAGCTAGGTTACCTTACCTTGATGTTTGTCAACAGCCTCCTGGAGGTAGTATGGTGGTGAACGGGCCAGGAGGTAGTATGGTATGTTATTCCTCAATTTATCTGCCATTAGTTCATAATATGTGGCTGCCTTTGCATGAAGTTCATTTCTTTGGTTATCCAGCAGGATCTCATATGCAGCCTGCTGAATAAGCTTGTTCACAAAGCAAGGCATCTGACACACTGGCTTGTCTGTGATGCAGTGACATTCATATTTCACACTTTGCTTTAACTTGGCCTTTTTGGCTGGGCTTATATAGCGTGATGTGTCTAGTGGGGTTCCACACAAAAAAATGTTATTTTCCAGGAGTCTCTTGGTGATCATCTGGACTTTATGTTTGAGTGCCTTTGGTAGTAAATATTCGAGGATGTCTAGTGGTACAGACATCCCAAGAACTGCGGCACACTTTACCACCAGTTGGTCTGCTGATTGCATGGAGTCCAGGCGGGAGATTACAAGCTCTATTGAAAAATAACAGTAATAAAGTACTAGTCAAATTGTTTTATTATCTATATTTTATACAAGAGACAGTGCACCAAATTTATAATTATATCTGTCTTTGAGTGAGTGCATATGGATTATGCAACCTTCACAAGACATGACATGTAAAAAAAAATTAAAAATAAGTAGTCCAAGTGAGACTGAGATTGTTCACCTAACAGCCAAATGCTGGACTAGAAATCTGGGTTACAATTGATTGTCAAACAAAAGATAAAAAAGTAAAGGTGATTAAAGATAAACAACCATCACTACACAGACTACTTAAGTAACTTGCAAACAGCTAGGATAATTTAGTTTTGAAGAGTTCTTTGAGAACTGCTGAAGGACAACCTAAACAAGCTAATTTTATGTAAGTAAACCAAGTGTAACAACCCCATTAAATTTAAGTTTGATAAATTAAAGAGATGCATCTTGAACAAATACATTATAATTACGCTTCAATGCCTTGACTATGAATGTTTAAGTCATCTTTATAAAAAAAAAATATTGACACCTGAAAGGGTCTTGATGCCAGATTATTTCTGTGACATTGTTATTCAGTGCCTTCAAAGAAGTCATACTTCTTTTCTTTTCAATAACAGAATCCATTTTTGGAGGCAGATTGGCATAACTTGTATAAATTTAAAGGTTTGTATCCCAGGATGCTCTGTGCCAAGTTTGGCTGACATTTGTCGATTGTTTTGGGGGAAAAGCTAAAATTACCAAATGCTGACAGACACCAAGCTTGGTCAAATTCTTTTTAGCTTTTTTTACAGTTGTGGTCACTTCAAAGTTTTTTTTTTATAATACATGTAATAGCCATATTTGATTTTCGATAAGAGTCACTGGAACAAATATCAATGGTCTCTATGCAGAGATACATGTATTTTCTGTAGGGTTTCATCAAATTTTATTAGATTGTAGATCAGCATCTTTGGTACAAATCTGAAAGCTCTGGTGACCATATTATTTTGTGGATTGGCATAATTTGTATAAATCTGAAAGGTTCTCATTCCAGGATGCTTTCTGTCAATTTGGACAGTGGGTTTTTAGGGAGAAGTCATCAAAGGTTTTTCTTTCTTTTAATACTGGCAGCCATATTTGATGGCAGACTGTTATTATTTTGTATAAATTTTAAAGGTTTTGAATTCAGTATACTATTTTGCCAAATCTGATCTTAATTAAAGGAACGTAAATCTAAAAAAATAACATTTATTACTCGTAGCTCTCTGAAAAAAATCTGCAAGCAAAGTATTGTCAGCAAGTCAGCCTTAACAGTGCCTGTATCCCTGAGACTTGCTAAGAATACTAAGAATACTTGGCTTGCAGATTTTTTTTCAGAGAGCTACGAGCAATAAATGTTATTTTTTTATATTTATGTTCCTTTAATTAAGCTAAAATTTGGCACAGCAGTTCTCAATAAAATTACGTACAAAAATGGTATAAAAATTTTGAACTATATGCAGAAATTAAACTGACACATAAAGATAAAATGATTTTCGTACCAATTTGTTTCTCTTGCCATGAATAATCCATAAAAATCCATGATTAATTCACACTGAATAATTAACACTATCAACACATGAAATTCACTCCATTTGATGTACATACAAATTATACTTATCATCTCTATTGCAAACTAAACCTCACATGAATACTTCTTCAATCTGTCAAGTAAAAGTCTACTTCCAGTAGCTGATTCTCATAATTTTCTTCATTTTCTAATCTAAATATTTCCACTAATTTTGCCGCTATCTAAGTGAAATTTTTTCCCCTTTCTTCAGCAATGTACACTAAATCTATATTAGTTAACATTTTATTGGTTAAACTGTCTGCATAATTAGGAAATGGCTTCAAATCAACCAATGGTCTGCGCCAATTTAATTCATTGTTTGAGATACAGGCATAGAAAAATACTATCACTCAAACTCGGCGCTCGGGATACAATCTATGCAAACTCAGCCCCATTGTCAAGGCACTTGGGAGATGAGGGAGGTAAAATGTGACGAGTTATCCAGGCGGCAGGGATTAATGTGTTAAAGTAGTAACTTCAATGAAAGTTGCAAGAGTTGTGTACACAGACTTTTGTAATACCAGTACATAAATGGACATGATCCATGCTACATTGTGGAGGCAAAAATAAGAACAGTTTTGGGTCATTCACCAAAAGTTTATACATTTTTATGCTAAAACTTCATAGCAGTACCTTTCATGATGTCTGGTACCGGCAACTCATGAGGGTTAACTCCCGTGTTGAAAACAACAATTCTATCTGGTTTCTCTGTGGCTGAAGTACGTTTCTTACTCCCGTCTACATAGGGACTCTCTGGTAGATAGCCAAGGTCTACTAGAAATTGCATTGATTCCATTTCATGACTGGCATCTTTTTTAAGCTATAGAAAAAGTGTTTATGGATCATTATTTAAAAAACGCCTGACAAAAAAAATGATATAACTACACAATCTTTAGGTGAAACTTGGCCTGCATGTCATGCTTACTTATACTGCATCATTGTAAACCTGCTTTTATTTTAAACTACTTTTTTATGCTAATTTTTATACCTTTAGGTCTACATGTGCAAATAATGTAAATAAATGGACCGGATGAATTTACTATGGAATCTAAACAGATATACAATGTAATCCTTCAATTATACAGAGCATAACCTTTATTTACTGCTTAAGAAACTTGACTTATTATTGTCAAACTATATTTGAGTCAGTGTGTTGCCGCATGAATTGTCTTTACTGGTACTGGCCAGTTCAACTAATATATTCATAGAAGACTTAAAAATATTGTTTGTTTTTATATACAAATAATTAAAAATATATGTTTTCTTCTTCAAAAGCAATAGATTTTAACTATGAAATGGTATGTGTGGTTGACAGCATTTAAAACTGTAATTTTTGCCTACTGCAAGTAGAATTACATGCTGGAGGAGAGTTATACTGTTGAAGAAACAAAGACCAATTGTTTTCAGTCAAACTACAGAGCAATGGGCTAATTAATGTACTTTTGATGATATCTATTGTACTTCATTATCTACACCACACATGTTGAATACTTTTTATGCAGCAAAATTTTTCTTGCAAATGGAAATTATGAATGGGGGACAGTGAAATATTTTAGTTTGTTACATATCCAAGGTTCACTCTGCATAAAAAGTCAGTTAAAATAAGACACTCTTATAAACCCCTAACATGCACACATAAACATATTATCATTACATACATTAGAACACTATGTGCAATACATGTTCACAAAATGATCAGCTATATAAAATGAAGACTAGAATTGAGCTAAGACAATTATATGCCACAACTACACTTGAATTATTCAGACCTATCAAATTAATTTTGATAACAATATACTGTGATAATAATGTAATGTATGAAATATCTTAAAATATGGACTATTCTACCTTTGTGGCAGTGACTCTGAGCACAGATGATATGGCCTCTGTTCCTGGGACTAACAGACATGGTGTGATATATGCTCTGTTAGGAGTGACAGTTGCATCCCGAAGACCCGGAGTATCATCATCCTCAATCACTTGTAGTACAGACTTGTTGAGCATGTCCCGCAGTAACTCCATACACCAACTGGGCACACCAAGACTCCTTTCATGCAAGATTCTAAAAATGTAAAGATATCGGTGCAATCATATGGTGAACTGTACGAGTAATGAAAGATAAGAGAGTTAAGAAACTAGTTGGCATGATGCTGACACTAAATGCTTTATAGCTTATGCATTAGTTTTTATTTATGGTCTTTCAATAATTAACAGAAAGAGAAGGAATTTTATCCTCATATGTTGTTTCCTTTACCATGCAGAAATCTATATAAACTGACATAAAAAGGATTTAACTCTGTTTAGACTGCTGTAATTTACTTGTTGAAGGACATGGGTATATTGTTAAAAATAATAAATAAATACTACTACTACTACTACTACTACTACTAATAATAATAATAATAATAATAATAATAATAATAATAATAAAAATAATAATAATAACAACAATAAAAATAATAATAATAATAATGTTTTTATTTTGAGAGGGTAGCTGAATTAGTTAAATACAACTACTGGTAATCTGGTAATTGCCCTTGAGGACCTCTAAAACATGGTATGTATAGAAATATCTTCATGCAATATGTCTCTCTCATAAAAAAAACAACAATTTAAGCTCATCCACAAATACATTCTACAATGCATTATGAAAGAAAAAGGATTTAACTGCATATATAATGTTTTTGTTTGTTTCATCTCTCTATTAACTATGTTTTGAAAATGACTTACGGCAATATCTTCCCGCAGTCGTTGCAGTTAATGATCACTTATGCCTTTAGGATATTTGGCAAATAAGTGGGATGCAGTAAAGTTTACATAACTATTTTACTTTTCATAAACAATGTTAGGTACATAAGTAGACAGATGTTCATACAATAAATTTATAAATACAAGCACTTGTTTTCTTGTTACATATTTGTATAAATACGCTAATACAAAGGATGCAAAGCAAACAAGTGATAATTTTGAAGAGTAACACTGTCATAAATCCAGAATTTAAACTTAAACTTATATTCTCTAGTTCGCTTGTTAATATGCAGGTTTGCAATATTGCATGCACATTGTTTTAATGATATAACTGATTCAGCAGATCGAATATGAACAGGAAGTGAGTTTCATATTTTTGCCCCTGAATACTGCAGACTTCCATTAATTGTTCAATGCAAGGTTTTGGTATTTCTAACTTGTTAAAAACTCAATCTTAGATTAGAGGGAGGAGATATTTTGTAGAATAACTTTGTCATATAATCTGGAACTTTTCATCTCCTTTGATACATTTAAAAGCCAGAAGCACTTTCAGAAAATGATGTAATCTCTCATATATTCTTAACTATTTTAATTGTGTGAACATGTCTGACAATGATGCATCAATGGGGACATCAAGATGAGACCTCAGTAAGACATCAATCAGCTGCCCTATTCTGAAAGAGGAAAACACAAAAATAAAAGAGAAAGTAAAACAATTAAATCAACATAAAGATTCGCTTAGGTCAGAAATTAGGCAGCTAAAATTTAGCTATGCTGCTTCAAACAGCTTCCATTCTGACATTTTAGCAGCAGTTCAGGAAAACATTATAAATATGAAAACAGAAATTGTCAATACTCTCAAAGAAGAGTCATAAAAACACATCAGTAAAATAAGCCAGCTTATGAAAATAAAAGGAAATGCACAGAGCAAAAATATCAATTTCAATCCCACTCAGAAAATAGGGAAAAATCCTACAGTCCATCAAGCTACAGTGGAAAACTCACTACCACACAATGTCAAAAATACATGTAGCAAGAAAGGGTATTCATATCTCACAAATAACATCTTTAGATTTTGTAATACACTTGATTCTACCAAAGACAGAGAAGAAAACATCAAAGGACATGATAATTCCAGAGAAAACACTCACATAAATTGGAGACTCGATTATTACATATGTAAATGAAGGAGGTCTGAAACCTTGGATTCAAGTTTTAAGTGTTTACCTGGGGCAGAAACTGGTCATATATTTGATGCCATGAGAAAATTAACCTTTCTCAATATGACACCATTATAACCAGTGTTGGTGCCACTGATTTAAGTAACAATGTTCATATTAACCAGATTGAAACCAATTTTTATAACATCCTAAACAACAAGTACTTGGAAAATCCTAACTACTCAGTCTTTTTATGCCATGCATGCCCAAAAATTGACATATCTATGTCAGGAGTGGAATCACAAAATGATAGACATTGAACATGGATTCATGACCAAGTCTGGATTAGTTATGGAACACTTAATAACAAAAGACAAAATTCATCTAAATAAGAAAGGTCTGTTTCACTTTCTCAATGCAATAAATGAAAGTTTCCAAATACTAAAGGACATCCATGATGCTTCTAAAAGGCATAGAAATGTTCATCACATCAGTTATTAGGCACAAAGAGGAATGGCTATGATAATGCATTTCCTACTGTACCAATTGTAAAAGATGTTCTACTTTTATCACAGATATTACATGTGGAGCTCCTACTGACCAAAAGGATGCATTCCATAACTTTCCTTGAAGAAAAAATAGATCCAATGACATGAGCTTACAAGGAAGATAGAGAATCTGTGGACTGTTGTGTAAGAGGCAGCCTCAGTGCCGGAGGCAGAAGGTCCCTCTTCTTAAGCATTGACTTGGGCTGGTCAATCAGCAGCTCAGGAAGAATGTTAAACCACAATCATAGTGGCCTCAAAGGGGCTATTAAAACGAGTCAAGCAGTCCTACCTTTTTGAAGCACTTCAAGAAAAGTTTAAGCAGTGTAAGCAAAGTGACAGTTCAATTTCAGGCTCAATGCATTCAGATCTCTGATCCAAGGGTCTTCCATGGTCTGATGAGCAAGTTGCTATGAACCAGTACAGTGATCACTCAGTGATGACAGAATATCTTGCCTATCCTGGACAGACTAGCTGCCATAGTGTTCACTTGGCTGGTGATGTAATAAACCCAGTAATTCCATCCAAGGTTCCTCAGCAAAGATGGTTGCAAACCTCAACACAAAAAAAGAAAGGACATGCATGCTGCCATGTTGCCTTAGGTACACAGTGACTGAGTTGTTGTTGTTGTATAATATCACACTGTGTTTTCTTAGTGTGTCGATGCATCCTGGTAGAGCTAGAAACACTGCTCTCATTTCAAGATTGTTTACATTGAGGACAAATTCTTCTAGAGACCATGTACCCCAAAGATCTATTCCTTCTGGCTGCAAGTCTTGTCCCACCCTGAATCTTATGCATCCCTAAAGAGATAGAAAATTGTGGTTCATGGGCATGCATGGGAATTCCTCTCTGAAACAGATCCCAATTTTCTCACAATTTTCTCACAAACTCAAGTGAGGGTGAAAGTCTGGCTAAAGAGAAATCATGTCCATGTGCACTTTCCAGTGTCAAGAAGTGAAACTGGAGAGGGTGCAAGTGAAATCTTCCTAATGGATTTAGGTCCACAGCAAAAAATTCAAGGTCACTAGAAGAGATATGTATAGATGAGTCAACAAATAGTTCATGGCTTTCAGTACTTCCAACTGAGCCAAGTTACTGTCCAATCTGTTCCAGAGGACATAAAGAAATCCATGTTTGTGAAGAAATTCCTCTCTACGGAAATGAAATCCTGAGATGGGACAAGTTTATATTCTTTAGATTGGGTAAAAGGCCCAGCTGGGTCATTATGGATATACAGCAGAAAATTAAGGACCAACCAGTCATCAAAATACTGGATATGAATCCCCAGTGATCTTAGGTAGATGATAACCTTGCTCAACCTTCATAGTGCAGAATGAGAAATTTTAGACAGAAAATTGGGGATGTGAAGGTATGGACCCTGTAGGTCAATGAAGACCATCCAGTTGCTGAGTCTGATGGCAAGTATGAATCTGGCTATGGCTGGTTTTAATGATTCATGTTGCAGAAGCTTGATTAAGGCAGAAAGGTCTAGGATTATCTGAAGCTTAACTCATTCTGGAAACCAAGGAGATTGAGGAGTAGAAAAGCCTGGATAGTTTAATACCCTCTCTATGATACCTTTACATGGAAAGGAATCTACTTCTTCAGATAAAATGCATCATATTCAGCTGGTGGAACTGTATGTGAATCCTTGTCAGAGGAGGATATTCCCAGAACTGAAACCAGTGTACTCCTTTTGAGTTAGAGAGAATCCACCCACTGTCCATTTGATTTGACCAGATATTTTAAAAATGGTAGCTGGGCATCTGCTGAGATAGATGGGAGAGGAATACACTGCAGGAGATGGAGGGTGTAATTTGGGCCTTCTGAAAGGAAGGAGAAAGGACCCACAAATTTCTTACACTGGCCTCTCTAGCGATTTTGCTGAATTGCCAATGGATGAGAGGGCAGTTTCAAATGGGATTACTTCTTTGACTGTGGCTGTGTAACTTTAAAGAACTTGACAGATGGATCATGGTTGGCTGTTTGGCTGACCATGCTCCTTGGCTGGGTTTGACTGACCAGTATGAGACGCAAGTGTTGTCAGTCCTTCAGGTCCTGGCAAACCATGAATGGAATGAAACCTCTGAAGAAGGATTCTGCCTCCAGAGGATCACTCTTAAGATACTTTTTTGACGTGTTCAACCAAAACCTGGAAGTGTCCAGAGCCATATGCCTGTGGAGGTGGTGTAACTCTGATGATATTGCCATGGACATTGATAGAGCACACCAAGATGATCTGGTGACTGTTTTCAGCAAGCATTGAAAAATGTTTAGGGAAATGATTCCACCTTCAGCTGGCTAAAGTAGGCAGTGGTCTAAAATGTTTTAACCCAGATGCAGGCTCAGATTCCAGAAGATATGCCCACTAGTGATGCATCTGTAAGTAGGAGGTTTAAGGGGCTAAGAAGGGGTGTGAATCCTGTAAATAGCTGGGGAGACCAAACTTCTAAATGTGGTTGGAGATTGATCTCCACTTACACTATCTAGCACATCTTGACCCCTAGTAGACCATAGAGAAAGCTTCCTGACCATGTCTGATTGTGTGTGAGTGGGTCTGGTCTCTCCAAACAGACTAATTTTGTGCCTTCCAAATATGTGGTCCTTGGACACAAATCCAAGAGGAGAATGATCAGATCATTTCTTTTTCCTTTGTCTGAGTTGATGTTGGGATGACCCCACATTCCATATGGATTCAGACAGATTTGAAGAAGAGGAAATGCCAATCCAATGCCCTTCCCTTGTTGGGCATCTGTATGCTGACTCCCAATCTCCAATGGGGTTACTTATAAAATAGCAAGTGGGATGCTCTGAAAGCGTCTGATACCCCCCCCCTCCCATGGGGGTGGGAAACAACTTGCTCTTTTGAACCACTGCGCTAAGATCCTGGAGAAAGCACTGCTCCTCCCACATGGGGGTCACATCTCACTCTGGGTCTGGAAAGGGTACTGCTCCTCCTTTGTAAGAGTGTGTGCATTACTCTGTCCTACTGGCTTAGAGAGAGCTCTGCTCCCAGGGAACATGACTCATTCACCATACTGATCATTCCTCCTTTAGGAAGGACATGGAGCCCCATGGCTCTTTAGGCCATGTACTTCTCCAATGAGACTGATCCCACATGAAAAAAGCTAGATATTCTCATCTGAATCCCTAAGTATCCAGACAATGAGCCAGAGTACTGAAATAAGGAGGAAGTCATGACCTTCTGCCCTTGTATGTCTCACAGCTCTCAGTAATGTTCCACATCTTGTCAGCAGAGCAGACATTCATTTGTCTTTGTGAAGCCTGTGCATGAAAATCAACTGGTGTGGGAATTCCATGGGGTCTTCTTGTGATTGCATTTTACAATGATATGTTTAGAACTGTTCTGCAAAGTCTAAAAACAAGAAATAAACAATACGTAGCAGGAGTACTTCATAATGCCATGCAATGCATTGTATGCACAAAAATAATGGTGTGCAGCTACACCACATTAATATTACAGCACTAATCAGAGTGCAGATTGGATGCTCTACCAATAAAGGGTTTATAATGATATGAAAGTGTGGTGTGCAATTTTGGAACACAACAATCTAGTGTGCTCTTCAACAAATATAGTATTGTTCTTTAAAAAAGAGAAGTTTGAAATAAACTCATTTTAATGTAATAAACTGATAGCAGTACTAATCCCTGTCAGGAAGAACTAATGATACTGTAATAGTAAATATAAAACCAGCAAAAAATATCAAGCTGAAAGCTGGTGGGTGAACTCCTTATATTAGACTAACTCGTAGTAATACAAATTATGAAAGCATAAACTGATGTTCACTAATTAAGAAGGAATAACTATTAAGGAGGACTCAGGTTCCAGCAATGATGGGAGAAGATACCTGATCCATGTAGGAATAAAACAAAGTTAATAAAAAAACAGATTGACACATCACAAGTGGGTGGGGCGAACATTAACCTGGCATTGCTGATATCAATAAAAACAACTGCCTGAAAACTCACAATAAAGCCTAATATTATATGAATGAGAAAAATGGACGAAGAGAATAACCTCTAATTTACCCAATGTGTGGTTTAACATGAGCGAAAGGTACAATTCTCAGAGTAACTTTGCAAACTCAGAGTGTCATCCTAGATAATGATGAGAACTATGGTGCATACACCAGGAACTTTGACAGCAGATTGGGTCTTTGTTATGTTATGGATTGCTTCTACTTAGGTTCATATATGGATGGATGAATTCTTATTATAAAGCTGAGGGTAATTCCATCCTGGAAAAAACAAGTTATGCAATGCTAACAGGAAACACAATACTCATATCAAAATGTCAGTTTTCAAGGATATCAAAGAATTAATTGTAAAATCCAAAATGCCAATACATTTAAGGTTTACAATGAAGAATAAAACACTGTTTTTTGTTTGCAATCAAGGCTATGAAGTGTTATAACTTTTGTTTTTTTAACAATTAACTCTCATTACCTAACATGAAATGAACAGGGCTGTTGAACTTTGTATACTTTAAGTACACAAATTTTCCTAATGGGATCTCCCACAGCAATGCTCAAAAGACATTCAAATGCAAATCACCCTAGTTAATCAGTCTGTTAAATAATATCTAGAATGTGTATTTCTTACCACCTTTGCATTTTCAATGGATTACAATTAACTGTATAAATTGCCTAGTTGTGAGAGTTTTCCATCAGCATTAGGCATAAAACTATGCAAATCACAACTAATATGCTGTTTTATTGGGTAGAGAACTATGGTGTCAATAAAGATTCCTCTTTCCCTCATTTCTTTTTCTGCAGAAAAGTAAACAATTTAGTTTTATGTTTGACATACTAGGCATAATCAAAACCTTTGACCTTAAACTCAATAGAATGCATCTAAATAAAAAGTCTGGTTAAAATTCACTTGAACATGTGCAAGTCAATGGATAAGAAAAATGTAAGGAATGACCTTTCACTACCCCAAAGTCAAACAGGTCTGGTTTTCAAAATCTCTTTACTGACACGCAAAGATGATGGGAGTCAGATCTGAGAAATATTTATTCAGAACCCGTTAAATATTGCAAGCATTATTTTAGTGAAACTTATGCCACCATTTATGCAAGTGTAGTAGTGATAGCAAGAGAATGAAGATGACCACTATGGTGCTGGATTACCATGATTTTCACTGAAAAGCAACTATATATTGCTGTAGTATTTAAGTGAAAAATCCATGATAATATAACAGCTATTTTGGAGATAAGATCAGCATCATATTAATTCAGGGGAAACTAATTGCTGTAAGAAAGAAGAGGATTATTTGAGTAGTTTTCATTTTGGAATGACCTTCTGTTCAGGAGAATTACCTGTTACCATCCATTCAAAAGGAGTCATAATAACAAGATTTTCAGTATGCCCACCATTGATAAGCATAATTGTTTTATTCATGCCCATCTATATATCAAAAGAAGTCTTGTATTGAAACCCAGGCCAATATGACCTGTCCAGGAGAAGTAGCTATAAAAAGATTTTACAGACAGCATCCATGGCAGCCATGCTGAAGGTATGGAAGTAACATTTGAATTCTATTGATGTAAACTGCATGTCACAAAGTCTATCCATGCTGGAGAAGTAGCAACAAGAAGATTTTCAATATTGCCAACATGGCTATGAAATTTTAAATGTCTAAATAGCACCATTTTTAATTAGAACCAACTGCTGAACATAAGAAGTCTTTCAATAGAAAACCCTTGTTGATATGACCATCTTTTCAAGGTGAATAGCAAAACTAAAAATTTTAAGGTTGCTGCCATGATAACCAATTTCACATTTTCTTAGACAGCATTTAAAAAATGAGAATTAGCAATAAAAGAGTTTCAAGTGGCTGTCATGGCAACCTAACTGGATGCTAGATAAGTACCATAATTCAATTAGGATCAACTAGTCTTTTACAGAAAAACCAATGTTGATCATTATTGACTCAGGTGTAACAAAAAGATTTTATAAATGGCTACTGTGGCACCATTTGCATTTAGGAACAACTAGTCTTTTACAAAAAAACCAATGTTGATCATTACTGACTCTGAAGTAACAAAAGATTTTATAAATGCATTTAGGACCAGCTAGACCTTTGGATGAATGTGTGTGTAAAGTTTCGTGACAATCCTCCCTGTCATTTTGGATGAGTAACTATAACAAATTGAATCTAACAGATGAACATGCAATAAACTTTTCTGGTCTATCAACAGTAGAACTAATAAAAAGACAAGAAGACATTACTACATAAAGTCTAATTTTGTAATCATCTATTTCTTAACTTTTGTAAATTCTAAAGAACAAATTTGGATCCATATATGCTATTGGATGATAAGCAGGTTCATGAGTTATCCAGGCCTAAAATGATGAGAGATTGGTGTGAACATGGCTTCTTCTACATCAAAATTTAAGACTGTTTATGATAATCCTGTGATAACTATTTCTCCATACATTTAAATTTGGGAGTTTCATAACAAGAATGGATAATCACCAATATAATGAGAATGGATAAACACTAATATTGACAAGACATGGTTGATCTTTAGCTAAGAGATTACTTAACTGCATTGAACTACGTGTCTTATCCTTATCTATGTATCTTGATTATAAAAAATCTTGCATGGAAAAAACAAAATCACCATGAATATATCAGAGTTTAATACATGAATACTAAAAAGGCATTAAACAAAACCTTGTCTTATTCAAGAAAGAATTTTTTAAAAATGTAAAAGTATAAACTTAAAATTGTATTGCACTGATTTTTCAAAACTTAATGATATGTAATTTTGGGGTTTTACTTAATAGTTTAATATTAGTAATATTAAAAAGTAATAGTATACTTGGGCTTCTTCTAAATTATAAACTTCTTTCCACCTACCAGACTGCCTAAAGTAAATATTTAGGTCATCAACAGGATGTGATATCAATTTACTTTTACCTACTGGAAAAAAATTAATAATGAAAAGAAAAAAAATTAAAACAATTTGTTGAAGGTGTAAAATACTTACTTTTCCAGATCCTTCGGGATGCAGACCACGTCTAACAGCTGACAGGCTAGAGGGGCCATAAATCTGAGATGGAGGTTTCCCAGCTCATGAATTGTCACTTTAGCATTATCAATGATCTTCAATGCCTCTGGACAAGGTGGCTTATCAACTGCACGAGGCCTTATGGACATTAGTAAGAAGATTTTATCTATGCTGATCAGCTGATTCAGAAAGGTCCAGGATGACAGGTCAATATTGTGTGCATCATCAATGACAATGACTGTGACTCTACTGTGCGTGAGGCTCTGGAATGTTATCGTATATAGCATTTTGGGATCTTGTGAATTTACTTTCATTCATTGTGTACCAATTTTTATGGGGTACCACATTTTATTGATGTTCAAGTTTCATGGATTCTATGGTTAATACAAACCACAACAGTTAAAGACCCAACAAATAATTGTCCTTTTCTGAAGGCAATGGGACACCTTTGCAAATCCATAAAACTAAAGATGAAAGTATGATCCTATCTTTGTCAAAGGACAGAAAACATGCAGACAAAAATACATTGATTCATAATAAATTACATTTCAAACTCTCCAACAGAAATAAAACTCTATAATCAAAAGGAATATATAACTTTGTAACATTCTTGCAATTGCAAAGATGCTAGTATAGTGGAAATGACTGGAATTCTTTCAATCAATTACTATCATAATATAACTTGTTCATATTTGAACTGCTTTGAATATAAAACAGTAACTTGAGTATCTGTCATGTGATAATAATCTAAGTTGTTCTTGTATCAAAACCCATCATATGGTTGTCTAAAGTCATATGTGTGTAACAATTATTGCATCAAATGTGACATTTAACTTTACAATAATTGCACAGTGCTTCCTCATTATACTACTGTCCTCATAAAACAGGTATAATCATTGATTACAATCAAATTGGTCGTATTTTTGTTTGATAACTGCTACTTATTTCATCTGATCCTGGATCTTGAAAATCAATTACAATATGGTTTTGTATCATTAATTATCATTTTGACTAAACTTAACTCAAACATACCTTCGTGTCAGGTGAACTCTGATTTAATTGTTGCTACTTTTGTGCTTCCCAAAAACAATGTTATAAAGATGGAGAACTTTATAGAAACGTTTCTTGTTTTCATACAAGTATTTGTTATTTGAGAAATTTCAGACATTTCCTTTGTTTAAGCTCTATACAAACTTAAATACTGGTACACAGATAACAAATAATTTGTGATTATTTTACCTTTCCAACTTAAAGTGTTTCTTACCAACAGAAAAAACTTTCCATTATTAAAATTATTTAATTAAGAAATTTCAAAACCTTAATCAAAGGAGATCAAAAGTGTTTTTGGACACATGCTGGATTATCACTCTGAATAACAAGTAAATTTGAAGATAATGTAATTTTGAGCTATTTAAAGAAAAAAAACAACAGCATATGGCAACTTACCAAATCAATCAGTCTTCGAAGAAGCTCTTTCTTCTTTTCCACATGAGAAAATTCCACTTCGGATGAAGATGATGGCATGTCTTGCTGAAAAATGGTATAAATCTTTATTCTTCCACTTCAAAGAAATGGTTATTAAAGGCAGATAGTATATAAACTTATATGTAATCTCATAATCTATTATAGATTTGGTAATGTAAAAAGCACATATGCCTGCACAGCAGATTAAATAGTCTAAGTAAAAGAAAAAATTCTTATGCAGAAAAATACATATGAAGAAAAACAACAATACCAAATTTTACTTGTCTATCTCAAGTGATTTTTTTTGTTAAACTGCATTGGCAAGGTCTTATTCAAAATAAATTGAAACTGAAAAGATGATATTATGGCTTAAAAATCTAACTCACAGACACAGATATCAGAGCCCCTTTTTTCTTCTGGCCACCTTCATAATTAGATTGAAAGTTAAAAGCCTTAAATATTGATATAAAATATAAAATTCTTTAACACTGATCTTAATCCAAAAACTTGAACAATGACATTAATGTAAGAAACATTAACTCTTAACCCAAAAAACTGTAACACTGATCTTAGTGTAAATTACTGTAACACTAACCTTAATCCAAAAATATATTAACACTGATTTTAGTGTAAAAAACTTTAACACTAACCTTAATCCAAAAAACCTTTAACACTTACCTTAGTGTAAAATACTTTAACAATGACTTTAATTCAAAAACTGTTAACATTGATCTTAGTGTAAAATACTTTAACAATGATCTTAGTGTAAAATACTTTAACAATAACCTTAATCGAAAAAACCATTAACACTTATCTTAGTGTAAAATACTTTAACACTAACCTTAATCGAAAAAACCGTTAACACTTATCTTAGTGTAAAATACTTTAACACTGGCCTTAATCCAAAAAAATATTAACACTGATCTTTGTGTAAAAAACTTTAACACTAGCCTTAATCGAAAAAACCTTTAACACTTAAATTACTTTAACAATGACTTTAATCCAAAAAACTTTAACACTGATCTTAGTGTAAAATACTTGAACACTGACTCAATTCAAAAACCTTTAACACTGATCTTAGTGTAAAATACTTTAACACTAACCTTAATAAAAAAAACCTTTAACACTTATCTTAGTGTAAAATACTTTAACACTAACCTTTATCGAAAAAACCTTTAACACTTATCTTACTGTAAAATACTTTAACAATGGCCTTAATCCAAAAATATATTAACGCTGATCTTAGTGTAAAAAACTTTAACACTACCCTTAATCGAAAAAACCTTTAACACTTACCTTAGTGTAAAATACTTTAAAAATGACTTTAATCCAAAAAAATATTAACACTGATCTTAGTGTAAAATACTTTAACACTGACCTCAATTCAAAAACTTTGACACTGATCTTAGTGTAAAATACTTTAACACTGACCTTAATTCAAAAACCTATAACACTGATCTTAGTGCAAAAAACTTTAACAATAACCTTAATCAAAAAATCCTTTTTACACTTATCTTAGTGTAAAATACTTTAACACTGGCCTTAATCCCAAAAAATATTAACACTGATCTTAGTGTAAAATATTTTAACACTGAACTTAATCCAAAAACCGTTAACATTGATCTTAGTGTAAAATACTTTAACACTAACCTTAATCGAAAAAACCTTTAACACTTATCTTACTGTAAAATACTTTAACAATGACTTTAATCCAAAAAGCTTTAACACTTATCTTAGTGTAAAATATTTTAAGAATGACTTTAATCCCAAAAACTTTAACATTGATCTTAGTGTAAAATACTTCAACAATGACTTTTATCCAAAAAACTTTAACACTGATCTTAGTATAAAATACTTTAACACTGACTCAATTCAAAAACCTTTAACACTGATCTTAGTGTAAAATACTTTAACACTAACCTTAATAAAAAAATCCTTTAACACTTATCTTAGTGTAAAATACTTTAACACTAACCTTTATCGAAAAAACCTTTAACACTTATCTTACTGTAAAATACTTTAACACTGGCCTTAATCCAAAAATATATTAACAATGATCTTAGTGTAAAAAACTTTAACACTAACCTTAATCGAAAAATACTTTAACACTTACCTTAGTGTAAAATACTTTTAAAATGACTTTAATCCAAAAACCTTTAACACTGATCTTAGTGTAAAATACTTTAACACTAACCTTAATCAAAAAAACCTTCAACACTTATCTTAGTGTAAATTACTTTAACACTGACCTTAATCCAAAAAAATATTAACACTGATCTTAGTGTAAAATACTTTAACACTGGCCTTAATCCAAAAAGCTTTAACATTGATCTTAGTGAAAAATACTTTAACACTGAACTTAATCCAAAAAATTTAACATTGATCTTAGGGTAAAACACTTTAACACTGGCCTTAATCCCAAAAAATATTAACACTTATCTTAGTGTAAAATACTTTAACACTGGCCTTAATCCAAACAAATATTAACACTGATCTTAGTGTAAAATACTTTAACAATGACTTTAATCCCAAAAACTTTAACATTGATCTTAGTGTAAAATACTTCAACAATGACTTTTATCCAAAAAACTTTAACACTGATCTTAGTATAAAATACTTGAACACTGACTCAATTCAAAAACCTTTAACACTGATCTTAGTGTAAAATACTTTAACACTAACCTTAATAAAAAAAACCTTGAACACTTATCTTAGTGTAAAATACTTTAACACTAACCTTTATCGAAAAAACCTTCAACACTTATCATAGTGTAAAATACTTTAACACTTGCCTTAATCCAAAAATATATTAACAATGATCTTAGTGTAAAAAACTTTAACACTAACCTTAATCGAAAAATACTTTAACACTTACCTTAGTGTAAAATACTTTTAAAATGACTTTAATCCAAAAACCTTTAACACTGATCTTAGTGTAAAATACTTTAACACTAACCTTAATCAAAAAAACCTTCAACACTTATCTTAGTGTAAATTACTTTAACACTAGCCTTAATCCAAAAAAATATTAACACTGATCTTAGTGTAAAATAATTTAACAATGATCTTAATCCAAAAAAATTAACATTGATCTTAGTGTAAAATACTTTAACAATGACTTTAATCCAAAAAATGTTAACACTTATTTTAGTAGAAAATACTTTAACAATGACTTTAATCCAAAAAACTTTAATGCTGATCTTAGTGTCAAATACTTTAACACAGATCTTAATCCAAAAAAACTTAAACACTGATCTTAGTGTAAAATACTTTAACAAGGACTTTAATCCAAAACAACTTTAACACTTATCTTCCTGTAAAATACTTTAACACTGACCTTAATCCCAAAAAATATTAACACTGATCTTAGTGTAAAATACTTTATCACTGGCCTTAATCCAAAAAGCTTTAACATTGATCTTAGTGAAAAATACTTTAACACTGAACTTAATCCAAAAATTTTAACATTGATCTTAGGGTAAAACACTTTAACACTGGCCTTAATCCAAAAAAATATTAACACTTATCTTAGTGTAAAATACTTTAACACTGGCCTTAATCCAAACAAATATTAACAATGATCTTAGTGTAAAAAACTTTAACACTAACCTTAATCGAAAAATACTTTAACACTTACCTTAGTGTAAAATACTTTTAAAATGACTTTAATCCAAAAACCTTTAACACTGATCTTAGTGTAAAATACTTTAACACTAACCTTAATCAAAAAAACCTTCAACACTTATCTTAGTGTAAATTACTTTAACACTGACCTTAATCCAAAAAAATATTAACACTGATCTTAGTGTAAAATACTTTAACACTGGCCTTAATCCAAAAAGCTTTAACATTGATCTTAGTGAAAAATACTTTAACACTGAACTTAATCCAAAAAATTTAACATTGATCTTAGGGTAAAACACTTTAACACTGGCCTTAATCCCAAAAAATATTAACACTTATCTTAGTGTAAAATACTTTAACACTGGCCTTAATCCAAACAAATATTAACACTGATCTTAGTGTAAAATACTTTAACAATGACTTTAATCCCAAAAACTTTAACATTGATCTTAGTGTAAAATACTTCAACAATGACTTTTATCCAAAAAACTTTAACACTGATCTTAGTATAAAATACTTTAACACTGACTCAATTCAAAAACCTTTAACACTGATCTTAGTGTAAAATACTTTAACACTAACCTTAATAAAAAAAACCTTGAACACTTATCTTAGTGTAAAATACTTTAACACTAACCTTTATCGAAAAAACCTTCAACACTTATCATAGTGTAAAATACTTTAACACTGGCCTTAATCCAAAAATATATTAACAATGATCTTAGTGTAAAAAACTTTAACACTAACCTTAATCCAAAAATACTTTAACACTTACCTTAGTGTAAAATACTTTTAAAATGACTTTAATCCAAAAACCTTTAACACTGATGTTAGTGTAAAATACTTTAACACTAACCTTAATCAAAAAAACCTTCAACACTTATCTTAGTGTAAATTACTTTAACACTAGCCTTAATCCAAAAAAATATTAACACTGATCTTAGTGTAAAATAATTTAACAATGATCTTAATCCAAAAAAATTAACATTGATCTTAGTGTAAAATACTTTAACAATGACTTTAATCCAAAAAATGTTAACACTTATTTTAGTAGAAAATACTTTAACAATGACTTTAATCCAAAAAACTTTAATGCTGATCTTAGTGTCAAATACTTTAACACAGATCTTAATCCAAAAAAACTTAAACACTGATCTTAGTGTAAAATACTTTAAGAAGGACTTTAATCCAAAACAACTTTAACACTTATCTTACTGTAAAATACTTTAACACTGACCTTAATCCAAAAAAATATTAACACTGATCTTAGTGTAAAATACTTTAACACTGGCCTTAATCCAAAAAGCTTTAACATTGATCTTAGTGAAAAATACTTTAACACTGAACTTAATCCAAAAATTTTAACATTGATCTTAGGGTAAAACACTTTAACACTGGCCTTAATCCAAAAAAATATTAACACTTATCTTAGTGTAAAATACTTTAACACTGGCCTTAATCCAAACAAATATTAACACTGATCTTAGTGTAAAATATTTTAAGAATGACTTTAATCCCAAAAACTTTAACATTCATCTTAGTAGAAAATACTTCAACAATGACTTTTATCCAAAAAACTTTAACGCTGATCTTAGTATAAAATACTTTAACACTAACCTTAATCGAAAAAACCTTTAACACTTATCTTAGTGTAAAATACTTTTACAATAACTTTAATCAAAAAAACCTTTAACACTTATCTTAGTGTAAAATACTTTAACACTGGCCTTAATCCCAAAAAATATTAACACTGATCTAAGTGTAAAATACTTTAACACTGACCTTAATCCAAAAAAATTAACATTGATCTTAGTGTAAAATACTTTAACAATGACTTTAATCCCAAACATTTTAACACTGATTTTAGTGTAAAATACTTTAACAATGACTTTAATCCAAAAAACTTTAATGCTGATCTTAGTGTCAAATACTTTAACACAGATCTTAATCCAAAAAAACTTAAACACTGATCTTAGTGTAAAATACTTTAACACTGGCCTTAATCCAAAAAGTTTTAACATTGATCTTAGTGAAAAATACTTTAACACTGAACTTAATCCAAAAAATTTAACATTGATCTTAGGGTAAAACACTTTAACACTGGCCTTAATCCAAAAAAATATTAACACTTATTTTAGTGTAAAATACTTTAACACTGGCCTTAATCCAAACAAATATTAACACTGATCTTAGTGTAAAATACTTTAACAATGACTTGAATCCAAAAAACTTTAACACTGATCTTAGTGTAAAATTCTTTAACACTGATCTTAATTAAAAAACTTGAACAATGACATCAATGTAAGAAACTTTAACTCTTAATTCAAAAAACTTTAACATTGATCTTAGGGTAAAATACTTTAACACTAACCTTAACTCAAAAAACTGTAACACTGATCTTAGTGTAAAATACTTTAACACTAACCTTAATCGAAAAAACCTTTAACACTTATCTTAGTGTAAAATACTTTAACAATGGCCTTAATCCAAAAATATATTAACACTGATCTTAGTGTAAAAAACTTTAACACTAACCTTAATCGAAAAAACCTTTAACACTTACCTTAGTGTAAAATACTTTAACAATGACTTTAATCCAAAAAAATATTAACACTGATCTTAGTGTAAAATACTTTAACACTGACCTCAATTCAAAAACTTTAACACTGATCTTAGTGTAAAATACTTTAACACTGACCTTAATTCAAAAACCTATAACATTGATCTTAGTGTAAAAAACTTTAACAATAACCTTAATCAAAAAAACCTTTAACACTTATCTTAGTGTAAAATACTTTAACGCTGGCCTTAATCCAAAAAAATATTAACACTGATCTAAGTGTAAAATACTTTAACACTGACCTTAATCCAAAAAAATTAACATTGATCTTAGTGTAAAATACTTTAACAATGACTTTAATCCCAAACATTTTAACACTGATTTTAGTGTAAAATACTTTAACAATGACTTTAATCCCAAAACCTTTAACATTGATCTTAGCAGAAAATACTTTGACAATGACTTTAATCCAAAAATCTTTAATGCTGATCTTAGTGTCAAATACTTTAACACAGATCTTAATCCAAAAAAACTTAAACACTGATCTTAGTGTAAAATACTTTAACAAGGACTTTAATCCAAAACAACTTTAACACTTATCTTAGTGTAAAATACTTTAACACTGACCTTAATCCAAAAAAAAATATTAACACTGATCTTAGTGTAAAATACTTAAAAACTGGCCTTAATCCAAAAAGCTTTAACATTGATCTTAGTGTAAAATACTTTAACACTGAACTTAATCCAATAAAATATTAACACTTATCTTAGTGTAAAATACTTTAACACTGGCCTTAATCCAAAAAATATTAACACTGATCTTTGTGTAAAATACTTTAACACTGACCTTAATCCAAAAAACCTTTAACACTTATCTTAGTGTAAAATACTTTAACACTGACCTTAATCCAAAAAACCTTTAACACTGATCTTAGTGTAAAATTCTTTAACACTGATCTTAATTAAAAAACTTGAACAATGACATCAATGTAAGAAACTTTAACTCTTAATTCAAAAAACTTTAACATTGATCTTAGTGTAAAATACTTTAACACTAACCTTAACTCAAAAAACTGTAACACTTACCTTAGTGTAAAATACTTTAACAATGACTTTAATCCAAAAAAATATTAACACTGATCTTAGTGTAAAATACTTTAACACTGACCTCAATTCAAAAACTTTAACACTGATCTTAGTGTAAAATACTTTAACACTGACCTTAATTCAAAAACCTATAACATTGATCTTAGTGTAAAAAACTTTAACAATAACCTTAATCAAAAAAACCTTTAACACTTATCTTAGTGTAAAATACTTTAACGCTGGCCTTAATCCAAAAAAATATTAACACTGATCTAAGTGTAAAATACTTTAACACTGACCTTAATCCAAAAAAATTAACATTGATCTTAGTGTAAAATACTTTAACAATGACTTTAATCCCAAACATTTTAACACTGATTTTAGTGTAAAATACTTTAACAATGACTTTAATCCCAAAACCTTTAACATTGATCTTAGCAGAAAATACTTTGACAATGACTTTAATCCAAAAATCTTTAATGCTGATCTTAGTGTCAAATACTTTAACACAGATCTTAATCCAAAAAAACTTAAACACTGATCTTAGTGTAAAATACTTTAACAAGGACTTTAATCCAAAACAACTTTAACACTTATCTTAGTGTAAAATACTTTAACACTGACCTTAATCCAAAAAAAAATATTAACACTGATCTTAGTGTAAAATACTTTAACACTGGCCTTAATCCAAAAAGCTTTAACATTGATCTTAGTGTAAAATACTTTAACACTGAACTTAATCCAAAAAATTTAACATTGATCTTAGGGTAAAACACTTTAACACTGGCCTTAATCCAAAAAAATATTAACACTTATCTTAGTGTAAAATACTTTAACACTGGCCTTAATCCAAAAAATATTAACACTGATCTTTGTGTAAAATACTTTAACACTGACCTTAATCCAAAAAACCTTTAACACTTATCTTAGTGTAAAATACTTTAACACTGACCTTAATCCAAAAAACCTTTAACACTGATCTTAGTGTAAAATTCTTTAACACTGATCTTAATTAAAAATCTTGAACAATGACATCAATGTAAGAAACTTTAACTCTTAATTCAAAAAACTTTAACATTGATCTTAGTGTAAAATACTTTAACACTAACCTTAACTCAAAAAACTGTAACACTGATCTTAGTGTAAAATACTTTAACACTAACCTTAACCCAAAAAACTTTAACATTTATCTTAGTGTAAAATACTTTAACAATGACTTTAATCCAAAACATTTTAACACTGATTTCAGTGTAAAATACTTTAACAATGACTTTTAATCCAAAAATCTTTAGCATTGATCTTAGTAGAAAATACTTTAACAATGACTTTAATCCCAAAACCTTTAACATTGATCTTAGCAGAAAATACTTTGACAATGACTTTAATCCAAAAAACTTAATGCTGATCTTAGTGTCAAATACTTTAACACAGATCTTAATCCAAAAAAACTTAAACACTGATCTTAGTGTAAAATACTTTAACAAGGACTTTAATCCAAAACAACTTTAACACTTATCTTAGTGTAAAATACTTTAACACTGACCTTAATCCCAAAAAAAATATTAACACTGATCTTAGTGTAAAATACTTTAACACTGGCCTTAATCCAAAAAGCTTTAACATTGATCTTAGTGTAAAATACTTTAACACTGAACTTAATCCAAAAAATTTAACATTGATCTTAGGGTAAAACACTTTAACACTGGCCTTAATCCAATAAAATATTAACACTTATCTTAGTGTAAAATACTTTAACACTGGCCTTAATCCAAAAAACCTTTAACACTTATCTTAGTGTAAAATTCTTTTATCTTAATCCAAAAAATATCAACACTAATCTTTGTGTAAAATACTTTAACACTAACTTTAACCCAAAAAACTTTAACACTGATCTTAGTGTAAAATTCTTTAACACTGATCTTGATTCAAAAACTTGAACAATGACATCAAGGTAAGAAACTTTAACTCTTAATTCAAAAAACTTTAACATTGATCTTAGTGTAAAATACTTTAACACTAACCTTAACCCAAAAAACTTTAACACTGATCTTAGTGTAAAATACTTTAACACTAACCTTAACCCAAAAAACTTTAACACTGATCTTAGTGTAAAATCCTTTAACAATGATGTTAATGTAAAAATTTTAACTCTTAATTCAGAAAATTTTAACACTGATCTTTGTGTAAAATACTTTAACACTGATATTCGTGTAAAATACTTTAACACTGATCTTAGTGTAGAATACTTTAACAATGACGTTAATGTAAAAACTTTAACTCTTAATTCAGAAAATTTTAACATTTATCTTTGTGTAAAATACTTTAACACTGATCTTTGTGTAAAATACTTTAACACTAACCTTAACCCAAAAAACTTTAACACTGATCTTAGCCTAAAATTCTTTAACACAAACCTTAATCCCCAAAACAAAAACTTTAACAATAGCATTAATATAAAAAATTAAGGATTCATCTTAATTTCCCAAAGTCAATGTTAAGCTGAGCTTCCAACAATGTGGACAAGACAATAAATAAATCAACAGTAAATTTTATCTAGTTACATTGGTTCCCAGGAAATCATTCAGCAGATAAAGGTATGACGTTTCCTGTCCCAGGGCCTCTAGAATGGCAGGCTCCTGACCAACATGGTTTGAAAATCCAGCATTTGTTAGCAAGGTTCGCATGATGTGACTTGCCAGCAAGTCTGGGAATGTGGCATCCTCCAAGTCAGGGCTACAGGATATAATGCTGAGGAAAAACAATCAAAGCAAAATATTGAAATCTAAAATAATTAAACTTCTAAAAAAAATTATCCAAAGGACATTTCTAAATAAGGACACCTGCCAAAGCATATACATGCTGTAAATCACAAAATTAATTGCACATAAAACATTTCAGTAAGTTCAGTAAAACCAACTAACTGCTGAAACATTATGCCTGCTTAAGTTTTCTGATGAAAAGATGCAATTTAAATGCTAATTGACTTCCAGGACAAGCTGTTCTACAAATTCTATGTTAACCAAGTGTGACCCAGGACTTGTGTCATATGCCTATGGGCGTGTTCGTCATGAGTGAGTGAGCGAGTGAGTGACTGATCGTGATGCATGATTCCCAGGCTTCACGAGTATTAACATCGACTCCCCGCCACACTAACAAGATCTTCTGGCATTCTTACTCTGGTTCATGAACGTACAACATCTAAACAGATCCAAAACATACCCCTGTAAAGTCGAGTTCTGAATCTTCGAGTTCTGACTCGGACAGCGACCGGTATGTGATACACACAGACGACCCGGTTGGGCCAAGAAGGAGAATGTTCAATCCCGTGAACACTCTACCCGAACTGCCCTAGATAGTAGATCACCATCTATTATCAATCCCCATATTATGAAGCCTCTTGAAAGCGTAAACTTTCAAACCAGTAGGTCTAGGAAATATGGCAGTAGTTTAAGTGAACCCACGAGTCATTTTTCTACTCCCTCTCATGTCTCGCATAATGGTCCTCAGTTCAGTACCTCAGAGATATCTGCCGAAAAATCAGTTCGAAGCCCGACTATGTTACAGGGAGACCCGGACCGCCAGTCCGTGAGGTTGATCCTAAGCCCACCGACGCCGCGGGAAGATTTAGGCCAGCAACCACTGAGGCGTTCAATTAGAGACTGAAAACCACCCGACCGACTAGGCCAGTGGGCGTACGCACAAATGGTTTATTATTATTATGGTGTATGAGTTACAGATAGTCCAATTAATGTAAAATAAATACAGCGAGTATATTTTAAGGCGACAATTCAGTCGTTATTATTTTTAATTAGTTACAATCCCAATTTCAGTAGTTTATGTATTGTCTGCAGGGAGAGTAAACTGATTAAGCTCTGTATTCATAATCATTGCATATGTATGATTAATAGTTTTTCTATTTGCAGTATAGTTCCGCAGGGTTAGTCGTTCTTGTACTTTTTACGCAGCAAGCACAATTTTGCTAAATGTCAAGAGACATTTACACATAGGGAGGGAGTATGTGACCCAGGACTTGTGCCGTATGCCTATGGGCGTGTTCATCATGAGTGAGTGAGCGAGTGAATGATTGATCACGATGCATGATGCCCGGGCTTCACGAGTATTAACATCGACTCCCCGCCATACTAACAAGATCTTCTGGCATTCTTACTCTGGTTCGTGAAGGGACAACATCTAAGCAGAAATATTAGTGAATAGTTAAAGCACATGTCTTTCACTTGCATGAAAGACAAGAGATTGAATATAATTAGAAATAATTATACTCTTCGAGTCTGGTAAGGTATTATTTGTATTGTTTGTGATAAAATTATAAATGTTAGCGTGTGGGTCATATATTGTGTATTGTATTGATGTCAGTTATATACTGTATCATATTTGTCTTGTATATTAAGTATACCCTATGCTTTGTATTGTTTTAGGTTTACCTTGTATTATTTGATCTGTGATAAATCCCATAACTAACAAGCGAGTGTAGTCATTTCATCCCAAAATAAGGCCAGGCTCACACAAGAAATAATATTACTCTTTGAACAGGTGGACTTGTTACTTTTTTCCTCCATAACTTTATGGCAGATAGAATGTTAAATGTATTGTGAAAATCCCTTATACGGGATTAAAGCGATCAAGCTTCATTAGTTGGTGTTGAGATGGCATAGCATGCAAACACACATTGTCAATTATGGAATGGAACACTCTTGCCAATTAAAATTTTCAGCTGTTGATTACTGGTTAAATTTGGTGTCACAAATACGTTCCGATTAAGGATTAACTAAATTACTGTAATATGCAATATTCTAAATACAAGTTGCCATATGTCATACATGAGATATTTATTAAATAAAAAATCTTGAAGGAATTTCTAAATAATTCTGGATTTCCATGCAAACTCTTCAAAATAAACCCATTAGCATTCTTGCTGTTTCCATGAATTGCTGAATGCAACATCACAATTCTTGATGCAATCTATTCATCTCATTACGACCATCACAGAGATAATAAAACTTCTATTTGTCAATGTTCATCACAACATCAAATTCATTGGAATCACATGTCATGGTTTCTGTCATAATAATACAGATGCTTGAACTGAGTGCAATAGTATTTTCAATTGCTTCACTGTTATAGCTGAATAGCCCTACAAATCAACAAAACTATGGCATGAAGAATCTTTGCTGAAAAAGACCCTGATCATAATATCATATCCTGAAACAGAGCCCATACTATGGTGAAATATTCCATAAAAACTATATGAAAAGTATGGCAAAAAATGGACCCCTCATCCAAGCATTTGTGAAGGAGCATGTATACATAGCATATTACTCTGTCATTGGCGGAAATGGCGCTCTTCAAAGAAAGAAAACCACTTTTTCCTAAAACACGTGATTTCACCCGAGGTAGCCTATATAAACATGCCACCCGCACGAGATATTCATAGTTTAAAGAGGAGTGTTTTGTTGTCTAAATAAGACCGGGAGGGAAAAACCTCATTCTGATGAAATCTCAACTTACAACAAAATGGGTGGGTGTATACATGCTCAGCATCCGGCTTTACTCCAATAATGCCCCTCATCCTTCACAAATGCTTGGATGAGGGGTCCGTTATTTTTCGTAAAGCCTTCAGCATCACATGTAAACATAGCATTTTTAAAGATTGACAACAAAACATTTGCTAAAACATCAAAGGTAAAAGTAAGCCTATTTCTGTTAAGTTGTAAATCATAAATCGAAATTATTTGCTATTAATAACTGCTTCAGCAAAACCCGTACTATTAGTCTGAATATCCCTTAGATAAAATTTGTGAAAAGTTTTCACTGATGCCCAGTCTGCTGTTTTTAATATAGTGTGCAAGGAACAGCCTTGTCTGAAAGCAGCTGATGCTGCAGCAGTTCTGTAAGAATGTGCTTTAAATTTAGAAGTATCAATTCCTGATTGTTCTAAAACCATTTTTAACCATCTTGCAATAGTACTTGATGTCACAGCTCTATAGGAACAATAAGATACCAGAACTTGAGTAGATTTCCGAAGATTTTTAGTTCTGTCAAGATAATGCAGCAAGGTATGCATAGCACAAAACTTTTCATCATCATAATGTAGTAGTTTCAACTGGAATTTCTTACCTTGCCTCTAAGTTTTCAACAGATCCGAAAAATTGAATACTATTTTATTTGTCATACAAGTCATGTTATGTAAATTCAAAGATTTTAGAGTTTGTGCTCTTGGAGCTGTAGATAATACAATAAGAGCAACGAGCTTCATTGTTAATAACCTTAAAGATACAGTTTCCAAAGGAAAAAGGGTACACAGGTATTTTAAGACAATGTTTACATCCCAAGTATCCATATACCTTGGTTTTGGCGGACTTTTGTTAAACAATCCCTTCAAGTATCTATTGATCAACGATGGATTTGAACACCATGCATTATGAAACATTCTCAAAGTAGTAACTAACAAACACTATATCACTTACCTTCAGTTACCAAAGAATCTAAGTAAGAAATAACTGTTACCTCAGAGACACAAAAGGGATTATTTTCCTGATTTTACACCAAAAACACCATTTTTTCCATGCCAAGTTATACTGTTTAATTGTCCTAGATCTCCATGAATTAATAATGATGTCCACAGCTGTTCTTGGAAGTCCTTGGTTTTGGAGCAATCTCCTGATACAGTCACCACGGTTAAGGATAAAGTCTTCCCTAGAGGATGAATTTGACCATTGTGTGGAAGAGTCAGTATATTTTTGTGTCTTGGAAGTCTAATTGGAAGAGAAATTAAACATGACAAGAGCAAAGGAAACCAGGATTGTGATGTCCAATGTGGAACAATTAATAGTGCTTTACTAACCTTATCGGCAATAATTTTATTCAATATTTTCCCAACAAGATTAAACGGGGGGAAAATGTAAGGGGTTAAATCATGCCAGGAGAATGAAAAAGCATCAATTTTAAATGTACCTGGTTCTGGGAACCACGAAGTGAACTTCTTCAACTGACAGTTTAATCTAGATGCAAAAAAATCAATGTCTGGAACAAATGTCTGTGCACACACTCTGTGAAAGATTTCTTTCTTTAGCATCCATTCAGTGGAGTCAGAAAAGTTCCTTGACAGATAATCTGCCTGTACATTATCTTTGCCTGATATATAGACTGCAGATATGAAAATTTCCCTTTCCAAACACCATTCCCAAATCTGTTTAGCTAGCTGATCCATTTGAATTGATGCCATTCCACCCATCTTATTAATATAAGAGACCGCACACATGTTGTCAGACTGAATCTCAATATGTACATTTTTGGGATCTGAATGAAAAGCTTGTAAGGCAAAAGAAATTGTTAATAACTTTAGGTAATTTATTGAAAAAATAGTCTCACTCTTGTCCCATCTACCAGAAACTGACCTGTTTGAATCCAATGCATAAGCTCCCCACCCTGAGAATGATGCATCAGTCTGAATAGTAAAAGCAATGTTGTCTTGTCTAATAGATTTCCCATTCCTGGCAGCCACATTTTGGTACCACCATTTCAGTTCCTGTATACTTTGAGAGGATAACTGAACTGTACTATTATAAGTTTTATTTTCTCTCAGACCTTTTATTTTATCACATTCCAAATACCTGTAGTGCATTGGGGCTTCCAGTATTGCATAAAAGGCATTAATGAGCATACCTATAAATGAAGCCAACTCTTCTATGCTAACATACTTCATATCCAAGAGTTTCTTGGCAAAAACCTGGATTTTTTCCACTTTATGCTCAGAAAGAAAAACTTTAAACTTAACAGAGTCCAACACAAAACCAATAAAGAGAATTCATTGAGATGGAATAAGCATATATTTTTCTAGATTGAGTGTGAAACCAAGAGATTTCAAAGTCTCAATCATAGTCCAAGTATTTTGTAAGCAAATGTGACTCTCAGCATCCAAATTCAACGAGTCATCAATATAATATGAACACCTAATGCTCTGCTGCCTAAACCATGCATAAATGGATTTTAGGATCTTAGTGAAAACTCTTGGAGCAGAAGAAAGCCCAAAAGGTAAACATACAAACTGAAAAAGCTGACCATTACAAACAAACTTTAGAAACTTCTGACAATCTCTATGTATTGGAATACTAAAATAAGCATCTTTTAGATCAATGGAAGTAAAGAAATCATTTTTCTGAACGAGATCTAAAACAATCTGAAATGTTTCTTGCTTAAAATGTTCATAATGAACAAATTTATTCAACTGTTTCAGGTTAATAACTGGCCGAAAGTTTCCATTTGATTTGGGAACAATAAAAATGTTTGAAATAAATTGATTTTCCTCACAATGGGATGGAACTATAGCTCCTTTATGTAGAAGTTCAGTGATTTCATTAGATAAAATTGTTTTCTGCTCAGTTGAGACTGGAATTTCCTTAGGCAAAAAGGACTGAAAAGGCATGGAATCAAATTCAATTTTGTAACCCGAAACTGTTTGCAAAATCCACGGATCACGAGTAAAACCACACCATACAGTAAAACATTGTTTCAGTTTTCCAACAGAACTTACCTCAACCAATTTTAATTTATGAGCCCGTTTGGGGAACTGGTAGAGGCAGGTTTCCTTCCTCGATAGGAATTTTGGTATTGATACCTGTACGAATATTTAGAACTATAAGGATGAGATCGAAATCTTGCCCTCGGATTGAACTCTGAACCTCGCAAGGGTCCACCACCTCGAACACCACGGCCTCTAGTAAAATCACTGTGAATATGGGCAAAATTTTCTTTGGCAAGTGCAAAGCCAGTGTCACATCTTTTAACCTCCTTGGCCACATCATCCCCAAAAAGCATGGATGTTATGGGGGTATGCATATTACACAGATTGGAATATTTCCGTTTCAAATGTGGTCGAATCATGTACCTTCTTCTGAGGGAGACGTGATATTGTACCTGACCCATAAGGGTAATACCATTTGAAATTAAGGTCTTTGCCTTTTCATTTGCAGCAATCTGAGGCTTTAATAATTCTGCTAATTGGACAATTGGCATAATGCTTGCAGCAACAAGATTTTGGATATCCCTAAAGGCTTTGTCATAAGAGTGCACTCGTTTATTAAGGTCATTCCAAATTTCCTGATTGACAAGCGGTGGGCCTAACCTATCACAGTTTTCTGGGATCTTGTACTTCTGTACAATTTCATCTGTTGCACATAAGAAAGTGCATGCAGTGTTAATCAGCATTGCTAAGGATTTTGGTATGGGCTCTCCTTTCTGGGCAGTTTTCAGTTTGGGTAACTGCCACATATCAGCATTGTTAGTAGAAAGTTGTAATCAGGCTGGAAAGCGTCAAATAATGCCCCATTGATTTTCCCACTCAAAGAAATTTGCTCGAGTGGTCTACCTGCATTACCCTCTACTGGGGTAACATCAACATTGCTATATGGACCTTCGTTTTCAACTTCTACATGTAACTCCGGTAACGGTTCGCCAAACAGGGCATCAATTTCATTGACATCTGCCACAACAGGCTGCATATTATTTAGACCCAATTTTGTCTTCAACAGCTCAATATCGGTTTCCGACAGATTATTTATATCGATAAGATTGGACGTCTTTGACTGCCTGACATTTTTTTTTACTTGTTTTGTCGCCATAACAGGCTTGCGTTTTGCCATTTTCTGAACTCTAGTCACAACAGACTTTAATTTTGTCTCTAGTTTTCTGTTTTTGTGGCTTCATAATTCCTTTCCCTCGTGAGGAACTTGCCTGAGCTTCACAAAAGGTTGCAATATCCTCAGGCCCAAAACCCGAAAATTCTGAGTCGGCTTCGAGGTCAGTAATTGAGAGGACTTCGTCCTCGTCAGTACCATTACGACTAAATAAAAATAACTAAAACAGTGAGCACGTATAGCTTGGACTACGTCCTAAGCTGGCTACAACAAACCTAGGCACGCGACTATACTTACTATTTTGTACTTACCGCTCCGCTACAACGCCAGAATAAAATATGAATATCTCGTGCGGGTGGCATGTTTATATAGGCTACCTAGAGTAAAATCACGTGTTTTAGGAAAAAAGTGGGTTTTTTTTATTTGAAGAGCGCAGTTTCCAGAAATGACAGAGTAATATGCTATGTATATATGTGATGCTGAAGGCTTTACGAAAAATAATGACTACACTAAAATGTCACATTAGTGACTTTGGTATAAGTTAATGTATCAAAGATGCACAGTCATGTATATGCCAGGACATAGAGAGGTATAAGCATAACAATTAAAAAGGTATAGTCTCAGCATAAAAGGTGTAATCCATATATTACATACCATTAAGTACATGAAACTGTATGTAAAATGTACATTTATTTTTACTACTACCATATTTACTTGTTTATAAGTCAACCTTTGTTACGGAACATTTGATTTATGCAGGAGAGGGGACATTGTTTTATAAGTGCATCTTACAAAAAAATAAATAATCTAGTGGCAATTTTGGAAACACCAGATGTGTGCAGTACACAAAATACTGTGAATTCAAATAAATTTATGTTTCTATGCCTCTATTCCAAATCGGAAATGTTTATAAGATATATACATTGTTAATCTATTTCATAATGGTATTCATTGCACATTCCTTGTCTTTAAAGTTATTTAGATTTTAAAATATTACAGGTAAATTAAATACTACTCAATGCAAAGTGAAGTGTCTCTCAATAATTACTGTGGATATTTATTAGCATGCATATTGCTAATATTTTCATGCAAGTAATAACAATCTGTATTTGTATTAATATTTATGTTTTGCTGTATAAACACTGTTTGATGCAATATTATTTTAGTTTAAGTTGTATTTTCTTTTTCCAAAAGTTAGATTTTTAATTTGCATTTAATATTTCACAATAAGACCTTGGCTTGTAAAGGCAGATCTCACTTGTTTTCAAGTTGACACTCCTTTTGATGAATCCACACAAAATTTAGTACATGTACTTGTTCAGTGCCAAGTAGAGTTCTTCATCTTCCAGTGGATGTTTGAACTTAATACATTTTAGCTTGTAAATGTAGCACCCTCTTTATTTTCCCCATGCCACAACATTTATAATCAAATCACAAGTCTGACACATGCGTAGTGCCAAGTAACATAGGGTGCTTGTTTGAACTCCCTATGATCTCACTGCAAAACTGACACACATTCCATTGCAACCTTTAATATATTTCACAGACTGTATGATCAAAGGGTTTCTGATTGAGCCTAATCTCAGTCTGTAAATAAGCACCTGTAAAACCAAGGAAACGGAGTCACATGATATTTACAATGACAAGATCACAATGAATTACTAGATGAGGATTTCAGAACTTTATAAAAAAAAAAAAAAAATTCCAGGACTTTGTACTTAATGACATTAAAAAGTGACATTTAACGGATACTGTGAATTGAATGAATGTAGACTTAACATTCAATATTTGTTTGTAAAATGCTTGGATATAAAATAATAAGGGATACTGTGAATTAGATCATTCCAAACTATGCTTATACTTGACTGTGACCTATATTTAATTTATGGATTTATTACATAAATGGATATAAAATCTAAAGCAATATGGATATTAATGGATTTAACTAAGACAAACTGTAAACATTGAATTTATTTGTAACATGTTCTACTCAATAATATCACTGTATTTTACATTGGTTCTGTGTTTTTTAACCTACCTACCTATTTGTCAATCTGTAATTGTTTATTTTTCCAAATGCAGTTCTGATTCCCTGCTGACAAGTCACCCGTTCTGACAGATCTGATTTGCATGAGACACCTCATTTTATAGGTCAAAACGAAACTCTTGAGGGAAGAGTCAATATATAATCAAACTGACTAATAAGTGAGTAAATGTGATAACCTGACTGTGGTTGGTTAATTTCTTTGTCTTAAATGGACAAAATCCATGTTGATTAGTACCAAGATACAAATATGACAAATACTGTGGAATTATATGCAACACTCATTTCAACTAGTCTGTATATCTAATATTCGCTAAATAATCAAGTACTCAAATTGTGCAATAAGCATTATTTTGTGCTCAATCTGAATATTGTATTACATTACCGTCATATGTTTACCTTTATATTTGTAAAGCAGTTTTGATTTGTCCATTTTCTGATCCACATTAGGAAGTTTAAATGGATCACTCTCCTTTAACATTTGTCAGTCATATAACACCCTAGTGTCACATAAATAAAGCCTTTTTCATTGAACATATGCCACCATAGTGTTTAAAGTACAGACTGGTCTGCTACCGAAATATAATGAATCTGTGAGACATGTTTTCAAACTGAAGAAACCCATCTGTTTTCTTGTACAGTGCTGTACAGAAAATAATAAAAGTACATGGATATCTACAATGGTCAAATGTACTCTTGCCTTTCTTATACAGCTGTCTTCTTTTTATAATATTCTCAAGTTTATATGATGTGTGAGACTGAAGAGATGATAATAAAATGATAATCACAACTTTTTAGCGCTTCACTTTTGTTATCTTTAATGAACTCTAAAAGTGTAATCAATTGTTATGTATATTTAATTTGCATTGTTTGTTGTTTCTTTTTAAATTCATTATATGCTATGGGTTCTGCATAATTGTATTTTGAAGTTGACCTTGTTCAAAATCAAGTTTATTGCCTACCTGATCAGAATCATTGATTTTTATTAATTCTGTAAACAACTAATACATAGCTAATATTTTCTCTATAAGTGTGGTTTTAATATTAGGATCATTATCTTGGTCTGAGTCAAGTACACTGTGTTTACCATGCTAGTTTTTGTAATTTTAGTTGCAGAATCTTCTAGAATGGAAGTTTCTATTAAGTAAGATTTTTTAATAGAAAATGTTAATTGTAAATTAAGTTAAGTAGATGGCCTTATCATCTTGTTTACTGGGACAATTATTTATTCATGCTATAAAGTAGGCCATTATAAAGGCCCCCTCACCACTGTCAAAAAGAGAAAGCTAAAATGGTATGGCCATGTCACTAGAGACAATGGTCTATCCACAACAGTACTGCAGGGCAGTGTCCAAGGTGGCAGAAGGAGAGGTAGACAAAGAAAAAAGTGGACTGACAACATTACAGAATGGACCAGAAAAGTTTTGCAGAGACACAGGGATTGGCACATGATCAAGACAAGTGGAGGGAACTGGTCATATGTTCAGCAGCACAGTACCTCAAGGACCATACTAGGTCAAGAGACTGATGATGATGATAAGATCTCAAGGCAGAATCATTGTTGTGTTTAGTGTTTGATTTAGGTTGAAACTATTTAATTCAAATTATTCTACTTTGCAAGTGCTTAATAACATTCTTGGAAAGAGACATTAACTGGGAATTATAGTAAATTCAAACAAAGAAACCTTAGATTTTATTACTGTAATTAAACAAAAAGACTGTTGGCACATCATTACAATTCAGGATATTGGTACATTAGTACACTAAAGACTACCGGCCATTACAGGCACATCAACACATTCAGCACTGGAAATTATTTGGAATATCACTGAAGTTTATTCAGAATTTTATTCATCAAGACTTGTGTTAGTAATTCTAGAATTATTTGAAATACCATAAGTTCCTTTTTCACATTTTCCCTTTATATTATGAGGAAATAAATTAATTGTTGAATTTTACTAAACTCATCTGTTTTTGCTCTTTACTATTACTTATTTTAGGACCCATGAGTCATAACACCATTAAAAACAAGTGAAAGTTGCAATTAGGTGGAAAAAAGCTTAATGATTACACCAAAAGAATTGTTTGTTTGATTAGGATTTTTAACGTAGCTTTAACAAATTTGCAGTCATATCGCTACGATGTCTGCAGTGAGGCAGATTATAGTGATGTCTATCACTGGGACGTAATGCTGCAGATATGTAGCATGATGTCCCACCCAGTCACCCAGTTATCCTGACACAAGGCTGACCAGTCCTAACACTAACCTCTTAATCCTGAGCACCAAGCGAGGCAGCTGTTAGTACCAATTTTGTAAGTCTTCGGTATGACTTGGCAGGGGATAGAAACCATGACCTCCCGCTTCCACGGCAGACACTCTAACCACTAGGCCACCGGAGCAGTGTGATCACATTTGTAAAAGAGTATACTAATTTAAGGTAGTTTAATTATATTATGTTCGCACAAACACCCCCACAAAAAAGTTAAAAGTTTTTGATTGATCACTTGAAATGAGTTGATCTGACACTTGATTGGGGTTGCTAAACTCTTATGCAGGCTGGATTTGCATGACTTTTAACTTTTCAATTATTCCAGTACCCCACCCTTATTTAATACAAACATAATTAACATGTAAATACAAAGGAGGCTAGCTTTAAATTAAAAAAAGACAATAAATACTTACACCAATTAGGTATCAAAACACTGTCAGCACTTAATTAGCTTCCCACAGTAATGCTAGTGGACAATGATTTTATGGCAGATTGCTATATTTCATGTTTGAATACCACAGGCCACATTGTATTTATGACCATTAAACTTAAACAGAACTGAAAGATATAACTTAAACATGCATTTCACTTGATAAAAAGACTTATGTAAGTAGTATTTGTTATTAAAGTGCTACTTCAAGTAGGCATTAGTGACATTTTCATTGATCGAAATTTCATGGCATACTGTTTTTTATGGTGTAATAATAATGTTGTCTGGAAAGCAATTTTTCGCAAAATACATCACTTTTTATTAAAAGTTGATAATTTCATAACATTGATTCAAATTTCCAGGTCATATCAACTGTTTTTGACAATAAAATGAGTAATATGTCTAGGTTCAGTTACCAATACCAATTTTAATTGCAATTTTCTTCATGTTAAACAAACACAGGTCAAAGGTTTGGTACTTTCTAGCAAAAAAACGGGATCCACAACTGACCCAGCATTAAAAGTGGGTTTGCAAGTAATTAGGGCACAAATTATCAAGAGAGTGGTATAACTAGTTAAGCAATTAATCAGTCTGAAATATAATCTGGCCACACGAATTTAAAAAAATCATATCACTAAAACTCAGTTCAACTAAACATCCTGATGCATCGCTGGTCAAAACTCAGACTCAACTTTAAATCCTGACATGTAAGGAGTCAAAACTCAAACTTGGCACAAATTCTAATGCCTGATTGGTCGAAACTCAGATTATTCAACTCTACATCCTGACATCTGATGTGTCAAAAAAGAAATTGAGTTAAACTGCTGATGTCTGACTGGTAACAACACAAGATGCTAGAAATTGAACTCATTCAAAGTCACATCATCATAAAACTGTTTTTCAAAGGTGGTTTTTGTCCATCAATCTTTGTTTTTTTAAGTTGCAGAAGCAAAACATAGGACTGGAAAATAACTCCTGTAAATAACATTGAAAGGCTGAAAATTACCCTCTTGACATTTCAGCAACATAATTTTGTTAACATTCAGCGATTCCCATCTTGTGGGAACCAAACTGCTGATAGACGAATATTCATAAATGATTACTTGCGGGCATTGCTGACTTCAATGACTTTAATTAACTTTTGAAAAGATTATTCATTACATGAAGCTCTGTCTAGATGCCAGGTTAATCAGATGGCTCAGCAGACGAGTTTTTCCAATCCCAGCGGCTCCACTCAAGATCAAGTGCTCCTTTTTGTCTCCCTCAGTCTGCAGGATTTTCAGTTTCGTCTGGAAAATCTTTATCTCATGCTCTCGACCTATTGAAAAGAACACAGTTTAATTTTGTCAGAACGTATTTTATTTAGGCCAATATTGTCAATCTTTCGCAAAGAGTTATATCTACATGATTTTAAAGAATTGAAATTTGTGAGACAAAAAAACTTACAATGGGACAGAAATTTAACTTTGACATCATTTACAAACCAGCAGAACAGATGGCCATGTCTGATACTCTGTTCTGCAAAGTGACTTTCCAAGAAGTACTCATCTCAAGCAAGAAACATAATATTTACAATATGTTCCAGAGAAATCAACCCAGATACAATTTATGAAGTCAAATATCACTGTTTTAGAAATTTGACAATAACGCAGACAAGCTCCAAAGTCTGGACCAAGTTTGAACAGAAACAAATACCACTGTTATAGATATTTTCAAATACATCAATTATGCAGACAAGCTCCACAATCAGGACCAAGATTGATATGAAACAGACAAATACATGTACCATTGTGTTAGATGATTTCAAATTTGTCAATCATGCAGACAAAATCAACAGTTAGGACAAAGATTGATGCAAAATAGAAACCAGTTTTAGACACTTTCAAATCAGTCATGCAGACAAGCTCCACAGTCTGGACCAAGATTGATACAAAACAGAAAAAGATGACATTATTAATATAAATGTAAGCAAAAGTTAAGGTCAATGAAGTCTCATGTAGAGAAATGAACAGATGTCTCTAGCAAGGTTATCTCTGTTCTCCAGCAATATAAACCTCTCCTTCAAATAGAACTTTGTACGTGACAAGGCCAGGGGTCAATATAGCCACTGGCCCACTGGTCTGTGACATGTGGTTTGTGAGGAGGGTCAGGTGATACTAACAGCCAATAGACTAAAGGGCCAGTTAAATTTTCTTAAGTTATTATTTTATTTCATTGGGTAGACAAATTGATTTCATGTATGGTTAGTTGATTTCCATTTGAGTTAAATCTGCTGGTCAGTATAAAATCTGTGTTAAGTTAATCCTTGCAGGATAGAGTGCCATAGATCAGAATGGGCCCTTTATAACCAGTCAGCATGAACTTTGGAATCAAATAATTTTATCATGATATGATATCTTGATGAAGCACCAGAGAATGCAAATGGTTGTTTTAATGTGTTTAATTTTGAAAATGGTGTTCTCCAATGATTGTTTTAAAGTGATTAAATTTGAAAAGGGTATTCTGCAATGATTGTTTTAAAGTGTTTAATTTTGAAAATGGAGTTCTGCAATGACTGTTTTAAAATTTTTAATTTGAAAATGGTATTCTCCATTGGTTGTTTCAAAGTGTTCAGTTTTTAAAATGGTATTCTGCAATGATTGTTTTAAAGTGTTTAATTTGAAAATGGTATTCTGCAAAGACTGTTTTAAAGTGTTTAATTTTAAAAATGGTATTCTGCAATGATTGTTTTAAAGTGTTTAATTTTGAAAATGGTATTCTGCAATGATTGTTTTAAAGTGTTTAATTTGAAAATGGTATTCTGCAATGATTGTTTTAAAGTGTTTAATATGAAAATGGACTTCTGCAATGACTGTTTTCAGGTGTTTAATTTTGAAAATGGTGTTCTGCAATGATTGTTTTAAAGTGTTTAATTTTGAACATGGTATTCTGCAATGATTGTTTTAAAGTGTTTAATATGAAAATAGACTTCTGCAATGGCTGTTTTAAAGTGTTTAATTTTGAAAATGGTGTTCTGCAATGATTGTTTTAAAGTGTTTAATTTTGAAAATGGTGTTCTGCAATGACTGTTTTAAAGTGCTTAATTTTGAAAATGGTCTTCTGCAATGATCAGGTGTAACTGATTTCAATATTAGGTTCTTTGTGTTGTTCTTCTGAATCAAAATAAAACATATCAAGCAAATACTGAAGGCAACATTCATTCCTAACTTTGAACATTAATAATGACTTGTGCTGCACTAATCTCTATTGAACGTTTCAGCCATTTCAATTCCACGAGTAGAAATTTGGATCATGTATCAAATGGTAGATTTAAGACAATTATTGCTGCCATTTTGTGAATTGTTTCAATATAGTTAACAGTTGTATTTCCCCGAATTGTGTAGCTATAGTCCAAATGGAGAAAGAATGAATGCATTACAAAACAGATTATAGCTGAGTAGAAGATAAGCTTTTATTCTCTGTAAAATATAAATTTTAACTTTACTACAAAAGAATAGTTTCATATGTTTGCACCAGCCTATATTCTTATCAACATACAATCTAAGAACATTTTTCTGTTAGCATTTTCAAATTAGGTTATCTTCAATATACAGCTATACACTGGGATTTCTGTGCAGTGATAATTTTTGCCTCTTCAAGCAACATTCCCTTTGTATTGAAGAGATAAACATGTTATTTTATGAGCACCAATATTCAGCTGGATACAAATCTTCACCCAATTGTTTGTTTAATGTTTTAACAATGGAATCAAGATTTATGCAAAATAGTAACATCTACCTATAGATCAGTGTTTCAATGTTTTACACACTGTAGCAAGGAAGCTTGTCAGTAGATTCGTGTGGGTTGGTGGTTCTTACTGGGGTTTTCCTAGGTTACTATTTCACCAGTTATGTTGGATGCCATGTGTAGCTTATCTTGTGCTAATAAATGGCATTAAACACAAAACAGCAAACATACAGTGGCAAGTCACTTACAAAGAATATGAATAATACAGCCCCTAACATAAATCCCTGTGGAACTCCTTTGTTCATTGATATCAGCTCTGAGTTTAAGTTATCAACAACTTGTTGGTTTCTGTCAGACAGGTATAGTTTAAGTCATGAAAATGATAAGTGAGAATATTTGTACTTTTCAAGTTTTCATGCAAGTATATTATAGTCAGATAAATCAAAAGCCTTCTTAAAATCAATGTATTTAAAACCAATCATCCATTGCTTATAGCAAGCAACCATTTTTCTGTGAGTTTTGTTACTGTTGCTGACAGGAGTGGTTCTATCTAAATCTAGACTAGGAGAGATGAATTAAAATAGTATTTTGAAATGTAACCAGAGATGTTTGGAATCATATCTTACAAACATTTTAGAGGTGTTGTGAAGATTGATATTGGTATGAAATTATATGGATGTTGAAACCTTTTTATAAACAAGCATAACATTGGTTGAAATCAGCTTGATTAGTTAACTGAACATTTTCAGGGATTTTAGATTTAATATAATCTTCAAACTTCATATATTTTAAAATTAGTATTTGATTCACATGTATTGGAAATTACATTTGTTACAATAATGAAATACTATTAAACTCTAGTATAGCAACATCTGCCAAATCTATGTCTCAATACCATTGTTAATTACATTTGTTACAATAACGAAATAATATTAAAACTCTAGTATCGCAACATCTGCCAAATCTATGTCTCAATACCAATGGAGGGTATGTTATTTTACTCATGTACATCAAATGCAACACTTGCCAATCCAGTTTCTCAATACCATCTAGTGTTACCACTATTTCTTGTTCTTTTTCAAGTATTTTTATGACCATCAAAATATTCTGGCATACAAAACACAATTCTCAGAGTAAAAGAATTTCCTCTTCTTGCAACAAGTGCAGATTATATCAAATCATGTCATTACTCCAAGATCTGAAAGGTTACAAAAGGCCATAAGAGAAATGCTACTGTTGCTTTCCCCACTACTAGTACACCATTTCTGATTTAATATTCAACCCACTACCTTGTACAATGCATAGAAATATTAACATTTACAAAGCATCAGATTTATTTTCAAAGTTTCTGCTGTACCAGTTTCCATCAAGAATGAACACACTATATCAAAAGCCCTTTTTCAGCTTTCATGACATATGGTGTAAGTGACACACTCATATCAAATCACCTTATGTGATATGGTGTATACAAAACACTGATATATGATCAAATTTCATCATATTGGTTTATATGACATGCTGATACTAGATCTGCCATCATCACATATGGTGTATGTGACACAATGATATCAAATCAGGATTTTGAATTTACTGGAAGAGTGACTAAGATGTTGTTCAAAATGTTACATATTCCCTAGCAACTTACTGGTTTTTGTTCATCAATGCCTTGGAACATGTGAGCATAATTATTCTACATTTGCAAATTGTCCTAACTCTTACATAAATAAAAATTATATAATGGGGACTTTATATACATAACTTTGTATTAACAAATCTGTTTTTATGTTTTTTTTATTATTACAATAAATTACTGATGAATTGAAATTAGTGATAATTTAAAAATAGAAAAAAGTTATCAAAGATTCTGTCAAATTCTGACATGTGGACTAAAATTTTAATACATGTATTCATTTACATATATTTTATCAAGAAAACTTCAAACAGTATTCATCTGTTTTCTTCTCGTCTTTGTACAAGAATTAAAATGTAAACATGTATTTTCCTCACTGTCTCTCAGGGATCTAGCTAGCACTGTACATAACAGATGAAATACTTATAATTTGTGTCACAAATAAGAGACCTAATGATCTATGTGATATGCATACCATTTTGTTGCAAATGCTTTCAGTATTATCGCCAGATTTACTAAACACATTGATTCCTCTGTAATTTTTATACACAAATTGTAAGTTCTCTACTGAAACTTCCTTCTAAAAACATATTTCAGCTGACCATATTTTTGAAACTATAAAGCTTCAATGGATTGTATCCATGTTTGGTACTTTAGTCAATTTACATTGTGGAATATCTTATGGGCACTAAATGTAGGGATAGTTTTGTCCAAAAATGAGGGCATTTCTAACCATTCCCTGAATCTTGACATTAGTCCACGAGTCTTTCTTACTTTGTCTGGATTTTAAAACTTCCAAATACAAGATTTCAGTGACTCTCTCTCTCTCTCTCTCTGTATTTGTAAACCAATAGAAATATCAATTTCCCAGGATGTACTGGAAAACATAAAGAATATTAAATCCCGTACTTCTCTGAAACACCAAACATGTGCGTATATGGCATGTATCCATCATACATTATCATATAAAAATAACAATTAAACAATGATTTCATAGATTTATCAATTGACTTGACCAGACTTTAAATTCTTTCTTGGTTGTGGCATTTAGTGTCAATTACCTGTCATTTTTCCTGTCATATTACCTGACTGAGAAACTGCTGCAGCAAGTATGCATAGAATATTTAAAAGAACAATACATTCAACATTAAATTATAATTTCTTCTTTTTTTTCTTATTCCATTCTGAAAGACATCTGTGTGTTTATATAATTAAACAGAAACACATCCTTAAAAAACCTTGCACAATCAATCATTCAATGATCATGATTGTCAATGTCTTTTCCTTCACAATTCTGCAAAAGTATATCATAGCATATTAACAGCTTTATACAAACTTAACATAGCACAAAAGAGAGAAATTGACAGGTTGATTTTGCATTTAAGTTCATACCATATCCTTGGTTATTTTTGACCAGGTGTACTTGGGCCTAAATGGGTTCAATATGAACACTCTTTGAATGAATGTTTTCTTTGTTTTAGCTGGTAGTCAAATGGTTAGATGTCAAAAAATAACTCATACTTAGAATAAATTATTTGATTATGTAGTGCAACATAACGTTAATTAGTCTTTTGTTTCATCCAGACAGTAGAGTGTATGGCTTCTGAATTCTTTGCAATTCCATCTTTAAAGGTACTCCATTTGTTTTCATTAGTACTTTATGGAATGCTAAAACCTGTACTCATAATTCTAATAAAGAAAGAAAGAATTATATATACTTATATTATTCTTACCAAAACAACTCACCTAATATTGGATATGAAAAATTGGGGACACTTTTGGGTATGCGAGCAACCTGTTCAAAATGTTCTATAAACTCTCGGATCACACCAACATCACGCAGGCCCTTCATTTGTTTTGTGATGAGGATATGAAAGTTTGTCGATGGTAGACGACTGGCTTGGAAAATGCTGTCATCACAGGTGACCTTCTCAGGGTAATGCATCATCAGGCGAGCAGCCATATTGACCTTCCTTCCAATCACTGAAGAGAAGATAGGGAAAGTGAAATAGACTTTATGTTGCTAACATAGCTTTAGTTATTGCAATAGACCATGATGTAATCTGGCATTCTTTACTTCAGATTGTCTTGAACTTCCTGACATTCTTATGGTGACAACTACTGCTTTAGAATACAATAAACAAAGAATATAAAAGGTGACAAACTTAAGGTTCTTACATCACTGAAAGCCATTTTCTTCAAAGACTTATCAATTTTGGAAACATTTACAGCCAGCAGCCTAAACTAAGACATTAACATGGGTCAACACTGCAGCATTACCAGAATATATTCTAAACTGGATATATGATACCAAAATATATATAAAGTGGATATCAACTAACCTGAATATTCGTGTCTTCGTGGATGCCCAACCACACCACAGAATGTTGTTCCTGTTGTAACTCCAATGGAAACTCTCCTGCAAAAAACAAATTTAAAAAGCTGTGTGATAACAAAGGTAAAAATAACAGTTCTCATTTCAGTAAATAATTTTCTATTTTTATGCAGACTGTAATTACACATTACAAAACCACTTATAAATCATTTCCAGAATTGAAAAATTTTCAAAAATTTCTGACTTCCAAACTATTTTTTTCTCTCTATCAATGCATGCACTATCATCCTTGGATCATTGAACTCTGCATCATATGCAGACTGGATTCCCTGATGAAACTCTAGTATCAAGATGGTTGATAAAAAAAATGCAAAGAACCTTTGACTATCTCCACTAATGCATACACCTTTGCCCCCACATGGAGCAAACATTTGTATTCACTGATGTGTTCTCCCAATATTGTACAAGCTCTTCATACAATGCCAAGAAAACAATAAACACCACAAGTGCCCTTCATTCATTTTATGAACAACTCAATGGACACTAGTGTGATTCTTGCTGACTAATCAGACACTCCAGGTATATATATATATATATATATATATATTATTTCAAACTTTACTTACAGGACACCTGGGACATTTTCTAGTGTCTTCTTCATTCTGTCTGAGCAAATCAAGGCATGAGCACAGTCCTGATCATGTTTATAGCCAGGAAGACCAAAGATCACCAAAAATGTGCAGCCCTGCAAGTATTAAACAATACTAAAAGCATTAACAAGTTTTACACCTATGAGAGAATTAATTTTGCAATGAAGATCTCATCCACAATAAATACCACATCAGTGCTATAAACTTCATTACACAAGTCTAGCCTATCATGATTTACCATTCGATGTGGCAGTAATTGGTCCATAGTCGAAACTGACAGGATTAACAATTGGAAGAAGCTGAGAGTTTTCATATTTTGTGTTTTGTATGGAAAAGTTCAAGCCATACTCTTAATTTTATAGTGCTAAACTATCCTCTTTCACAAGCTTTTGGCATCATACAGTGATCCCCCAGTTTTGTCAGATGGTGCAAGCTAGTTTGCAAGGCTGAGACAGTTTTTATTTTCATGAAAATTATCTTTTGTGCAGTTCAAATCAATATTCTTAGTTATGTGTCTGGCTCTCTCCTGCGATTTGTAATAGAATGGAATTTTGCAACAAGAAAGAGAAAAGAGATAGAAATAAACATAACCAAGTAGCATCACTCACACAGCAACACCAGATGAGGGCTCCAGCAATGATGCTAAACTCTTGTGAAACAAAAATAAATGATTCAGTAAAAAGCTATCGATATAAGTATATTACTAATTCATTAACAACATCATATTGTCATCCATTCTGTGAATATTTAAAGTATTCTACATTACCATATACATTTTAAGAAAAAATAGTGAGAGCCCTGTCAGGCAAATTTTAAGGCTGACGCGAAAAAATCAATTTAATTGGTATGTACTGCAAGTTACAAAGTTGTTATGTATATTGTGTATATACTTTTTGTCTTTGATTGAGAGTTGGAGCCTTTGCATACTGGCTCTGTCATGATTGTGAGTGCTGAACAAGATGTTTACTCAAATTTGAGTTCAAGGTCCAACCTTGTTTACAAGTGAGAGTAATTTTCCACTGGAAATTTTGGTTTTCCAAAACAATCTTTTTTGTGGTAGTTCAAGTGGGTATTTGTATGTATAGGGGACTTGATAACAAATTAATCATGACTGTTTTAAGATCAGTCTGTTAAATCGTTTACAGTAGTGTTCTGATATAATTTCAGTGGAATTATTTATTTCAATTATCTTTGGGAATTACAAAGTGCTCATTGACTTTGAAACATTAGTTTGGAATTATTAAGAACTCATTCAAAGATATTATTGATTGCATCACAGTAGCACATCAGAGCATTTAAGACTATTGAAATGCATTCAGAATATTCTCTACTTTTGGGTTTGTGATTGGACATTTAGGAATATTTGGAATTTAATGAACAATATTAACGTAGTGTTTCCTAAATTTTAAAATTGTAGTGAAATACATTTTCTTTTTATTACTAAACTTAATGGTTTAACTTCTTTCTGTTACATAGTTTTTTACCTTGAGTCATAACAGAATACTGGGTGTAACATTATTCATTTGTTTTCATGGATACCATTTTTTAATTTAATTTACCTGCCAACAATATTTTTTGTTGGATATGCCTCTAACAGAAATGGCCTATATGCAATAGTACTTTGCCTCATGGATGACCGCTTATGAAATGTTAGTATATGATATGTTTACATAGCTAATGGTCCAAGTAATCGATGTTAACTATAAAATGTATAGGTAATTATGCCTATTTCTCTTAGTTCAATATCTGAACTCAAGTGAGTGACATTACATGCAAAAGTATGGGAAAAAGAGCCCTATAACTATCATCCATACTGTCATAGCATTTTAAAATTTACAAGGATTGAAAATCATAGACACCACATATCAATACACAAAGAAAAATGTACACACGCAAGTTAATGTTTCCAGTATGACACAATTATTGAGGTCATTTCAGTTTTCCACACCTGAAGACTGACACAATTATTAAATATCATGTGTACTTTTTCTTGACTTTCTCAATTTTTCACAATGAAGATTTTATAATTATTAAAGTTGTGGAAAGAATTTATTTCACTGATTAAGTGACAAGTCACAACCACAATACTCTATGTTTAATCTCTACAAATTGTGCCACAATACACTTAGGTACATATTTTGTTATCTTAGTAGAATGATGATCTCATTTCGAACTGCACAATACGCAGTGATTTTACAAAATTTGAATTCCTTTAATGTTTAAAACCTGTGATTTGCATTAATAACAAAACTGAAGAAAAGTGATATCCATCAATAAAAGATATTTGACGATATTTCTACTTCTGTAATCCAAACAATAGTAAAAATGAACCGACAGTATTACACAGCAACTTCCATATATATATATATACATATATATATATATATATATATATATATATATATATATATATATATATATATATATATATATATATACAGGGATCATCCTGGGCTTCGCCAATGTCACAAATTGCAATTTTTTTTCCCTTATTGGCGACAAAAATATCCCATCTTGCGATTTTTTGGGTGAAAGACTTTTTGGTTATTTAATTTGTACATACAATCATGGATTTGGACTGGATAAATTAAAAGGGAGAACGAAATGAAGCCACAAACTTGACTAAGCAATGCATTGGAATCAATCTGTTACACAAACGATCCTTTGTTCGTATTGATCATCCCATCTTTACAGTGCATTGTTACATCATAATCTGCTTATGCTGACATCTGGGCTGAGTACTGTATGCTGTGATACAGTCAATCATGCTACTGTACTATACCTACAATGGACCGACTTCTGAAGATGCGAATAGAACAGATACAATTAATTGAATGGCTAATCCTTCTCTTGTGTCTTTTTTTACATATACCAATACAATAGTTTTGCTGAACCTTGATAGACAACTGATAGCCTTTGAAGTACCGATTATAGTGTATAAATACAAAGGAAATGGAAACAAATCTCAATTACAATTATATCTGTCGCCAGTGCAACATTAACATGAGCAAACGTAAGTTAGATGTTGCGATTTCATCATTTCATCCTAAGTTACAAAAATTAACAGCATTTGGATTAGTGCAAATTCATCAGACAAAACAACAGTCACGGAACCCGATGATAAACTTTGCAGTCCAACATCATCTACATGTAGTGCTTCAAGTGCAACACCACATTATGATGAACAGGGCAATAAGTCCTGAAAATTTCAAGACAGTTGGAAACTTGGGTGTCCATGGCTGAGATATGATAAAAAGTTAAAACAGATGTTCTGTGATGTATGTATCAAGGCACAGTTCATCAATTCATTTGCAACTGGCTGTGATATTTTGTAGAAGGAGTGTGTCACCAAACATGAATCTAGGCGGGGTAAGTAATATTTGTGCATTTTACTCATTGATCTTTTCCTTTTGCCATCAATCCCGTGTTACGGTTGCAGAGACTTAAACTCCGCAACAAGAAATAGGAAAAAAAACAAAAAAACGTTTGCATAATTAAAAATAATTATTTATTTCTACAAATTGGGTGTGAATTTATACTTATATATACGGTCCAGTATTGCCAGGTGTTAACTCGTGTAAGTTTCATTCGTGGGAATGGAGATCCTATTTTGCTTGTCGAGAAAATTTATACAGCATTCAGTGATCATTCTTGGGATTTAGGAAGCAATTCACTACAAGCTTTGTGAAGCTAGCCATAATGAGGAGGGGGGGCATTTAATTACGGAATGCATGCAATCGACGGTCGCATTATACATCAGTTATCTTACATTGCAATGTATGATCATAAGGTTTTATTATTATTAAAATGTCAACTAAAGTTGATAATGCATTTTTTTCAGGTAACAACAGTCATACATGTGCACAAAGGGTGATATGGGATGCCAACACCATGGAAGCAGCGAAGATCACTGCCATTAGTTAAAGCAAAAATGCTATTATTAGTGCTGTGCGGAACACTTTCTTTGTGGCTTACTACAACCTGGCTAATACAATTGTCCCAAAGCTGCACCAGTTGTGTATCACACAGGTATTGAGAATATTATATTATAGCTTGTTAACAGTAATATTCTATGGATTTAAATGACAGTAACATAGGGAAAAAACACATGTATAACCTTTTCAATGTGATGTTACTGTAGTACTGTAGTACACTGTGATTGTTGTATAAATGCCAATTTTTTGTTAATCATATATATATATATATATATATATATATATATATATATATATATAAATATATACACACACACACACACACACATACATGTATATCAGAACATGTATAATTATAAACGAAATATTTATGGCATACAAAATTAATGATTATTTCTATTTTAGGGCACCACCCAACTCTCAGACCTCAAAGTAGATAAGCACACATCGTATGAGTCACAGAAGCACCAGTGAGTTTCAGCAGTCGTTGGCTGATATAATAGTTGATGAGATGGTTACCAAGGTCAAGGAATCTTGTGTTTACAGTGTCATGCTTGATGAGAGCACAGATGTTTCAGTACATCAGAAATAGATTGTTTATGTTAGGTACTTAATTAGTTTGGTTGGCAGTGTTCAACCTGTGACACAATTTCTAGGTATTCGTCAGCTTCAAACCGCAAATGCAGAATCTATATATTCAGAGTTGTTAGGTTTATTTCAGTCATTTGGTTTTAGTCTGGACAATCTGATTGGTGTATCAACGGATGGTGCTGCAGTCATGTTGGGTTGCAAGAGTGGTGTTGTTACCAGGTTGAAGGAGGCTACTAAAGGTTTGCTTGCAACTCACTGCATCTGGGTACAGCTGCTGCAGCTGACAAGGTTAGATACTTGGTTAAGTTTCAAGATATACTGAATAATATGTACAAGTATTTTGCCTATTCCCCCTGTAATATGTGTAGGCTTGAGGCAATTCAGTCAGTGTTGGAGTCTTGTCACACTCGCTTGCATCAGGTATTCCACACAAGGTGGCTGAGTTTTGAAGGTAGTGTACAGGCAGTTGTTGATAATTTTCAAGCTCCAGTTAGTGTCTTCTTGGAAGACAAGTCTGCAAAGGCTCTTGCACTGTATAAGCCCATTGCTTGTTTCAAATTTGTTTATACAGCACACTATTTGACTGACATTCTGAGACCTTTGGCAGTTCTGTGTCAAGCTTATCAGAGATCTGCTAATGACTTTACTGAGGTTAATCCCCTTCTCCACTCCACTGCTGAGCTTCTTGAAAGTCTGAGGTTCGAGTCTGGTAGTAACATTTCTAGGTTTCTTTCTGAGATTCCAGCAGAACCAAGTTTAGATTCATCAGGTTTGTGTACTTTTGAGTACAAAGGCTATCCAATTAGTGATGGTGCTAAGTAAAGGTCGGAGGCTGCATCATCTTGTGCCAAATTTATAGATATTGTTATAGATAATCTAAAAGCAAGGTTCACAGAGGAGGGTGATTCGATAGTTTTGAGTGCTCTAACCAAGTTGTTTGATCCCTATTTGTATGGTTCACAGGCTAACAGTTCCATTCTTTCAGAGGTTTCAGGTATTGCTTCAGATTACTTGTCTACTTGTGGGTTAGGTAATCAGTCAGAGGTTAGTCAGGAGTTGGCTGGCTTTGTGGCTTATGCTAGGGTTCAAGTTCTCAGGAATGGTAAGGTGTATAGAGGTGTTAAGGACTTGATTCAGTTGGCAGTGAGATCCAGGGCAATATACCCTTGCGCATCTGCGGCTGATGAGACTACTGGCGCCACCTGTCAGCACTGTAGACTGTGAACGTGGATTCAGTAAGATGTACCTCATAAAAACTGACATCAGAAATAAACTCTGCATCTCATCTCTTGAGAATTTAATGAGAATCAGCATGTACAGATGTGAAAATTTGACTTTGAAACTGCATTCAACAATTGGGCAGCCCTAAAATCGTGACGGATCTTCATGTAACACTTTGTAACATTTTGTTAATGCTTGTTGTAATTAAAGTATTAATTTAACTAACCCATCTTTTGTAATTTTCATTGCCTTTTACATTAATAGACTAAATTAACACTTGGAAAAATGTACACTACTTGTTCTGGTGACACTTTTTGAAAATTGGCGACAAAATATTGATGTTGGCGATTTTTTGGGCGACAGCTTTTTAAAAGCCAGGACCATTCCTGTATGTATACATACATACATACATACATACATACATACATACATACATACATACATACTATTGCAAACATTCTCAACTAACAGTATTACACCACTGCAATCACTAGTAAGATTGAACTGACAGCAAATGTAATATTGCAAATATTAGTAATACTGAACTGACAGTATATACACAACTGCAAATATCAAGACTCAATTGACAATATATAACTACTATTATATAACTAGTATAAACATTAGTAAGAATAAACTGATGGTATTTATAATACTGCAAATATTAGTAAGACTCAATTTTAATATTTATACTATTGTAAATGTTAGTATGACTGAAATGAAATTTTGAAACCATTGTAAAAAATAGTAATATCAAACTGAAATTATTTATATCATGATATCAATGTGCAAGAGTGAATTGACAACATTCACTCTATCTCAAATGTTAGAAAGACTATATTGACAATATTTACACTATTACAAATATCAGTAATACTGAACTGATAATACTAACAATATTGCAAATTTTAGAAGGAAGGAATTTACACTATTTGCTGCACAATTGCAAATATTAGACTGAATTGACACTATTGAAACTATTGTAAATATTAGTAAAATAAAATTGACAATATTGACACTAATACAAATACTAGGGCTGAATTGACACTATTTAGACTATTGAAAATATTAGAATGAATTGACACTATTTAGACTGTTACGTGCTTAGGCTCGAATAAACAGTAACATAGAAAGAGTGAAAATAACAAGCTTGTAAAAACTTAATAAACAATTTATTGAGCACAAATATTTTCCAGAAAAGAGAAATAAACTTATGGTTTTAATAATCAATCCCAAATTAATCCAAAAATAATTCAAAATATAATCCACTAGTGAAATTGGAAAAGTCCTGGTAATAAAATGTCCTAATAATTCCCAGTACGAATCTTAGTGAAGCATCCAAGATGGAAGACGATGTCACATGATGAAGTCAGTTCTGGTCTTATGAAATTCAATGAGCACAATTGTTTTCCAGATAAATAACAAAATAAATCCTCTTGATCCAAACGAATTGAAATAATTTCTAGTACAAGGTAATTTAAAATAACTCAAAACAATACAACTTAATATTCTAACAGCCCAACTTCTACTAAATAGTTTGCTCCAAAACATAATTTATATACCTGTTTTTACATAAACAAGGAATGGGTCACATGATCTTCTAGAATCTTTAGAACAAAATTACTTTCAAAAAATCTCGTGCACACCATATGACCCAGATGAGAATCAGTTATTTTTACTCTCAAGAACAAAAAATAGAAAGATGTTTATAACAAAGCTCCATAATGTTCATGGAATCAACCAATCATTTTAAAAGCTTGTTTACAACTCTGAAGCCAGGTCAGAAATGAGGTCAACCTATGGTGTTTATTTGTAGAGTACAGGTCATTTCCTAATGAATGAATCTTAAACTTAAAATGTCAAATTTGAATCTGACAAGCTAACAATTAAAACAAAAATAAATGACTTAAATCAAATATACGTAACAAGACTATTGAAAATATTAGACTGAATTTACACTATGAAACTATTGTAAATATTGACAATAGTGACACTAATACAAATACTATGATCAACTATTGCAAATATTACTGAGACTGAATTGACACTACTGCAAATATTACTAAGAGTGAAGAGACACTATTGACACTATTATAAATATTAATAAGACTGAACTGACATTATTCAAATACTATAAACTTTAATTTGCATGAAATGATAATACCGTATTTTCCGGCCTATAAGTTGATACTTATTTACTTGAAAGTCAGGTCTTCGTCTTATACTACGAATCGACTTATATATGGATTGTGTCATGAAATTGCCTCGACTTATATATTATTAAGGTACTCTGTATGCTATTAAAATTGCTCTAAATTCGGTATTATTGAAAACAGGTCACATAGAAGTACATATTCTTGTTAAAGTACTATGTCAATAAATTGTCATAAACTAAAATGACTGTGTTCATATTTATAAGTTTTGTCATTATTTATTTTGCATTCTATTGTATTTTCTTTTTTCTCGAACATAAAATAAAAGAAAACAATTTACCGGTAAAAATTTCACCGGGTCGCATAGCACACTTATGGTCTATACTCTATGGTGTACTGTACTAATTCAAAGCATATTGTTTGTTCCTAAAAAAAAAGATATGAAATAAGTTTTTTATTCATCCTTTTTAACCATGCCTCATTCTTCCTGATCCCATTTTAGCAACAGGTCCATTAATATTTGATTTTTTTTAGTATAGTGTTGGACACACACGAGTGATTACCGGCATAGCTTTTTGATTGATCTAATTGATCCCACAAAGGATGTAATCGATACTAACTCGAGCGTTCTATGATTATTTATAAAATAATGTAGTTCATGCTTCCTACTGAATCCCTTAAATCATGTTTCTAATTGTATTTGTCAAATAAATATGGTTTAAACTAAACTAATATCAGATATATATGGTAGACGGACTACCAGTACTCATAGATCATCAGTGATCCATTTTTAGTTTTGCAATTCAGTTTAAAGCTAATTGTAATGTCAACAATTGACCTATAATCATTCTTAACCAGCTGACGTTTCAGTGTATCTCTTTGATTATACCGGTAGTTGATAAATTGGTCTTTGGTTTTCAACAACAATCAAAGCCAGTTGCCGCAATTGTTTAAACCTTGATAAACGATTTTTTAAACTTCAGCTACCGATAATAGTTACCATACTGCTGGTACCCCATTATTCTTTATCCTTAATCTGCATCAATTACGCCACCCGTTTTTAATATCAAGGGAATTAAGAACCACAGGAAATGATGCCCATTTCTTTCTCTGGATGTAAATAATAAAATTTAGCCATGGGCATTGTTTTCATTGCTATAGTATGGGCACATTTTAATGAGTTTGGTATATTTTAATCAATCTTTTCAGATATAATCATTCATATAAATATCCCTGTACAAATCATACAATTTATCTCACAATGCCTCCCATCAAATCACGCAAGTCTTACACAGCGGCTTTTAAACTGGAAGTTGCAAAGTTCACTGAAAAGAAAGGTGGGAATATGACTGCTCACAGGAAATATGGTGTAAGTGAAAAATGTGTCCGGGATTGGCATAAAATTAAGGTTGCATTATGCGCAAACCTCTCCCCCCCCCAAAAGAAAGCAAATAGTTGCTGCAAAGCAAGATGGATTAATATTGACGATAAATTAGAAGAATATGTCTTGATACAACGCGCCGCGTGTCGTGGAATGAACTGTTGATCTCAGACTCAAGGCAAAGGAAATCGCAACTGAATTTGGAATTGAAAGTTTTAGTGGAAGTGTGTCATGGTGTTATAGGTTCATGTAAAGAAGGAGACTTATTATAAGACAACGCACTACTAATTGCAATGGATATCATAATTAAAACAAATATGGTTTAAATAAACTAAAATCAGATATATAGTGAGCGCGAGCATGCGTGTGTGTTAGCACGCACGATAGAGATGAAAAAACTGTCCGTGTACAAGACCATTTTTTTATTCAGGGTGGTTTTTATATGTAGCTTTCACAAAGATAAGAAAGACTGTATTTTGAGTTACCAGTACCTGACGATTGTGATAATCCTCATGTATTACGAGCCTACTATATTCCATTATCAATAAACACCTCTAAATCAACAATTCATTCTTGTTTTAATTACGATGTTCATTGTCACAACAACCACATGGCTATGCAGTGTTATTTGCACAGTAATTAAACATGCTCAGCGCTTTGGCTATAATTGAAACCAGACTGAGGGCAAGAATCTACAGAATAGATCAAATCAGCGAGGCTGCCAGCAGGGAAATGAGGCTCATTTTAGGGAAATGAAAATCTGTCAATATTCTGTTAAAGCCATTGTCCATACAAAATTTGTTATAAGGACAAGAGATCATACCCATTACTTTGTATTCGAACTCGCCAATAAAGATAATAGTGGGGTATATTGTTGAATAGATTAGTAATAAAATGTTAATTATATCCAAGTCCAAACAGAATAAACACAAAAAACTGTATATGTATATACCGGTATACGAATCAATTTAACATAGTCCGTGACTTTCAAACTTATGATATAAAATGACAAGTTTTTATAAGTTACAAAAAACAAGCATGGACTGTTTATTCAGCTGTGTCAAATGATAACAGAATATAGCAGTTATTTGTTCAGAAGTAAAATCACAAGCATGTTAGCATCAGTAATGCAATTTCACGATTGCCGGTAATATGGAATATCATACTGCAATACCACTACTAGTGTAAAATACGAAGCCAAGATATTGACCTGGCCTCATCTTATATTCCGAATCGACTTATATATGGACGAATAATGGAAAATTTACAAAATTGGTGAATTCAACTTATACTCCGCATCGACTTATAGGCAGGAAAATACGGTACTCACACAACTGCATATATTAGTAAGACTGAATTTACAATATTTGCAAAAATGAAATTATCAGTAACACCTTTGCAATATAAACCAAGCCCAATTGAAAATATCTCCATTACTGTAAATATTATTTTGGCTGACTTGAATTCTCAATATTATAATCCAATTCACAAAATGTATATTTTTTGTAAAATTAAAAATGTTTTAATTAGGTTTCACACTGAACACTCACTAATGGACAAGACATTAATTAACACATGCATCACACAATATAAAAAGATAAAGGTTGGAGTAAAATTATTTGTTATCATCATCATCAATTCTTTGAGTTTTACAACTTTTAATCCTGTTGTTATACTACAGTGTATATCTCAATTTATAATCCTGTTTTCATACCTACCTTATCAAACAGAAATAATTTATTCAGACAACCTGTAAAAGAGATAATATGAAATTTACAACTATTATTAAGTCACTGTAATATGACTATAATTTGCATCAGAAAAATTATTAACATTTTATCTTAATCCTAAAAATAACATTAAATTTATTTTATAATTTATTCCTGTATATCTGGGAACCTTAATCCCCATCCCCTATGTTCAACCAGATATTCTGACAAAGTTCAAAGACACACATGAAACGGCAGTTTGTAATAAATGTTTATCTTAAAAAAATGCTTGTCTCATTTCATCAGATATTAGCAGCAAACCATAAATTTATCCCTATGATAAACAATGGATTTCTGTACAAGTTTCTATTTATTTAAGACACGATATTTACATAGTTTTTAGTGTGTAGCTGACCATAACATTATTGCATATGCCCCATGGTAAATCCATTCACTTAGACTTCATCACTTAGGATAAAACATCTCTGTTTTTTTGTTCATATAAATTTCTGCTTAAATTTTCTTCCCATTTTTGACTACTGTCATAAGATCAGCCTTTCATATCTATACCTAGATGTATTCACGTCAGTCTATCATGAGTGTTTACACTCAGCTTGCATTGCAGCTTTGTTTTGATAAATTCTGTGAAAATCCACACTCACACTCCATGCATGAAACTGAAAATTTCTATCAAATAAATCACATTTGGGTACTTTTCTATTCATTTAAACTAGTTTTGTCAGTAATTCACTTCTGAGAATCAGTGGTTATACCATAAAATGGATGTAATATTTGTGCACACTGTTAAGTCAGTGGTTATACCATAACATGCATGGCATTTAAGTATACTATTAAATTCCTGGTCGTACCATGCATGGACATGACATCTGAATACACTATTAAGTCAGTGGTTATGCCATACCCTCAATGTGACATTTGAGTACACTGTTAAGTCAGTGGTTATACCATACACTCAATGTGACATTTGAGTACACTGTTAAGTCAGTGGTTATACCATACACTTGATATGACATTTGAGTACACTGTTAAGTCAATGGTTATACCATAAAAGATATGTGATATGTAAGTATACAAGTATACTATTAAGTTCCTGTTCACACCATGCATGGACATGACATCTCAGTAAAATATTAAGTCAGTGGTTATACCATACCCTCAATGTGACATCTGAGTCATCTGTTAAGTTTGTGGTTATACCATACACTCGATGTGACATTTTAGTACACTGTTAAGTCAATGGTTATACTTACTATACACTCAATGTGACAACTGAGTACACTGTTAAGTTAGTGCTTATACCATACATTCAATGTGACATTTTAGTACATTGTCAAGTCAATGGTTATACCATACAAGATATGTGGCATGTAAGTATACAAGTATACTATTAAGTTCCTGGTAACACCATGCATGCACATGACATCTGAGTAAAATATTAAGTCAGTTATTATACCATACACTCAATGTGACATCTGAGTACACTGTTAAGTTTGTGGTTATACCATACACTCGATGTGACATTTGAGTACACTGTTAAGTCAGTGGTTATACCATACACTCAATGTGACAACTAAGTACACTGTTAAGTTTGTGGTTATACCATACACTAGATATGACATATGAGTACAATGTTAAGTTAATGGTTATACCATACAGGATATGTGGCATGTAAGTATACAAGTATACTATTAATTTCCTGGTCATACCATGCAAGGACATGAGATCTGAGTACACTGTTAAGTCACTGGTTATACCATACCCTCGATGTGACATTTGAGTACACTGTTAAGTCAATGGTTATACCATACAAGATATGTGGCATGTAAGTATACAAGTATACTATTAAGTTCCTGTTCACACCATGCATGGACATGACATCTCAGTAAAATATTAAGTCAGTGGTTATACCATACCCTCAATGTGACATTTGAGTACACTGTTAAGTTTGTGGTTATACCATACACTCGATGTGACATTTGAGTACACTGTTAAGTCAGTGGTTATACCATACACTCGATATGACATTTGAGTACACTGTTAAGTCAGTGGTTATACCATACACTCAATGTGACATCTGAGTCATCTGTTAAGTTTGTGGTTATACCATACACTCGATGTGACATTTTAGTACACTGTTAAGTCAATGGTTATACTTACTATACACTCAATGTGACAACTGAGTACACTGTTAAGTTAGTGCTTATACCATACATTCAATGTGACATTTTAGTACACTGTTAAGTCAATGGTTATACCATACAAGATATGTGGCATGTAAGTATACAAGTATACTATTAAGTTCCTGGTAACACCATGCATGCACATGACATCTGAGTAAAATATTAAGTCAGTTATTATACCATACACTCAATGCGACATTTGAGTACACTGTTAAGTCAGTGGTTATACCATACACTCAATGTGACAACTGAGTACACTGTTAAGTCAGTGGTTATACCATACACTCAATGTGACAACTGAGTACACTGTTAAGTTTGTGGTTATACCATACACTAGATATGACATATGAGTACAATGTTAAGTTAATGGTTATACCATACAAGATATGTGGCATGTAAGTATACAAGTATACTATTAATTTCCTGGTCATACCATGCAAGGACATGAGATCTGAGTACACTGTTAAGTCACTGGTTATACCATACCCTCGATGTGACATTTTAGTACATTGTTAAGTCATTGGTTATACCATACAATGTATGTGGTATTTAAATATACTATTAAGTTACTGGTCATACCATGCATGGATGTGACATTTGAGTACACAATCTCAAAGACCCTCTGCAAGAGTTCTGTCACATCTTGTCCCTCTATAAGAACCATGTTCATAAAAACAATGGACACTTGTCTCATCTCTGACAGGTATTGCAGGGGCTGCCCATCATCCAGCTGGAGAAGACCAAAATAGTCTGGTTTAAAAAATTATAGACATTGTGAACATAAAACAAGAACTGAACACCTCTTCTGCCAATACATAATCTACAGCATTACATTTGTTACCATTAATAGTATATCCTCATAACCAAGATTTCCATCATGTATCAATATAACACGTGTATTAATTTGAGTGAAACACAAGATACCATCAAGCGTAAAGATTAGGCATGCATTAAATAAAAAGAAACAGAGTATACTCATCAGGTGTATATATTTTGCATGTATTAAATAAAGTGGAAAATCTCTGCAACAGCCATTATGTGTCAATATTATCCATGCAATAAATTAAGTGAAATAGACGATACTCATGATGTGTCAAGATTATCCATGTATTAAATTAAGTGAAAAATAGGATACCCATGATATGTCAATATTATCCATGCAATAAATTAAGTGAAATAGAGGATACCCATGATGTGTCAAGATTATCCATGTATTAAATTAAGTGAAAAAGAGGATACCCATGATATGTCAATATTATCCATGCAATAAATTAAGTGAAATAGAGGATACCCATCATGTGTCAAGATGAGCCAAATCATTCCACTACAGTACTAAGATCACGGAGAATTCCAGCTGCAAAGAACTCTTCGAGATAACTAACAAACTAATGTCAAGGAACAAATGTACACCACTTCCAACAACCTTCTCTCCACTAGACCTACCAGACCAACTTGCAAATTTTTTCGATGACAAAGTACAAACCATTAGAGATTCACTTGGCAGCACAATTTCAACTGATTCATCACCATACAGTTATGATGCAGAATTTCAGCGACAACCATTAGGAGCATTTGAACCTGTTTCTATTGATTTAGTATGGACAATCATGATGAAAAGTGCACCAAAGTCTTGTGAACTTGATCCAATTCCGACATCACTGCTGCTTGAGTGCTTAGAACCAATACTGCCTTCACTAACTGATGTTATTAATATCTCTCTCTCATCAGGGGAATTCCCATACTTTTTCAAAACTGCCATCGTAAAGCCACTGCTGAAGAAACCAAAACTGGACCATAACGATTTAAAGAACTACCGCCCAGTTTCTAATCTCCCATTCATATCAAAAATCTTAGAAAAAGTTGTTCTAACTCAACTTGTATCTCATTTGAATTCAAACAGTCTTTTTAGCAATGCACAGTATGCATATCACCCTTGCCACAGTACAGAAACTACTCTTCTGAAAGTATTTAGTGACATTCTCTCTGCTTTGGATAGTGGAAAGATTACAGTCCTCACCCTCCTGGATTTATCTGCAGCATTTCACACAATAGATGATAATATATTACTTCACCGTCTCCAGCATGTATTTGGCATTCAGAATATAGCCTTACAGTGGTTCAAGTCCTACTTTGTCAACAGGACACAAATTATATCTGCAAATGGAATACACTCCAGCCCAGTTGATGTATGTTGTGGTGTTTATCAGGGATCTGTTCTTGGACCTGTTCTCTTCATTCTGTATACTCAGCTGCTCTCAAATGTCATAGATCATCACCCAGTGTCGCACCAATTGTATGCTGATGACACCCAAATATACAACTCTAGCCACCCAAATGAAGTTGATGCTACCATCCATGGAGTAGAGAAGTGCATTTCTGATGTGAAATCATGTATGACATGTAACAAGCTGCAGACGAATGATGATAAAACTGAGGCTATTCTGATCACAGCACAAAGACTCTCTCATTCACATCCTTTACCTCAGACAATAAATATCAGCAACACCAACATTAAATTCTCACAGTCAGTACAGAACCTAGGCGTTACTCTAGACAGTACTCTCACATTGCACCAACATGTCATGAACATATGCAAGGCTGCATATCTTGAATTGAGATGCATCACTTCAATTCGTAAATATCTTTCAGTTGATGCCACTAAAACACTTGTGTGTTCATTAGTACTTTCAAGACTGGACTATTGTAACTCAATTCTGTCTGGTTTTTTCACAATATTTACTCCAGAATATTCAAAAAGTTCAAAACACAGCTCAACGGATCATCTTTAGAGTACCTCGATCAGAGCACACCTCACCACTGCTCTGTACCCTACATTGGATAACAATTTGATACAGAATCAAACACAAAATTTGTTCTCTGTGCTATGTTTCAATGACAGACTCCAGTCCAACATACCTATTCAGTCTCACCCATGTGTACACACCAGCTAGATCCTTACGCTCTTCTTCTGATAATTGTATACTCATTGTTCCCAAGGTGAAAACAAAGTCATATGGACAACGTTCGTTTGCATACCAGGGCCCGGCGACGTGGAACGAATTGCCCATTGAAATTAGACACAAAGACACAGTGGTCCCTTTTAAGAGTGCTCTTAAGACTCACCTGTTTGACTGCAGGGACAAACTTAGCGACCTAATCATATTTTGTATCTTATATGTTTTCAGCATGTTTTTATGTTTTCCAATTTCATTGTTTTTGTCATTTGTTGTTCTGTAGTGTAGTCATATCATTATTGATGATGTAAAGCACTTAGAGCTTCGAAAGATTAGGTGCTATACAAAGTCCTCATTATTATTATTATTATTATTATTATTATTATCCATGAATTAAATTAAGTGAAATAGAGGATGCCCATGATGTGTCAAGATTATCCATGTAATAATTTAAGTGAAATAGCGGATACCCATTGTGTCAAGATTATCTATGTATTAAATTAAGTGAAATAGAGGATACCCATGATGTGTCAAGATTATTCATGCAATAAATTAAGTGAAACAGGATACCCATGATGTGTCAAGATTATCCATGTAATAACCTAAGTGAAATAGAGGATACCCATCATGTGTCAAGATTATCCATGTAATAACTTGAGTGAAATAGAGGATACCCATTGTGTCAAGATTATCCATGTAATAATTTAAGTGAAATAGAGGATACCCATTGTGTCAAGATTATCCATGTATTAAATTAAGTGAAATAGAGGATACCCATGATGTGTTAAGATTATCCATGCAATAAATTAAGTGAACAAGAGGATACTCATGATGTGTCAAGATTATCCATATAATAACTTAAGTGAAATAGAGGATACCCATCATGTGTCAAGATTATCCATGTAATAACTTGAGTGAAATAGAGGATACCCATTGTGTCAAGATTATCCATGTAATAAATTAAGTGAAATAGAGGGTACCCATTGTGTCAAGATTATCCATGTAATAAATAAAGTGAAATAGAGGATACCTATTATGTGTCAAGAACTATGCATGAATTAAATTGAGCAAAATAGTGGCATATGCCACTGCAAATCAAAATATTTACACCAAAAGTTCAAAAAATTAAGATCAATTGTAAAAATTCACATTTGTATACAATATCAGTTTGGTTTGAGGTATATTGGGTTTGTACTTATGGTTTTGTCAAACAATCTCTAAAGTTTAAAATTTTTAAAATACTGAAAATCTCTCTAACAGCCTGAAAATATAATCAGGTCATTAACATATCGATACTAATAAGTTTATCAAATTTCATTGTCTACACTGAATGGGTTCTTTTGCACAATTTTGTTAACAAGCTTCTCAGGATAGACAGATGGACTGGATCAAACAAATCAAAACTGTTATGTTGACACCTGCATTAGTGATATCAAGGTCTTGCTTATACTTTAGAGGCAAGAAAGAGACTCAGACTGAGTACCAGTAATTTTACTATGAACCCAGCATCATGTATTTCACTGATACTTCACAGGAAAGAAGCAAAGTCAGACTGAATATTTGACATGGGATGACAGCTGTCTTAGCATAAATTCACAGGTAAGAAATGATATGCATGTATGTATGTAGTAGTTTTGTACAGCTATGTAGTGCCAACTATAGGTAAAATTTGAAAAATGTAAACATGTACTGCATGCAACTTTAGGAATATAAACCCATCCAATCAAATATAAACATCAACAACCACAAGCTACAATATACAATGTACAGATGCTCACTCTAATTTCTTCTATATAAGGGATGCCATTCTGAAATTTATACTACTTTACATGTTATAGAGACAAATGTTCAAAGAAAAGATTACAGCTTTTGGTGAAAATACCTTCTTCATTACTGGTGGAAGGATATAGAGTCTTAGTGCCAGGTCTAATCTCATACCAGTAACTGTTTGCACCACTTTCTTCACTAAAATAAAAAGGAAAACAAGTTTACTATAATGCTTTTTGGAAACTTTATAAAACATTAATTTCACTACTGGAAAAAAAATATTTGAAATTTTAAATTTCTTTCTTTAAATTTAATCAATATATAACTGCATGTCCAGTTTTTCAACAAACACAATATTACATGGTGTTGCTAAAATACTTAAATGGATAATACAGTACCATAATTAGGGCTGTCAAAAACCATGGAAAACTTCACCTGGGTACCCGTTGCGCCATTTAATGGGTAACCAGGTACTTGTTAGAACATGAAAGACATGTACAACCCTAGACCAACAAATTGTTCTCAGCCTTTTTTTATATTTTGACTGGCGGCATAGACCTACCGTGTAATGCACTACTCGGTCTGAAGCTTCCGCACCACGGTAGCTACAAATGATCTGACCGCCCGCTATTCATTAATAAATTTATTAATAGACTAACATTTGTACCCAGACAGTAAGTATAATCCCTCTTCTAATGATCCACTGCATTAAATCCTTTAGAACATTAGAACACTCACTTTTTTAGTATAAATCCCTGTCAGAACAGAACACCTGTGTGTTCATCGGCTGTTTACCTCAGATCTGAATTACCCATGTTAAGTCGTTCAGCATGCGCCCACACTTTAGAAACTTTGCCCATTACTCTTTGTTATATATTTATTTAAATAAAAAATAATGTCACTCCCTATAATAACTGAGGTTTGTTAGACACACATGCAGCGCTTCTAAAATGGCAATAGCAAACAGGGCTACAGCGACTGCGTGGTCACACTGGCGTCACCTTATGTACCAGTGATACCACATTACCATGCAGTCGCTGAAGTGATATGTTAACACGAGTAGTCTACATATTAGTGTTGTTTTGAACTGTGAAGCTGATCGCACAGTACAGCGTGCAGCAGCCATTTAGCAGTGGGCTGCTGATGCATAACGGGTGGTCCTACTCCTAAATATAGACTGGAGCTGCAACTCAGACCAGTGTACTGCTGATGATATTTTGAGTGTTGTTGACAAATTATTTTTGTGAACAGGTACTCATCATTAATTTTCAATGCCCAGGTTTTTCACTACAGTCGGGTACCTGATTACCCAGGCACCCATTGACAGCCCTAATCCTAATTAATGTTAATATCTTCACCTTTCATTGTTCTAGACCACTTATTTTAATAGCATACAAAATTTCCAGACATCAAGTATGCTTCTTAAAGCTGACAAAAATAAAAACAAATACAGCTTGGGCTGTAAACAGGAATGTTTTACCCATCAGTCTACTGTACTCAAAAGCAGTTGAATGAATAAATTACCATCAACCCATGGAGGACTCGCTGTACTAATTCAGTTCCCATATTAAATCTATGAAAATACCATGATATTAAAAATTCAATAACTTAAAACTGCTGCGTCCTCATGATCAAACCTATATTTATCAGTATAGATGAAATCTGGATGTCTTATTCTGTGTAGAGGAAAGGTTATGAGCCGCGGCATTTTCTGGACCTGCATGTGTTTGAAACATGTGCTTTCAAATCCGCACAAAAGAGTCAGGTGCTAATTGTGTAATGAGTGTTCCAAATTCAAGACTGTTAAAGAACTAACATTCCATCAATAAAACAATGTCTCTATTGTTTTCACTTAACAACTATAAAAAGCTCTCAAAATATTCTTTTTCCTAAAATATACCATACAATATTAACCAATCATTTTCAGCCAAACCCATATATACTCTATTTTATGTTCAAGCATTTCCAGACTGGTTCCCATTTTTCTTATCATCAGTACTGTGTCCTATATCCACCCTTGATTTCCTTGACAGCCCTTGAAATAATAGTTCAATACATAAGTAAGGAATGTGCATAGCTTTGCTTGTCAAAGATTACATTAGTGAATATTAAATTATATTGGAAGTTCATGTTCACCAAAAGAGCAATCGTGTATTTCAGGCAACATTTCAATATTTGAGCTTAAATTAAGATAATCAGAAACAAATATTTAAAACAGCTGTCTAACAAGAATCATCTTTTTTAATATCAAAATTTATCACTGTTCATATTAATGCTGAAAAATACTACCAGCCTTGTCATGTTCTGTAATTAATGAGTAAAAAGTTAACATTACCATCTATATGTACATGTATTATTACAGAGAAAGAGATGCAAATGACACAAATTACCAAAATTTCCTCCCAGAAGACATATAATTTAAAACTAAAGTAAGGTAGACATAAGTCCATTAAAATGCAAAATATGAACTTTCAAAACTTTCACTGAAAGAAATTAGTGGGATTCAAAGTCAGGAGAGTTCACCATTAAGCATGGTGGAAGAGACCTAAATGATCATAAATGAAGCATTATGTTTCAAAACACAACTATGAAACATCATATTGCTTACTGTTATTACTCTATAAATGGTAAATTATATAAATTTCATATATGTATTGCACAGATGTAAACCAAGGTGCAAAACACTCCACCTAACATAGTCAAATCTTCTCCACACTGTTCCCTCCCCCCACTCTTCTTGGCAACAGTTGATAAATCTGAATATGTGATATCCCACTGAAAGTCACTCTTTGGTTTACAAAAGGTATTAATTTTGCTTGTTATCCACAAATAAAACCATATGATTGCATTTATAGTAAAGTTAATTGGACTTGCATATGTGGAGTCATTGTATTGCTGTAGCTGTCTATATGACTCGCTGTACTAATTCAGTTCCCATAGTAAACCTATGCAAACACCATATATCAAACATTTAATAACTTTAAATTCTTGAGTGCTCATAATCAAACATATATTTATCAGTACAGATGAAACCTGGATGTCAGCTTCTGTATAGTGGAAAAGATATGAGCCGCAACATTTTCCGGACCTGCATGTGTTTGAAACATGTACTTTCAATTCCACAATCAAGAGTCGGGTGCTAATATTAACAATGAGTGTTATAAACTCAAGACTGTAAAAGGGACTAACATTTCATCAATAAAGCAATGTCTCTATTGTTTTCACTAACAAGTATAATAAGCTCTCAAAATATTCTTTTTCCCAGAAAAATAACATACATTATTAACCGATCCTGGTCAGCCAAACCCATATATACTCTATTTTATGTTCAGCTATTTCAAGGCTGGTTCCCAGTTTTCTTTATCATTAGTACCATGTGTCCTGAAACCATTTTTATTACCCTAAATAGTGTGTTGATTAACTAAAGTTGTTGCCAATGGGCAGCAAAAAAAAAGAAGTAAACATGTTCCATAACTTGTATTCATGCCAGTCCCTAAACAAAAGTGGTCAACACCACTAAAATACAAGTTTCGAAGTTCCTATCTTCTCAGTTTTATTCAGTGGCATGAATACACACTCCTGATAGCACAGATGTTGCATTTCTAGATAAGGTAGTTAGTACAAATTTTAATTTTACTGGAAAGTTTTAATTTTCCTGAGCATGTAAGTTATCCAGTCTTTGCTTATAGCATTTAATTTGTAATGTCCAGATAGTTAAAATAATGATAATTATATTACAAACACTCCTATTAATTTATAACTAAGGAAGACAAAACACTATTGTTAAAAATTTGATGTTAGCTTCCACTTACATTTTCCAAATTTAGAAATAGTTTTACTTCCTAGACCCACAGTTGTCTCTTTCAAATCGGGGGAAATCTTGATTTGTGGTGGGTCAATAGTTCTGTCTACTATGTTGATTCTTCCTTCTGTGACACTGCGATTAAGTGGAGGAACCTCATATGGCAAAATGTTGAAAATATCTTCCCCAGTGGGAAATAATGACCAACGTTTACCTAGGGAAAAACAAGATGACAAAAGATAGGAAACATCTTTTTTAAGTGTTGAATATACACCATCTACAAACAGTAATGATATAAGAACTATAACTTTACATGACATTGGAAATACCGATAATCAAAATTTTATTTGCAGAAAAAAGGATATGTATTACTTATACAATGAACTTGATCCTTAGATACATAAATCACACTTATGCAGATTAGATTCACATGGCTCAATAACTAAGACCCAACTCTCTGACTGTTTTGCATGTAATGGATGCCACAGTTTTATATATATTGGGTTTCAACAGATTACTAAAATCATTCCTTGAGTTTTTCCAGTTTAAGGCAAATATTCCCTGACAAAAAACTACATGCCAAACTCTAACAACTCACACTTTCTACTATTAAACATAAAAAATGCAACTTCCTATACTGCTCCAATAATAAGACTATGTCTGATAAAATGACCACTTCCAACTAAATTGAAGCAAAGTTTGATTTTAGAAAAGCAGTGTTCTATGATAAGCACAGTCCCATAATGTTAATGAATTGGTGCAGATGTAAGCTGAGCTTATCATGGGAGAAATACTGTCGTAAAAGTTGGCCTCCACCTTCCCGACTGTCAACATACTTAATACTATAGTTAATCTTATCACTTGAAAAATGCTGCATGTAAGGAAAATCTGATTAAATGGTTTAAAACTTTGCAGCGTGAATCTAACACACACACACACACACTAATAATATTCCCTGGAGCAAGCTGTCAAAAACACAGACTCTATTTAGAAATTATACCTGGACCCTCTTTTATTACTACATGTATATATCAGTTTGCAGCCTGAACTGCATAATGTGCACAGAATTTATCCATCCTGTCAGCAATTTGTCATCCCTTATGAGTGTATTTCTAATTAAAAAAAAAATTCTTTACAGTGGGTAATCTTTTGTGAACAATGGATTAATATCAGCATGAAAGAGATGATATATTAAGTTGACATGGCAATCAAATCCTGCCTAAAATTTTTACAAATTCATGACAAATTTACTTAATTTGAAATATTTCTTATAATAGACTGGCCTTCTTTCTTGTCATCTAATTGAAGTAATGAGTATAAAAGATTAGTATTATTATCATGTGCAGTATCATCATCAGCAATGTGCAGGGCCTGCAGTTCACATGGGAATTTCATCAGGAGACAGTTGTTCACAATATGTGACATGGTCTGAAGTGCTCCACAACAACAAAAAGCAACAAAAGCAGTTAAATGTGGTCCACAGATGACATGGAAGGTTAAAACCAGGAGGGCAGACAGATGGCTCAGCTATGAGTGAGTGGTTTACAACACCTGTTGAAGACCACTCAACACTCCATGCTGAAATAGCTGTTATATCCTCCAGAAACAGACCTAACCAGATTGGGCATCTGAGAGTTAAGCAGACTGCTGGATGTGAGATGATGTCCATGTACAGTGGAAGTTTCTCACTGGCATAGATCTTAGCACCACTTTGGTGGTTGCTTCCTGGTGATGCAGATATGGAGTAGGAATATTGCTGAGTACTGTCAGCCATGGTAAAAGAGCAGGATATAGTGTTTCAGAGATTATGTGCATTCTTGTGTTGAGATGGACATCAATTAACTTAGTGTGGGATGATCAAGCCCAGACAGGAGCACAATACTTGGCTGTCAAATAACAGACAGAAAGTGCTGATGTCTTGAGTGTCTGAACACTAGCACCCCAGATTGAGCCAACCTGTTTGCAGAGTTGGTTGTTTCGAGTGCTAAGTTTTGCTGCAGTTTTCTTCAGGTGGTTGTAGAATGTCAGTGATCTGTCCAGAGGCACACCAAGGTATATTGGTGTCAGGTCATGTTTTATTTGCTGCCCATTGATGAGGATGATGAGTTCACGGTTCTGATTCGCATTGTTAAGGTTGAAGACACTGGAGACTGTCTTTGTTGCGCTTGGCTGTAGATGACATTTCTTGAAGAAGTCTGTCATATCTTCTAGGTCCTAGTTTAGAACCTCCTCAAGCCCAGCAAATAAGTGACTTTGGGTCCCAAGAACAATGTCATCTGCATACATGAACTTGTGTGACTATGTTACAGGCAAGTCACTGATACAAACATTGAACACACTTGGCAAATGAAAAGACCCTAGTGGAAGTTCATTAGTCTGATGCCTTTACAAACTGCAGCTCTATTGATGTGCACTCTGAAGCACCTGTTGTAAAGGAATAGTTCAATAGTCTCAACTTATGTGAAACTTTCAAGGACTTCAGTCATACTTTAGATTCATTGGATTACACTGAAGCAAAACCATTTTAATTTAGAACTGTGATTTTTCGGTGGTGTTAACACATTAGGTCATAAACACATTGGAAATTTCATTCAGAATACCTTTGGATAGTTCCAGATTAATGAAAAACTGACAGAATAATATTCTAGGAATTATTCACTGTAAGTTATTTTTAATTCTTTCACTTTGTTTCATTTTAAATTTTAGTTCAATATATTGATATTTTAGAAAATTGAGTGCTTGTTGGGTTTTACTTGTTACGTAAGTTTAAGCCCGTAAAAATAATACTGCTAATCAGGATATCAAACAGGTCTTGCTCTACTCAATAATGCAGATGGTCACATGCTGAATAATGCATATTACAATTTGGTTCCAGGTCTGTTATCTCTATATTTAATTAACATGAAATTCTTCAGAGTTGAGAAAAGATTACTGTGCTACACAATAGCCAAGCACAAACAAAAACATCCACAACCAATTTACTGCAATGTAGACACAGTTTCAATGTAACAGCTTTGCATGATGCACATATTATAATTATTTCTCCTTTTATTAAAAATAAATTGTACTATGAAAAATATAAATATGAGGACTGAAATGTTATTTATGACTGAAGAATGCAGTAGCTTACTTGAATGAATGTGATTCACAGAACTGTATGGGGGAAAAAAAGCACTTTCACACATTGTAAAAAAAAGAAACAAAAACATTACAAATATTTAATTAACAACCCTTACATGACCTCTCTGGTGATGCAGGTGGAACAAAAACAAATGTACCATGTAAATCTTTTAGAATCTTGTCTGGGAGAATTGCTGCAGCAGCAGAATGGCGTCTGATGGAATCTGAAGTAGCCTCATTTGGTTCCTTGATGACCTTAAGTCCCAGGATCTGCAAAAGAAAAAAGGATTAGAAATTCCATTTTGGTCATTTTATCTAGAAAAGTAAAACACAAAACTTCAACACTGAAGTTAATCTAAAAAATGTTAACATTCAGGTTAATGTAAAAAAAAATGTTAACACTGAGGATAATTTCTAAAAAATTTACATTTAGGTTAATTTTAAAAAATGTTAACATTGAGGGTAATTTTAAACATTTTTCATGGAAGATAATACTACTGTGTAATATATATATATATATATCTATATATATATATATATATATATATATATATATATATATATATATATATATATAGATCATTTTTGTAATTTTTATTCATGTTTGTAGATTGTACAGAATATCTTTAATTAGAATTTGCTTACATGATCAATCAGTCTAATTCCAATTTTGGAGTCATCCTCATTTCTTGTGTTCTGTTGAAAGTATGCAGACATGTTTTATGCTGTACTTAAATATTGTTCACGATGAAAAACATGTTTGGACTGTTCTGAAGTAGAAAGTACTCAGTATTTGGAATATAATATTATTCTGGAACTGTTGTGATAGATTCAAAATAGTTCTGGATAATACTATATTGATGTCAAGTTTCTTGGTGGACCTGTAATTTACAGTTTTGAAATTTATAAATAACTTTTCATTCGTTTGGACTATCACAGAACTTTGTCAGAATTATTGGGGATTTATTTCATGATACTGTCAGTTCCTTTCACGTTTTCATTTATGTTTGACAATTAAATTATTAGCTAAGTTTTACAAAACATGTTTGTTTTTGCTTCTTTCTTTTACATAGTTTAGTACTAGTCATAACACTATTTACAGGTTTACAGTAATGCCAAACCATATCAATGGGAAATAGGAATGCCAGCTGTAAAAGAAAATGCAACTTCAACAATATGTCAAACGCTGAATACGTCACGTTTTCATGAAGCTGTTCTCGCCTGCCATCATCCAATGTTCCCACAAATTATGGAGCTCAGTTTTGAAACAGCAATTAACAAAAATGTCTAATGATTGTATTGACTTTGTCATACCACAAGGGATGATGCCTAACAATGTTTTCTTGGTTTCAATCTTCCCCTTTGTCTCTGCACTGATGTGTACATGCATAAAATCCATAATGAGTAGAGACTTCTTAGAGTGGAAAATGCAAAAGGATCGATAATAGCATTATGCCATTTTTTTTTTAAACATAAATTAATAATTAATTGTTGGTGAGAAAACAATGATTGATGTATTGTCATTACAACATCTACTGGTGTTTCTTAACAAATGGACAAAGAACTTCACAGAACATACCTTTAAATATTATTGTTAATTAGTTCTCCTTATAAAGTCTTGTCACCATAACAAAACACCATGTGCATTTTAACATTAGTCTGGAAGCCCTATAATGTTGTCTTATACAACAAAAATTATTTCTCAGTGCATGCTTAAGTGATTGCCACATACCCTTGGTCAACTAATCTCATTGTTTCATTATAGTCACACAAATGTAAAATATAAAAACCTTGTCATTTTCAATCATAAATTTGAAAGTCACGGACTCCGTTAAATCAATTTGTATGTATACATATACTATCTATTAAGTGTTTGTTCTGTTTTGACTTGGATATACCGGTAATTAACATTTTTTTTTGCAAATTTATTCGACGATATACCCCACTATTATCTTTATTAGCTTTTCCTTATAACAAATTCTGTATGGACAACAGCTTCAATAGCACATTGACAGATTCAATAGCACATTGACAGATTTTCATTTCCCTAAAGAGAGCATCATTTCCCTACTGGCAACCACTCTGATTTGACGTATTCTATCAATTTTTGCCCTCAATCTGATTTCAGCTGGAAATAACCAAAGTGCTAAGCATGTTTAATTACCATGTCAATAACAATTCATAGCCATGAGGTTGTTGTGACAATGTACACTGTAATTAAAACAAGAATGTTATGTTATGTTATGTTATTGTAGGGTTTAACGCCATTTTTCGGCACACAATAGGCTATACATGGTGGCCAGTATTAATGGCAGAGGAAAAACCCGGGGAAACCCCCTGGAAAGAACCCCCAACCTATGAGAAACTACTGGCTAGCTTTCACACATACCCACATTGGTCGACTCTGAGACTAGAATCCACAAAGAAAGAGGTGTGATGGCAGTGATCTGTAACAGAGAGCACTTTAGACCACTCAGCCACTCAAGGCCCCAAAACAAGAATGAATTGATGATTTAGAGGTGTTTATTGTAAATGGAAAATAATAGGGTCATGATACATGAGGATTGTCACAATCGTCAGGTGACTCAAAATACATTTTTCTCTTTGTAAAAGCTACAAATAATAAAAAAAACTAAAAAAATATGGTCTAATACACAGACAATTTATTTTTCATCTCTCTTGCACATACACACGTGCGCATGTGCTCACGCATATGAACTAAATTGTGATTTCAAGTTCTTTATTTTTTTTTATTGCAAATTGTCTCTCTTCTTCACTAATAACAAGAAAAATCTTTTTGAGTACTTTTTTTTTAATTGTAATTACATTCTTGAGTTGAGAGCAGAATGAGACAGAAAATATATGTTTACTATGTACGTTTGTATCGCTAGGTTGTTAAGTAGCGTATGTTGCATAGAATCGGTTCAGGTACGATCCTTTATTTTTCATACATGGTCAGAAACACAAAATGATAATTATTTTTTTACATATAATTTTTCATACATTGAAATAAATAATTTTTTTTCATGTACAAAAAAACTACGTGAAATACTGTAGTTTAGTTTATTTATTTGAGAAACTTTGTCAAATACAATTATAAACATATGATTTGGGGGATTCATTAGAAAGCATAATCAACAGTATTTTATAAATAATCAAAGAACAATCAAGTTAATATGGATTACATCCCTCTGTGGGATCAATTAGATCAATGAAAAAGCTGTACCGGTAATCACTCATGTGTGTCCAACAGTATAATGGAAGATCAAATACCAATAGACCAGTTGCTAAAATGTGATCAGGAAGAATGAGGCTTGGTTAAAAAAGATGAATAAAACAAAATTATTTCATATCTTTTTTTAGGAATAAACAATCTGCTTTGAATTTGCACAGTACACTATAGAGTATAAACCGTAAGTGTGCTATGCGGACTGGTGATTTTTTTTTTTTTACTGATAATTATTTTCTTTTGTTTAATTTTTAAGAAATAAGAAAATACTCACAGAATGCAAACTAAAAAATGACAAAACTTATATAAAAGCAGTCATATTAGTTTAAAACAATTTACTGACATAGCAATTTAACAAAAATTGTACTTCTATTTAATTTGATTATGACAATTATAGAGCAATTTTAATAACATACCGGGTATCATAATCCTTATATACATCAATTAAAATTCAGTGACATAATCCATATATGTCGATTCAGAGTATAAGATGCAGACAGCGTGTACGTGCATCATTTTCCTCAGCTAACTGACCTGGTTATTTATAACATGGGTTTGGTTCATAACATGGTTGGGTTCTATGGCTCCCAACTACCCTGTTATAGTGGGGTCACACTGTACAAGGCCACCTAAATTTTGCTGCTATGTTATTCTGTCAGTGTGTGCATTCATGTCTCATCTTATCCAACTATTCACTTAAGTCAAGGAATTCAGTCACTGTATGCATTTAGATGCAAACTGTTGAGAGGAATTTTATATGTGGCAACAATTTCACACAAACTAGAATAATTCATAGATACTTCATTCACAGATTGATTTTTAGTTTTCTCAAAACTTGATGATTTACAGCTACATGGGTTGAGGATTTGAAAAAGATTTTTTTACAGTGGAAAATGACCTTCTTGAGTTGTATCCCATGCTTGTTACAGCTATTATTTGGGGTACATGAAGGGGATACAGATACATTGTATTCCTGTGTCACACAGTAAATATTCTTCTGAAGAGGAGATCAAAATGTATATATACAATGAAGTTATTATGTAGACTGGCATAGTAAGCAGCTTCTAGAAACTTTCATTGCATTTTTCTGCCAAACATATTGTAACCATTGCTTTATCCCACAAATTACAGAAATTCTTTTCACTGTCTTCATAGGTTGATCTACAGCCCTGTGTATGACCCCACCACCAGTCTAGTAGAAAGAAGTAGATATTTTATGGCTTAAACTCATACTGCCAACAACACTGGACTGAGTATTTTCAGGACCTTCATGCTGATGTCTGTGTCAAATATGCAACTTTTGTCAGCTACCACAGATGACACATTAATTTACTCAGTCTTCACCTGATGCATTCTATAAAAAAATGGTACTTTTCTTGCATTAGGTTCAAATATATTAAGCTGGTATACAATGATGTTTCATTGAAAGGAAGAAACAATCAGCCATGACTTGATACTATTCCTGCAGCTTATTACTATCATAAAATACCATCTGGGAAAATTTAGTTTTTTAAAATTTCCAATTACTGGCTACATGTTAAAGTTTTTCAATTTAGAAAATAGAAAATGTGCAGAACCTCAGTATAAGCATTAAATATAATTCAGAACTTGAATAAGGTAGGGACTCTAACTATTATGAACACTGACAGAGGAAAAACGTTCCCAGATTTCTTTGTATTTACCCTAACATGGATACCATCCTCCAAAGTCTCCATATTGTACTTGGCCTGGTTACATAGCTTCCATGCTCCTTGAGACAGGACGATATGACCTGAGTGACAAAGATTTTCAGCTACATTGACATCTGTTACTGCTGGGCCAAGTTCCACATAATGACGATACTCATCATTTCCCAGATAAGTAATGGACATCTCTCCTGCTGAAACACCTATAAAAAAAGGTCAATAAATTGAACTAACAGTAATAAAAAACAGAAATCTGAAGTAATAACAAATCAAGCTGTATATAGTATTAATGCCAATTGTCTACAGACAGGAGGCATAAGGATTTGTTAAAGCATACTCTTTCAGAAAGTGAAGATAGCCACATTAGTTTTGGCACAGGTCAAGCCACTTTCTTAATTCTCACCAGCCCAATTGGTCATGTTTCAGTCTATAGTATGTATAGCTAACCTTGGTGTGAGGTGTATGGATTTAAAGCCTGACTAGCAACTGTGCTTTCTCCTTTCCACTTAGCAACAAAAGTTCATGCCCAAGATTCATACAGCTGAAGTAAAAAATGTTGTATCAATTTGTTAGCTAATTCAGGTAAAATATAAAAGCAAAGACTGGTAATCATCATCATCATCACCATCATCTTCAATGTCTGATAAAATATCTTCAAATGATTCTGCACAATCTTCTTTCTCTTTGATTTCATAAAGTATTGGATAATAAAGATAGAGATTATTATTATACTAGTCCCAGGATTGATGCCTGCTAAATTTGGTCATAAGCCCAGGGACTTGTATAAGTTAAATTTACTATTTACTGTGAGATTTTTGAAGTCCCCAATAATCTAGTGTCTCTAAATTTGCGGCACATTCTACATATGTAACATGTGGTATTATGTGATGGCAGGCATTTGCAATACTCAGTAACCAATTTGTTTAATCAAGCTCTGGTCATGACAACACTTGATCATTTCATCTCCAAGCAAAAATTAAATATATTAGTGACAAAGGGACATAATTACCAATATCTTGCATTGAGTTTAAATGTCACTTTGAATTTCATTAGGTTTTAGATTACTGCCTTTACTGGACAGAATATTTGTTTGTTTGTTTGATTAGGATTTTTAACAAAGCTTTAACAATTTTTCAGTCATATCGCTACGATGTCTGCAGTGAGGCAGTTTATAGTGATGTCTAGCACTGAGGCATCATGCCGCAGACATGCAGCATGATGTCACACCCAGTCACATTATCCTGACACTAGGCCAACCAGTCCTAACACTAACCTCTTAATACTGAGCGCCAAGAGAGGCAGCTGTTAGTACCATGTTTATAAGTCTTTGGTATGATTCGGCCAAGGACTGAACCCATGACCTCCCATTTCTGCAACGGATGCTCTAACCACTAGGCCACCAAAGCGGTTATAACTGGACAGAATAAATTGGAAGGAATAAATTTTATCAATTACATGTACTTTTTGTGTTTTGTTTCTTCTTTTTTTGCATTATTATTTTCTTTCTATTTTTCACATGTCTAACAAACTTGCTACATTTCTTCTTCAACCCAGGTAAATTTTGACCTTGAAAACTGACCCTCCTCTACAGATCTTTTAAAAGAAACCACCTGTTTTGAACAAATACTTTTTATTTGCAGAATTAGAAGTCTCTCAAGACAAGTTTGACTGTACTGACCACTGGAAATGAGAATTTAGTTCTACTGTATTGCTTATTGTATGATGAAATAGACAAATCCAATGCCAAATCTTTGTCTACAATAGAGATCGAGCAAACTGCAAAGAGAAAATGGCCTAAATATACTTCACTTATGATGAGAAAATTCCTTGTATATAATTGTCCTTGAAAAAGAGCAAATTCTTGATAGGAATTTTCATGATACAATGCAAAACATAAAGCAGTAACTGACTAGAGTAAAAGTCACACTGATCATAATGATCAATAATTTCTGTCTGGAAGTTTCTTTATGACAGTTAAGGTGCAGAGCATTCAATATTCAGGACTGAATAGATTTTGGTTAAACATAATTAGTTTTAAATTTTAAAAGAACAATTTATGTTTAAGATGAGCAATGTGCATGAATGATATGTATGACTTTTACTAATAATTATATGGGTACAGTGGAACCCCGCTATAACATGATAATTGGGGTGCAAGAAATTGGATCATGTTAATAGTGGGGTCACGTCAATGAGGGGTTTTACAGTATTCTCATTTTTTCAGCAAACACCGCATTGGCATATATATGTGTACTCGTGTCTAATTTTTAAAAAATCGAGTATTATTGGACGAATATCAAATGGAATGCAGTAATAAGACTTATTCAAAATAATGGATGGATAATATATTTATAGGTTATTACTTTGCGTTAAATAGTTTTACTAATTTTTATTGTTTCTTTCTTCCCGAAAATAAACATTGATCGATAATACCCCAACTGATGTTATATAATGAATAGGGTATCAACATCATTTACTTTCGTGCCGTCGTGGCACACAGTTCATCCATAATGCATGTAATTTCATTGGAAAATTTAAAATATTCAATAATTTTGTCCAAGATTGTTGTGTCTGAATTTAATGTCCAATATATAGCATGAACTGAGTATTAACACCATTTACTTACTGTCTGATATAGTACTGTCATGGCATGCAGCTAATCCATATACCTGTAATTCTACTGCAAAAAATTGCAAATGTATTTAAACGATTCAATATTTTTGTCACAAATCATTATGTATCTGAATTCAATGGGAATTTTTTTTTTTTTTTTTTTAAATTAGGTTAAGAAAGACGAAGCAAGTGTACATTTCATTAATTATGTTCCGGGGTCTATGAACGGTGTCTATACAAATGTTAAAATTGATTTTCCATAATGGTAAAATACTTTTTATATATACAAAAAATAGGAACTTAATGACTTGTTCATAACCAACCACCATACATGTAAAATCTGAGAACTAAATGCAGCTAGTCTGTAATGGTCATGTGCCACTGATATAAAGTTTTATAAGTTGTATGCATGTACAATTTCATACCCTTTCAATTTCCAGCTAACAATGCAGACATTGTTTAATAGTCAAATGATTCCCTCTAATAACACAGCCAAGCCCAGAAAACATGTTAGCAACTTTCGTTTTATGATGTTTATTAAAAATTTTAAGAATCTTATATCAACCACTTCATTGTCTGCTACTTGGTTGTGTAAGCAGTCAAAGCACATGTGTCATTAAGATAAAAAAACAAGTAATATTTCCGATGTTTATTTTGACTAAGGCATAACAATTCAACAACCTGGTGAAATTAATACATTTCAGAAGCCATGTTTTTACACTAGTTCTTTATTGTATTATATTAGAATTCATACATAATCTCTTCCCCAAAATCAGAATAAACTTTTTTTGCGCAAAGTTCAAAGAATGAGTTTTGTTTGTGAACTTGCTTTTTCCGTAACGGTAAAATATATTTTTTTTTAATATAAAAGGGAAATTAATAACGATTTCATAAGCAAATCCCCATACACATGTAAAACCTGAAAATTATGTGCAATAGGCCTGCAATGGTCACAAGTAACTATTATAACTGGTTTTAAGCAGAACACATGTCAATTTCATACCCTCTCAATTTCCAGTTAGATAAGTGGATTATTTACTGGTCAACTGATTGCATCTAATAACACTGCAAAGCCCAGAAAACATGTTGGCAGCTTTCGTTTTTTGATGTTTATTAAACAGTGAGAAGCTTTTATCAACCACCGCATTGTCTGCTGCTTGGTTGTGTGTGCAGTTAAAGAAGAAACACACGTCAGCTATTGTTTGAGCAACGATTGTATACAGAATTAATTGAAGACAGCCACAAAGACCACATCATCTTATTTTGGCATAACACTTCAAGAACCTGGTGAAATTGTTAAATTTAAGAAGCTATGCCACGATCGTATTATATGAAAATTCATTTGTGAACTCTTCCCCACAATGATAATACAAATTTTACACACTATTTCATATACTTAAAATTAAAAATCTCCCGGTACAAGAAAAATACACGTACATATATTTAAAATTTCAGGAACCACGCCATGTTTGTATTTTATTAGAATTTATATGTGATCTTTTCTCTATACGTAATCTCTTCATCCAAATGATTGTAAATTCTTAATACACTATTTCATGTACTTTGAAAAAGAGGAAAAATCATGTGCAAATAAATATACAAAATTTTGAGAGCCACACCATGACTGAGTTATATCTGAATTCGCGTTATCGCAGGGCGCATTATAGCAGGATTCCACGGTCCAATCCTTCTATCCATTTTGACATCAAAATATTTTAGAACTTTTAGTGTAAAATAAACTAAAAGACATGAAAATCTTACTTTTCTTCAAAGGACTGGACTTACAAGATTGCAAAAGGAATCTTTAATGTACTATAATTGGGCAATATACATCATAAATATAAAAAGGTGCAGCACAAAGTTTTCAAAATTGAAACATTTATAGAGGTGGAGCCAAAACAGAAATAAAATACTGACCTAGCTTGACAGTAAGTTTTACACCAATGTCTGTGTTCCATTCTCCACACTTTGTTTGGATGTTAATACAGCAATTAGTCACCTTGTCCACTGTAGATGGCAGCTCTTCCATCTGACCGACTCGCCATATTGCCAAAATGGCATCACCTAAGTACAAAGAGAAAAGTACCTTGCAAAAAAGTTACATAAATGTAATCAAGAAAACCAGTAATGGTAAAATCAAACTTTCTTCTAAGGTTTCTTCTTTCATCTGTTCAAATAAGTGCAGCCAGTTAAAGCATTTGTTTATACACGTAGTCCATTTCATGTATGTTGTCAGTTACTCAAGCCTTGCCTTTTAAGCCATCCCCAAACTGTGGTGATGGTGTATGGTACAGAAGTAAAAAAAGTTGTACAGAAACAATTTTTCCTTTTAAGTGATCTTGATGTTTGACTTTTTTTAGGCCAAAATCAGTACATTTTCTTCCTTACTTTATTTTGTGGAAAACTAATATTATTGTATGGAAAGCAGTTTTTTTTTCTTTCAGTAACAATAAATATAAGCTTTCTCCTTCTGACCCCAAAACTAATAATAATAATAATAAATAATAATAATGACTTTATTTAAAGAGGGTAACACTATTAGCTAAGAACTAATCTACCTTGAGGCCCTCATACAAAGGAATTTATTTGTTTCAGCAGCATCTCAGAAGCCACTGGATATATTGGGTTTGGAAGATGGAAATAGAGTGGGCATTTCTAATCTCAACTGGAATACTATTCCAGAGCAAAGTTCCAGAGTATTGGAAACTTTTTAAAAATAATTCCTTATTTGGTTTGGGAATTTTATACTGGGGTGTATTACCAGGTAGCCTATACTGGAATAGGGATTGTAAATATTCAGGAGCACTATTATTGGATATCCTGTACATTAATTAGGCTTTTCTCAATCAGATTTGGTCTTTAATAGGTAATATTTTTAACTTACCAGCTGAATTTTCCTTGCTTTTTTCTGGTTTGATATGAGTCTAAATGCTCTTTTTTGAAGCTTTTCCAGCTTTGCTATGTTTTTCTCCTTTGAATTACCCCATACTGTATTACAGTAGTCTAAATAGGGTTGTATGTAACTGTTATAAAATAGTTTTCTGTGCCTTTCAGGGAGAAAATGTCTTATCCTACTGAGAAGCAATAAACTTGAATTGACCTTTTCACTGATATGTTTGATATGATCAGTCCATGATAAGTTATTATCTACCAAAACAACAAGTAGTCTGTCATGACAGACCATTTGCAAATTTGTATCCTTCCTTATCATAGTTCATTGCTATCAAGATTTTTCCTTTTTTTCCTTGTTGAGATAAGTAATGTTTTAGTTTTACCAGTATTTACTACCATGCCATTGCATGTGCACCAGTTTTCCAGCTTGTTTAATGCATTCTGTAAAGAAATTTTGAGTTCATGCTTTGTGTTTTGGATGTCTGACAATGTTGTGTCATCTGCATAGAGATCTGTAGATGATATTTAGTCTCTTAGTAAAAGTGATAGGTTGTTAATAAATACAATAAATAGTAATGGACCTAGAATTGAGCCTTGTGGTACTCCATATCTAATTGTTTCAGGTTCAGACAGAATGTTATTTATATAAACATGTTGTGTTCTCTCACTTAAGTATGAAGTAAACCATCTAACTGTTTTTTCATCGCATTGGTAGATTTTCAGTTTCTTCAAAAGGATTTCATGATCCACCATGTCAAACGCTTTCCTGAAATCTATAAATACAGATCATATTTTTTTACCTTGGTCAAGTACTTGAAGCCATTTATCAGTTAGGGAGATCAAGGCAGTTTGACATGAATGTTTCTGTCTAAAGCCTGATTGATTAGGGTATAACAGCAATTGTTTGGTTAAATATGACATGAACGAGTCATGGACATGTTTTTCAATCAATTTTGACAAGTTTGGTAGTATTGAGATTGGTCGGTAGTTATCAGCATCATTCTTAGATCCAGATTTGTGAAAAGGAGTTACTTTTGCAGTCTTCCATATTTTGGCAACAGATGAGGTTGCAATACTTAAATTGATTATGAATGTTATGCTATCTAAAATAGCAGAGGCAGAAGATTGAATGAGTCTTGGACCAATCTGATCAAGTCCTGTAGCTTTCTTGGTATCAAGTTCACAGAGACATTTTTTAACAAAGTTTCTTGATACTGGTGGGATAGAGAAACATACTTCCTTAGAGATTTGCTGCAGCAGAACTTTTTCAGTTCATTAAAGTTGTTTTCTATCACTGGTTCTTTTAACTTTGTGGTAATGTTGGTGAAAAAAATCATTGAAAACATTTGCAATGTCAGTTTCATCAGTGACTATGGTGTCATTTACCAGAAGTGAGAGAAATTTATTTGTCGGATTGTTGTATGTTCCTCCAGTGAGTTCATTGAAACTTTCCAAATGGAGTTTGTATTGCTTTTTTTGTTTTCGAGCAATGACTGATAATACGACTTTTTAGCTTTTTTAATCATACTTGTTATTTTATTTCTCCATACTTTATATTTTGCATGGTTTCCCCTAGCCTTGAATTGGTCTCTTGTTTTCATAGCATCTAGTATTTCAGTAGTATGCCAATTAGGTTGGATTTCATTCTTTACTCGATGTACTTTCAGTGGTGCATGCTTAGAGACTACATCCAAAAATAAGTTAGTCCACACTCTCAGAGCTTCATCTATGTCATCCAAATTTTGGATCATATTCCATGGAACTTTATATAGGTCATCAAGAAAATGTTCTTCACTAAAATATTTGAACTATCTGTAAGTGATCGTTTTGTGTGTGTTTTTCTTATCTCTCTGGCATTTAACCTTTCTTGTCAAAAAAGTAGGATAGTGGTCACTAAGACCAACATTTGGTATATTAACACAAGCCACATTGTCTGATAGGTTGATATAAATGTGATCAATAAGAGTGCTTGATTTTTCAGTTACCCTTGTGGGCTCATTTACCATCTGGACTAGGCCTAATGATTCAATAAATTCCATCCAGTTGTCCCTTATTTGAGTGTTGAGAAGGTCCTTATTTATATCACCGAGTATATTTGTTTCTTTCTCTTGTGCAAAAACATTTTCTATTTGTTTCAAAATATTATCATTCCAGATTGCTTTGGAGGAAGGTGGCCTAAAAATGAAACCAATTAGGAATGATTTTGCAAATTTCCACCCAAATACTCTCAATTTCATGTGACTCCAAGTCAAGTCGCCTTTCTGCATTTACATCTTCTCTAATGTATACAACAAGACCTCCCCCCGCTGTCTCTCTGTCCCTGCGTAATGGTTTATTGTAGCCTTGACAGTGAAATAGATTATTATTGTGGTTAGCACATAATTTAGTTTCAGTGAGTCCTAAAATATGTATATTATTTTCCTTAGTGTCACAGAATTAGGCGAAAATTTGAACTGATTTTTGTTGTTCTTCAATTGCAAACGAAACTCACCATTTTTCTTGATTTCGTCGTACACGCATTACCTGGGGTGATTAAGTGGCGTGTAACGATTTGCATGTGCCAATTTGTAATTTACATGAAATCCGAAATACTCGTTTTACGTGGTGTACGGCAAGCTCGATGTGATTTATGTTCACCTATTGAGAGTATATAAGGCTTAGGATTTATCATAATTTTTTGACGGGAACTAAAATATCTAATCGAAGGATAGATAACCTCGTCTTGCAAGTCTCCAGCCAAAGGGCTGATTCCGGAGATCTAATAACATCGTTGATTCCGTAGATCTGATAACATCTGACAATAGCTGTCACCGTTTGATTCAGTCTAATTCAGTCTGATTCAGTCTGATTCCGGAGATCTAATAACATCGTTGATTCCGTAGATCTGATAACATCTGACAATAGCTGTCACCGTTTGATTCAGTCTGATTCCAGCTGATTCCGTCGTTGATACCGTAGAAGTTCATCACTGATAGCGCATCTAATAACATCGTTGATACCGTCTCTGATACCGTAGCTGCTAACATAGTTGTTACATTGTTTCTGGTACCGTAGCTGCTAATAACATCGTTGATACCGTAGCTGCTAATAACATCGTTGATACCGTAGCTGTTAACACATCTGATACCATCTTTTGATAAACGTCTTTGAAATCGTTTGATTTGTTGTGGGACATCTATTGTTTGTTCTGGAACATCTCTGTATAAATATCTGAATGTGCTTGTGCCGTTAATTTGTGCAAACGGAATTGAAGTATCTGTCTGTGTGTCGAACTGTCTGTTCGTCAATATCTGTGTAACGTGTAAATATCCGGAAAGCTAGAAGTCCGAGTGTCGGAGCTGTCTTAGAGTTGTAAAACGTCCGGGTCGACATCTAGGGGAGTGAGGAACCGTTGGTTCGGGTAGATGTTGTATGCTGTCTGAACGTATAACTGTGGTGGATCCGTGTAGGGAAACGTCCGATAATAGTATTGGTCAACCCTCGGTTCTCGGGGAAACTGGGAGACGATTCAACTGTTGCTGAATCGTGCGGTTATACAGGGGAGACACATAGGTGTATTGAAATTGTGATATAATTTAATACATTGTTGTATTTGCATGTTTATGTCAGATCGCAATAATATTTCAAGTGATCACATAGATATCAATAAAAGCTAGCAACTTGATTGAATACAAGTATATGATCGTGCTAGTTATCGCAATCCATCGTGCGATAGATAGTTTGTCGTTTGTGTTTATTTTTTTCGTAAATCATACTTGCATTTATTTAACTTTCGTAAAGGATTCTTGGATCTGTGTATAATCCAAGAGATCCCTTTACATTTGTGATTCCTTTTGTATTGTTATTTAATTTATTCATGTATTGTGAATGGTTGTGAGTGTAATTGTGGGTTGAGCGCGTGAATTATTGTGTTGTTACATCTGTATTTTTTTCATTTATAATTTATTACATAAATTTATATTTTCTTTCACAAATTGTGTTTGTATTGTTCATTTAATCCACCCTCCTCTCGGTAACAATTCTGTTACAATGGTGTCAGAAGTGGGATCGTTGGATTAAGTGAACTGTCAATCATTTTTGTGAAGGTATACATTTAATGTTTATATTTGAGCGTGACCTTCTGTTAAGATAATACTCTAGTTGGAGTTTATTTTTGTTTAGTTTACCTAGGTCCGTGTGTCCAGTATAAACGTGTTTAAAGTATTGGTTTGGTTATATATCTATATTCATATTACAATTGTCATGTCATCCCTTAAGGACTTGGTTGCCTTAGGCAAAGAATTTGGGTATGAAGGTGAAAGTCTAAGGAAATTTATTCAAGAAGAACAAGCCCGGGAAAGGGAAGAAAGGGTAAGGGCAAGGGAATTAGAAAGGGAAGCCGAAGAAAGGAAACGGGAATTAGAAAGGGAATCCGAAGATAGGAAATGGGCCTTCGAAAGGGAAAAGATAGAATTAGAGAAGCAGGCCGAAAGGGAAAAGATAGAATTAGAGAAGCAGGCCGAAAGGGAAAAGATAGAATTTGAGAGGGAAAAGATAGAATTAGAGAAGCAGGCCGAAAAGGATAGGATAGGATGGGAAATGGAAGCGGAGCAAAAGCGAATAGAGTTAGATGAGAAAGCAAAACAACGGGATCATGAGCGTAAGGTAGAATTAGCGACATCTGGAAGAGAACACGATTCTGCCTTTAGCAAATTAAGGGGCCCCAAATTACCTCCCTTTGACGATGAAAAAGATAACATAGATAGTTATCTTCATCGGTTTGAGCGGTATGCCGAAAACCAGAAGTGGAGTCAAAATGACTGGGCGCTGCATCTGAGTGCTTTATTAAAAGGTAAAGCACTGGATGTATACTCGCGACTTCCTAGGGACGATGTGTTTAAGTACGACGTCCTAAAGGAAGCACTTCTCAAAAGGTACGAGCTCACTGAACAAGGTTTTCGAAAAAAGTTCAGGTATAGCAAGCCCGATAAGGGAGAAACCTTTGGTCAGTTCACCGTCAGAATTGCGAACTATTTTGAGCGGTGGATTGAATGCGGCAAAGCGGTGAAAACGTTTGAAGGGTTGACTGATTTCTTGCTCAGAGATCAATTATTTAATACAGTTGGGCGAGAATTAGATCAATTTCTGAAGGAGAAAGTCTTCACAAACGTAAAAGATATGGCTAAGCAAGCCGATTTATTTGCCGAAGCTCATGGGGGAACCCAGAACGTGGTTTTAAAAGATTTTAAGTCTGGAAACCAGTCTGTAAGACCTATGCCTAGGGAGCCTGTAAAATCAGCTGAGGTAAAAAGGTCAGTTGGGAATCCAGTTTTTCAGCGTGTGCGGTGTTTCTTGTGTAATGCATTGGGTCATGTTCAAAAAGACTGTCCTAAAAGAAAGGCACTTATACATAAGGTAGCAGTGGCTATACAAAGTAAAGGTATATCCGATAACAACGTACATGTAGAACCTTGTATTCATTCACTTGGCACGTGTATATTTCCTGAAGCGCGTGTACCAACTGCGAGAGGGTTTGTCAACGGTCGAGAAGTCGTGGTATTGCGTGACACTGGTTGTACGGGCGTAGTGATCAGACGTAGTCTCGTGCAGGATAACCAAATGCTCGGGTGGGAATCCCCATGTATGTTACTTGATCAGACGATGGGTCGCATTCCCGTAGCAAGGATCACAGTAAAAACACCTTTCTTAACGGGAACTGTTGATGCCCTTTGTATGGACAATCCTATTTACGATCTGACGATCGGTAATGTTGAAGGTTCCCGTCTTCCAACCATGGCCGATTTTAAAATACCTTTGGCTCAGGCAGTCGAAACGCGAGCGCAAACACGGCGAGAGAAAACCGCGTTTCATAAATTAATAGTCCCTGAATCGATCTCAGGAATTTCCCGTGATGATTTCAAACAAGAGCAAGATCGTGATGAATCCATCAGAACAATTGTTAAGAAAATCACGTCCGGCGCGATTAAACATTGCAAGCGTGGGGGTAGCTCTAGATTCGTACGCAAGAACGGATTAATTCATAGGGAGTTTAGCGCTCGGGAGGGTAAGAAGTATTGGCAAGTGGTCGTACCCCAGAGATATAGATCTCAAGTACTTAGGGTGGCGCATGAGTCAAGCATGGCAGGACACCTAGGTAAGGCTAAGACCACTAGCAGGGTAGTCGCTGAATTCTACTGGCCAGGTGTTAATGGCGATGTCACACGGTTCTGTAGGTCGTGCGACGTATGTCAGAAAACCGTCTGTAAGGGAAGGGTCACAAGGGTGCCCTTGGGACAGATGCCATTAATAGATACACCGTTTAAAAGAGTGGCAGTAGATATTGTAGGACCAATACACCCAGTTACCGAAAGAAAGAATCGGTACATACTTACTCTGGTTGACTACGCAACCAGATACCCTGAAGCCGTAGCGTTACCAACTATTGAAACGGAAAGGGTAGCTGAAGCATTAGTTGATATCTTCAGTAGGGTAGGGGTGCCAGAGGAAATCCTCACTGATTGTGGTGCCCAATTCACCTCTGACCTCATGGGTGAAATAAGTAGGCTGTTATCCATCAAACAGCTAAACACTACCCCATACCATCCGATGTGCAATGGACTGGTAGAGAAGTTTAATGGTACCCTGAAAAGCATGCTGCGAAAGATGTGCGCGGAACGTCCGCAAGACTGGGACCGTTATTTAAACGCTGTTCTGTTCGCGTACCGTGAAGTACCGCAGGAAAGTTTAGGGTTCTCACCCTTTGAACTGTTGTATGGTAGAACGGTTCGAGGCCCGATGCGGATACTACGCGAACTATGGACTGGTGATGTCTCGAACGAGGAAATAAAAACGACTTACCAGTACGTGTTAGATCTAAGAAATAAACTTGAGAGTACATGCCAGATGGCACGTGACGAATTGATTAAATCGGGGCGCAGATATGCCAAGTATTACAACCGCAGAGCGCGTAATAGGAAATTTCTTGTGGGAGATCAGGTGCTATTGCTTCTTCCAACGAGTTCGAATAAGTTATTAGTCCAGTGGAAAGGTCCATATGAAGTTAAAGAAGTAAAAGGTGACATGGACTATAAAATTGACATGGACGGTAATGTAAAAACATTCCATGCTAACATGCTCAAGTTGTATATCAAGAGACAAAGCGACAATGTCAATAAGGGGAGTTGAAAATATAGGCGCAGACTACTTGAGTAGGGCATGATGGGAAATTTGTATGAATTTGCCCAGTAATAAAATCCAGTTTGTAGTATAACCAGTGTAAATGTTGTAAGATATCATCAATAGTTATTTTTCTTCTATTCTGTGTTAGTTTTAAAAATGTGTACATTTTTATTCTTAGGGGGGAGGTATTGTCACAGAATTAGGCGAAAATTTGAACTGATTTTTGTTGTTCTTCAATTGCAAACGAAACTCACCATTTTTCTTGATTTCGTCGTACACGCATTACCTGGGGTGATTAAGTGGCGTGTAACGATTTGCATGTGCCAATTTGTAATTTACATGAAATCCGAAATACTCGTTTTACGTGGTGTACGGCAAGCTCGATGTGATTTATGTTCACCTATTGAGAGTATATAAGGCTTAGGATTTATCATAATTTTTTGACGGGAACTAAAATATCTAATCGAAGGATAGATAACCTCGTCTTGCAAGTCTCCAGCCAAAGGGCTGATTCCGGAGATCTAATAACATCGTTGATTCCGTAGATCTGATAACATCTGACAATAGCTGTCACCGTTTGATTCAGTCTAATTCAGTCTGATTCAGTCTGATTCCGGAGATCTAATAACATCGTTGATTCCGTAGATCTGATAACATCTGACAATAGCTGTCACCGTTTGATTCAGTCTGATTCCAGCTGATTCCGTCGTTGATACCGTAGAAGTTCATCACTGATAGCGCATCTAATAACATCGTTGATACCGTCTCTGATACCGTAGCTGCTAACATAGTTGTTACATTGTTTCTGGTACCGTAGCTGCTAATAACATCGTTGATACCGTAGCTGCTAATAACATCGTTGATACCGTAGCTGTTAACACATCTGATACCATCTTTTGATAAACGTCTTTGAAATCGTTTGATTTGTTGTGGGACATCTATTGTTTGTTCTGGAACATCTCTGTATAAATATCTGAATGTGCTTGTGCCGTTAATTTGTGCAAACGGAATTGAAGTATCTGTCTGTGTGTCGAACTGTCTGTTCGTCAATATCTGTGTAACGTGTAAATATCCGGAAAGCTAGAAGTCCGAGTGTCGGAGCTGTCTTAGAGTTGTAAAACGTCCGGGTCGACATCTAGGGGAGTGAGGAACCGTTGGTTCGGGTAGATGTTGTATGCTGTCTGAACGTATAACTGTGGTGGATCCGTGTAGGGAAACGTCCGATAATAGTATTGGTCAACCCTCGGTTCTCGGGGAAACTGGGAGACGATTCAACTGTTGCTGAATCGTGCGGTTATACAGGGGAGACACATAGGTGTATTGAAATTGTGATATAATTTAATACATTGTTGTATTTGCATGTTTATGTCAGATCGCAATAATATTTCAAGTGATCACATAGATATCAATAAAAGCTAGCAACTTGATTGAATACAAGTATATGATCGTGCTAGTTATCGCAATCCATCGTGCGATAGATAGTTTGTCGTTTGTGTTTATTTTTTTCGTAAATCATACTTGCATTTATTTAACTTTCGTAAAGGATTCTTGGATCTGTGTATAATCCAAGAGATCCCTTTACATTTGTGATTCCTTTTGTATTGTTATTTAATTTATTCATGTATTGTGAATGGTTGTGAGTGTAATTGTGGGTTGAGCGCGTGAATTATTGTGTTGTTACATCTGTATTTTTTTCATTTATAATTTATTACATAAATTTATATTTTCTTTCACAAATTGTGTTTGTATTGTTCATTTAATCCACCCTCCTCTCGGTAACAATTCTGTTACACTTAGAAATCAACATTAACTTAATCTGGTCTATTTTTCCCATTATACCTTGTACATTTAGGTGACCTATGTTTAAAACTTTTGAATTTAGTTTCATAATAGTGTTTATTCTTATCCCATGTGCAAGTCATTCACAAAGTTTGGTCCAGGTTTGTGATTTAGAATAATGCTGTGCTGAAACCATATTTATTCTTTTAGTCACAGTGACCTTACTCTTTGACTTGTTTATCCCCAAATCAATAGGCTTCTTTGCTGTGATAAGTGCAAGCCATCCAAGAAATTTGGTAGATGTCAATGCTATAAAAACTAATGTTATTGAGCAAAAATCATTTTTCTTCATCATGGTGTGACCTTTTCCCTTATAATGAAATTCAATAGATTTCTTTCTTACCCCAAGAACAAGCCATCCACAAAATTAGGTAAATGTTGATGATGTGGCAGCAGCTGCTGGACAGACCTAAAATATCACAGTTATATATGTCCTGCCCTTAGGGAAGTGTATACAATTACAAAGACTTCTCAAACACTGGGAGATGCAGACAGATGAAGTGGGCAAATTTTCCCTGACTCATACAACTTTGTCCTCGATAGCCACTCTTACCTTAAACATAAAGTCAGCTCACCTGCAAACTTGAGGATGTCCCCATCAGAGGCTAGGATTTCCTCTACCAGAGCACTGAGGTATTCATTAAGAGTTCTGGTCAATTGGTCAATCCCAGCCTGATGCATTGTGCTGTACTTTTCACACAGTGCTGTAAATCCTGAAATGTGGTGTAACCATAAAAAAAACTGAATGCTTATCAATCTGAAGAAAACATTTTCTTCAAGGATTATATTTAATTATCTTGAGAATCCAAGATTTATTTCCCTTTCATATGCAGTAATATAATGAAAAGCTATCAAATTTTTAATTGGTACATGATTTGCTTGTTTAGATACTTCCGAACATATGGACCAGACACACAGACTGAGTCCCTTGGTATCTCAAAACACACATTTGAGCCCCCCCCCCCTCCATGCCATTGTCTATAAATATGGAAGAAATCGAATTTTTAATACTCATACTCTGAGGCAATCAAATCAATGTATATTCCCAAATAAATAAATCAAAGAATCTTTAAATTAGCTATCTTTATTGGGATGCAATCCAAATATGAATTAATACCACAATGCATTGTTATGCACAAGTTAACTTTGGAACTTTGGAATTTATTCATTTGAATTTTTTACTTCACTGATTATTTTCTTTGCAAATACAGATTACTCATTAAAAAAATTATATTCTTGTACAGAGATATTCACTGGGATTTATATGGAATTGATGATGATTATGGATATCCTTCAAGTGCTTTTTTATCCTCACTTGGAATTCACTTTTAGTTTCACATATATTTCATACAGGTGAGTGATTAGAAGACATGCATTTAGAACTGTGCCCTCCTAGTTTTGAGGCTTCTTGGATGATGGTGTTCCAAGCACTGATGAAATCAGAAGAATTAGTGAATCTCAACCGCAGATTAAGTCCTAATCCTCTAGCAATTTTCCTTGTAAGGCCACACTCTTGGGTCTAGTCAGACACATTTATAATTTCACATATTTGAAAGCAGTTTTTCGCTTCTTTATAAAGTGTAATGTTATTTATTATTGAAGAATAACCGTAGAAGGCGTTATGTAGAATTTATTCTATGCAATACATCTATACAGCTTGGAAGGGGAGTAAAGTCTGCCCTAAGAATATATTTCCCATGGAACTTAAACCCTAGTGAATGTACAACACAAACCAGCTGTTGGTGTGTATCAGTTCTAGTCCAGTGTGAGATATCTGATTACATTTACTGTCAAGTAATATTTCAAAGCTAATTAGATTAAGGCTTACACTACATCTCCCCATCTGACAAGTTTACCATTAACATGAAACTTGATCTGATGACCACATTTCTAAACAAGCTCCATTAGCTTATTTTGTTTTCTACAAGTTCAGTCTCTCAGGCAGTTTCAATAACCTTCCCGAACGTGTGAAATATCTTTTTTGAGTGGCTGGCATTGCTTTGCTTTCATCTGAGTCAGTCAATGTGTCAGGGTCTGAAGCAGTCACTCTGTTAGGCTCTGATATTGTGGTAGGCATTGGAATTAAATTTCTCCTATTACGCCGGATCTCTCTCTCTCCCTCATCAGTTACTACCATGTATGAACGAGGTGTAGATGCCTCAGATTTAATTATCCCTGATGAAAATTGATCTTTAATCCATACTTTATTCCCTACCTGAAGTTTTTTCATATTTCGGGCATGGTGTCGGCGATCATAATTTCTCTTTTGAGTATTCTTTTGATAGTTTTCCGATTTCTTCAGTTTTATTAAATCTGGCCATTTCGGCTCCAAGTTGTTTGGTGCCATTGGCAGAGTAGTTTGTAATTTTCTTCCCATCAATAATTCGGCAGGGCTATATCCATTTGGTAATGGTGTTGCGCGATATGTCAAAAGAGCTATGTAAGGGTCATTTGCTTTTTTAAGCATTCTTTTAATTGTTTGAACAGCTCTTTCGGCTAGACCATTGCTCTGTGGATATTTTGGACTACTTGTAAAATGTCTGAATCCATAACTTTTCACAAAATCTTTGAGTATTGTGGATGTGTATTGCGGACCATTATCTGAAACTAATACTTCTGGTATACCATGTCACATAAATATTGATTTAAGATGATTGACAATTGCTTTAGAACCTGTGCCTTGCAACTTTGCTATTTCAATGTATAGTAAGAAATAATCAATCACCATGAGATATGTTTGACCATTCAGTTCAAACAAGTCTGACTTGGAAATTCATTTGGTATCATTGGTTCAGCTTGATCTCTTCAGTTTTCTATGCAATTTTGGCAAGATTTCACCAAGTGTTCTAGCTGAGTACTTACTCCTTTCCACCAAACTGACGTTTTGGCGCGTTCTCGGTATTTCACTATGCCTTGGTGACCATCGTGAACTCTCTCAAGGATTTCTTTTTGAAGTGATTCTGGTACTACCAGGCATGTACCTTTCATTAAAAGACCATTTTGAATTGTAAATTCACTTCTATCTGCCCAGTACGATTGTAGTTTTCCGTCCATAGCGGATTTCTCTGGCCACCCCGTTTCACAGAATTGTACAAATTGTTTGCAAATCGAATCATTTCGATATTCAGACTTTATTTGATCAAGTCGAGTATTTGATGCAAGCAAATTACTAACTATGAAATCAACGTAGGCGTTAGTTTCAGCCTGAAAGTCTCTGTCACTCTCAGAGTAATAAGTTATAGGTGCTCTAGATAGAGCATCAGCAGTTAATAGATTCTTGCCAGCAACACGAACTATGTAAAAGTTGAATCTCATCAAACGCATTCTAAAGCGTTGAATTCTAGTGGGTAAATCTCCCAAGATTTTTGTGCTCATTAGTGGTACTAATGGCTTGTGGTCAGTTTCAAGTTTGAATTGTGACCCAATTAAATAGCTACTAAAGCGTTCACAAGCCCAAGTGATTACAAGGGCCTCTTTTTCTATTTGAGCATAGCGTTGCTCAGTTTCTGACACCTCGTGACGCGAACGACACCGGTTTCAGAGTGCTACCGTACTGCTACCGTAGCACAGCACCTAGTCCAAATGAAGATGCATCTGCAGATACAACTATTTTTCTATTTGGATCATAATGTGCTAAAGTAGGTGAAGATATAATTTCTTGCTTGATATCTCTAAAAGCTTGTTCTTGATCTGGACCCCAAGTCCACGAGTTTTTACCTTTCAAAAGCTCACGCAATGGTTTTGATTTTTCTGCCAAATTTGGACTAAATTTGCCAAGCTGATTTGCCATACCGAGAAATTGTCGTATCTCTGTTACGCATTTCGGTGTTTCCATTTCAGTTATAGCTTTAACTTTTTCTGGATCAGGTCAGCAACCATTTTCGTCAACAATATGCCCAAGAAACCTTATGGATGGTCTCGAAAATTCACACTTTTCAGCGTTCAAAGTGATGCCGGCCTTTTGAATTGATTTCATGACCATTTCTAGTCTTTCGTCATGCATTTTCTGCGTTTCCCCAAAATCAAGAACATCGTCCATGTGAAAGAGTGTTCCGTCAAGTCGTTCCAGAGTTTCTGACATTCTTTTTTGAAAATATTCAGGCGCAGAACTGATCCCAAATGTAAGGCGATTAAAATAAAACCTACCAAAAGGAGTAATGAAAGTTGTAAGGTGGCGTGATTCTTCTGACAGGATTATCTGCCAAAAGCCCAAGTTTGCATCAAGTTTGGTGAAAAACTTTGCACCTGCTAGTTTTGCAAGGGATTCTTCAACTGATGGTAGTGGGTTGTTTTCTCTTTTAACTGATTCATTCAGTTTAGTTAGATCAACGCAAATTCTTACCTTACCATTTGGTTTTGGAACAACAACCATTGCAGCGCACCACTCAGTGGGCTCATCTACTTTTGAAATAACCCCCATTTGTTCCATTCTAACCAACTCCTCTTGAACTTTATTCAATAAAGGGATAGGAACCTTTCTTGGGGTAGATAAGGCATAAGGTTTGGCAATTTTATCCAGAGTTATGTTATAGAACCATTTTGTTTTCCCTAGACCTTTAAACAAATTTGGATATTTCTCACGATAGTCCCTATCTAAATTTATGGACTTATCCTGAATTTTGCTTGCATTTTGTGAGTTTAAATCTGAGGCATTTATGGAGGATATATTTACCTGTTCAGTAATCTTAAGAGCCTGAATTGCGGGCCTACCCAAGAGTGCCTGATTCAGTCCCTTCACAACAAATATGTCTTGTACACTGAATGCATTGTTTGACTCCAGTCCACAGGTAAATTTTCCCAGCACTTTAAGTTCAGAGTTTCCAGGTCCATACAGTTTTCGATCAGACTTAAGTTTTTGTTCTCCGATTTTTCTTAAATCCTTCTCAGGAATTACAGTCACATCAGCTCCAGTATCAATCTTGAATTAAAGTGTAGTGTTGTTCAATCTCACCCGCATCATCCATGGTTGACCCTTCTTTGTGCTAACAGTCCCTAGAAATCCAGATTCCACTCTCGATTCTATTGTGCGAACTGTTGATTTTGATAGACAGCATTCTGCATAGTGTCCTCTTTTCTTACACTTATAGCATTCTGCTTCTTTTGCAGGACATTGGTCTCGAGAATGATTTTCTTTCTTTCCACATCTCATGCATCCTTTTCTGTTGACATTATTTTGTTGAGCATTTGTAAATTTATGTTTCTGTTTCCAATATTTCAGTGAAGAAGATTTTACTGCATCCATTTCAGTCATTCGTTCTCCTCTTGCTCGTATCGTTGTTTGCTGCTTTTTCACAGCCTCAATTTGTCGAGCTTGACTAATGGCAGATTCTAGAGTTAGATTTGCATCTAACTGCAATTTTTCTGACAGTTTTGAATCTCGCAGTCCAACTACAAGTCGATCTCTGATCATTTCATCATGTAGTGACCCGAAATTACAATTTTCTGCTAACACCTAGATAGCAGTAACAAAACTGTCTACTAATTCTCCCTCTTACTGTTTTCTTTGATTAAATTTTGCTCTTTCAAATATTACATTCCTCTTTGGAATGAAATATCGCATGAATTTATCTGTCACAGGCTTCCACTTATTTTGATCTTCCTCTGTCAGGATGAACGAAGACAAAATGTTGTCAGCCTCACTTCCCTTGGAATAAATCAAGGTATTCACTTGAATTTCTTCCTCTTTTTCACTAAGTCCAGATGCTTGACGAAAGCGTTCAAAGTGCTGAAACCACTTTTCCCAAGTTTCAGGTCTCGAAAAGTCAAATTTGTCCGGATTTGTAAATTGAAATGAAGCCATTTTCAACTCTGATAATTTCAATCCTGTGTTTTTACCACTGCCACCATGTAATGTTATTTATAATTGAAGAATAACCGTAGAAGGCGTTATGTAGAATTTATTCTATACAAAACATCTATACAGCTTGGAAGGGGAGTAAAGTCTGCCCTAAGAATATATTTCCCATGGAACTTAAACCCTAGTGAATGTATAACACAAACCAGCTGTTGGTGTGTATCAGTTCTAGTCCAGTGTGAGATAGATATCTAATTACATTTACTGTAGAGTAATATTTCAAAGCTAATTAGATTAAGGCTTACACTACATAAAGCAGAATTGATTGGGTTGATCAGTTGAACAAATGAAATCAAGCCTTATTATTCAATCAGACGAGTTACAATAGTAACAAAACCGGTTAGGAACTAGGGGTGACGAGAACATCTCAGTAGACAGAAGGGTTTAACTCCACATCCAAACAGTCATTATCTTCCTTTTTCTGTTACTTATTTTAAGAGCATAAACTTGTACCAGTATATAGGGTATAGAATTTACATGTGTGGTTTATTAGTCTGGATCTCTAATTTCTATGTACAATGACTGTCTATGAATACTTGCATATACATGTATGATTTATCTGTGCACATATGTGAGATAGGTAGTGATTGGTTTTACTCTACATTTATCTGTACAATTATACATCTTAAAGGGCCTCAAAGTAGATTAGTTGTATTTTGTAACATACTGGGTTACCCTCATTAAACTGAGTCTTTATTAATATTATTATTATCAGTATTAAATAACAGTAAACATATGATAGTAACACATAACCATGCTATAAGCTCACTTGACCTTTTGACCATTCTGAGATAATAATAAAAAGAGGAAGAAAAAAAAAAGAGAAACATTATGCAAGTTGTGTTTTTGAAATCAGCCTTTATCTATTTATAGAATCTTAAAACAAGTAAAAAAAAATATGCTACCTGAAACATCAGCAAATATAACACATGCATGGTAGGTGACAGTCCAAGGTAAAGGACGACTGTGATCAGCGAATATTATGATTCCAGGGACATGTGGCTTCATCTTCTTTAGTTTGGACATGCTCTCTTCATCCATTGCAATATTTGCAGGAACAAGTAGTTGTTGTGGAATTACTGGAAATTAAAATTCAAACTGTTGGAAAAGCACATTAAATTAAAATCAAAAGACAATCATAAATATCAAAATGACATGAGAAATATAAATTTCTTGAGAAACATTCAGATCTTTGCATTGATTATAATTGTCAATACCCAGGTTCTGAAGGTAATTCTTTTTCCTCCTTGCATTTCTTGAAAATTGGGGGAAAGTCTAATCAAAAAGTTTAACATTACCTGTAATTTTTGTCAAAAATAATTACCAATATACTACATGTAAATATTAATTTTCCAAAGAAGAACTTAAATTTCTCATCAATTTCATCCATTACTTTTTTATAAACAGCATGTTTAACCACTCATAAAAAGTTAATTTCTTACATATTCAATTAAGCTTCAAAAACAGACAAAAGAATAAGCGGTGAAAGTCTGTATTGATTTTGATCAGGAGTAGTTCAGTGCTAAATCATGGTGAAATTCTGGCACCATGCCATGTCAGCTTGAACAAAAAAAAGTTTCTTTTGGAAAAAATGCGCCATAATTTTGAACAGACACTATTTTGGTTTTCTGAAGATTCAGTAGTTGTGATTAATATTAGTGGCAACAAATTATAATCTTTGACTGCCAAGAGGAAAAAGTTTGTAACTACATGTATCAGTTTATGTGAATGGTATCAGAAAAGCATATATATTAATGTTGATTTATACTGGTTCTTTAAGGTTTGATTAAATCTGAAGAGGGAATTTTTGCTGTTTTTATAAACGTTTGTGATCACTGATGATAGATACTTATTTATTTTATTCAAATTAATAAACATGAACTCCATGATGTGTTCTAAATTAAGAAGTGATATTAGATCAAAAATATTGATTTCTGTCTGTTTTTTTCCTTTGTCAATTTTGGCTTGTTCAATTACATGTCATAGTCAAACAGTATTTAACATTTTGTCCCAAATTCCCCATATATACTAAAAGAGTTTTTTCACTATCAACACATGTGCACTTAACAATGAAAAGTTTTTGTGACAAATAAGATAATGTTGAGTAAAACAATGGGATATGTTTCCACCAGTTCAGGATATCATTTATATATATATCATATGCAACAGTGGAATCGGTGATGGATACCTCTTAACTAATGTCATTAAATCGTCTGCCTCTGCTATTTTAGATAGCATAACATTCATAATCAATTTAAGTATTGCAACCTCATCTGTCCCCAAAATATGGAAAACTGCAAAAGTAACTCCTATTTACAAATCTGGATCTAAGAATGATGCTGATAACTACCGACCAATCTCAATACTACCAAACTTGTCAAAATTGATTGAAAAACATGTCCATGACTCATTCATGTCATATTTAACCAAACACTTGCTGTTAGACCCTAATCAATCAGGCTTTAGACAGAAACATTCATGTGAGACTGCCTTGATCTCCCTAACTGATAAATGTCTTCAAGCACTTGACCAAGGTAAAATAATAGGATCTGTATTTGTAGATTTCAGGAAAGCGTTTGACATGGTGGATCATGAAATCCTTTTGAAGAAACTAAAAATCTACCAATGCGATGAAAAAACAGTTAGATGGTTTACTTCATACTTAAGTGAGAAAACACAACATGTTTATATAAATAACGTTCTGTCCGAACCTGAAACAGTTAGATATGGAGTGCCACAAGGCTCAATTCTAGGTCCATTACTATTTATTTTATTTATTAACGACCTACCACTTTTACTAAGAGACTCGATATCATCTACAGATCTCTATGCAGATGACACAACATTATCAGACATCCAAAACACAAAGCATGAACTCGAAATCTCTTTACAGAATGCATTAAACAAGCTGGAAAACTGGTGCACATGCAATGGCATGGTAGTAAATACTGGTAAAACTAAAATATTACTTATCTCAACAAGGAAAAAAAGGAAAAATCTTGATAGCAATGAACTATGTCTAACATGGAAGGATAAAAATTTGCAAATGGTCTGTCACGACAGACTACTTGGTGTTTTGGTAGATAATAATCTATCATGGACTGATCATATCAAACATATCAGTAAAAAGGTCAATTCAAGTTTATTGCTTCTCAGTAGGATAAGACAATTTCTCCCTGAAAGGCACAGAAAATTATTTTATAACAGTTACATACAACCGTATTTTGACTACTGTAATACAGTATGGGGTAATTCAAATGATAAAAACATATCAAAGTTGGAAAAAATTCAGAAAAGAGCATTAAGGCTAATATCAAACCAGGAAGAAAGCAAGGAAAATTTAGCTGGTAAGTTAAAAATATTACCTATTAAAGACCAAATATGTTTAAGAAAAGCCAAATTAATGTACAGGATATCCAATAATAGTGCTCCTGAATATTTACAATCCCTATTCCAGTATAGGCTACCTGGTAATACACCCAACCTGCGATCAATATATACAAAACAGTATAAAATTCCCAAACCAAATAAGGAATTATTCAAGAAAAGTTTCCAATACTCTGGAACTTTGCTCTGGAATAGTATTCCAGTTGAGATTAGAAATGCCCACTCTATTTCCAGGACAAAGTGAAAAGCAGAATTTAGTGTTAAATGATATTGTGCTGGTTGATATCAATGTCGTTGAAGATGCATTACGCACTGATAAATCCCCAAGGACGCTAGGTTACGCAGCAACAATACATTCTTCACAGGGATTAACTATATCCAATACAATTGTTTGGATTATAGATAATCACATCGAGTGGTCGAATTTAGTTTATCTTGCAGTATCCAGAACACGAAGAATAAATCAACTTCAAATGGTTGTTTTAGATGCTAATGACACAACAATAAGTGATATTGTCAGCGATGACATAATCAGAAAAAAACTCTCTGGTTATAAACAGCAGGATAAAAAAAATAATAGAGAATTTGATATTGATATCAACATTTAAATGGAAGATATATCATATTTTTGGTCGATACTGTGTAAGGCGTAGAAAAGCGTAGATGGGGGGCAAAGGTAAAGGTATAGAAAAGCGTAGCTGGGGAGTAAAGGGTTAATAATTACATCGAAACAACAACAGAATAATCACTGCGCGAGTTGCAATTGTATAATGCGTTGGTGTTGGTCGGATAAAGATCCTCGACAATTTACCATGGATAGAAAGAATAGCAGTATTGGTCATACCAGAGATAATGTGATGCTGACTTGTCTTGAATGTAACAGACGAAGAGGTGCTAGTTAAGACCACGTGGCGGTAATTGAGTATCCTCAGGTATCACTTGCAGTTGTTCACGAGTAAATCCTTGCTGAGGAGCAGTTGAATCCAATCTATAGATTGCTGGTCTACCCGTAGATCGTGTTATACTAGATATTTTATGCGCGGTAACACTCCAAAATAGGATCAGTAGCCCTTTTTGTGCCACCTTCGAGTTCTCCTGGTTCATATAAATACCTAACAGTAACATTACCGAGAATTGGTTGTTTTGAAAAATCCTTTTGTGGTTTTACGGGTATAGACTTCCTTTTAATCGCGTTGTTAGGTTTCAAGTTGATTGTTCGAGTAATCTCATTATTCAGCACGGTAATCACAGCTGGTAATCTCTTGACCCATTCACGAGATCGTTTATCCTGAATAAATTCCTTCGTGTATTGATATCGAAAAAACCGCTCAGCAAGTGTGCGATTAAATCGTTCACCAATTGCCTGATCACAATGTAGTGCAGTATGTCCTCGTCGTAACGCAGTATTATTATTCTTCATAGATAGAACCGCACCCTGAAATTCCTTGCCAGGATCAACCTGTAATAGATTTGGCCAATGCAGAGGACCTCGCTGATAAATCCTTTCAAATGCAGAAGCTACTTCAGTTGATGAATTTGTCTTTAGCGGTTCTGCTTGTTTGTATCGACTCGCAACATCAACTACGGTTAGCGCATACTTGTAGATACCATCGTGTGGCAGAAATAGTATATCGGCCTGATGAACTTCATTAGGGACAGTCACATCAAAAATGCAAGTAGTTAATTCGTTTAGGTGGCGATAGGGCTGTAGATAAATTTGCCATATCGCCTGTTTGAATAACCAATCCGCTGCAGTGGTATTTTTCACCTTTGCTGCGCTAGCGAGTTTACTGATTGCCGCTTTACCCCTCCAGCATCCTCTTGGAGAATAATAAATAGATTCCATGTTCTTATTAATTACCAGCACCTAACATCAATTTACCTTTCATCGCCGATTTTACTAACCATGAAGCCAATTTTTCTTTGAAGGATTTATCAGTGATAGAATTCAAAGCGTGATATAATTTCACATCTGCAATATGTCTGTGTTGCAGATTGCTGCTTTTATAAGCAACATCATGAGCATGACATGCCTTATCAATAGAGTTTATTGGATATTCACCGGGCCAGGGTTGGTTTTGATCATCAAGTCTGATATTGAGTTTGGTCCTGGGTCCACAATAACTATACCCTGGAAGATGTTTTTCTCCCGGATACTTCGCCCATGGTGTTCCTGGGAGTTTTACTAGCTTGGCTGCAATATCACCTCCTCATTTTTTTTAAATCCTTGATTTTATCAAGGGAAACAAATCTAAATTATTTTGTACTACATTGTGCACACTTACCAGAAAGTGCTGATCTGTTATTGCTAGTTGTAATCATTGTCAAGTAGTTTGTGCTAGTATGCTTCTTACACTTCACACAATATAAATTCATAATATATTTATGTTATATGGATATGAATGTAATTGATTATTCATCAACACAAGAACCAGAACCTGTAAAACATCATGTTATGTTACCAAATTCTATTCGAATGATTATCATTGGATCTTCAGGGAGAGGTAAAACACAGTTGTTAATTGATATGATAATAAGATGGATGAAATTCAATAAATTATATTTAGTGGCACTGACCGAAGATGATCAGCGATGCTACCGGGTATTAAAAGATTACAATGAAAAAGCCATAGAGACAGCCAAGCGAGTTTATAACCGATATCGAGAAAGCACAGATCGATGGAAATATTAACAATGACCACAATTACGAAAGAGCTGTAGAGATTGTCAACGCAGGTGTTATTAAGTTTATAACAGATATCGAAGAAGTACCGAGCATTGATGATATCGATGGAAGTATTAACATCTTAGTCGTATACGATGATGTGATGTTAGACAATCAAAAGAACCCTGCCAGGATATTTTCCAGAGGCAGACATAAAAACACCGACGTGATATACGGCACTCAACAATACAGTCAAATACCAAAAGTGATCAGAGATAACTGCAATTTGTTATGTATGTTTAACGGAGTTGATAACCATACATTACAAAATATTTGGCAAACTTGGTGCAGCGATATGGATTTTAATCAATTTAAAATTTTTTTAGTCACGCCCAATCAAACCCACACGGATTTGTAACGATAAATTTATCAGATCCTCGGACGCCATATCGTATCGGACTTGATAAAATATTCGGTTAACCCATAGCAGCAGGGGGGGGGGGGACAACAACATTGGCGTCTTTTTTTTTACTAAATGGACCCTTACGAGGAAGCCTTGGTTTGCCAAATCGACCCTTCTATTAAGTATTTATGAGGAGGAAGCCTCGCAGACGCCTATAAAGTTTGTCGGATTCCCCCCCCTCTGCTGCCACGGATCTAGCCTTCCTCTTCAAACTATGATCACGCATAGCTGCTTCAGTTACAAGTTTTTGTTACATATATCTCTCCAACATATCAAATTTTGATTAACATCTTCTTTCACAATCAAGAAATAACTTATGCTTAGCTTATTCCAAGATTTTTGCTTCTCTTTTTGTACATGAGGAGCTTGAAGGCTCTTTCAGGAGTACTTCTGGGCATCATGATCCTTAACTAAATTACAGCATTGAGCTCTGAAACTGGTACAACTCAGCTACCTCTATCCAAGGTGGCTTTTATTGCTGGTTGAATTTATGGTCAAGGCATCCCAACCACTACAAGGAAACTGATGCAGAGGTCATACCATCAAGTTCTTGAAGCTTCCCATCAGTACAGATTCCTTCAAGGTTTGAGCAAAGTTTTCAATTGTATGGGAATAGTCCTTTGCTCAGATTAGGAGCTGGACCCTGAATCAAAAAGATATTTGGTCAGTTGGTTTTAGAACATCATATATAATTTCTCACGGATGGTCACTGTCAAATAATTCTGATTTTAATGCTAAGTCCAAAAGTCCACTTCTATGCCAACAGCCAAGTAGTCCTTAAGGTACCTGTTCAATTTCAGTTCTAACTTTAGTATAAGTTTAGGGCAGGAGATTCACAGTGAAGTATATGTCTGACATGAGAGTTTAATCCTGGGTTCAAATGTGTGTAACACAAGTTTAAATGCATCATGGTTCACAGATGTTATTAGTGTGGAAATCCTTCACTAAAGAGCAAAACAATGCTTTGTTGTGTTGAGTGACTCCTCCATATTAAATGCCAAAATGTATGACCTGCATGCTATTTTTTTTTAATAACAGTTTCAGTAGCTCTTTTTTTTAGAGATGAGCAATCAATATAGTGGGGTTCAATTAATAATGTCTGCATAGTTTTTCCATTTGCATTTTTCCATCCATTTTTCTAAGCTAATACGATTCCAAATTTCTTATTTTCCTTTCTCATGCCAATTGTACAATTTTTCTTCAGTCATGATAAAATGACACATACAAGCATAACTTTTTAGCTGAAATATACAAACTGTACCTCTAACTGTTAAACAGGAGACATAATAGTTGTGTACAAGTTTTATTTGAAAACATTCTCCTGATGCAAGCAATGAGAAAATAAAAACCTGAGGCATTCTGAAATTTGACATTTGATGATGAAACACTGTTGTCATTCTTTTTCAACGTTTTTTTTACCAGGAAATTTTTTATATTGGAGGGAAAAGATGTTTTTCAACAGTCTGTTCATAAAGCTTTTCTTGGTCTTATTGGTAAATTGAATGAAAGGGAATAACAGTTTCAACTGAGTTGTGAAAATTTCTTGCAGTCAGTCAAAAAACTAAGTTGAAATTAAGGTAATAAGCATACACTGAATACTAGTAGCAATAGCTAGGTTTTCAAGGTGGCCATTTGGGATGAAAGATCAGCAGCATTTTCATCTGAGACAAACTAGAATCCATAACGAAATCCTTTGGTGAACACCCCAGATCAATATGATGCTCCGTTTAGAAAGAGTATCAATGATAATAATTTCAAAATGTGCAATCAGCATCATTTTGATTAGGATTGGCCAGATAATAATGCCAAGTTGCCCCTAAATGGGTAAAAAAAATAGTCTTCAAAGGTTTAAACACATTTTAGATTACACTTCATAGTTTTGTACCACCACTCACAAGTAGTATTGGGGGAAAATCGAAAAAATCCCAAAGAAAGCCGTTAAAATTGTTACATAATCTATACTGGCTCGGACCAGTGACTGCCAATTTTTGGAAAAAGTTACAGTAAAGTAAAGTTCTTTATACCACATTTGAATAACCTTTATTACCTGTGTTAAGCGTGCTCATTTTTCTTATTCTAACAATTGATCTTATCTTCTTTACACACCAAACTCAGCAGCAGACGACGTTGCTGGGAATCGCTGACGACTACCTTGACGTCATAATATTATTTAGGAAATCCCAATCTCTGTGAAATAGTCGGGATACATATCATATTTTATTTTATACCACAAATATAATAAGATAGAAACCAGTAACCAGACAATTAAGGCGGAACCACTCGAAGGGAATCCCCTTACGATACCAGACCGAAGGGAATCCCCTTACGATACCAGACTGAAACAAAACTATTTTCATTTATAAGCGACTAGTCGAAAAATTCGCAAACCGGTGTGATCTTGTATGCTTCGTGCTACAGACGTTATGGCCGCGGAGGGAGATAAATTTGTGTATGATCCAGGTAGAGCTTGCACGAATTACATATACATTATACAGATTGAATGCAAGAAAGTACCCCTTATATGCATAAAATTTTAAAACGTATGCATACCTTTCTTATTACAAAAAACAAACTGCAGCAAGGTAAAGGGAATAGAGGAGAACTCGCCCCACGGAGAACTCGCCCCACGGAGAACTCGCCCTGGGAGAACTCATCCCAGGTGTCAGGAGAAGTCGCCCCACTTTGCCTGGAGAAGTCGCCCCAAGGATAATATATAATAATTCTGAGATTTCGCCACATGGTTGTCAAGGCTTTATTTATTGTTATTTTTCTTCAACTTAGTAACTTATTAAATCTATAAAATTTGCAATTCTTTTCTCCGCGTCGAATGAAAGACAATGGCATTGTGTTAATTCTTTTGGACATATGCACCTCTTTGATATAGTATTTTGTACCCGGTAATTGTGATCTTTATTCCATGAGCAATATCATGTCATTGTATTATGTCTGTATTTTAGTGAAACCATTTCAATATTTCTAACTCCGGCTTGTTTCCATTGAAAAGAAAACTCACCGATATAATTGAGGCCACGATTAAATTCCATTGAAAATAGTTAAATAATAAATCAACTGTTAACAATGAACGGTTGAACAATTTCGCATTTAATTTGTGCTAATTCTGGTACGAAATGTTTTAAAAGAAACGGACAACGTATTTTGTTACATGAAAACTGAGTATCTCTATAATTGTATATATGAAAGTGATGATTATTCATAATAGTAGTGTCTCTTATGTTTGCACATCGCTTCAATGTATGCTACATTTAGACATCGAAAATGTTTTTTTTTCTTTTCTGTCTATTTATGTACTATTAAAAAAATAGTGCAAATTCTTGAGATTTGCTAACCAAAATTTACTTGTACGTTTATTATAAAAATCCAACCAAATAAATGATTATTATTGATGCATACCATTTTTTTAAGTGCCATATGTTGTGATATACACTGGTTATAAAATTTCGGCATGAAAGACAATTCGCTTAGAGAGTTATCATTGGTGTTGAAATATTTGATGAAAACTGCAGATCTCTATAATTTTATATATGAAAGCGATGATTATTCATAGTAGTTAATCTTCTATTTGCACATCAAGAGCACAGGTGTATGTTACATTTAGATGATGAAAATGTTCTTTTTTCTTTTTCTTTTCTATCTGTTTAGTACTAATAAAAGAAAATATTGCAAATTCTTAGGTCTTCTTTAAGCGATAATTGATTTATTTTTGTAAAGTGTTTTTACGCTGGTAAATTGATAAATTTATTTGAGAAATTTAGCAGACTAAATTTTATTAATTATAAGACATAGATTAGATAATGTAGGATTTGATTGTATTGTGAAAGGAATTACATCTCTCTCTCTCTCTCTCTCTCTCTCTCTCTCTCTCTCTCTCTCTCTCTCTCTCTCTCATATTAAGGGCTTTGTTCAGCGCAGAATCAATTGTATGTGTAGGATAATTTATTTTTTGTAAATATGTTTGGAATTTATTCAACGAATTTTGTAATTGACAATCATCTGAAATAATACGTCAGTATCTTTTCGACTGGCTATGTGGTATACCGTTTTTAAACGTCATGAGATGACATGAAGATTATTGACATATTGGTGGAAATTAGTTTCCTTGATATGAATATTTGCAGAGATAGTGTTATCAATATTTTATATCACAATTACTTCTGAAAATGAAACATGTGTACTAGATGTAGTATAAGTAAATTGAATTGTCGGGTGAAAATGATTTAGGCGATCAATACAATTTTACAGTTCTTCGGTTGACTGCTTCCAGATATAAATGTCATCGAAAAATCTGAACCAAAGAAATGGATTCAACTTTTCGTTTTGAAGAAATTCCCTTTCAAATTTAACCATGAGAGGAAAGTGTATGAAGGAGCCATATTAATACACATTGCCGTACCCATTATGTATATGTATTTCGTATTATTAAATTGAAAATAATTATTTTCCAAGATAAGTTTTATTAATATTAAACAAATATCTTTACAAGATAGTGGGCTATTATTAGGATTGTAATCAAAAAAATTTGTACATGCTTCAATACCAACTGTATGCGGAAAGTTGGTATATAGTGATGTTACATCTAATAATACCAGGATTGAAATTAACAGATAGCTGTGGAATAGACTTCATCTTTTTAATGAAAAGTTGTTGTATCCTCAATATATGATTTCATTATGAGTTTTGGGTAATATGTAGAAATGAGGTGTACGCATGTTAAGAGGGAAAGTATCAAATTCCTCGTATACGGATTTTTTTTTAGCCATCTCATTAAAGCATGTTGAAATTTTTTATTTAAGTTCTATTGACGGATCTTCGCCAATATGTTTGTAGTAGTTTTCATCATTTAATTGACGTTCAGCTTATTTAAAATAATCTTCTTGATTCATAATAATAAATTTAAATAGTGTTTGACTAAGCATCATTTGTAATCACTATACTGTCATCATTCATTAGATTATATAAAGACTGAATTTCATCTTAGAAATATTACTATGATATTGCTTTTATGATTACCAGTTAATATATCTTTTGTGATCGCGTATAAATAAAAATCAAAAAAATGAATCATGTAAAAGATGTTTTAATTCTGCCATAGAAAGGTTATCTGGGTTTTGGGGCGACTTCTCCAGGCGAATTGGGGCGACTTCTCCAACCAATCTGGGGCGACTTCTCCAGATACCTTGGGGCGAGTTCTCCCAGGGCGAGTTCTCCATGGGGCGAGTTCTCTGCATACCAGGTAAAGGGGTGGGTGGGTGGATAAGACTATCATAAGAGACATTTGTTTCAGTTGCAGCAACAGGGTATGATTTTTTTCAAAATTATATAATATATGAAAATAGAATGTATATATGCATAATTCAAGTTTCCACATTTCAAAAATGAAAATATCTTGTCTAATAAATTCAATGGAATAATTCTGACATACACCGTCCACCATATTTAATTTTTGTCTGGTGACTTTTTGCAAATTTTTAACTTTAGGTTACTTCAGGCAGATATTTCCGTATTTCTTACATATAATATCGTTTCGTTAAGTTATCATATCTTAAAAATAAAATCATTGACCAATAAGCAAAAGGAAACAAGCAAACACGAGTGCTTCAGATGCAGATTTGAATCCGCAAGTGAATGCATTAAATAGAAAGATTAAAACTGAGTTAACCTGTTTATGCAGAATGGCCATTCCCATGGGATTTGCTTCATATGGACAAAATTCTTGACAAATTCCTTATTCAGCTTTTCATATTGCACATTTAAGTTTTTAATTCTCAAATTTGTTATATTAATTTAAATAATTCTGACAATTATATTGCAAATATTACAGAGTTTATGAAGTAGAGAAAAGTGTTAAAATGTGGAATTCAAGAGACAGACAGACAGAGAGAACAAAGAAACTGGCACTGGGTTGGTTCTCAAGAAACTTTTAAGATTATGGGGTGTTTCAAAGTTAGAGAAACATTATCGGTTGATTTTCATTTTTATTTTTATTTTATGCATCTCTAAGTTCTTAAGTTAAGGCCTGATGAAGTGGCCCTTGGTGCAGCATTTTTCTGACTCACAGTGTTGATTTATGCATTACATAGTTCGAAAAGTCAAATATAATTTGTAATAATAGTTCCACTTAACAGTATTTCTAAAATTGGGACAGGTAGAAAGTTAAGTGGTGTGCATTTGCAATAACAACAGGTATAATTTTGGCATACCTCTATTACTTTCATGTCCAGTGACTGAGATTTCTTTATATGTAGTATTATGGATGGAAAGCATTGCATTAGATTTAAATGGCTGCATATTTCTCCTCAAGAAATGAATAGTTATGTGCAAACAGAGCATTTCAAGAGATTCTACTGGTAATTGCATAAATACCCTTATGCAACAAATACATGTATTTACTTTTTCCTTCTTCTGAAGCTAATTCTAAGTGTGTTAAAGTGATGAATCAGCAGAGTACAATGTGCCAATAGAAGATTTCCTTTCAGAATCACAATTTATATGAAATGAATAAACAAGTTTATCATTTTTTTAATTTACCAGCATATTTGAGTGTTGCAGAAGTAATTTATTTATTTATTCAATCTTCTGCCACTATTGATGCCATGACCAAAATCATACTAATCTGTAACAAGAGTTGAACGAAAACAATGAGAAGCTTAGTGTTGTATCTTTGTTTCCTTTTCAAAAGACCTTTTTTTTATAGCAAATTTCCACTATATGTTGTTTTCATGTGATGTCACAAAACATGTGTACTTCTATTTCTGCCATTTTGAGTCGATCCCCCATAAGCATCACCTAATAATATTGTTCTAACCACAAAATTATGAAGGCACATTTCATTTTGTGAGTAAGAATATAATAATACATCATATTCTGTTGTGCATGTCAACCGCACGAGATCAAATGCGTGACTTTTCTTCATGTTTTCTTCAAGTAAAATATTTAAATTTCAACCATCTTTGTTATTCTTTCATAAACAAATAGATTGATCAATAAACAACTGGATACACAACCAAATAGAACATGTAATGATTTTCAATTTTCATGCGGTTTAAGTCAATACTTTAGTTATTGTTCAAGTTAAAAAGCTAATTGTTAATATAAATGAGAGCTGAATGAGGAGAAATTGGAGCACGGCAAGAATGTGTCTGTTTTTCTGTGTGTGTGATTTATCATATTCATATGCAGTATATTCCTATTTGAAAGTATATTTGGAGAGTTACTAATGCAATGTATACTTGTAAGTTTTATAACTTAAAATAACCACAGCAGAAAATATACATTGTAATTGATTTCAGCTGGAAGGTGTACCTAAATTACTGTTTTAATTATAAATAGGTACAATTAGTGAATCATCTGTCACTTAAAAAAAGATATTTTACTTTCTAAAACTTTTGTCCTTTTTTGAACAGATTTGAAACAAAAACCCCTATAGCATGAGTATGTATGTCCTCAAACCATAGTGTTACCCATTCACAGACTATGGTCCCTGATATTATGAATGAGTAAACTGAACCTTATTACAAGTTATTAACTCATCTTAGGGAATTCATTCAAAATAAAATGGGAATCTTTTTTTGTGAAATATTTAAAACTAGAAGAATTAAATTACATGTGCTAATGGCAGTTGATTAACTATTTATACCTATTTGTAATTACAGTTGATTAATCTAGGTACTCCTATCAATTATAATTATAGTATATTGTTTCTAATGTGCTCTGGCAAAATTGTATGGCCAAAAGACATGGTGTAGTCACAAACGTCACATAAACCTAAAGCAAGAGACCAATTAATGACTTGTAGAATTTCACTCTTACTAATAAAACATCAGTTACTATTTATCGACAGTGAACTGAAGCATTACAATGGAGATATCAAATGAACTATGTCCTTCTTTCCAACTGAATCGGTATACAGCAAAGACTACATGTAGTGCCATGCAAATGATGTGGAGGATTTTTAGAAACTGGGATTTTCTTGATATAACCATTCACTCATTATGGGTTATGGACATCAGTCCAAGGAATGGATTGCAGATTTCTGCTTTTATAATTTGCTTATGTAAGAAAAAAACATTGACCTTACAGTGCTTCTCAAATTCCACTACATTTGCATTGACTCATTTCTGATAAAAAATGTATTTTTAACTAAATATTTTCACATAATATTAAAACTTTGCTTTCTACAAATTGTATGTATATTCCTGAATGTATGTGCCCAGTGAATTACAAAATCAGGCAGTTCAGTAATGAGATAATGCTTATACACAGCAATCTCTGCCATTATTATCACATGACAGGTTCAGTTATGATTCCAGACTGATGTATTATGAAGATTGATGTGAACACCTGCATCAAATATATTTTGCCATAGCTTACCATACTGAGTTAATCACCTGGCTAGACGGAGCATTTCAAAAGCTATGTAAAAAAATCCAAATAACACACAAATACTTTCATTGTAACTTTCTTAGTGTCTGTGTAAAAGAAATATAGTTTACTTTACCTTGTTATACTATAGCTATATAGTGTTAAAAGAGTCATTCAAAACAAACAACAACCTCTTTTTAAGTGTGACATGAATTTAGAGGCTGATTTCATACACCAATATCAGTTTCAAAATTAGATATGTATTATATATGTTATATGGCAAAAATTACATTATATTTCAATTAGAAATCAACAACCAGTACTTAAGAAATTATTGCCAGGTATACTTCAATTTTGCCATTATAACTCCTCAACTTATACGGTGTCAGATATACCTCAACATTCAAATGAATTGATAGACTATTCATAACATACAATATTAACTTTGCTACAAACTCTATTGTTAGCATGAATTGTGTGCATAAATAAATATCCATGTTGCATATTGCGACAACTCTTGTCACCCATTATTTCATGATTGTTTTCACCCATAGTCTTCTCACTATACCTAGCTTGTCCAAAATGAATCACTTAAGAATAATAGTGGCTTCAATACTCAGCAGTTGAAAAAAGAAATGGTAATTAATGAATTCCTGGCAATTCTTTTCTGACAGTAGAGCATCAACCCACATTTCATTTTGAGTTCACTGTTCACTCAAGGAGTTATATTGAAATTATGTGAATATTCTCAGGGTTTGTATAAGTAGGTAAAACTGAAGCCACTCAACACTTGCAAATCAGTAAAGTGGCTGCACACATTCTGTCATAATAATGACTTTATTTAAAGAGGGTAACACAATTAGCTAAGAACTAATCTACCTTGAGGCCCTCATACAAGGAATTTATTTAATTCAACTGCATCTCAGAAGCCACTGGATATATTGGGTTTAGAAGATGGAAATAGAGTGGGCATTTCTAATCTCAACTGGAATACTATTCCAGAGCAAAGTTCCAGAGTATTGGAAACTTTTCTTAAATAATTCCTTTTTGGTTTGGGAATTTTATACTGTTTTGTAGATATTGATCGCAGGTTGGGTGTATTACCAGGTAGCCTATACTGGAATAGGGATTGTAAATATTCAGGAGCACTATTATTGGATATCCTGTACATTAATTTGGCTTTTCTTAAACATATTTGGTCTTTAATAGGTAATATTTTTAACTTACCAGCTAAATTTTCCTTGCTTTCTTTCTGGTTTAATATTAGCCTTAATGCTCTTTTCTGAATTTTTTCCAACTTTGATATGTTTTTATCATTTGAATTACCCCATACTGTATTACAGTAGTCAAAATACGGTTGTATGTAACTGTTATAAAATAATTTTCTGTGCCTTTCAGGGAGAAAATGTCTTATCCTACTGAGAAGCCATAAACTTGAATTGACCTTTTTACTGATATGTTTGATATGATCAGTCCATGATAGATTATTATTTAACAAAACACCAAGTAGTCTGTCGTGACAGACCATTTGCAAATTTTTATCCTTCCATGTTAGACATAGTTCATTGCTATCAAGATTTTTCCTTTTTTTCCTTGTTGAGATAAGTATTTACTACCATGCCATTGCATGTGCACCAGTTTTCCAGCTTGTTTAATGCATTCTGTAAAGAGATTTCGAGTTCATGCTTTGTGTTTTGGATGTCTGATAATGTTGTGTCATCTGCATAGAGATCTGTAGATGATATCGAGTCTCTTAGTGAAAGTGGTAGGTCGTTAATAAATAAAATAAATAGTAATGGACCTAGAATTGAGCCTTGTGGCACTCCATATCTAACTGTTTCAGGTTCGGACAGAACGTTATTTATATAAACATGTTGTGTTCTCTCACTTAAGTATGAAGTAAACCATCTAACTGTTTTTTCATCGCATTGGTAGATTTTTAGTTTCTTCAAAAGGATTTCATGATCCACCATGTCAAACGCTTTCCTGAAATCTACAAATACAGATCCTATTATTTTACCTTGGTCAAGTGCTTGAAGACATTTATCAGTTAGGGAGATCAAGGCAGTCTCACATGAATGTTTCTGTCTAAAGCCTGATTGATTAGGGTCTAACAGCAAGTGTTTGGTTAAATATGACATGAATGAGTCATAGACATGTTTTTCAATCAATTTTGACAAGGTTGGTAGTATTGAGATTGGTCGTTAGTTATCAGCATCATTCTTAGATCCAGATTTGTAAATAGGAGTTACTTTTGCAGTTTTACATATTTTGGGGACAGATGAGGTTGCAATACTTAAATTGATTATGAATGTTATGCTATCTAAAATAGCAGAGGCAGAAGATTGAATGAGTCTTGGACCAATCTGATCAAGTCCTGTAGCTTTCTTGGTATGAAGTTCACTGAGACATTTTTTAACAAAGTTTTTTTATACTGGTGGTATAGAGAAACATACTTCCTTAGAGATTTTGCTGCTGCAGAACTTTTTCAGTTCACTAAAGTTGTTTTCTATCACTGGTTCTTTTAACTTTGTGGAGATACTGGTGAAAAAATCATTGAAAACATTTGCAATGTCAGTTTCATCAGTGACTATGGTGTCATTTACCAGAAGTGAGTTAATTTTACTTGTCTGATTGTTGTGTGTTCTTCCAGTGAGTTCATTGAAGACTTTCCAAATGGAGATTGTGTTGCTCTTTTTGTTTTCAAGCAATGACTGATAATACAACTTTTTAGCTATTTTAATCATACCCGGTACTTGTTATTTTATTTCTCCATACTTTATATTTTGCATGGTTTCCCCTAGCCTTGAATTGGTCTCGTGTTTTCATAGCATCTAGTATTTCAGTAGTATGCCAATTAGGTTGGATTTCATTCTTTACTCGATGTACTTTCAGTGGTGCATGCTTAGAGACTACATCCATAAATAAGTCAGTCCACACTCTCAGAGCTTCATCTATATCATCCAAATTTTGGATCATATTCCGTGGAACTTTATATAGGTCATCAAGAAACTGTTCTTCACTAAAATGTTTGAACGATCTGTAAGTGATCGTTTTGTGTGTGTTTTTCTTATCTCTCTGGCATTTAACCTTTCTTGTCAAAAAAGTAGGGTAGTGGTCACTAAGGCCAACATTTGGTACATTAACACAAGCCACATTGTCTGATAGGTTGGTATAAATGTGATCAATAAGAGTGCTTGATTTTTCAGTTACCCTTGTGGGCTCATTTACCATCTGGACTAGGCCTAATGATTCAATAAATTCCATCCAGTTGTCCCTTATTTGAGTGTTGAGAAGGTCCTTATTTATATCACCATGTATATATGTTTCTTTCTCCTGTGCAAGAACATTTTCCATTTGTTTCAAAAAATCATCATTCCAGATTGCTTTGGAGGAAGGTGGCCTATAAATGAAACCAATTAGGAATGATTTAGCATTATTTTGAGAAATTTCCACCCAGACACTCTCAATTTCATGTGACTCCAAGTCAAGTCGCCTTTCTGCATTTACATCTTCTCTAATGTATACAACAAGACCTCCCCCTGCTGTCTCTCTGTCCCTGCCCTGCTGTCTTTCTGTCCCTGCCCTGCTGTCTCTCTGTCCCTGCGTAATGGTTTATTGTAGCCTTGACAGTGAAATAGATTATCATTGTGGTTAGCATTTAATTTAGTTTCAGTGAGTCCTAAAATATGTATATTATTGTCTTTAGAAAACAACATTAACTTAATCTGGTCTATTTTTCCCAATATACCTTGTACATTTAGGTGACCTATGTTAAAACCTTTTGAATTTAGTTTCATATCGATTATATGTATGTTATCATGCAGTGGGACACACAATGAGATTGTCTCCATACTACTTTTATCATTCTGACATCCTATTTCTGTATTTAAATGCTCATATATATTAGCATTTTCAAAGTCACATGCATACCCTGAAAATCTGTTAGTTTTTGTATTGACAATAGTGTGCAGTGAATAGTTTGAGACAAGAGTGTCACTTGGTACATTTAGATTTGTTTTTGTAAATGAAGCATTGGCATTCTCCTCTTTGCCAGCTTCCTAGTATGTATAATACAATGCTGTACAGAGACTTTGTTTGTGTCCATATTTATGGCATCTGAAGCACTCAATCTGTTTGCCATGATGGCATACTTGTGTCATGTGCCCAGTTTCTCCACAGTAGAGACAGTACTCTTCATTATAGTGTCTGAAAATGGGGGCAAACATGTTAATGTTTCTCAGTAGTTGAGAGGTTCCTTTACTGCTTAGATGAATTTTGTCTCTGTCGTAGAGTCTTAGGTTGACATCCTGGTTCTGAAGAAAGAAAGATGTGTATTGTGGAATGTACTGTATGTTGAAGTCTTCACATAGGTCAATTATGAGATCATTTATTATTTTCACCCTGGTGTCCACACGAGGAGGTAGACCTGATATCATTATTTTACATGTATCTGGACTGCAATACCTAGCAGCATAGAGTAGACTTTCAAAATCTGTTCTGATTTGATTTAGTGACCTTCCCTCACTGGCATCATTTCCACCTACTAAAATAATAACATGGTTATATTTGGTAAAGTCAGAATTCATTATTTTGTCTGTGATGTTGTTGATGTTTGCACCTCTTAGAGTCTGGACATCTGTTTTAAAAAGTCTCCTTGGAATTATAGTTTTCAGTATTGAGGAGCCAATTATTAGAGTTCTTTCTTTCTTGGCTTGTGATTTCATCTGTTGGACTCTGGGCTTGTTTATATCAGACACATCTCTTGAAGGAAGGGGTGCTGAAATTGATGTTGCAGTTGTGTGAACTGATCGAGCTGATGTTGATGTTGACACATTTGTCTGAGTACTTGGAAATGCAGTTGTTGGTGCAGGTAGCAGACTTGTCTTAGCTGCGGGCCATGGGTGGACACTTTCTGCTGTTACAGGTGTGACGTGTGACTTGGAGGAGGATACTATTGTTTGCAATGCAGGTTTACTTAGGGTATCAGTTTTTAAATACATGTTACATTTTCTCTTGGTTGGTATTGGGATTGTCTGCGTCTGAGCATCTGACATTGTTGTTATTTGGGAGTCAGTCTGAATTGCTATTTCACATGAGTTTACTTGCTCATCAATCCTTCCCTGTGCTGACTTAATAGCATGTAACTGCAGTTTTAATTCTTCAATTTGGGCCTCCAAGTTCCTAATTGTTGTTTGATGTCCACACATGGAGAAATCATTAAGGTTTAAGCCATCACTGCTGTGGTCATGATTTATGGAGCATGTAATTTCCTGACACTCCCCAGGGGTGTTACTTTTATTGCCTGAGTCATCTAGGTCAAAGACTTTAGGAGTTGCTTCATGTTTGGTACTACATCTAATTACTGATGTAGATAATGTACTAATTGGGCTGTCATTGATTGACAGGCATAACCTTTCCTTAGTGTTATGGATAGGGGTGGAGGAGATGGGCTGAGTGGTAATCTGTTTTACATATGTTTCTTCCTTCAGGTCATGGCAGGCAGTGAAAAAATATTGAAGCCAAATCAATTGGCCTTTTTCCTGAATATGGAGTCTACTAGTGGTACTGTAATATGTTATAGTTACATGCAGATTTTTCTCCTCATCATGTAATTGGAAAATTTGACCATTTTGCTTGATGTTACCATGTTTGATCTCTAGATTCTTAAGCAGAAAGGTATGGACAGCACTTATCATGTGAGGGGAAACTGTAATTGTAACACTTTGAAGATTATATACAACATGCAGAAATTCTGGCTGTTGTTGGCCTGGTTTTAGGATATTTTAGTTGCCAAATGAAAGCTTTCTGTCTAAATAAATGCCACTCATTAAATTGTCATGGGTAACTTTGTTACTGATTTGCATGAATTTAGAATAATTAGCTAATTCATATACAGTCGGCTAATCTTATATGCATGGCCTCGGAACCGCTGCTATGATATGCAATTAGGTGGCGTATGCACTAAACCGGCGTTCATTTTATGGCGTGTATCTGCTGCAGCTTGGATACTGATACCCATTATTTCTCAGAAACAAACCCTCATTTGGCCTAGTTCATTTAATTTAAATGTGACATGATTTGCTCTGGTATCGTATGGAGGTCAGTTCTGTCATTAGATCGAGGAGCAGACTTGTCAGCGCTCCAGTCTTAAGCTTTCGAATTTAATGACCAGACTGGATTGGATTCTTAATGAGGGCAGTGTGAGTTTGTGTTTAAAGCTAAAGAGTGTTAAAGCCGTTGACCATGCTTGGTTAATTATTATGAATGTCTACTGTCGCGCCTCCTGGTGATCAACAGAGAATCAGAGAGCTAATGCCCTCTTGGTAATATTTATGGTTATCTACTATAGTGCCTTCTGGTGACCAATGGAGATCTAATGGCTGTGATCTTGATATTGACAGACCTCATTAATCAACCTTGACCGCCAATGTTCAGAATCAGTTTCTTTTCATTTTGAAAGGAACAATTTTGAACAGTGCAGATATCTGAAGCAACTTAACACATAATATTGCATGTTTGGACCAGAAAAATTTATGCAAGAATGCGAAATATGCATATAGACTATATGCATTTGTCCGACATTGATATCCATTGTAAACAATGGTAACAAATCGTGACCAGCACAAAACTATGCGATAAGGCAGAATATGCAGTTATACGATGTGCATATATCTGGAGCCATATATATATATATATATATATATATATATATATATATATATATATATATATATTATCCCACAGATAATCACTATTTTTTCAAAATATATGAATTGACTTCTACATGTACATTCAAAAGGGTTGTCTTTACCTTTCCAGAGAGAAATTATGATGATGCCACCATGGCCCAGATCAGAGTCATGGAGAATGAAGTAAGTAATAGGCAATCCATTGAATGGACATGTAAGAAATGGATGCCATCAGTCCATCACTCTTTTCAATTCCTAACCTACAACATTTTTATTTCTGTTGATTGGTAACCTGTCAACAACATGAGAATGATTTTTGGCAATGTTTGTTTAAAATATGTTTTTGTATTAGATCTGAGTAAATTTGGGGGAAATAGTGGAGAGGGTTATGCCTTTCTATGAGAATCAATAGGCCATCACAAAATGTGATGTAATAATACCCTGACACTAGGTAAATGGATTTAATTTGGCCTTGAGATGTAGCAGCTCTTTACACCAGTTTTTGTGCAGACAGGTGCACAATTAATGCATATTTTCATCTGCCTGATCTATGGCACATATCCAGTCTAATTTGTACAATGGCCTCAAAATGGAAATAAGTGATTGTGGCTGTTTCAGAAAGAAATATTTGTGTTTCGGAAATCTGTTTTGTTATCATTAAAACATGGTGCTATGCGTTTAGCATGAAAAGAGGTGGGCTGTTCCTTGAGACATCAGCAGTGTGCCTTCCCTCTCAAGTAAATAATTGCAAACTTTAGAGTAGACATTGCTGTCGGTCATTGTTTTAAAACAATTGTTGAGACTGTATTTGGTGTTAAAAGAAAACATTTACTAAGATATATACATAAATTGGGACAGTCTTATAGTTTTTAATGGCATAGGGTTTATATCTCTTACAGATTATACAAAGAATTGTAAACAAGAAAAAGATAGCATCCCCTTGAAAAACTTGTACGTTAGTTTTCTCGTTTTTCTGATTCATATACTGAATGTAAGCATGCATCAGATATGTGAAAATGAAAGAAATTACAGGAAACCTCTTTTGTCAGATTTACTATTTAAACATACATAGAATTCCATTTAATGGGTAAAGGTGTTCAGAATTTGAAGAATATTTCAGGGCTAAAAACTTGTTCTGTATACATTTTGTGTTTCGTACATGACAATCAGATGAGTATCTGGAAAAAAGAACTTACATTTCTTCAGCCACTGCTCATAAATACAAGTCAATGAATGACATTTCTTTAGCTCTGTATTTTTGGTCTGTATTCAATCTCAGTGCTTGCTGCAGGTATTTATCAAGTATATTAATAAATCAACTGCCTGATTGTTCAATTTACTTGTAATTAATTTGATCTGGGTGTGAAGAAAATAAAAAATTCTATATAATGCTAACTAAAGCATTTACTTGTGATCTGTTTGAGTGGTTTGGTTTTTTAACGTACTTTTCAATTTTTCATTCATACCACTATGATGCCAAGCACTGGGACTTTATGCTGCAGATATGAAGCATCATGTTCTACTAAGTCATATAATCCTGATACCAGGTTGACTAGTCGTAACACTAATCTCTTAATGCTGAGAACCTAGCGAGGCAGTCATTTTGTTTGTCTTTAGTATGACTTGGCTGGGGTTTAAGCCTGCATCTAAGGTGGACATGAACCACTATGCCACCAGAGTGGTCGTGCTTTTGGTAAAAAATTTAGCTTAAGTGCCAGAAGTGTTGCACACATGGAGCCTCTATCAGGACATTGCCATTCCACACCAGGTCTGATTTTTAGGCAGTTTTAGAATTTATATTGCTCATTCTGTAATAAGCATACTAATTAAGTGAATTTAATAATGGTGCAGCAATTCATTATATATTGATGTATAAATATTTTGTTTTATTGATATAAGTATCAGTACGGATGCGTATAAGTATGAATATCAATATTGATGTGTATCAATTTGAATATTGTTACACATGTATATCATTATGGTTATCATTGCCAAATGTGATCTATCTGTTTAGCAAATCATTTTATTCCAGTTCCATTTTTTTTAGTGTAACATCCTAACTCACTACCATATTTCTGCATACTGAGTTTGCTTTTTGCAGATAGCATCACAGAATAATATAGTCAGTGAGAGACTCGGTTTGCAAACCCTGATGGAGGAATATGCTGATGCTGATGATGCTTTTAAGCTGAAAATAAAGGTATGAAAACAAATAACTCATTTGCAAGCTAGAATTTATCCTTTATTGCTACTTGTATTGCTTGTGAGCAAAGAAATACTCAGCATCAAGAATTCTATTGTCTACTGTCAGTTTTGTAAAAACCATCTGATAGTAAGGGAAAGGAAACATTGTATATTGTGTGCATCTGTCAGCAGTTGCTTGTTACCAAACTATGTTATATTTCTCATCCAATTACAATCACACTTGTGTACTTATGTTATCAGGATTGTGGACATTAGTGAGGTAACATTGCATCTGATTGGTTGAGCTTGTTAACTTTCTAAATCTCTATATTATACCATATCAAATTTTATTATATTTTATATCTCATCCAGTTTTATAAAACCTGGTAAATAGGTTTGGATCATCAAGTTCATGGTGATTTTATTATCTTTTATGAATAAATTATTAGTTATTTGGAGGGTTTTCTTCCTATAGATTCTAAAACATTTTACCTTTGTAATTTTTTAATTTAACTTTCAGGTTATTGTGCTGATTTGCCATTACACATAAAGACTCAATAGACAAAAACTGATAGTATTCTTGCACAAAAGGCAAATTTCAGATGTGGGTTTTGTGATAGCCAGTGATGAAAACACTGGCATAAGATACACTAAAGTAAAAGTGTAAAGATGCAGAGTAGATGTTACTAGGCCATAGTCAAGATTGCAATTTTCTCAGCACATTGCAAAAATTGTCCAATCAAACTTGTTTGAAATTTGCCTCAAGAAAGTGACACTCATCAACATATTGTTTAATCAGCAGGCAGTGTATTTGTGTGAAAGCAGTGAACACTTGTGTTCCATTTACTCATTGGAAGAGGGCTTACATGTTAGCAACTGAAACAGAACTGCTAAGAAAATGTTTCATTCTTTGTGATTAAAAAAAGCTGATTGTCATTTTATTTTCTTGAACAATAAGGCTTTCTCTGTTTTCAGGTTTTGAATTTTATTGGATTGCATAAAGTTTCAATGATTATTCATTACAATGATATTTTGGAAAGGCACAGGTCATCAGTAAATACACATTTATTGCAGTAGAATCAGATAGTCATTACACTCTTCCAGAATTTCATGGTAATAAAAAAAAATTTGAATTAAATCATTGTCAATCAATAACACTGTTTCTCATCTTTAATTTATGTATCTCATCACTATAGACAGGATTGGTATTACAGTAAAACCTATTACAGAGACTGTCCCTTCAGCCAACAAAAAGTGGTTTCTCAAGACAGGTGGTCTCAAGTTAGCATAAACACCAACCATTATGCTTTTGGCATAATCAGTATGCTTATTTTCACTACATTGCACCTTACGCATACATGCCAATTAAGCTTTTAGCGTAATCATTAGGCTTTTTTCATTAAATTACGCCTTACACGTAAACATATATGGATTATGCTTTTACGATATATCCACCTTCCCAAAAAATAAATTATTTGTTTTCTTGTTTTTATTAAGATTCAATTAATTCCACAGACTGTATTTTAGAAAAGACTGCTTCTATGTAACCATAATATAAGAGTACGCTTGTCCATGGATTTGTGTGCACTTTCCTAACAGTATCATGTTCTAATTATAGCAACTTTTGACCCCATATTCTATTTATAGCAGCTGTATGGCTTAGTGAGGAGAAAACAGGCTGGTTTTCTATTTTCAATTTTTATGTGCAGATTCTTTGTTCTAATTCATATTTAGTGGAAAACCAGTCTAAAGGTATTTGGTGATAAAAAAGTATATTTTATTTTAGTTGATGCGTATATGAGGACAAAAGTATCTCCTTTCAAATAATTTCACAGATGGATTAGAAAAAAGCCAAAAAATAAATGAAACAAAAAAATAGCAGAATCCTTCAAATATGAAGACATTTGGGCAGCATCATGTGACGTCTATTACAGGCCATGTGGAAAGAATTGTATTATTTGGCGCTAAAAGTCTTCAGATGGATTCTAGTCGATGTGTGTATAAAGCTAAAAAATTCTACATACAAAAACTTGAAGCAATAAAGGATTTTAAAAGATGAGAGGGCAAATAAATCATTGTTTATTAAAATTTGAGCATATTATATGTGGATTACGCTTTTTCTGCCTGATTATCGCTTTTTGACCACTTGTATTATGCTTTTTTCTTGTCAGGGATTGGCATGTATATATTAGGTTTCTGCAATAAGACCTGTTTCCTAGGTCCAGTTTCAAAACAGTTTCAAGAAAAATAACCACAATCACTTTACATATATTCTATTCTTTGTTAATAGTTCTTGCTAAAATATTATATGCATTCATCTAAAAACAAAATTATATAGCAATAACGATATATTTCTATCATGAAACATGAGATCACATTTACATTTGAAGATTACATAATTTAGCAAATTAGCATATAAAATTGTTTTCTGACCTACTCATTTACCTTTATTACAACCTAAATTTACCGATGTTTAAACCACTTTTTTACGAAAGGTCTGCTATTTTCACCTCGGTTACAATAAATATTTTCTCCTGCTTTAATAATTTGTCTCTTTTTAGCTGCAGGTTCGTCAGTTGTTATTAAGGTTCTAGGTGTTAAAATTATTAGTGCTCAGTTGTAATAATCAAACGTAAAGAATGTTTTGACTAGGCTGTGGGAAAAATATGAAAAATCTATACATGTGCATTGCATATCTAACAATTAATGAAATAAACAAGACACTTATCTTATCCAGAAACAGAATCATGCAGGGATTAACTCTATAAGCAAAGTGTGTAATCCGGTCACACACACTTGAATAAACGACAGCTTTTTGATTGGGATATAATCACAATACAACACACATCACAAGGCTTGAACACTATCAATCGAATTTCACAATTGATTCTTGCTGGTTTAATAGACAATGGCCTTATTCACCCCTGGCAATACAGATTAACTCTAAAGACAATATACGCAGCCACTATGTTATCTTTAGCACTACAATGGCAGTGTGTAACATGTACATTAGCCTGGTTTGCAGAGTGTAGCATCTATCACCAGTAGCAACAATTCTTTTTTAAATATTCCTTTGATGTTTTTTATCAGAACAGTCATTACTAATCAAGCAGTCATTGTAACAACTGATTACATATAGGTCATTGTTGTTTGTCTGTTCTCGCGACATTGTTGTTGATAGGGATGTCACATCCTACGATATGACCGGAAGCAGGCTAAGTGAGGGAATAATTTGTCTGGTTTCCTGCTTTTTATTCTCACTGCATTGCTCACCTCAATACGAATATCAGAGAACAACGCAGGGAGCACACAAATCAGGGAACCAGTCTAGGAAATAATCTACATATACATTAGTCTGGTTTATGACATAAGCTATAAAACACTATAAGCATTGCTAAAAGTAATTCAGACATCACTGGCCAGCCTTTTTGTTAATTTTTTATTTAAAAAATTAGAACGGTATGGGCCTTTTCTTTTTTTACAGGCATGAAATAAAGTTCGGTGGAGTTTATCCTCGTTTTCGCAATGCAGTCTTTATAGCAGTGTCTAAATGAATATTTTGCCAAGACATTTCTGTCACTGGTTGCGTTCAGCAAGTCTTCGCTCATAATAGAGCATTTATATAATAAACTCGATCCATGCATTATGATTGTGGTCGCTCATAGCAGTTTTTATTGTAAAACAAATAAACGGGTTTTGTCTTACCATCGCCTAAAGTGTGTGTGGAGGGAACATGCATATCACTTAATATTAGGTTGATGGGGGCTAATAATTAGTTTATATTTTGTTGTGACTTGAATTTGTTGTCTAGCTTAACCATGAAAACCTTAAAACTTGGAACCCAGAGAATTTTAAGTAATTGACAGCAACTAAATACTTTACTGTTTTTTTAGCAGACTTCTCAATGTTTATCTCATAATTCATGGCATTTACCTTTTGCAAATAGTAATATATTTACAGGTTCCACCACTTTGATATAGGACTCCATGTGCAATTGATGTCATAATATTTTAGGCTAGTGAATTACTCCCCTCAACACCACCAGGAGAGCTGTTCAGTCACATGCATTTTACAAAACATAAGCCCAGTTAGTAGCAAAAATACAGTGTAACTCTGCTATAAACCTAGGTAGGGTCCGTAGAACCCCTCTGTGTTTTAGACCAAACCATGTTATAACCAAGTCAGTTAGCTGAAGAAAATCATGCATTTGTCTAATAATAATAAAAATAGTCAGGGAGGAGGGTGCTAATAAAGCATGTGTAAATATATTTACTTTTGATTATATGAAGACAAGCTTGTCTGAAATGTACTTGTATATTAACAACATACATTTGTGTAGTACAATCCATAACCCATTTAGTACTGTACATGTATAATAAAAATTCATGTATCAGCCAAATCCCATTAAAGAAAACTCAAAAAACTTATATATAAAAAAAATGGTAGTCCTCGTTTAATCTACATTCGATTGTCATTAAACAATTCACCACAATATTGTCACCAGTAGCATGTGGCTAAAGTTGTTTCAATGCTACACATAAATGGCCTTAAATTGGCTTTGATTTTGGTCAGGTGGCAACAGCCATCATCTTAAATGATTTCAGTGCTCAACAGTTAATAGGAAGAAACAATATAATATTGAAGACCTGGAAATTCTTTTCATCCAGTGGAGGATCATTCCCTTTAAGTGGTTCTTGTGATACAAAATAAGTTTTAAAAAACGACCTTCCATAACTCAGTTCTGTATTTTTATAACAGGACTTGGAATCATGCTACCATTACATGCGGAGGACATGAGGAGATGGGAATTGTTTCTACAGAGCATTCGGCTTTGCATGCTTAGAAAAATTTCTCACAGATTCAAAAACTCTGCCCATGTGAGACTTTATGTGTATTTCTCTAGACATTTTTTCTTCTTCCTATAATGACTAATTCAGTCTCTGTTTAGAATTATACTGTGTCTTAGAATAAAAGCATGGATTACCTCACTGGATTCTTAGAACTCTGCATTAAATTAAATGGTGATTCAGTGATTGCCAACCAAAAATGCAGACTAATTTCGTCTACTGGTATGCAAAATTTACCATTGCAAACAGGAATCTTTATTATTCCAAAAATAATACTTCTACAAAGGGTTGCAAGAATTTTTTGTTTGCAACTTCTGAAATATTGAAATCTTGAAAATGGGCATAACATGCTTCTCTTCTTGGAAGTGCACTATATGTATTTATCTTTGCTTTTTCTCAAACAAATATCAATTTATTTACAAAGTGAACTATATTGTTTGCATTGAATACAAAGTGTGGTTCCAGAACTTTTTTAAAAAGTATTTATTCATCAAAGATTTTTGCAACATGGCATTTATTAGCCTCTTCGTTTTTCAAATGACATTGTTTCAGTGAGGAGACTATTTTCCCTGCCTTTCAGTAAAGATTAGAGACGTGATTGCACCCATATATTATTAGTATGTCCATCTCTCTGTTTGACAGAGCTCACTACTTCTCGTAATAAGCTGCTTGAAGGATTTTATTAATGCTGGGATATATTAGGTTTTTATACATGTACACTTAGTTTTTATTATTTCTTGCTCCTGATGTTTTATTAATTTTCTTACTATATTGTTTAAAGTGTATTCTGAAAATATGGGTGAGAATTTTGCAGTGATTGGTGGATTTCCAGTCTTTCATGATCATTTATTAGATCATTGTAAATCAGGGGAGAATTCTCAGTGTGTGCATGTACTTGCATGATGTTGGTGATCAGCAACACTGTTATACAGGTATATCCTCCAGATCAATTGCAGTATCTTTACCATGCATGTTTGGGATATGGCTGATAAAAAGCAAAACTGTACTAGAGTCGATTTCCAGACCTTTATGAATTGTAACCCACCTCTTATCTTCAAAAGTATTTCACCTGGCACAGTTACTATTCAGCAGAGGATTCTCTAATCCTTCAACCTTAAAATAAAGGTGTTAATGGCAAGTGCAATGTTATGGAAATGCTGTTTGTAATAAATGGACAGCCTAATATATTTTGTAATGTGCGTGGTTGTGATGCAGATGGTTGCCTACTAAAAATAAGTCTAAACATTTGTATTTTAATGTGCATGCTACAAACCATTTTAAGCAGTACAATTTAAACTTAGGGTATGGAACTACATTGACATCATTCTCTGAATTTGAAAAATATAATTTAAGTTGCATATAGTCTTACGTTTTTTTTTATTATAAGCCAAACAATCTAAATAATGCAGTCTCAATAAAAACGGATTTATAATAGTTTTGTAAAACTTTTAACTAAGTATCATTTAAGATATCATACAAGGGTTAATGTTTCTTGTATTTTAATTCTTCACCCTCTCTGACATATCTATGCTGGTTCTAAAGAGGGTATTTGGGAAAATTGCTTGCGTTTGACACGGTTAAAATCAGAGCTAATTTCATCTTTGGTATGAATTTTGTACCTGAAAACAAAGCATTATTACTGGATGAAAGGTTCTTCCAGCACATTCTTTAAATTTTTAAGATCTGCTTTCTTTCTTAGCAGCAAAATTTCAAATTGAAATAGTACAGAAAGAAAATGGCACTAAATAACATTTTGAATATATGTGCTGGTTATGTTATCCCCTGATTCGCAGCTGTATGTAGACTTGTTTGCAATATTCATTTAAATTCCATCATTGTATAGGGGCTACATTATTTTTTTAAAATTAATTTTAATTTTAATTGCTAAGTCAATGTCTGTTGGAAGTATATATTGTCATATTGCACAGGTTTCCACAATATCACTAGATCATCAATAACGCAATGTCTATAGCTTTTATTGGATGGTCACCTGACCAGTCTTGTTGGTGTTTTAGGATGAGATTTTCTTATGGGTGTATTTTCAGTATGGGACTTAGTTGGTATAAAAGTACACACAACTTGAACATTGAAGGAATGATTATGTTGCAGTCTTAAATATTCAGTTACTGTAGCAATATACTGACATAAGTGAATATTCTAAAGAAATAATTGTCACTACAGGTATAAACTGTTGGCATAGTTAGCGTTAATAGAAGTTGTCTGTCAGATCAATGCTGCTACAAGATTAATATTTGTGTATTTTAATGTTTTTCTTTTTAAGGTTTAAAGAAGTTGCACTGAAGAGTCGAGACGAATTGGTTAGTTTAGGTTTTCCTCAGTTCACAATAGAAGATTTCCATGAAAGTTTAAGTGGGTTTTTTTTTCTTAAGCATATTTTCTCAAAAGATTCACATATTATCATAATGTGGTTAAAATAACTATTTGTGAATCAATGTTTTGAAAACGCTTCATTTTTCAAGAATGTATACATGGTTTCTTAATTTTTGTCAATATTCTTTTTAGTATCAAATTATGCTGGTATATGTGTACTGTACAAGTTAAAATTTGTTGTGAAAGAAAAGTGTTAAAAGAATAAAATGCATATTTCATCATATTTAATGTTCATATTTGAATCTTTGTTGTATGATATGAATCTTCTGGTAGATTTGAAAAAGTTGCTCTTCAGTCTCAGTCAGGTGAATCATTGGTAATGCTGATGGAATGGAAGACTAATTGATAATAATTATAACAACTGTGCTGACATGAACTACTTATGACAATTATTGTGGAACATAATCCATTATCTAATATTAAATACTGAGCAAAGTTTTTCAAATTAATAAATTTTGATTTGTGAAGAAGTAACTCCAGATGATTTGTTTAACAAAAATGTATATGCATAAATTAAATGAGTAAATATGACACATTCAGCTGTCTATTCCAGTAGTTTTGGAAATATATATAATGCATCAAAATAATTACTTGCCTCCTGTTTATAGGTACCTTATTACTATGATCGTCCAGTTCTTCTTCATTTTACTTCAAATAATGATCATTGTTGTTCCTGTTTGTCTGTTTTCTCTTGTTTATATTTCTGCATTTTTGGCAGATAAATATATGCGTTTATTTAGTTAATGTGAGTTTATTTTGTATCATCCTTGACTTGCATTGCTTTTTACAAAAATGAATGCATTTTGAGTTGAAGTGAAAAAGTCTTCAATTATGCTGTTATTTTGCTCACTTTCATTTACATAGACCTAGTACTCAAGGAAGCACTTTTTAAAAAATATAATGTCAGTGTACTATGGTCACTCAAAGTTGTAATGAAAGTTATATAGATGTCTTGATTGCATATATGGGTGAGTAAGAGTTGGAATGTGCCTTTCCAGGGTCACAAGTCTACTGGAATAGCCATTATAGTTTTGATTCTGGCAAAGGTCACATATTCAGATGGCAAAATTTTAGGAAACTTCAACCTGGTACCTATCAGTCCCAACCATCAGTTTCCCAGGTACCTGATCAATAGGAATTTATATTAAATGTGAACCTACTCTGCTTTGTTGGAGGTTTATTCATGCCAACATCCACGAGAAGTATAAGCATAATTATTCCTAGTGGGGGGGAAAACGTAATCTGAGCATAAGAAGATGAAAGTTTATATTACATGTCACAATTACAGAACACTACCATATTTTCTGGCCTATAAGTCGATGCATAGTATAAGGCGAATTCACCAATTCAACTTATTTTCCATCCTTCATCCATATATAAGTCGACTCGAAGTATAAGACGAGGCCAGGTCAATATCTTGGCTTCGTATTTTATACTAGTAATGGTATCGTTATATGATATTCCATATTACCGGCAATCATGAAATTGCATTACCGATGCTAACATGCTTGTGATTTTACTTCTGAACAAATCACTGCTATATTCTGTTATCAATTGACACAGCTGACTAAACAGTCCATGCTTGTTTTATTATAATTGAAAGCACATCCATGTTGTAGTTAATTTTATTACCTGTAGTTACGAATGTAACTTAAACTTTCAATGACACAATCCATTAATAAGTCGATTCGGAGTATAAAACGAAGTCCCGACTTTCAAGTAAAAAAAGTATCGACTTATACTTGTTAAAATGTTTGAATCACTTGTGTAGATTCAATAAGCTGTAGGCATAAAAGGAACAAAATAAATAATGTACATATTTACTTTTTCAAAAGATATACTTTTTTAGTTTTCCGTTATGAAGGTATCTTCCACACACTGTTTCTTGCTCACACAATGGTAGCATCAACATTTCCATAAACAAGAACAGAAAGGAATTTACTAGAATTCACACTTTCTCTAACTTCTTCTCCCATGACTCAATCAATTGACAGAACAAACTATCTAGCCCAGAGTCTGTTCTAATAATTAGCACCATGTTTAACACTGTTCTTCTCTCAGGGTGCAAGCAGCATTTCCATATCAGAAAATGATCTTGCTAAAATGACTAATTAATCTAGGCTGTGCCAATAAGAGCTCTCTTTGTTTATTTTCTTTCATTTCATTCTCATTTGGTCTGAAACTGACTTGTCCCAATGGAGTGAAAGCGAACTTCATGTACACTTGCTGGCTAGTGCCCATCACATGCTGTTCTGGTCAGATCTTAAGACTGACTCATAGATTCAAGCATTCAGTATGTCCAGAGGGTAGGAATGACTACAAATAGGTAGATCATGTGACCAAAGCATTAAAATTTGCACTTGCCTGACTTGTTTTAAAATATGAAAAAGTACATGCCCTGCACTAGTGCCTGAGAAACCTTTACTTGTCCAGCTTCAAAAAGGAATAGTCAGAGAGATATCTGACTATGGGATTTGATCAGCTCCAAAAATATTAAATGGTTGTCACCATTCACTGCACTGAACTTTGATAATTTTTTAGGTACTCAACAGACACATAAGGCTCCTTGAATTGTGTGTCAATCTTTTGCTCTGCTTGTATTAAAAAAAAAAAAACAATACTGAGTCGGTACATGTTACAGTCTTGTTAAAACTGGTACTGTGTGGCAAGGCAACTGGTGTAGTCTCTAGTGTGTAATTTCATTTGTCCTTTCCTCATGTCAGCTATCAGTGCAAAAATTATTTAGTGTGTTTCTTATATTTCATTTCATGGATGCGATAGAACAAGTTGAAAAGCAGTGTTCAGTGACAGAATTGAGTGATATATTCAATAATCAGGGCCTCTCAGATTACATAGTTGTTTATCTTGGGTAAGATGTTACTAATGATTCTTTTTTCTCACAAGTATGGCACAAACTTGAGTCTTTGGTTGGACAGAAAGACAAATTGTATGTTCCAATGGCTCTGCTTATACTATTGCATGATGTTTTTAGTCAATTGCTTGGGTGTTTGTAATTAATGTGTCAGTTCAAATACTTATTCTCTCATTCATATAGGTGAGACTTGAAGATATATGCATTTATATCATCAATTTTCAAGCATGTTTACAAAATGTCATTTCAAACAATGCTCAGAAGCATTTGTCAGTATCAGGCAAAGTCTGTAGGTAGGTCATTCATCTGCCAGGAAGGGTTTTTCTTGTGAACACACTAGCATTAAATTTGTATTTATAATCAAGTACTTAACTGATTCTCATCCAAGTGGATTCTGTTTTGTATACATACACATTTTTTTTATTTATTTTCATTTTTCTTAGATTGTTAGTATCTGGATATCTGCAGAAAGAGGCCGACTTTTTTGCAAATTTCATCGAAGGAGAACATACAGTGAAGGAGTTTTGCAATCAGGTAAACACAAGATATTACATTATTGTTTATTTGGGATGAAAGGTATGAAACCAGGGAAATTTATTGTAAAATGATTCTGCTAGCTGTTGGAAGACTTGAAAGAAGATAGAGGAATGTAAGAATGGATAAAATAAGAAAATTGGGGATGAAAATATCATGACTTTCCATTAGAAGAACCATAGTATCATAAATGCGCCTTGAAATGATTACAAAAAAATGTTTACCATTGTTTTAAAATTCAAGAATTGCAATGTCTTATGAGAAACTCTTAATTTCATTTTATATTTATATTTGTAACACAGTTTCTGGCAGAGCATTTACACCTTGTTAGAGGACTTGTGTTGCTAAAGATTAAATGTACTTTAAATGAAACGTTTGCCAAGAATAAAATTTATTTGAATGGCAGCCCAAATATAAAATATTTTGGTCATATCAGTAGTGTTTACATCATATGCCAAAATATGATGATTTACCATAATTGACTTATGACTTATAATAAAACTTTATAGCTGTGATCTATTTTTTCTGGATTCCATTTATTCTTTGTGTACTATTTGAAAATGATGCCATTGCAGTGAGATTATTTTTGGCTCAGTGGGATTTGTCCATGTCTGTGATATAGTGTCCTTTCGCTTTTACTAAATATGGATTGTATTAATAACAAGAGTGACAAAACCTTATAATCACACATAAACTTGGTAACAAAAATGTATCAATCCACTGACCATTCTTGTCAGTTTATGTCGAGGGAGGTAAATCCAGGTTAGTCATTATCAGTATACTAACTTTCCCTGGATATTGCTATAGGTAATGCTTGAAACAAAAGTAGAAAATGCTTTTTTAAAAAGTCACAATAATTTTTCAAATGATGTTTCAAATGCTACTATAAATTCTCTCGTGACATATAAAAGAACAAGTAGAAAACCCACTGCTTACAGACAGTTCTAATAGATGCCAAAATAATTCCGTTGTTTAAGATGTGTGGTAATTCAGAGACTGGGAGTTTCACATTATCCCTAACACTTCTTTCAAAAATATAAAACTTCATCCAAAATATTGTCACATACAAAATATATTGTGTGAAATGCATTTATGGCGGTCTACATTAGCCAAAAGTGGGACATAAACATCTGTCATGGAATGATGCAGTTTTCATTCAGGAAATACATGTACTCAGGTTTTGTTTATTGTGTGCAACGATACCTGAGGGTGATTTTTATATATGGGCAGTTGTACTTTGGAATCGTGAGTACAATTCGCTCTATGCCGCATGTGCAGATTGTTCTCGATACGGAGAACGAATCCGTATAAATACTTTGCTATATGTGAAGGATCTTTACATTACTAAGGGTTTTGTCAACAAGCACCTGGATTAAAGGACTGTAGCTGTAGGGCTATTGATCCGAGGGGGGAGGATTGGCACAACTTTAGCTTTAGGGGTAAGTACATTTTTGGTACTGAGTGATAGCTTTTGTATTACTACATTTACCTTTGCATGGTTGTTATATAGCTTTTACACAGCATAATGCGTGCATTTTCTAGGCATTTAGATTGGTAATGTAAAGCTATATTTTGTTAAATTAGAATTGTTTACTATCAGCATTATCGAACAGGGAAGGTTAACTATAGAACTTGTCATTTTGAAATTATAATAATATAGTCTTTATAATTTACCGTGTATAACGTCATTACGTTATGTCTGTATCAAGGTTAGTACACAGTGACGGGTATATTTTCAGCTATTGGTACGAGGGTGTTAAATGTCCGGGGTGTCCGGAGCTGTCAAACGTTGGGAGCTGTGTTTAAATGCACTGGTGTGTCCAGAGCTGTTAAATGTGCCAGAGTGTCTCATGTCTAGTGTCCGGAGTGTCTAATGTCAAGAGTGACAAGGGTGACCCAGCAGTAGAGCTGTCTAAATGACCAGTGTCTGGAGGGTCTAATATTTGGAGGGTCTAATGTTTCATAGTATTCCGAGTGTCCGGAGTCTGTAGAAATTGTGAAGTTTAATTGTATCAGCTGTGGAGCTGTATACTAATAGTTGGATATATCTATTTATCTGTAATTTGTTAGCCGTGGGCTAATATGGGTTTGCGGAACCCAGTATTTGTTTTGGGACTGGAAAGATAAGTTCTTATGTGTCCCTTTATTATTTTCAAATATAGTTTCGCAACTTGAGCGTATACGATTTTACTATATGAGTAATCCTGCATTGAGTAGACTGTATCATTTTTTGTTGTATATTTATCTCTGGTTTTTGTATCATTGTATCATTGTTTTATATCATTGTATCATTGATTTGTATCATTGTATAATTTGTTAGCATCTTCTAGTCTGTGCGTAATTATGTTTAATTAAATCCAATATTTGGATTACACTACGCACGCATTTCATTGTTTTGCTTATATATATATCGCCACATTAAACCATAATTTTTATATCTGTATCATAAAACGTGTTCTGTTATCAATCCGAAATGTCCGTCCCAGTTTTGTTACAACATCGCTTTTCTTTTGCCTGCAGCAGTGTTGATAGCAGGCATCAGGGTTTTAAATTTTTGCATTTAAGTTAGACAGAGAGGTACATCTAATATTCTATGGAACCATTGCTCTATGTGTCCATATTTATATTTGAAGAGAAGCTTCACTCTACCCAGTTACCCTACAATCAGAATATCTCAGCATAACTGAATTTTTGCAGTTCACTCATTGGTATTATGCATTTTCGTACAATTTTTGTATAAGCTTATATATGAACTAATATGAATATAATAATTGCAGATTTGGTTTATTATGCTACTTGCAATAATGTGTACCTGCAAATTAATATACTTTACACATAATCCAGAGCTGCCAACGCTTGCGATTTTGCCACAATTCTTACGAAAATTACCCTTAAATTATGGACTTGCAGCATAAAAGCAAAAGCTATGAAAAAATGATCATTGCCGAAAGATCCGGATAATTTATTCATCCGTGTTTGATTTGATTCCGGGTTTCATATTAGAATTAATGAAATTGGTCAGGGAACCAGACTAACTTTATGGCAGCACATCAGACACTTTAAACTGCACCTATTTGTTCATGCGAAGTGCCTTTATGATTAAACTGTTGATCATAAAAAAAAATTAAAAATGTCGTCCAGCAAGACAAAAAGGAAAATAAGCCTCTTGAAAAGTGTTTGTAATCACACAGGAAAAATATAAAAGGAATTTTCAGGTTCTTGTGAATAAAAGCTGGAAGGGACACAATTATGTTCGTTGGACATCACGTGCCAATTTGAGTATGACTTGTGGCAGGAAATATGATTGCCATCATGTTAAATGGAAAAAGAATTTCCAAGAATTACGTCAAGTTGATAGCAACAAGCCATTGAGCTGCATAGGGTTTGGAACTAAAATTTGTGCAACTGTACTAGTGGTAAATAAAGTCTACGTGTACTTTACAAAAACGTTTCAGTTGAATATAATGTTTATCGTCGCTGCACATTCCGAATACTAAACTTCTAACTTTGTTTTTCAGCTTTACAATATCAGTTTATGATATTTGTTACACCTTACTGAAACTGATCAAACTTACGGAAAAAATCTACTGCCTTACTGAGACGGACTCGTCAGGGTTGGCAGGTCTGATGATCGTTAATGTAATCATGTCCTACACCAGCCCATTGTTACATTAAAAAAATAATAAAATAAAATGAAGCAATACAAGGTTTTAATTGTCATTTTCATTGTTATCTCCTTAATTCCCCACAAATAAATTTTAGAACATTATAAAAAAGACTCCTGTATAAGAACAGGATAAGAGTACATTTGTCCATTGTAGACCAAGATATACTGTTCTTTTTTCTGTTTAGCAGCTGCAGATATGGCACATTTTTAAAATAACAGACTGGCTTGGTTTCATCAGTTTGAAAACTTATCTCCTATTGTATTGAAGAAAATTGGTTAGTGGACTAGTCTGTACCTTTAAGAAATGGTACCAGATGTTAAGCAAAACACTGTTTTGATATGATTCATAGATGTTGTGTGACTTAAAATGTTAGGATAGAAGGATCTTTTTAAACACTAAAACATGTAGAATAAGAGAAAGGAACAATCAATAGTGCTTTGCAAATTTCAAAAGAATATGAGAGTAATTTAATTCAGCTTTTAGGTTGAGCACATGATCCTGCATGTCACATAATTTGTGCAGATGATTTAATGATTGCTTAGCAAAAGTTGGACATGTAGACTAGCTAAAGTGTGTATTGTGTGCACATACTATGTTATGTTTGTATTTTGGTACTAATCCACATTTATTTTTCCCATTATTGACAAAAACTTTACCCAGCTGCAGATAAAGGTTAGTAGTAAAATGTGAAATGTGCATTTTTCATGCAGTTTGTTGTAATTATCAATCACATTTACTATATAGATTACACTTTCTATACTAAGGTTACACTTTATTGCTACTTAGGTTGTTTATTCTAATATAGGGTTTACCGCTTCGGTGGTCTAGTGGTTAGAGCGTCCGCCCCGGAAGCGGGAGGTCGTCGGTTCGATCCCCGGCCGAGTCATACCAAAGACTTACAAAAATGGTACTAACAGCTGCCTCGCTTGACGCTCAGCATAAAGAGGTTAGTGTTAGGACTGGTCGGCCTGGTGTCAGGATAATGTGACTGGGTGAGACATCATGCTACATGTCTGCGGCATGATGTCTCAGTGCTAGACATCACTATAAACTGCCTCACTGCAGACATCGTAGCGATATGACTGAAAAATTGTTAAAGCTACGTTAAAAATCCTAATCAAACAAACTAATATAGGGTTTTGTTGTTTATTGCATTAAAAGAATTGTCCTTGAATCCTTTTAAAATTGATTTAAGATATTCGCTTCACAATTTCAGGAAGTGGAACCAATGGGTAAGGAGAGTGATCACATTCACATCATAGCACTGACTTCCACACATGGTATACCAGTACGTGTGGAATATATGGACCGCGTAGACTCTGAGAAGTGTACACAGCACAACTTTCCAGAGGAATCACAGCCATCAATTGTATTGCTTTACAGGCCAGGACACTATGACATTCTGTATTGTTGATGACTGTTTTGTGCATAAAACATCAAGTTGTAATTACAGTGGGAAATTTTCAGTTATTTTCCAATCCGCTTTAGTTCCTTTTGTCTTATCCTGAATTTTAATAATGTGCTTTCAAGTCATATGGATTTTACAATTCATCAAAGTCATACAATTTATATGCATGTAAACTTAGCATTAAAGACGTTAATAAAATGTTTGGACTTCTCAGTAAAATTTAAAGAATTGTGACCCATTCTATTAGTATCAAGCTGAAGAAAAATTTGAATTGAAGTTTTTATTTAATTAGAACCAATGACTTTGTCCTTTATTTTAGTGTACCTGTGATTGAAAATTGAAATAGAATAATTTCCCTGGAAGCAACTGGAAATGTATACCATGACACTGTTCTCCACAAATTTTCACATGTTACAGAATAGGATTTTTTGTATTGAGAATACTTGTGCATAGAATTGAAAGATGAGACAGATTATATGTTTGTCTGGAGGTTGGTTGCATTCAAAAGTGAGAACTTTATTTAATCTGACTTTAGTAAAAGTTATAATTGTCAAGACATTAAAATTTATATAATCATGATTAGGCATTTAACTTTAATGTACCAATCTTTTCTTGGCCAATTTATATTACAAGGTTACATGTTTTTCCATCATCTGTACATCAGTTAAAATGTGCCATTCTAGTCCTTAATTTTGTTGTGGTTGGAGAGATTTTCTTGTAATTTGCACAGTATAAGGTAGTCTCACTATTAGGTATTATACTCTGGATCCCATGAATTTGTACTGTAATGTATGATACATATAATGTACTTTATTATAAGGCAGTTTCACTGTAGAAAGTATTCTCAGTGTCATCAGAGACAGGTAGTACTGTAACTTCATTACAAGACAAGTTTGCTATATGCTATTAACAGTATACTCAGTGGACCCCATTGATAGCAGTATAATGAGGTAATTCTGTATATATCATGAACTTCATTATAAAGCAGTCTAGCTGTAGGTAGTAATGTATGTATCTTATGCTTCATTATTAGGCAGTCTCGCTATAGACAGTATTTTCTGTGGATCCTGTCAGTAGCATTATAATGAGTTAGTACTGTAACTTTCATTACAAGGCAGTTTCATTATAGATAATGTACTGGATTCCATGAATAGCATATAATGAAGCATTAATGTATGTATCTTATGCTTCATTATAAGGCAGTCTCATTATGGACTTTTTTCTCTAGATCCCATGATCTAATGAGATATTAATACATGTAATCCATTATAAGGCAGTCTCAATATAGACAGTATTCCCTGTGGATCCTGTCAGTAGCATTATAATGAGTTAGTACTGTAACTTTCATTACAAGGCAGTTTCATTATAGATAATGTACTGGATTCCATGAATAGCATATAATGAAGCATTAATGTATGTATCTTATGCTTCATTATAAGGCAGTCTCATTATGGACTTTTTTCTCTAGATCCCATGATCAGCTTTATAATGAGATATTAATACATGTAATCCATTATAAGACAGTCTCAATATAGACAGTATTCCCTGTGGATCTCGTGGATATCATTGGAATGGGGAGGTACTATATGTATCAGGTACTTCATTAAAAGGCAGTCTCACTATAGTCAACATTTTCTCTGGTTCTCATCAGTAGCATTATAATGATATAATACTGTATATATCAGGTGCATCATTACAAGGCAGTCTCGTTATGGACAATATTCTTTGTGGATCCCATGGATACTATTAAAAATGAGTACATGTACTGTATGTATCATGTGCTTCATTAAATGGCTGTCTCACTATAGACACTATACTCACTGGATCCCACGAGTAGCATTGTAGTGAAAAAGTACTGTATGTATCATAACTAGACAGTGTGTTACATACAACAGCCATATGCCCCTTCTCCAAGGTCACAATCATAGCATTGGAAAATGAAAGTGACTAATATTTTTATCTGGAGTATAAAATTTGAACCAGTTATTCATCAGGAATAGGAAGAGTGTCAAACCATGCCCTCTGCCTCCACTTCAGAAATTGCAGCAAGGGAAAATATATCTCAATAACCTACAGATAAAACTTTTAAACTATTGAAGATTCCACTTAATAAATAACTTTGGTGAAGGGGATTTACCACAAAAATGATAATATAGATTTGATGAACTTAGCATGTGGATATTCCTTGATATGATCTCAGATGGGTATAGTGATTTTCTATCAATAATATCAAAATCAGAGTATTTGTATGACTTGCAGGTGTCTCGTGAACATGTTAACATAGACATGTAAAAGAAATACTGTTATTAACAAATTTTGTATAGTGGAATCTTTTTTTAATGAATAGAGAAGGTTTCAATGCTCAGCAGTTAAAAATAATAATAGAACATTAGAAATGGAGTTATCTTGGACTCCATGACATTCTTTTGGCCAGTAGAGAATAATATCCTTCAAGGGGGTCTTGTTTCATTCTTGTCATTTGAGTTTGTAAACAACCATGACATGACAAAATACCACATATGACCATTTGAAAAATGTTTGAATAATGTCCAAAATTCTTTTTGAATGTCTACAAATGGCATAGATACAATTTTTGACTTTTCTCTGGTAATTTGATTTCTTCAAATTACAACAGTAATTTTGTTTAGAAAAGAACTATCACACAAGAACTATCAGCTGAACAGATTGATTTGTTTTTAACTGATAAACAATGTTGTATTTTAAGTGATGTATTAACATTCTAATTTTTTGTTAATACAGTGATCCCCCTCTTTAATGCCCCCACAACTGGCCACCCACTTCTTACAGCCAAAATCCCTTGGCACCGACAAGTTTGTTCAAAATTACCCTTTAAGAATAACCACCGCTCTAACATGATCAATAACCAGCATATTAGTAAAAAAAAAATGTAAAAAAAAAAAATCCCTTCACAAGTGGCCACTGTTTATTTCAAATGTGTCAAAAACCAGTAATTGATATTGTAAGTAATCAGATTATCTTGATATCTGTCTCCTGATGTCTTGTTTCCATTACTGAAAGAAGTATTGGTTAAAGTACATGCATCACTAAGATTAATATTGTATCATTATAAAAGCCAATGTTAACACTAAATAGGCTCAACAGTGTGGTGATAAGTTTTGTCAATTGTCAAGATTGTAACATGGTCAGTATTTTGTGGATTAACACAGGGAAATTGACCTTGAACAAAACAGGGTACCAGATATAGATTGAAAAATCATTTGACAATACCTCCATCACTTCCTTTAACCACTCCGGTGACCTAATGTACTCTCTCAACTCCACTGGCAAACCACGAACATTCTCTTGTAAAGTATATATCTAGAGGTTATGAGGTCGACCCACAAAAGGTAGGCAGTGGCAGTTAGGAGACCATTGAGCATGTTCTAGGTAAGTGGAATCTTCCTTGGAAGGTTTGGAATTGACTTTCAAAGCAATGCACAGGGAATGGATATTCTTCTTTGACAGGTTCATTTTGATAAGGGTATGATGAAACCCACAGAAGTTTGCTCAGGCATGGATGACATCCATAGGGTGGTAACCGCATGCAGAGATATCGGAAATGCTTAATTACGCGTATTTGGACGCAATTTTTTTTTCTTCTGGGATGCAGAAAATCACCCACGCAGGAGTCCTCTGTATGCACGTTTTTTTTTTCAACTATTAGAAAAAGTTATAAATACTTCTGTTCTATTAGGAAGAACATAAAAAGTAGCCAGTGACTGTGGAATGACTAAATATGATGAGATGACAAGCTGATTTTAATTTCAAAAAAGGAAATTTGTTAAATAATTGTCATTTTATGTCAGTTTGCATGCTTAATATCTGGTTATTGAAATCCTCCTGATCTGAAGTAAAAACTCTTTACCAAATTGTGCAAATCACCTGATATGTCCTAAACTGACTGTAACAAGATAACCGGGACGGATATTTTGGATTGATTACAGAACACGTTTTATGATACAGATATAAAAATTATGGTTTAATGTGGCGATATATATATAAGCAAAACAATGAAATGTGTGCGTAGTGTAATCCAAACATTGGATTTAATTAAACATAATTACACACAGACTAGAAGATGCTAACAAATTATACAATTATACAAATCAATGATACAATGATACAAAGCAATGATACAATGATACAAAAACCCTAGATAAATGTACAACAAAAAAAATGAATACAGTTTACTCACGTAGTAAACAATGCAGGATTACTCATATAGTAAAAATGTATACGCTCAAGTAGCGAAACTATATTTGAAAATAATAAAGGGACACATAAAAACTTGTCTTTCCAGTCCCAAAACATATACTGAGTTCCACAAAACCATATTATTCCACGTCTAACAAATTACAAATAGATATATCCGATTATTAGTATACAGCTCCACAGCTGATACAAGTAAACTTCACAATTTCTACAGACTCTGGACACTCGGAATACTACGAAACATTAGACCCTCCGGACACTGGTCATTTAGACAGCTCTACTGCTGGGTCACCCTTGTCACTCTCGACATTAGACACTCCGCACGCTAGACATGAGACACTCCGGCACATTTAACAGCTCTGGACACACCAGTGTATTTAAACACAGCTCTGGACACCTCAGACGTTTAACACCCTCATACCAATAGCTGAAAATATACCCGACACCATGTACTAACCTTGATACAGACATAACGTAATGACGTTATACACGGTAAATTATAAAGACTATATTATTATAATTTCAAAATGACAGGTTCTATAGTAAACCTTCCTTGTTCGATAATGCTGATAGTAAACAATTCTATTTTAACAAAATATAGCTTTACATTACCAATCTAAATGCCTTGCAAACAAGAGTAGAAAATGCACGCATTATGCTGTGTAAAAGCTATATAACAAACATGCAAAGGTAAATATAGTAATACAAAAGCTATCCCTACAGCTAAAGTTGTGCCAATCCTCCCTCCCTCAGATCAATAGCCCTACAGCTACAGTCCTTTAAACCAGCCGCTTGTTGACAAAACCCTTAGTAATGTGAAGATCCTTCACATATAGCAAAGTATTTATACGGATTCGTTCTCCGTATCGAGAACACTGCACGTGCAGCATTGAGCGAATTGTACTCACTATTCCGAAGTACAACTGCCCATATATATAAATCACCCTCAGGTATCGTTGCACACGATAAACCAAACCCGAGTACATGTATTTCCTGAATAAAAACAACATCATTCCGTGACACTGACCTATCTTTTCTGTCACATATAGAGAATTAGAATATATGAAAGTCATTTAGCATCAACACCCATGAACAGTTGGAATATATGGAAGTAAGTTAATATTAACACCCATGAACTGTTGGGATATATGGAAGTCAGTTGGGATATGTGGAAGTCAGTCAACATTAACACCCATGAACTGTTGGGATATATGGAAGTCAGTTAATATTAACATCCATGAACTGTTGGGATATATGGAAGTCAGTTGGGATATGTGGAAGTCAGTTAACAGTAACACCCATAAACTGTTGGGATATATGGAAGTCAGTTAATATTAACATCCATGAACTGTTGGGATATATGGAAGTCAGTTGGGATATGTGGAAGTCAGTCAACAGTAACACCCATGAACTGTTGGGATATGTGGAAGTCAGTCAACATTAACACCCATGAACTAGTGGGATATGTGGAAGTTATTTAATATTAACACTCATGAACTGTTGGGATATGTGGAAGTCAGTCAACATTAACACCCATGAACTGTTGGAATATGTGGAAGTCAGTCAACATTAACACCGATGAATTGTTGGGATATATGGAAGTCAGTTAATATTAACACCCATGAACTGTTGGGATATGTGGAAGTCAGTTAATATTAACACCCATGAACTGTTGGGATATATGGAAGTCAGTTAACACTAACACCCATAAACTGTATGGATATATGGAAGTCAGTTAACACATTATCCCTAGCGACGACTTTACGGGGCACGAGGTAGTAGCCTACTTCCAAGGTCTGTAGCGTCAAGGTCATACATGATACACTAAAGTGGGTGGTATCATAGAAAGGTAGACAGATGTAGCTCTACAATGATAGCAAGTAATCTGGACATTTTAGTCGCATTACAAAATACAGAGGGAAAAACCGAAGTTTTTGGACCTGTTTTATTTTCACCCAAAAATCATCCATGGTTGGATTCCGAATTTGTGTCCAGATTTTAGACTTTATGGCCTCAGATCTACAGCAGGCCGGTCAGAAACGCACACAGACAGGGGTGAACCTGTGCAAAAAGTAGGATAAGGTGGACATTTTGAATAAAGAGTCTTCTCCATACAAAAATTATGGGTTTGTTAAGCAAAAAAAAAAAATGTCTGATTTTTGCCCTTCTGCTCGTGCACCAATGAAAAATATTTTCTTTACCATTAGTAGCCATTTGTCTAATGGATTATTGTTTGGAAATTGATGTATTACAATGTATTCAGAAATAGTCCCCAAAATATATTTCCTACTCTCATTTCATGCAAAAACAGCAAATACCTCCAGGCGTTAATATGTTAACAATATCACCCATGCCAATATGTTGAGCATAACGTTTCTCCTCACCAGCATATTCAGCTGCTTGGTTCTTGTGTCATTTCAATCCATACCCCCACAAGTATAGTGAGGATAAGTAATGATAAAATTTTAACAAACATGGATGATATAAACATTTATTTCTCAAAAATGTACAATACTTTTTTCAGAGGATTAATTACAGTTTTTATCTATGAACATAACCATTTTTACTCCAGTCACCATTATTTCTGTGATAAAATACTATGAGATCATTACTTCACGAAAACATGTACAATGTGCTATATTGAAATGGAGGTCAGATATTGTCATGTGTAAATTGATGTTTTAGAATATAAATATCACAGCTGTATCTTTGATTAAGAAACAAATATCTTCAGGAGTTTTTTCAATATCTAGTACTAGCAACATGTAAAATGTAACTATTAAGCTTTGACAGGAAGTGGTGGTGTATAGATTGTATGTCCATGACGACGACCAAGATAGAGTTTCCAATCCAGAATATGAGTCTCAGTAAGCTCATTCCACTTGGAATTATCTGTGAACTGGTCCACAAACCATTTGGCTTTGTTATTGGATATCCAGTGTTTTTCCTGTAGGTTACCCTGCTTTTCTGCAATGGACAGTGCCTTGGATAATTTTATTCTGGCAGAAAATTTATAACCCTTCAGCAACAGAAAGTATGCTTTCAGATGGTAGTAGCGAGGCAGCAGGCAGGGGACTTGTTTTGAATTTGTTGACAGCAGCAAGAATTCCTGAAAGTGGAAAATAAATGGAATGAAATTATGCAAATGCTGTGATTATCCGTTTAGATACAACAGCTGTTGTGCAGTTTCACTACTGCTGAGTTCTATCATATCAGTTACTGAGACTACTGAGGCTTGTTGCTAGGTTGAATAATTGAGCATCATCATGGCCGACTTCAAAAGCTGACAATAAAAACATGGTTACATTTATATTCATTATTTCATTAGTTTTTGCTGGATTTCAGTGAAATAAAAAAACAGATTACCTTATATTGTATCTGTTATTCATATATTTCCATTTTTTAATACTGCTACATCCTATCATATAAGAGATCCCATTCATGTAAACAAGTTTTGAATCACACAAAATAAATCCAATATTTAGATATGTACAAATAAAACATGAATTAAATCCACATTCCAGTAAAAAAAGATGAGAATCATACCTATCAGAACAGTCATTATCAACATATAAATGCACTTGGCATTGCTTGCATCCTATACAACCTTCATGCCTCTTTCATCCCTAACACACATCTTGCATCTTCCACATTTTGGGAACATGCATCCTGGCCAGTGTCTTAAACCTTCAGTATCAACATGGACAGAGCTTTTCTTTTCCTACATCCCTGAAAGCTAGTAACCATCTGTTTGGCCAAGTTCATTCTGAATTCAAGGTGTTTTCTTTTCTTTTCCGGACATGGTTTTGATCTGGTGATTTGGTGATTCTTTCATACAGATCAGGGCATTACATATCACTGTACCAATGAGAAACTAAAAAAGGTATTTTCACCATTTCTTTGCTCCATGGCAAGAACTATACTGCTATTTGTTCTAACCTGCATTATGCATCAGCTGTTTTATCTTTCTCTTTGAGTTATACTGGGTAGCTGTGTGGAATCCATGTTTTTAAATAAAATATGGACTATTTTTCTTGTCTTTCTAGGCAACACAGACCAGAGATTCTTTTTGCATAATTTTCAAATCATCCTGGCTTTTTAAATGATTGTTTTTTTTTAAAGGTTCTGACATTCCTTTCCTAGTTCCCCAGATTGTTCCAAAACAGAAGAGTCCATACCAACGTAAATCTTCAAATAATTGGGAATTTATATACCTGTCAACTCTGAGATGTTATCCTCCCATCTCTTACTCTGTCTTCCTCTCCTTCGCCATCCCTGCACAGTACCTGGCATGACAGTCTTGCCAAGCCCTGTTGATCGTGTGACATGTCCATACCATTTCATTTTGCGCTTTTTCACAATGGTCAATAGCTCTTCATAGGGCCCAATGGCTTGCTTAATTCTGTTTCCCACTTCCTCATTTGTGACATGATCTCTATATGTAATGCCTAGCAACCTTCGAAAGCATCTCATTTCAACAGCTTGTATCCTCCTTTCGAGATCTGCTGTGAGGGTCCATGACTCACAGGCATATAGGAATACAGATGCAACCAAGGAGCGCATCAATCTGATTTTTGAGCTGACTGAGGTGTTTCTGTCTTTTCAAACTGACTTCAGCCTTGCCACTGATGTTATTGTCAGCAAAATCGTGGACAATATTTCTGGTTTTGATCCCTCATCTGCCACAATGGCTACTAAGTACTTGAATCTATTAACTGTTTCGAGTTTTTGGCCACTAATCATGATGTCAGTGCTGATGCCACTGGTGTTGTTGGTCATCAATTTGGTGTTCTCTGAACTGATTTCCATACCAAAAGCAGTAGCTGTTCTGTCCAGTTTTTCCACCAACTGAGCTAGCTCATTTCCTGCAAGGCCATCGATGTCATCAGCAACTGACAACTACCCCATCATCCAAGAAGAAGTAGAGGCTGCAGTGAAAGCATTGAAAAAAGGGAAGGCAGCAGGAGTAGACAACATCCCTGCAGAACTAGTCCAAGAAGGGGTGAAGCCATGATAAGCGCCCTACTAACAATCTGCAACAAGATTTGGCAGACAGTGGAATGGCCAACACCATGGACTCAGTCACTCATAGTAACTCTCCCGAAAAAAGGCAATTTGCAAAAATGTCAGAACTATCGTACAATCAGTCTTATATGCCACCCAAGCAAAGTCATGCTAAAAATCATATTAAACAGACTGAAGCCACGGGCAGAGGAAATCATAGCTGAAGAACAGGCAGGCTTCAGACCAGGGCGAAGCACAACTGAACAGATTTTCAACCTGAGAATACTATGTGAGAAATACCTCCAGCACCTTTATCATGTCTTTATAGATTTTAAGGCGGCCTTTGATAGGGTATGGCATGCAGCCCTTTGGTCCACCATGAAGCTGTACAACATTAACACTAACCTGATCAAAGTCATAGAAAGCCTTTACAGCAAGGCCACCAGCGCAGTATGCTTCAACAGTCAAATAGGAAATTGGTTTAGGACAACTGTGGGAGTCAGACAGGGCTGATTGCTTTCACCTACTCTCTTCAACATCTTCCTTGAAAGAATCATGACAGATGCACTGGAAGACCATGAAGGAACTGTCAGTATTGGAGGCAGAATAATAATGAATCGGCTTAAATGATAGTCTTCCTTTATAAGCAATCATGCTTTCATCAATTGACTGGTTTTTAGGAGGGTCATAATTTTCCAGGCATTTATGCAAGACTGTGTAGTAGAAAGGTCTTGTATGGAAAATCTTGTCATGCCATGGATGGCCTCTGGATGGTTTGACACGTGTGTTCTTGGCATGGAAATATTTCCCTTTTTTTTTCTTTCTTTTGTCACTATTTCTGGTATTCCTGGGATCCCAAAATATACAGATGTCATCCAAGCATTGGAATATTTGGGTATCTACATTATACTCATGACGATATATATGCCAAGATATGCCCACATCTCCATGATGTTGGTTTCATACCATTTCGGGTCTTGTTTTTTATCCAGCACTTTCTTGGCATAATTGTTTATTTCTTTCACAAGCTTTATGACCAGATATTCTGGAAAAAACTTGAGAAAAAATCTTTCTCATTGCTTAGTGGTACAAGCTCAATTGTTGAACCAGCATGAGAATCAAAATCATTGATCTCGAACATGGCGAGGTCATCACTCCATTGTGCAAGTGGGACTATGTCATCCTTGTCATCTGATTCAAAATCAAATCTGGTGTTGAAACAGGATTAATATTAATATCTGATCTATTTTCTAACAATGATACTTGAAACTCTTCAATATCATTTGCATTGAACCCTTCAAAGTTGCTCATATCTGAATCGGAATCCATATTTGTTTAACTCAGCTACATGTGTTTCATAAAGCGTGGAAAATCCTTTACAGTGTCTTAATTTAACCTCTTAAATTTTAAACTTGTATCAAAATATTGAATAAACAATCCTCTCATTGGTTATTATAATCAAAATTATGTAAACTTCTGTACATTCAACAAATCAACGTTTAGTTAACATAGCAGTATTGTCCGCACATTAGTGACACTGGGTTTCGAGTACTGCTGAACTTTATACACAAAAGCGACACTGGGGTAGTAAACTTGGCTTATTGACACTGAATATGTGTGTCAGTGGGGTTCAGGAGCTATTTACAGGAGATGCTAAGATGCAGTAGTCATAGCTAAAGGGTTAATTGGTATTTATTTATTAAAGTACCGTCTCCACTAAGCATAAGTGACATTTTCATTGACTGAAATGTTCTTCAATATTGGAAATTGCAGTGTACTCAGAATGTCATTGGAAAAGAAAATGTAACAAATTATATGACTTCTTATTTAAAGTTGGTATTTCATAATATTGATTAAAATCTCCAGGTCCTATCTACCCTTTTTGATAATAAAATGAGCAATATATCAAAGTTTCCATTACCAATTTTGACTGCTATTTTCTTCAAGTTCCACAAATAGTGATAATTTTTTTTGTATTTTCTAGTTTAAAATGGGATCCATGCCTGACCCTGCATTATAAGCGGGTTTGCAAGTTTATCAGGGTGCAAGTTATTGTGGCAGAGGTGTAATTATACTCCAAGTTAATTGAAACTGAATGGAACAGAAGATGTGAAAACCACAGTGATAACAAGCAAATGCTCATGGATGGATAATGGCCAATATATGACAGATGCAGGCCATACCGTAAGTTGACTTCGCCTCATGCATGGATGATGGTCATTAAACAGATACATGCTGTACCATAAGTTTACTTGGCCTTATGGTCAGGAGAGTCAAAACATAACATTTACCCCTGTCAACACAGCCTTCAGCTGCCTGACAGCAAATTTGTACTTGTCAAAACAGCCTTCAGCTGCATGACAGAACATATTTACCCTTGTGAATACAGCCTTCAGCTGCCTGGCGGCACATATTTACCCCTGTCAATACAGCCTTCAATTGCCTGACAACAGGTTTGTTCCCAACCTCCAAAGATTTAGATAAGGAATGCAGCATGACCTCAATTTTTCTGGCACGTGCTCCAAGGGAATAAAAAGAACATTCGTCAGTTTCAAAAATCTCCCAGTAGTCAAACCAGAGCTGGGTGGACCCCCACTTCTCTTTCCTTGCATACCTGTAAACATTTAGAAAATATTAATTGTTTGCCTCAACTGCAGCAGACTGCACTTCATGCCTGTTATGTTATGACAAAAAAGATTTTAAAGGAGCATTTCTATTCTTTAACAGAGGTATTTTGTAGATTTGATTTTTGTTGTTCATTTTAACAGCACTTTTACCACTATCTTTGCAATATCATGTCAAGGAAATGGGAGCTAAGTGTCTATACTAAAGACATTTCAAAGTAGCTGACCCATGCTGGCCTGGGTGGATACTAAACCTATGATCCCTGAATTAGAGTGAGAGATTGAATCATTGCATGGGCAAACGGTAATAGATTATGTTACCATTCTGTGATTATTAAGGTAAACTTATGTACGGATCACAGGATATTATTCCATTTCAAACTAGAATAAATTTTTTAACAAGTAAAACATGTCCTCCATGTGACCATGACAGCTGTACTGGACTGAAGAAAAAATCAAGCACATTGAACATAATAATTGATTGGTTTCATGGTTTTTATGTCACTTTAACCAACTTTATTATCTACATTGTGCAGAAGAATTGGGAACCCAGTGCCCTTCCTGATGACCACACAGACAGCTGACCTAGGTTGGCCAGAGTGGATGTTGAACCCTGTGACCCTTAGATTACAAGTATGATGAAATTAGCAGAAGTCTGACATTGATCCTAAAGTGGTGCTAGAAAGTTCAAAATCTCAGCCCCCCTCCCCCCAAAAAACAACACTGCATACTAAGTAAATTGAAGTAAATTTGAAAATAAACTCAAAATGTTGCTATAATGGCATGAATATTTAATGAAGTTGTCTTGATGTGCCTAAAGCATGCATGCCAGATTTTGTTGGATTATCAGTGGTTTTTACTAAATTGTACTATCAAAGTTTTTATAAAACATGTAAAAGTTCAAATGTTAAAATAGGAGAATGTTGTATTAGCCTGAAAACCAAATCAGTATATACCTCTCCCTTGATGACTCATTCACAATGGGGGCTAAAAACAAGCCATGACAAAAGCATGAGTGGGAGTAATTAAGGGACCTCTGAAAAATTAAGAAAGGGATGGACAAAAACAGTAGTAAGGGTCATGGTGGTGGTTGAATACTAAATAATTGCACTCGGAATAACTGTCAACAAAGTACTTTTTAAATTGAAGTTCTCTGGGGGTTTTGGGGGATAAATTACATTGCTTTCAACATAACCTATCTCTGAAAGATCATTGAAGACATACCGCAGGCGGTATCAACACAGATCACAAATGTGTTGTATGTCACTGCTTTTTGCATGTGAATGTGAATACATTCTAGTGTTATAGCGAATTTATATTTAAACAATATTTTTTATTAAAAAGAGTGGTATCAGCAAATGAGTATGTTAACCTACATGTCTGCAGTGTTAACTTAACTGAAATTAACTGACTTAATATGCAACTATGACCACTTGCTTTTAAGTATGATTTGCATGACTTGGAATCTTTATTATATTCTGAACTTTTTACTTGATTTGATACAAATGACTAATTCATGTTATATTACAACACAGATAACTTTTAACTGATTGTTTCAATGCATTCACATTTTTACAAGTCATAGATCAAAATACAGTTGGTTCTTATGAAAATACTCGTAGGCATCGCTATGACAGTAAATTAACTTTTCATGTTTCAATACATAAAGACATTTCACATTTATGATGATAGCATTGAAAGTGAATTAAAATTCAAACAGGAAGTTTATTTGATAAAACTTATTAACTGGCATTTAGTTTGTGAAAGTGCTGCCACCAATTGGCATTACTAACATTTTAACTGATCGAAATTTCACTATGTTTGGATTTACAGTGTGTTGAGGATTTAACTAAATACAAGATTTCTTATTTGAGGATCCACTTTCAGGACACTAATTCAAATTTCCTGGAACTGCCACTTTCAACTATAAAATGAGTGATATAGATCAAGGTTTCATTTACCAGTTTTTAGCATGAATTCAGTTGTGTTCAGCAGAAAGATGCCTATTCTTTCCATTTTCTAAAGGAAGAAAATAAAAGGAAGTAAATAGGATAAACACATACTAACAATGTTATAAGTCGGTCTGCAAGTTTTCTGGGCACTAAAGTGAGATAGGGGTGTATATAGACGTGAACATAAGTATGTTTATACCAACAATATTTTTATATCTATAATGGAATTTGCTTAACTTTATTAACAAGACTGAAAGCATTCAAAATTTACAATATCGTATTTACCATATATATTGGGACATGGCAAAAAAATTCTTCCTGTCCCAGAACTTATGGTGACAGTTTTTTAACCTAGGTCATGTCATTATGTCCCAAGACTTAAGAAACAAAATAAATTTGTACTGAATTTGCACCCCCCACCCATGTTGCAATAAAATATATAAATAAAATGCTTATATGATAATAAAATGAAAGAAAATAACCTTGCACTGTTATCATATATTCTTTTTCTTTTTCTTCATGAGTATTAATCATATTCTTCCATACTTTAGCATGTCCGATAATGCACGACATTGTTCATTGACATGAACATTGAAAAATTGTTAAAGCTACGTTAAAAATCCTAATCAAACAAACAAACAAACAAACAAACAAAGACATGAACATTGAGAAACAAATAGTGTTTTGATGTACTCAAAGGTTTATAATATGTTATCCAACTGAAAACTGGATCCACAAAATCACAGATGAGAGGGAAATAATCAAATGATTGCTTGAAGATAACTGCCATTCATACATGACATTATGTTAGGTGCAAAATGACAAAGACTGAATTATATCCATGTATTCTATAGAAAAGTATCTTGTAAATAAATATCATTATTCTAAATACATTCACTTGAGTACAAATGACAATTTTTTCACTAGCATGGATTACAAAAGTATTTTTAAAGCATGTTATTGCTGTGAACACTATTTACCTGCATCCATCATTGCCCATTTGTATTAATTAAAACTACAAATGCCAAGCACATAGAAGCCCAGGTGGTGAAAAACCCAAGTGACAGCAGACAGTAAACTCATTACTTAATGACAGGACATCAAAGACAAAGGATACTGACTACTCTGAAGCAATTATTCTTGGAGGGGAAAGGTTAACAATACAAAGATTATTTTATTACAGTGCAAGCCAACCTCAGATAACAACTTTAGACTCTTTTAAGTGTGCCGATTTTTTTGTTGTCAAAAGGTTATCAACACAAAGGTTATTTTATTACAAAGCATGCTGACCTCAGAAGCTTTGGTTTCTTGTAAGTATTCTGATTTTGAAGAAAAAAAATCAGTTTACAAAAATGGAAAGATTTAAGAAAGCTAACTTTGGTTCTTTTTTACCAGTATTTACTGGCATTTTACAAATAAACTTATACGATGCAACAATTTTTAAAGTGACACAATATAGTGCTTTGTGCATGGACATTGACAACCCAGTGTTGCCAAGAAGATTTGGAGAAGATTAAATCATTTGATAAATTCATGAAGGCCAAAAAATTTGAGATGATTTGGCAGACAATATGATCATTAACATGGATTAAATTTTAGTGTACTTTGATGCCATTCCTGGACTGACTGATGATAAGACAGGTGAAAAGTGTGAGACTGGTGCAGATTTTATAAAATATTCCTTTAGTCATTGCAGTTTCTACTTCAAGTGATGTGTTGTCTCTAACGATAATTTTTCACAGCATGAGAAAGTGAAAAATAATATTCATGTACTGAAAGAATGGATTGTACATGTGAAGGAGTTGGCATGGAATTTTGGAATGATTTAAAAGGTGTCCCACAACTTATGACTCAAAAAGATGATGTGTTCCAGAACATACAAGACACAAAATAATTACTTGAAAAATTAATTTATGTCCCAACATGTGGCAAATATGGTAGTTAAAAAGCTGCTGTAAAATCTATCGGTTCATGTAATAATAAAAATTAAAAAAAAATTAATTTCATTAGTCTGTTGTGTGGGCTTTGCTTAATTATACTTAACAGTATTAAGCATAAACTTTGTTGAAATTACATGGTCAAAAACTGATATTTTTTGCACAGACTGTTTTTCCTGTTCTAGTCAGTGTCCTTAACTTGTAACCTTTTGTCCCCAAGAACAACATGTTATGATAAGGACTATAGCAGATAAAAGCCACACAATATTAAGTCCATCATCACTTTCCAACATCTTTAAATGGGATGTGTTTTTTTAATTATAAAATATGAGTTTATAATCAAAGAATGCTGGTATGTAATTTTAAAAATTATTAACACTATATAGCAGGTTTAGGTTAATGTATGTGTGAACCAGTCTAGGTTATTGGCTGTGGGAAATGATGTAGGTCACTAGATCTGGGAACTGATGTAGGTTACTGGATGTGGGAATTGATGTAGGTCACTAAATCTGGGAACTGATGTAGGTTATTGGCTGTGGGAAATGATGTAGGTCACTAGATCTGGGAACTGATGTAGGTTACTGGCTGTGGGAATTGATGTAGGTCACTAGATCTGGGAACTGATGTATGCTACTAGGCTGTGGGAACTGATGTAGGTCATTAGATCTGAGAACTAATGTAGGTTACTAGGCTGTGGGAACTGATACCGGTCACTAGATCTGGGAACTGATGTAGGTTACTAGGCTGTGGAATACGATGTAGGTTACTAGGCTGTGGGAACTTATCTAGGTCATTAAATCTGAGAACTAATGTAGGTTACTGGCTGTGTGAACTGTCTAGGTTACTGGCTGTGGGAACTGATATAGGTCACTACATCTTGGAACTGTCTAGGTTACTGGCTGTGGGAACTGATGTAGGTCACTAGATCTGGGAACTGATGTAGGTTACTAGGCTGTGGGAACTGATGTAGGTCACTAGATCTTGGAACTGATGTAGGTTACTAGGCTGTGAGAACTGATGTAGGTCACTAGATCTGGCAACTGATGTAGGTTACTAGGCTGTGGGAACTGTTGCAGGTTACTGGAGGTGGGAACTGATGTAGGTTACTTGATATGAGAATTGATTTAACTATTTCCCATTGACTTAATTTCTTAAAAGTTTTATTACATGTATATGATGGCTACTTATGACAATGATATTTAACAGAATGATTGGGAAACAAGTGCTACAATATTTAACTGAATAGTTCGGAGACAAGTGCTACAATATTTAACAGAATGGCTGGGAGATAAGTGCTACAAAGTATGAATTTGTATGGACAAAAGTCAATTAGTCATGCTGTTCATATCAAAATTAGGACTTGTTATCTACTAGATATGTATCACAATGGGAATTCTGAATCACGTTACAAATCATGTTACACCATCAGTGGCAATAAATAGCAACAATAATGACAGAGGATACATGATGTGATTGCTCAAGAATAGTGACTTTTTCATTACACAAATGAACTTTGACCCCTGGTAAAAGTTTCTCATAAAACTTATACAGTGTTACTCACCAGAGTGCTATAGTCATGGCCAGGTAATAGCGAGTGGACATCTCATTAGCCGTGCAGTCACAATGCTTCAAGTAGGTGGTGGCAAAAGCAATGCAATTCAACACTGATTCCACTGGGTTCTCTAAATGAAAGATGACCTGACAAATAAGAGAGTGAATTTTCTTGTTGCTCAAATTTGTTGTGTGTATACTTAGAGTTTGCAAACCAGTCTCCTAAATGAAAAAGGAGGAAGTAACCACCTTTAATGCCTCAGTACCGAATGAAGTCTGTCATGAACAACTACATTTCATCTTGCATGCTTTTATTTAATTTCTTTTTCAACAAGCAAATTCACAAAGCTCAATTCTTTATAGAATGTTGGTAGAATGTGATGTATATATCTCTCTCTCTCTCTCTCTCTCTCTCTCTCTCTCTCTCTCTCTCTCTCTCTCTCTCTCTCTCAATAAAAGACAAAAAAATTATTTATTTTTTAATTTTTTATTTAGTATGTAAAACACTGACAATTATTTTTGTTCTCCTGGCAGCAGATTGTCATTTATAAAGACTTCATTTAGAAAAGGTAACTCAATTAGTTACAGAACTAATCTACCTTGAGGCCTTCTATCTGTTATGTACAATATATACAATACATACATGATGATTGAAACAAATATATAACAATTGTTTCAAAAACTTTATGCCAGAAGTTAATTTTACAAGATTTACAGAGACTATATTTGATGGTGCATACATTGTCAGTGAATGACATTTACAAGTACTTGACATCAATATCTTTCTATATGAAGTTAGTCATTAAAAATAACTTTGCAATCAGCAATTACTACCAGTATCTATTTTACAGCATTTTACCAAATTTTACTCAGTGGAATTCCTTATCCAGTCTTCCATTCCCTGACAAAATGACTGCATAGTTAACCGAGTGTACAATCACTTAAAGAATTCTTTTATGCAAAAAACTCAATTGTTTCTCAAACATGTATATTTGAAAATGAGAAAAAAGACATTTGTTGAAAAAGTGATATTTCATAATTTGCCTTGGTCAAGAAATAATTCAGGTTATTTTGAAATATAGTGATAATGTTTCTTAGTTAACTTAAACATAGAGAAGTGTTTGATTAATATATTTTATTTATGTATCAGCTAAGTACAAGTAATTCAAGTTCTTAGCATTTTGTGACACTGAAAATATATACCATAATACTTAATGAGTTTTTTAACACATAAACCCCTGCTGTCTCGATAACTCGTTCTACTTTACCTCCCTCATTTCCAGAGTGCCTTGATAACATGGTTGAATTAACCTAGCTTGTATCCCAGGCACTGAGTTTGAATGGCAGTATTTGTCTAGGCCTGTAACCCACATGACGAGTTAAATTGGCGCAAACCATTGGTTGATTTGAAGCCATTTCCTAATTGTGCCTGATTCCTGAGAAACAATTCTAAATACATTGTGGTAAAACGGAGTATCATACAGCAGCAGCAGCAGCATAAATTGTGATTACCTTCACCATGTTTACTAAAAATGTTGTAACATTGTTTTTTCTCTTTCAAAGTATATAAAACTATATATCTATGAAAAGGTAATAAAATTTGCAACACAGTGATATATGTTTTGGTATCATTTATTAATGTACATGCTCACAACTCTGTTTTGAAATATGACTTGAAAGAAACAAAAACAAACTAAAAAACTTACCAAGATGTTCAGTGAATCTTATGTTCATGTAGGTGAATGAAATGCTCTTAATAGTATGGGAATAAAATAAAGATAATTCTATTTCTAGTAGTTTGGTTCAAAAGTGAAGTTTCTAGCATTGTTAGTTCAAACGTTATAACAATTTTACTAATTTGGACAACAAAACACCTGGAACAGTTGTTTACTTCACTCTCTAGAACATATACTTCAGCATGCAGTTTCCCACAAAAACTTGTCACAAATTAGTCCTAGAAATCTTTCAGTAAGTTAAAGGTAATTAATCAGTACAATTTTTGTTCAAATTTTGAAGTCCACATCATCACCATGTCTGTAATAACAATATTCTATCAATTTAACTTGTGGGTGCAACCCAGGTGAAAAATATTCCCAGACACCTTTTTGCTGAAACATTTCAAAGTCAGCTTCATTCTCTGAATCATTGTCAAGAAGTGCATGAAGCCAGGCATAATCTCTTTCATCAACTTGATTCAATTCAAACTCATCATTTCAGTCAATATTATCACCAGAATCATCCAAAGTCAACTTCAATGTCACTACCCTCCCTGTCAACATCCATGTTTACATCCAAGTTGTTGTCCATCATTTTATTGATCGATTTTCAAGCCAACAATTTATTTTTCTTCCACGTTTAATTAAAAATATTTCACTGCAGATGTGTGCTTTAACCATTTCCTGTGTTGGTGGGGAAGTACACAATCTTTTATGATGTAGAACACGTGTTTCTAGAGGCGCTACACATGTTCATAGTAAAGTGTGAATGCAGTCATATTCAGTATAAAATGGGATACTATTGTGGCAGGTGTATTCAGGATAGAAGGATGCATTATGACCGTAGTCGTATTCAGGATAAAATGGGTTAACTTAGTTATATCTTGTTGCATTCAACATGATAAATGAAAAACAAATCCTAGTAGCATAGTGGCCACTGTTAACTTGGTTAAGCCATCCCTGCCAAGGTAATAGACATCAATGTGTAAATTTGTAAGCAAAAACATTACATTCTATCACATACAAATGGATGGAAGAACATCACTGGAGTAGTGGCTAATTCTCACTATCGCTAAAGTCACTTGAAAAAATACAGTGAAGTTAATTTGAATTACTTTATATAAAATTGTATATACATTACTATTTGGATACTTTAATTCTATCTATGACTAACTTTATATTTAGTAAAATCTTCAGATTGATTAAAAAAGTAGTCAAAGGTATCATTGCTTTTTATAGTATATTTACATGGTAAATAAATCATGAAAAAATAGCCTTTTTCATTTGTTTGACAATATCAGTCATTTTCCTGGGCAGCTAACGTAACGGACAGGAGCTTTTTCTGGAATGGAAATACGAGTGATACTGTTGGTGTCTTCTCTCAGCTCATTGTTTTGTAATTTCTTGAAGAGGAAGCATGCAATTCATGATGTCCTTGGCAAGAGTAACAGCTTTCTCCAACAATGAGCTGATGCTGGTGGTGTTGTTTCTCACTTCCTTAGTAACTAAAGCAGCATAAACAGTGAGCTGCAATTCTAGGAACCATTCAATCGTGTCTACAGTGGAGTTCATCTGGTGAACATGTATGAACCAATTTACATTTTTAAGTCCGAGTAAATTAGTTTAGCCTTTGAATACATCAACAAATTGATGTATGTCAACACTGCACTTCTTGCATACAGCAATACATTCTTCACTTTTACCCCATCACCTCCTTTTCTTTAAACCAAATTCTCTCACTGCACCTTTTGCTTTTATGTTGGGAATAATTTGACAAAAATAAATTTATGAAAATTAAAATTCAAGTCTACAAGCCTGTAAACTAACTTGAAAAATGTTAATAAATATTTGGAGACAAGAAAAGGGAGTTAATGTGATCAACCATGTATTTCACATGAAAAACATCAGATCCTACTGTTGTTTATTAACATGTTTTGCTCTCTTTTTATTGTTTGATGCTAAAAGATCAATTATGTACATTCCAGCATTCAAAAATAAATTATTTTTTAGAGAAATTGCTTTATTTATGAACATGGACTCTTCAGTACTGTTCATTTAGTGTCATTATGAATTCAAAGTCTTGAGTGCTGTTCATTTAGTGTAATTACAAACTTAAACTCTGGAGTGCTGTTCAGTTAGTGTTATTATGAACTCAAACTCTGGAGTGCCATTCATTTAGTGTCATTATGAACTCTAACTCCTGAGTGCTGTTTATTTAGTGTAATTACAAACTCAGAGTCTTGAGTGCTGTTCATTTAGGGTCATTACAAACTTAGCAACATTACGAACTCAAACTCTTGAGTGCCATTCATTTAGTGTCATTACGAACTCACTCTTGAGTGCTGTTCATTTAGTTTCATTATGAACTATGAACTCAAACTCATGAGTGCCATTCATTTAGTGCCATTATGAACTCAAACTTTTGAGTGCCATTTATTTAGTGTCATTATGAACTCACTCTTAACTGCCGTTCATTTGATGTCAATATGAACTCAAACTCTTATTTATTTAGTGTCATTATGAACTATGAACTCAAACTCTTGAGTTCCATTCATTTAGTATCATTATGAAATCAAACTCTGGAGTGCTACTCATTTCATGTCATTATGAACTCAAACTCTTGAGTGCTGTTCATTTAGTGTCATTATGAACTCAAACTTTTGAGTGCCATTCATTTAGTGTCATTATGAACTCAAAATTCTTAAGTGCCATTCATTTAGTGTCATTACTAACTCCGACTCTTGAGTACTGTTCATTTAGTGTCATTACAAATAAGACATAAATATCTGAGGCAAAGTGAAGTTTATAATTTATTACTTCTAACTGGAAAAGTATCCCCTGGTCTTGACTTGCTATCGCCATTTCCCTAATTAAACTTTGCCCAAAAAATGGTACTGTGAATCTTAATCTTGTGCTAAATATGTGTCTAGGAGAAAAAGAAAATATGGTTCTTGTCAAATAAATTTGAAAAAAAATTAGATTTTTGTTGGATGAAAGCAAGGCCGTTAGAAAAATCATACTACAGAAAATGTGTTGTGGTATATATTGCCAAAACAGCACTCTACAATATATCGGTATACCATTGCATACTTAGTATAGGACATGTGGAAAAATCTACACAGGTTAATTCTAATACCCAAGCAAAGTTAACTAATGTCTTTGTTCTATACAATGATGTTATTACATCTTACATAAGAAGAAAGAGAGCAACAAAGGATAAAATTGAAAATATTACTGTGTTAAATGATTAGTTTAATCTGTTTTTCATTCACATATAGCATGGGTCAATTTCATGGTTGCCATTAACATATGTGAAGGATCCTTATGTTGGGGCATGTCCCAGCAAGACCATCATAATAACACATGGGTTGATTATTAATGCGAACTCATAAAAGTGGTTTTCATGAGTCTAAAACTAAAACTAAAACAAAAACTAAAACAAAGGAAAATAATTCAAATGGCAATGATTAAACACAAAATTCAAACAACTGAATGGGACTCTAAGCCATACATGCATTACAAAGGAGGTTGCTGTATACTGACACTGTATAATAAAGTTAATAATAAGAAACTCACCTGTTTCGACTGCAGGGACAAACTTAGAGACCTAACAATGTTTTGTATCTTATATGTTTTCAGCATGTTTTTATGTTTTCCAATTTCATTGTTTTTGTCATTTGTTTTTCTGTAGTGTAGTCATATCATTATAGATGGTGTAAAGCACTTAGAGCTTCAAAAGATTAGGTGCTATACAAAGTCCTCATTATTATAATTGTTATGTATTTGATATAAATCATTTATATTTATTTTTATTTTTGTTTGTTTGTCAGATTCAAATTTGACATTTTAAGTTAAGTTTTATTCATTGGGGGGTGACCTGTACTTTACAGAATAAACACCAGGTGTTTACCTCACTTCTGACCTGGCTTCAAAGTCGTAAACAAGCTTTTAAAATGATTGGCTAGTTCCAAGGACATTATGTAGTTTTATATAAACATCTTTATATTTTAGTTGGGTCATACGCTGTTTACACGATTTCTTGAACGTAAATTATTTCTAAGAGTTTCTAGAAGATCATGTGACCCCTTCCTTGTTTACATAAAAACAGCTAAGCTTTTAAAATGACTGGCTGGTTCCAAGGACATTATGTAGTTTTATATAAACATCTTTCTGTTTTAGTTGGGTCATACGCTGTTTATGTGATTTCTTGAACGTAAATTATTTCTAAGAGTTTCTAGAAGATCATGTGACCCCTTCCTTGTTTACGTAAAAACAGCTATATAAATTATGTTTTAGGAGCGAGCTATTTAGTAGAAGTTGGGCTTTTTGAATATTAAGTTGTGTCTTTTTGAGTTATTATAAATTACCTTGTACTGGAAATTATGTCAATGCGTTTGGATCAAGAGGAATTATATTGTTATTTATCTGGAAAAGAATTGTGCTCATAGATTTTTATTAACAAGAACTGACTTCATCAAGTGACATCGTCTTCCATCTTGGATACTTCGCTGGAATTCGAACATGGAATTATTTGGACATTTTATTACCAGGACTTTTGCAATTTCTCTAGTGGATAATATTTTGAATTATTTTTGGATTAAATTTTGGAATTGATTCTTACATCCGTAAGTTTATTTTTCTTTTCTGAAAATATTTGTGCTCAATAAATTGTTTATTAAGATTAAGTTTTACAAGCTTGTTATTTTCACTCTTTCTATGTTACTGTTTATTCAAGCCTAAGCATGGAACATTATTATTATTATTATTATTATTATTATTATTATTATTATTATTATGAGGGACCAATGAATTAAGTTAACAATATTGATTCAAAATAATTTCTTTGTACATCTTAACAGCGCATTTCACTTTCAACTCCAGCATTATATTATCCCAGTCAGAAAGTTTTACAGTGTAGCAATCATGTTTCACTACTGTCCCAAGGGAGTGGTCACCAAATAATGACTTGTTTGGATTGTACCTAAACTATGTTAATGTGCTCATTTACCTCCAAGCAACATCAGCTCCATACACAATGTATGATACCAGGCTTTGGCAATTCGATTGTCAGCTAGCTGTACACTGTGACGCAGTGAATGTAAAATATCTACACAGCTCTCAAACCTGAAAGTGGAACAGCAAATGATTTCAGGGAGGTAGATTCAACAAATTATATAGTATAAAGACAGTAAATAATCAATGGACAGTTGACTCGTATGGGTCCTACACAAGTAATACAAACTTTATTGCTGATAACATTATGTGTGTGGCATGATCACATTCTGTCATTCTAATACAAACTGTAGTTACTTAGCTAAGTCATTATTTTTTTGTACTTATACTAATAACATCTAAATTACTGGTAAGGTTCTTATTAAGATTCTGTTTTGTTAACCTTTATTTTTATTTTGGGAATGGAGGGAGAACAGCCATTTAAGTAAGTCAACATCTCTTTGTACTTATCTTCCACTTCCTAACATGGTAGTGTTTAATTTAATGTGTATGGTAGTGTTTAATGTGTCCAACCCAAAAATTCTTACTTATTCCTCATGATGGCTATAAATCCAAAGTATGGGGCATACTGACTTCCTGCGCTCCAGTCATGGATTGTAGCAATGATATCTGAAGCCGTTTGTCCTGTATTTGATTATAAACATGTAAAGTTATTATTGTTCTGTGTTTATTGATAAACATGTAACTGTATTAATGTTGTGTGTCTAATGAAAAACATGTAACTGTATTACTGTTCTGTGTGTAATGATAAACATGTAACTGTATTACTGTTCTGTGTAATAATAAACATGTAACTGCATTACTGGTCTGCGTAATGATAAACATGTAGCTGTATTACTGGTCTGCATAATGATAAACATGTAACTGTATTACTGTTCTGTGTAATGATAAACATATAACTGTATTACTATTCTGTGTGTAATGATAATGTGTGTAATGATAAACATGTCACTGTATTTCTGTTGTTTGTAATGATAAACATGTCACTGTATTACTCTTATGTGTAATGACAAACATGTAACTGTATTACTATTCTGTGTGCAAAGTTAAACATGTAACTGTATTACTGTTCTATGTACTGATAAACATGTATTGTATTACTATTGTGTGTAATGATAAACAAGTATATATGTAACTATATTATGATTGAGTGTGTAATGATAAATATGTTTCTATATTGTGTGAGTAATGATAAATAAGCATAATTGTAATTTACTGTTGTGTGTGTAATGGTAATCATCTAACTATATTACTGTTGTGTGTATAAAGATAAACATGAAACTATAATACTGTTGTGTGTGTAATGATAAACATTGAAACTATTGTCCAGTGTAGATTTATAAACATGTAACTGTATTACTGGTTATTGTGTGACTATAAGCATATACCAGTATGATTGTTCCATGTGTAATTATAAACAAACAACACAAATACTGTAAAATAAATATGAAACAGTAGTATTGTAATGAAAACTCGTAACATTATCATCTTTAACATGTGTTATTGACATATAAACATAAGCAGTGTTATAAGCATATAAATATGCAACAGTTGTAACAGTAATGTTGTTCTGTGGTATTGTCAATTAACCATGTAGCAGTATTACTGCCATGCAAACTTGTAATGGTATTACTGTTCTGCATTTTATTATATAACATGCTACTTTGTTACTGTCATATAAACATGAAGCAGTATTACTGACATAGAAAATAATGCATAAATCCAAAATAAAACAAATTAAAAAGATATTTTACGGGAATTTGCCACAGATTAACAGTTGCTCTTTTGGCATGTGACTGTACATTTCCTACAAGTTCTAGACCTATGGGCCAAAATCTTGATTACTATCTGCTACTAGATTTCACAAAGTTAGGCTGGAGATTTGATTGAATGCCTATGTCTAGACCTCAAAAAGCTATGCGAAAAGTCTGGTTGAATGCCTATGGCTAGGTCTCACAAAGCTATGCACAAAGTCTGGTTGAATGCCTGTGGCTAGGTCCCATAAAGCTACACATGAAGTCTGTTTGAATGCCTATGGCTAGATCTCACAAAGCTATGCAGGAAGTCTGGTTGAATTAGATTAGTGTTTCTTTACTATCTTAAGTATCAAATTAAAATCAAATTTTGTAAGGGTTCTTAAAAGTGGTCTTTATTGCAAAAGTGACTGTACCTGTCAATTCAGCCTTTTCCAGTTCCCCTTTCTGAAAAGACATAACACTGCTCTGGGCATAAACCTTGGCAAGGATGCTTCTGTCTTCTGATGACAGCTCTTCATGACGCTTTGCACATCTTACATAAGAAGAAAGAGAGCAACAAAGGATAAAATTGAAAATATTACTGTGTTAAATGATTAGTTTAATCTGTTTTTCATTCATTCAGATAAAATGAATACTATACAACATATGCACACCCTACCCAAAATAGTATTATACAAGAAGGTCAGTAGATGAATGTTGTTGTTGTTATTCTTGTTATTATTATGATGTTTAACACCATTTTCAGCACAAGATAGGTTATACATGGTAGCCAGTATAACTGGTGGAGGAAGCCTTGGGATGAACCACTGACACACAAGCTTTCTCACATACCCACAACAGCCAACCCCGAGACTGAAGCCCATGCAAACAGGAGTGAGATGGCAGTTATCAGGAATGATAAGTGCTTTAGACCACTTGGCCACTCATGGCCCCTAGTGGATGAATACAAATGTAATTAAATAAAAAAGCAGGATACCATATAGCTGGTTAATTTGCAGCATAAAATCTAATAATTTTGTCTACAAAACGTGGGTTTTAAACTATGGTGAGTTAAACTATACCAATAACAGATATAGGTTTCTTTTTTATTTTCACAAAGCAAAACTGGCTATATCTGTGGTGAAGAGGAAATATGGGATATGTAGATAGGCATCCTGAAGGTCAATGAAGATTGCCCAATCGGACAGTTTAAGCACATTCTGGGTTGAGGAGGTTGTCTGCAGCTTGAAAGTCTCTTCTAGAAGAAACCAGTTTAAAGAAAAAAGGTTGATTACAGGGCAAAACTTTTCACTTTTCTTGGTGACTACAAAGATATGGGAATAGAAGACAGGTGATTGATTGTTCATGACCCTCTCTACTGCCCCTTTTGTAAAAGGTTGTGCATTTTCTTCCTCAGTTTCACCAGATTAGTGAAGAAGCTTTCATTGAAGGGCGGCTGGGTTCAAGTAGGCTTGCCCATCATACTAAAAGAAGCAGCTGAGAAGAGGTTGTCAGGTGTAGCTATGGTGATAAGCAGTTAGAATTTCTGTTACAGAGCTTCAATGTCTTTTACAGAAAGGCCCAGGCTCTGCTTGAAATACCCACCTTGGCTGCACTGATATAAAGTTGGGGAGGTTTCGTGGGCCACTTTGGGGAATGTACCTGACAGTTGGTAGAAGAGACCAAGGGTCACAATCTTGAGGAGGGAATGGCTTACCCTTGATGTTGCTAATATTTTGGCCCAATGAAAACCTCTCAGCAATTTCCTTAACTGTAGAAGAACTCCTGATATCTTTTCAAGACTGGAAATGATCTTTTTGGACTGTGTGGCAGTTTTGGGCAAAGGTAAGGGGGTCGGAGGCAATAGACTTCATTTATTGCCTTGTCAAAACAACATACTTCCTCTTCCACATCTAACAGAGATGAATGAGTGAGTGTAAGAGCAGGTGTCCCTTGTGCTTCTGCCATGTCAAACTTAGAAGAGTCTACCAGAATGGAGGTAAAAGGACACTCTGATCTTGAGAGTGTATGGGCATCACTAAGTCCCTTGAAGCTGAAAAATGTAAAGGACGATTCTGTGCTAAGTCCCGTACTGCAACTGTGAGTAGGGGCTGAAGGAATGGCATGAGCTGGAGAGACAAGAACATCTGTCAATCCTGGAAGAAGTGATGCCTCTAGCTTTCTGAATGGATCCCTTCTTGTGATGAGGTAATGTTAAGATACAAGCCAGAGTATAGCCTCTGTTATGACAATAAGATCCAAAAGCCAAGGCCCCTGAGTTGGAAGGCCCCACATCCCACAGAGATTAACCGAGAATATAGAAGAGGGATACCAATCTGATCACTGAGTGCAGTCTGAACCCACTGGTTAGACTACTAATGTTCATAATAAAGTGGTAGAGGGTGGAGAAGGGGGAACTTGGTCCGAAACCCTATCCCTATATATTGAGACCAGTGTGATGATCAAAGGATACAGGAAGCAGCAGAGAGGGTGAATCCTACAACGTTTTTAGACAAAATTTGATTGAAATCCTAAAACGAGCCGTCTTATAATCTTATTTTAACCAAAAAAAGGCGAACCCTACAACGTTTTCAGACAAAAAAATTGATTGAAATCTACATACGAAATCATTTTAACTAAAAAAATGAAAACGATTTTTTAATCAATTTTGGTCGCAACTTGTTGTCATCCACCCTCTCTGCTGCTATGGGTTAATAAAAATAATAAAATGATTTGATCTAGTCTTTATGATGAAAGTCTTTAGGACGAAAATCATTTATGATTTCACAAACAGACTAATCGCTAACACCTCTTCTTGTAAATCAATCAGATTATTTGACTGGTCGGTGAGTTTGAAATTAATTCTGGTTAATGAATTATTATGGCATCGCATGTAGACAGGATTAATTGGGTTTTCAATAATTAGGAATCCTGGAGGAGCTGTTGGTGCAAATGAATAAAGAATATATCCCTGCTGAGCTTGATTTGATTGCTCTAGATTAATCTGATAGCTTCCTTCGATAACATCACACACTAAATTGAGCGCAATCACTGAGGATATATTCACATTGAACGGAGCGATATGCCTGCCGCCACCATCTGGATCATTATTATGTTTGAGGAGGACAGTTGAATCTGATTTTTGTAGCGCCTTGATATCGGTTTTAACAATTCTTGCTAGTTCATCAGCGTTGTATTTGGGAAACTTGAAATTACGCAGATTGTCCTCTGTGATATTGTAATCGGTTAAGAATCGTTGTTTGTTGTCGCTGTTGTCATTAATTATTGTTTGAATAATTAGTTCATAGATATATTTCATGTCCGATATAAGTTGATTTATTATTTCAACGTGTGTTTGCGAGCTTGTTTTCCGTAGTTGTTCTAGTTGTGTGTCATATAATTGTTTAATCTCATTAAAATAACCACGGACGTCAGTTAGCGTAAATGAAATAGTAACAGATGAGTCGGTTGTTCTTTTAATGATAAAATCCCATTGCAATGTGTCTTTGTTGGTGAATATAAATCTATCGGCGATTCTTCCTTTTCTTATATCAGATAAATTATCTCGATAACTGGGATTGATTTCATGATATGATTGTACATCCGTGGTTAAGTCGGTGGTGGATTTTTCCGGTGGTTTTTCAGGCCATCCTAGTACGGTTCTTATCGAGCTGTTATAGATATCTACGACGTATCCTTCTGTGCTTATCTCAATTGCGGATGATAGCGTCGGCTCATGAACTGTTATAGCGATTTTCGATTCTGTTTCAGTAATCGATTTTATTCTACGCGCGAATTCATTATTGATTTGTTCTATTTGGTATGACCCTGTTGGTATCGAAACGACGTTCCAGTCTGGGGTTCCGTCGGGTTTATTCTTATACGAGAACACCAGTGAATTATTGGGTTGTTGACCACCAAATGATTTTGATCTGATATTAGGCCAACTGTGATACACTCGTAGTTTTGCTAGCGCTATCTCCTTCACCGGGACCGGAGAGGGGAAATTCACACTGAATTCTGGATTCGTTGATGTTATTGATATCATGCTTGTTTGTACTGGGTTCGTGTTCTCCACTATTCGTTGAAGTAATTCCTGCGGTGTTGTCATTGTTATTATACTCATGTTGTATTTCTAATTTTGACACCGAGGAATCATAAATACTGACCATCACTGAGAATTCACAATCTGGTAATGTTGATATTATTGAGATCATTTTGTTTTTTGGGTTCGTGTTTTCTGATTCCATCGGTGTTGTCATTGTTATTATATTCATGTTGTCGCTCTAATTTCGATATCGCGGAATCAAAAATACTGACCATCGCTGAGAATTCACTATCTGATATAACCGTATTATCGAGTGACGACGATATCATCAATGATAATTGCGAATATGCGGTTGATGCAATATGAAATTGAAGTAAGTAATTCTGCAGTTTACTCTGGCTGCATGATGATATCTTTTTTGCTATCCCGGTTGATATACCCCCGATTGTAGCCACCGCAGAAATGCAAATTGGAACTACGACCGGGGCAATCATTGTAACCGATGCAAGTATTATTCCGGCGCCAGCGAGAACGCTTGACACCGAGTACATAATAACATCAATTGCGGTGATTCTTCGTCGGTATTTTTTTATTTTTATTTGATACTCCTCAGTGAGGGTTTTGAGTCTATTCTGAAATTCTCTGACCTGATCATAGCGACATTGCGTCGATGACAAAGTCATTGTTGTTTATTTTAAAAATACTAGCGTTTTCAATTGTGAAATCCTTTCAATTTAGTTATTTACTTCGCATATGAATTCTAAGCACCAGGATATTTTTGATCTAATCGTATTATCAACCGCGACAATCTCAAATTCTTCTTCACCCCGGATAATTACTGTTGCGGTGCCACCAAAATAGGTTTTACCGCTTACGATGATATCAAATTGCTTGTCAGAGATTAACGTCATCCTGTAGATACCATGAGGCCACTTCTCGATATTGACTTTCAATTTAGCATTAGATTCTTTTATCCAATCAAAGGTCCCATGCTTTACCCTTTCAGAGGTTTCTTTTAGTTTAGCAATATCGTCATAAACGTCGAGATAGGTTTTTTTGATTTCAGTATATTTCATCAACTTTCCATCGCGGAGTTTAAAAAATGAAGCCAGCAGGATGTCAAGTTCCAAACCTTTTCGGTTTAGATAATTCCTGTTGAGTTCAGAATATGTCGTCGTGATATTGTAACTTTTAGAACCCTCAAAGAAATTTTTAGCCATTTCGCTGATGGGTTTTTGTTCGTCAAGCGCGTGCTTAATTTCCGCGAGAGTCGAGTCTGCCACAAGCGGGTTTCCAAAGAATCTACCAACAATGTCGTTAGTGGGTTTTTGATCTTCTATTAGTTTAGAAATCTCGAGATAATTTGCCTTGAATTCTGAAGCAGTCATCATCCTTCCAGCTTCCTTGTTAGCGAAGAATGAATTCAACAAGTCTTTAATTTCAGTGAGAGTCATGCCAACCACAAGAGGGGTTCCAAAGAATTTATGTATAACATTTTTGCGAAAAGAATTATAACCTCGTATATGATCATCCAGCTCACGGCCGTGGGTGGTAATCTTGTTGTCTTGGGTGGTAATCCTGTTGTCGTTGTCGGTAATCATGCGGTTGTTGGTGATAATCATCTTGTTGTGGGTGGCAATCGTGTCTGTGATCGTAGACACAAGTGCGCCTGGTTTAAGTCGTCCGTCGTTGGAATACAGCGCAATAGAGTTTTCAGCGGCGTCGCGCTGCCGTATCAAAATGTCATTCAATGACACATCACTGGATTTCAATTTACCCTGTTTGTCTTGAAATACAACTATTTCATTAGGATCAACACTTGTTAAATTTAACGTCTCAGCTATTTCATCTTCAATTATTTTTTTTACATCCTTGATAGAATCAGGTGGTGCAGTGCCATCGGGTTTGGGTTTCAAAGATCTCCCCCAAATATCAATCATGTTATTGTAAAACTCTTTCTCTCTCTAAAAAGCGATTGCTGGTGTAGTCATTTACGACAATATGAGGTGGTTTTCCGCTTGGGTTACTCAAGGAGTTAGAAATAGCGTCAAGGACATTTAATACTTCGCTGCCACATATTGGTGGGTCATTCATTTGTTGTGTTGGTAGCGTAGAATACCAAGTCTTCATTGGAAGGGTTTTTATAGACCGCATAAACTCTTTTGGTGGGGCTAATCCATATGAATCGAAATAAACAATCCCACGTGGATCAATAGCGTATGCAACCCAGTGAGTACCAGGTCCGGTGCTGTTATCGAGATTAATAATACCTGTTTCAGTTTTGTTTGGTTGATGTGGTAATTGATCTTTCATAAAAACACCTCTGAAATTTTTAATCACTAGTTTTTTAGCCGCATCCATTAAATCAAAATTGGACATGGGAATCTTCGATTCCTGAATTAATAAATCGTTCCTGGTAGTCTTAGACCCTTTCCGCTGTACCACGAATACGGGGTTCCTGGTAGTCTTAGACCCAATCCGTGAACGGATCGTCCCTTTTTTTTATATCCTTTCCCAGTTGCCTTCTTTAGTGCCATTCCTGCTGCAGTACCAACGGCTCCTAACGCTGCCGCTTTAGCCACCGCTGGGGCTGCTGCTGCAATCAATGCTGGAATCGCAGCTAACAACGGAAATATACCGCCTGTTTTAATCATATTTTTGATAGCAGCCGCAGAAAGAGTAATCTGAACACCTTTTTTGGCTGCAAGTGCATCATTGAAATGTTTCACCTGACGAGTTGTCAGCGATAATTTATTTGCACCACCAGTCATTTGGTTGGGTTTCAACGTGATTGTGGTTCCACATTTTTTAGCTGATTCCGATTGCAATTTTTTTAATTGACCGGGAGTTAACGTAACACTAATAACACTATATGACATTATACATAATAGATTGATTCTAAATTGTTTACAATTTCAATTACATGTTTTCTACTGGTGCATCTACCACTCTCATTCTTCCACCAACACCTTCGAGTAGCATTGATTTATCACTGAGAATGACAGCAACCGCTCTATAATTAGCAATAGCACCACGAGTCACATTAGCTCTAAAGTGTATATCAACGACGGACTGTCTTGTTAAATCGAGATGTTCCAGTGAGAAGTAATAGATTGGATACAGATTTTTAAAATCATATTGTGATATTTGCAAACCAGTATCGACATTTTGATCGCGTGCCATAAATGACAACAGACGATGATACACGCGTGCAATATGATTTTCTGTGTAATTAAGTTGTATATCCTCGGATGGTTCCTGTTGGCCGTTTATTCTCAGTGAGATGTCTTTCACACCTAACTGATCAAATATCATATGACTGAAATGTTGATCGCCAACTCGTGTGGTATCTTGTAACGCTACGAATATATGACGTGGCGCAGCAACACCTTGTTTTGATGCTAGATTCCACGTGAATAACCCGTTCAGATTTGATTGCTTCACATCTGTACTCACGGTTAGCCAACTCAACAACGACTTTCCTCCTTGGTCCATAAATGATAGTAATCGTTCTTCTGCGGTGATTGCTGGAGTCAACACTGGCATCCACAATGATATTTTTGTTAAATTGACTTTACCGGCATCAGCATTGGGATTTGCAGCATCTGCTGGAATCCTCCAAATTGCGTCGTTATCATCACTCTTTCGTACAAGCGATACTGTATGCTTCGCCCCATAAATAACTTTTCGGACGTTTCTACAGAATCCAAAAATATGATGCAGTGGAATCGCGCATGAAAATGGTTTACGCCCTAATCCCAACATTGAGTTTCGTGTTGCAGCTCCTAGATTGAAATTAACGTCGTTGTTTATAACTACAGCCTCGACATCAGCATCATCATTAGCAGCACTGACTTTTTTTGGTCGTCTTACAATGAATTGTTTTCCTCCAGCGGTATCTGTAACATCTTTTGCAAACATCATAGAAGGTCCTGCTGATCTTGTATAATCCTCGGAATATCTCGCTAACCCGATTATTGTTGTAGCCACATCAACATCGCGATCTATCGACTCGATTTCCTTTCCATCAATGAGGTATCTTGCACTCTCAAATAACGCCATAATACCATTATTGACAAAACCGACTTGAGTATCACCTGGATATGATGCTCCACCAGCTGTTACAAGTTCTCCTTCTACTTCAATAAACGCTTCACAGGGCAAAAAATATTTACTGGTATCATGGACTTGAAGTTCAATTCGCGATCGACTATTTGCGTCTATCGCATGATAAGCGTAATATTGATAATCGCGTACAGAATCATCCTTGCCAACTGGGGCGTCTATATCAAACGCCGGATCATGTGATTTTTTGAACATTTTATTCTATTTATCAGAGTCTAAATCGTGAAATCATAAACGATTTTCATCGACGTAGTTTTTTAAAGCCGCTTCCTGCTATCATATTTGCAATATTGCTTTGGTCGGGAGTTAAAGCCATCGACGCTAATTTTTCGTCTACTGCGTTATTTATAATTCTACTAACACTTGCAGGCATTTCCGCTGTAGATGGTAACGGTTTCTTTGAAAATCCTTTGGATTTTTCTCGTAAATCACTTCGTGATTTCACTAATGATGTTATTTTATTCTTCGCGGCTGAAAACGCTTTTCCAGCAAGATCTCCAACAGCACCAATACCCTTATCACGAATAACTTCAATTGCTTTCATTCCTAGTTGTTTAGCCAACGGCATCACTTTTGGAGCCATTCTCGCAAATAACCCTAAAATGGTATTGCCTAAACCATCTCCGTAGTATGCTCTATAAACTGGAAACCGTGAATTAACTACGTAGACGGGGGTTGGTTTATCATGATTGTAGTGTATGATCATTATTTGAAATCAGAAACCATTTTTCAATTGGAAACGCTAGCGTTTTTATTCAGTCTCGGTGATTAATCACTGTGATACTCACTTTCCACTAACTCGCCAATGAAATCTCGATATGTGCTGATATCCATGATACCACCCTGAAATAATCGTCTACAGATATCAGATGCTTCATTAATTATTTCCGGTGAGTTATTTCCAGCTCGGAAACCTCCTACAAGAACTTCTAATCGTGATATATCATTGATAACACTACCAGGACATGAAATCCTTGGATTTTCCCTCGAAGAGTTTCCAACTAAACCACTGCCTGAAAATCCTTTGGTTTTATCAGTGATACCGGTTGCACCTTTTTCATGATCAGCTTCTCTCGTTATTTTCATCTGTTGGGGAGATTGTGTTATATCAATAAATTTTGATTGTTCTGGTAGTCTAAGAAATCCGGTATCCGATTGCTCCCCTATAGATGATTCAGCTTTTTTTATTGCTGCCATATATTCCTGAAATGTTTTATCATCTCCTTTTGCTTGAGAGGAACCTGATAATATACGATATAACCCCCTATACCAATCTTTTTTAGGGGGAAGATTATAATCACCGTAAATATATTTTCTTCTCTGATGAAAACTCCTAGTGACAAATTGGGCTAATTCTTCCATAGAATCAAATTTTTTATTTCTCAATTCATCTAATTTACCGGGAAGAAGTTTTTCATTGAATGCAACTCGTCCACTAGTAGTAGTATCCTCCCCTTCTTCTTGAAATTCGGGTGGGGGGATATCTTCTTGAAGTTCTCCTTGTTGTTCTGAAGCGGTTGATATATCCTGAGGAAGTGTTTTCAATGATTTTTTTGTTTGTTTAGTTCTTTTTGCTATTTTTTCTAACACAGGAAGAAAAGACTCTTCTTGTTTTTTTCCTTCTTCAGAGATTGTTGACACTATCTGTTTCGTTGCTGTGGTTACTGGTTTAAACAATTCTTCAGATCCCGCAGCAAAATCAGTCTGAAGACTCTGTCGTTGTTGCAGTTTATTCCGGACAGAGTCACGAATTGGTACAAATCTCCTGATTGCATCCAGTCGTTCACGAGCCAATCGGGTTGTTAATGCTTCATTGACCATTATTTAAAATCAGAAACAATTTTTCAATTGCAAAACAATTTTTTAATCCGACCTAACACCATCGTGGAAGTGATCAATCCGAACCAGCCATCAATTTTTTATTCACTGATTTCAACAGTTTTGATCAAAAAATGCTAAAAAAAATTTAAAATCTCTATGAGGGACGGTCACAATCAAATAATGATAAATGGTCGGTCAATCAAAATTGTTCATTTTCTTGAATTAACGCCCGTAGGTTTCTAACTTTAGAATTAACCTCCTTTTTCAATTCGTATTCGTACCCCAATTCTTTTCGTATTCGTTCTACGATGGTATACAACGGAGCGAACACACTTACGTCACTGGAAAATGCGAGAGAGTCCTTAATAGAATTCTGAATTCTTTTGATGAGCGCATACTTCTTTGGTAGCATATATTTATTGTTGTTAACTCCGTATTCTATATCCTGAAAATCAGACATGATTTGATCAGGATTTAACCCATCTGATAGTTCAATATCCCAACCTTTCAATTTTGAAATCTCGGATATGATGCTATTCATGTTTTCAGAATTCATTATTCTATAATAATGATATATTTCTAAATGAAAAATATGACGCATTAGACATAACTAAATTGAATTTTTTGTTCGGTCTTTTTTGAAATCGCCGTTTTGGTTATCCCCTCTGCAACTTTTCGTACTGAGGATGAACAAATATCGAAGTGCCTACTGGCTTCATTCATTGATTGAAATATTTTTTCTTCGTTAGTTATCGTATTCAAAGATTTCACAGGTCTCGCTTTTTTCGAGTATTTCCCAGTCCCCCCTCGTTCGGTATTCTCACTTTGTGTAACAGCCTGCAGATTTGATAAAGAATTGTTTTTCGGATTAGAATCGATATGATCAATGACAGAATCATCCTCGATCAATCCATGGAAACACTCGTACACGAAACGATGATTGAGATATTTCTTCTTTCCAGCACCAAACACCAAATACCCCATACCATTGTCAGCACCAACTGATTTCTTCAGTCTGCGGTTTCTTACAACACCATCACTGGATGCTTCATAATTTGTGATCACAGGGTGTTGTCTGAATTCTTGGTTCATTCGTATACATAATACTATTGTTTGTCTAATTCATCGTTTGGTTTAATGATAAATCTTTCGATGTAGTCTTGAGGAGTTCTTATGATTTTATCCTTGATACTGACTTTGTCAGCGTCAAGAATACTGACTTTGTCAGCGTCAAGAATACTGACTTTGTCAGCGTCAGGGTTAAAATTTCTGATTGATTGTCCATTTTTTATTCTTTTATCATAATATCGCTTCAACTCCCTGTATCGCTTACCACCGCAATTCAAACACAACTGAGATTTTCCCCTAACCCCAACTCCACATCGTATGCACGGTAACGGACCAAGGCTTCCACGACGAAAGCTTTGCATATGATACCCACAGAACTCATTTCTGCATGATTTGTTACACGGGATTACTGATCCAATCATAAGCCACTTGCAGTGATTCATTATATAAAAATCTTTCATTTAAATGCTTGTTTTAATTATAGCATGAAGGAATTAGGGAGAACGCCTTCGAAAAATGCTGATAAGGAGTTTAAGAGATTATTAAAAATCAATCCTAGATTTAATCTCGATAAACCCAAAAAACGTAACAAACGTCCAATAGACGGAAACATGAAAGAGTTTAAGAGATTATTGAAAATCAATCCTAGATTTAATCTCGATAAACCCAAAAAACGTAACAAACGTCCAAGAGACGGAAACATGAAAGAGTTTAAGAGATTATTAAAAATCAATCCTAGATTTAATCTCGATAGACCAAAAAAAACCAAAAAACGTCCAATAGACGGAAACATGAAAGAGTTTAAGAGATTATTGAAAACCAATCCTAGATTTAATCTCGATAGACCAAAAAAACGTAACAAAATCAATCCTAGATTTAATCTCGATAAACCCAAAAAACGTCCAATAGACGGAAACATGAAAGAGTTTAAGAGATTATTGAAAATCAATCCTAGATTTAATCTCGATAAACCAAAAAAAACGTCCAAGAGAGATTACCCCTGGAAAGATGCTCAATTCAATCTCGATATAGTTTCTAATACACCAAAGAATACAATTCTTGATAAAGCCATGATTAGTAAAATCAGAGATTGTTTTAATGAATTCAAGCGTGATGGAGCATCTTATTGTTGGTCAACATTTCGAATTGATGGTGTTGTTGATGCTACCATGAATGATGAAAAAGCAGCAGTGATAATTTCACGTGTTGGGGAAAAAAGACATTTTTTCCAAATCAAATTCATTATCGAAGTCGATGGCAAATGGATTATTAAGGATAAATTTGAACCAATCCTCAAGAATAAAAAAGCTGTCATTGTGAGTAGAGATTCCAAACCAGGGATTCTAACTGGCATTGATAAACCATACTACGAAAGATCTTATCCCGTAACAGCAATGGTTTATGGGATATATCCGTTAAATGATAAACCCGATATCGCAAAACTAGCTCCTATGAAATATTCGTCAGGGCTTAATTGTGTAGCAGAACGAATAATAGAACACTTCACAAATGCATCCCGAGGAAATAAACTAACTGATCTGCGACGTAGGAAAATAACCGAGTGGGAACTGACAGTGAAACAGCATGGTGCAAAGATTTCTGATATAGCTAAATTAGAAACATCATTAAGATTTCCAATAACAGTTATGACGATAACGGGAGAGGTTTTATACGAACCGAAATATAACAAAAATGGAGCACCAATACAGATTATTGATCATAACAAACACGCGTGGACACCTGCGGTAACAATATTTCCACGAGAACGAACCGTGAAATATATCCCTAAGGAGTTCGTCGGGGATGTTTTCTATGAAGAGAAATTATTCGATGCTATTCATGCGTTGTGTAAGGATGATCCTGTGTCAGTGTGGTTACTTAGAAGTGATGAAGAATTCGATCAATTTGTAAAACCAAATGGTGAATTATATCGCGTTGAAGAATTAGATAACAGAATGAGAAAAATCGCTAGTGATTTTTCACCGGAGAATTCCCATGAAAAACTACTCACGGATAGTTTTACTATTCCATCAGTGGTAGCTCACTTCGCAAGAGAAAAAAACTCATGGCGTCCAACACGAAATGATTTTCTCGAGGATGTTAAATTGAGTTGCGTCGAATTTGGTCATGGAGGACTGTGGAATACAAAATACCATCGTGATGGTATGATTTCAATTGATATATCCGCGTGTTATCCCGGAAGTTTTCTCGGATATGGGGAATGCGCTGAGTACTTCAAACGATTTGGACACCCCACGCATGAAATGACTCGTGTTGCGATTAATGGACCATTGCCTGATTTTGATTTAACCGGATTCGCTCGTGTGATATCATTTGAATTAGCTACAGGGTTACATCCGTGTAGTTATGTTTGGCTCGGTAGACACCTATCTGAAAAGGCCTGGATGCCAATAGTGCTATTGAGATATATGATTGATTGTGGTATGCTAATATCGTTGATTGTTTCCGAGGCTATTATATGCTATCGAGCTCAGAAAGAAGTTTGGCTACCACAACCCGATCTAGATAGAATAATCAACGAACTACGAAAACAGTTTCCAGATTTCAGTGAAGAAGAAATCATAAATTGGTCTAAGAAGTTATTTGAAATTAAAAAAGAACAAGCAAAAGATCTCGGAAGAAGAATAATCGGTAAATTTACCCAGGGTGGACGATACGATAACGCAAAATATTCTTCGCGGTTGATCATAGATGTCGCTGAATACGATTTTATTGTAGCGGATTTAATAAAACAGGGAAAACTTGTATCCCGTAAGGATGCTTTTCTATCCAGCGGCGAGAAATTAGGTACGGTTGTTACCTACTGTGATGGATATAATTCCCAGTACACACACTTAAGAAGTTCAATGTTAGCCTATGCTTGCATTAATCTATTTTCGATGATAAATAGATTTCCTAATACCGCGGTTAGAGTAGCCACTGATTCGATGTATATACACAATAAGTACAAATCAGCTGTAGCGGCATTCACAGATCCGGAGGAAGCGTGGGGGCGTTGGCGATTTAAAAAGGAGATGCTACATGAGTATTGTGAATCCGCAGACGTTGCCATGGATGATAAATATATTTGTTGTAACCGTATTGAAATTCAATCAGAACTTTCTAATGCACCACCGGTATCTGATCCAATCTGTAGATACAAGACAGTTTATTTAAACGGCTGTGGTGGGTCAGGAAAGACAACTCGTGCAATTGAATTATTCCGTGGGAAAAATCCTACGGATTTCACAAACATGATTGTGCTAACACCGACTCACAGACTCGCCAGAGAGATGATACAACGAGGGGTAAATGCTTGCACTTATCACAGCTTCTTTCGATGGAAGGGTGACAAATGGACTCCTGATCGAATGGGTGATAAATTCATTCCTAAAATCATCATTTGGGATGAAATATGCACAGTGTCATTAGATGTATTAAAAACATTTCTTGAGTGGTTGTTAACCAAAAACACAAAAGTCGTCATGTGCGGTGATCAAGGCCAACCACCACCATTTGTCGGTGCATCTCCACATGAATGGCTAAAGGGTTTTGTAGACTACTATGAAGAAATCACCACTGATTATAGATCACTTGATGAACGATTACGCGAGTTCAAAGCGCTAATTAGATTACAACCGGATAGAATCCAATGCGAAATAGCGCGCGAAGTGATTTCAGAAACCCCAATGAATGATTTCTGGGAAGCGTGGAGACCAAACGATTTGATCATTGCAAGTAGAAAAATAGTCAGGGATACACTTCAGATGAAGTTATTTGAATTGCATAAAGAAAAATTTGCAACGCTTCCAGTACCCCTTTGTTATAGGCCATCGGATACACGAAAACAGAATATTGAAGTTGATATTCCAGGACAGAATGAAAAACAAATTCTGGTATTAAATGATATTGTGCTGGTTGATATCAATGTCGTTGAAGATGCATTGCGTGCTAATAAATCCCCGTGGACGCTAGGATACGCAGCAACAATACACTCTTCACAGGGATTGACTATATCGGATACAATTGTTTGGATGGTAGATAATCGCATCGAATGGTCAAATTTAGTCTATCTCGCAGTATCCAGAGTACGAAACATAAATCAACTTCGAAGAGTTGTTTTCGATGATAATGACACAACAATAAGTGATATTGATGTTAGCATCATTAATAAAAAACTCTCCGGTTACAAACAACAGGACAAAAAAAAACAACGAGAATTTGATATTGATGCTGAACTAATAATCACTTTGAAGAAACAACAGAATAATCACTGCGCGAGTTGCAATTGTATAATGCGTTGGCAGTATTCGGATAAGGATCCTCGCCAATTCACCGTAGACAGAAAAAATAACAATCTCGGTCATGTCAGAAATAATGTGATGTTGACTTGTCTTGAGTGCAATAGACGCAACGGCGCTAGTTAAGACCATGCGGTGGCAATTGAGTATCCTCGGGAATCACTTGTAGTTGTTGTCGAGTAAATCCTCGCTGAGGAGCAGTTGAATCCAGTTTATAGATTGCTGGTCTACCAGTTGATCGTGTTATACTAGATATCTTATGCGTAGTGACGCTCCAAATAGGATCAGTAGCCCTTTTTCTACCCCCTTCAAGCTCTCCTGGTTCGTATAAGTACCTCACAATGACACTACTACCAAGAATTGGTTGGGAAACGCTAGCGTTTCTAGGGAAATCTTTTTGTGGTTGTACGGGTATTGACTTCTTTTTAATCGCGTTGATAGGTTTCATGTTGATTGTTCTAGTAATCTCGTTATTCAGTGCAGTAATCACAGATGGTAATCTTTTAACCCATTCACTGGATCGCTTTTCTTGAATGAATTCTTTTGCGTATTGATATCCAAATAACCGCTCAGCAATCGTCCGATTAAATCGTTCTACAATGGCCTGATCGCGATGTAGCGCAGTATGCCCTCGTCGTATGGTGACATTATGATGTTTCATTGTAGATAACACTGCACCCTGAAATTCCTTGCCAGGATCAACTTGTAACAGATTTGGCCAGTGCAGAGGACCTCGTCGATAAATCCTTTCAAATGCAGAAGCGACTTCAGTGGCCGATTTTGTTTTCAGCGGTTCTGCTTCTTTGTATCGACTCGCAACATCAACTACGGTTAACGCATATTTGTAACCACGATCATGTGGCAGAAATAATATATCAGCCTGATGAACTTCATTAGGAGCGGTCACATCAAAATGCGAGAATTGAATTTGTTTAGGCGGTGGTAGATAAATTTGCCATAGTGCCTGTTTGGATAACCAATTAGCCGCAGTGGTTTTTTTCACTTTTGCAGCGCTAGCGAGTTTATTGATTGCAGCGTTACCCCTCCAGTATCCCCTCGGAGAATAATAAATTGATTCCATATTATTAATTACCAGCACCTAACATCAATTTACTTTTCATAGCCGATTTTATCAAAAATGAAGACAATTTTTCTTTGAAGGATTTATCAGGAATAGCATTTAACGCATGAATTAATTTCACATCTGCTAGATGCCTGTGTTGCAGATTGCTGCTTTTATAAGCAACATCATGAAGGTGACAGGCCTTATCAATGGCGTTTATTGGTTCTTCACCGGGGTTGGGTTGATTTTGATTATTGAGTCTGATATCAAGTCTGGTTCCCGGTCCACAGTAGCTATATCCTGGAAGGTGCTTTTCTCCGGGGTACTTTGCCCATGGGGTTCCAGGGAGTTTTGCTAATTTGGCTGCGATATCACCTCCTCGTTTTTTTTTAAATCAGATTTCATAGACACAAATCTAAATTTCTTTGTACCACATTGCACGCATTTACCAGAAAGCGCTGATCGGTTATTTTTTGTTGTAATCGTCGTCACATCATCTGTGCCAGTACGCGTTTTACACTTCACACAATATAGATCCATAATTTATGTATAGAAATATGGATATAATTGATTTTTCAGCGACGAAAACAAGAGAACCAATTAAGCATCATGCAGCGCTACCAAACTCTATCCGGATGATTATAATCGGGCCATCTGGATCCGGTAAAACGCAATTGTTGCTCAATTTAATAATGAGATGGATGAAGTGGGATTAGTTGTATTTAATTGCCCCTAGCGTAGATGATCAACGATGTTATGAAGTGTTAAAGGATTTTAACGAGAATGCATCAGAAATTAAGGGTGAGAACGCCATTGATTTTATAACCGATATCGATGAAGCACCGAGTATTGATGATATTGATGGAGATATTAACAATTTAGTCGTATACGATGATATAATGTTGGATAAACAAAAGAATCCTGCTAGAATATTTTCCCGTGGGCGTCACAAAAACACTGACGTGATATATGTCACTCAACGCTACACTCAGGTTCCAAAATTGATCAGAGATAACTGCAATTTATTGTCTGTATTCAACGGAGTTGATACTCATACTCTTAGAAATATTTGGCAGACATGGTGTTCTGATATGGACTTCAATCAATTTCGAGATTTCTTTAGTCATGCTCAGTCGACTCCGCACGGATTCGCAACAATAAATCTACATGATCCTCGGACACGATATCGTATCGGACTGGATCAAATATTCGGTTAAAATCGTAAAAGAATTATTAACCCAGAACTGAAAACTTTAGCAGCAGAGAGGGTGTATGACAACAAGTTGCGACCAAAATTAACTAAAAAATCGTTTTCATTTTTTTAGTTAAAATGCTTTCATAGGGAGATTTCAATCAATTTTTTGTCTGAAAACGTTGTAGGGTTCACCTTTTTTTGGTTAAAATAAGATTATAAGACGGCTCGTTTTAGGATTTCAATCAAAATTTGTCTCAAAACGTTGTAGGATTCACCCTCTCTGCTGCTCAGGATCATCAACTGATACATCACTAAGGAAGGTGTGGTGCTGATCCATCCCAGTGGGAGGGTACGACTCACAACCTCTGACACGGTGGTGGTGGTGCATCTTTTCTTTGCTAGGAGGCAGTGACACACTATGAGAAAAGCAGTACATCTCCTCTGAGGGAGGCAACGACATGCAATGGTATAGGCAGTGCATCTCATCCTGAAAGGGAGGCAGTAACATGCCACAAGATGAGTGGTGTATATCCTCCACAATGGGGGGCAGCAACACACTATGAGATGAGTAGTTCATTTCCTCCATGGAAGGCAGTGACATGCTGCTACATGGTTGCAGGTTACAGTATCTCCTTAACAATGGGATGTTATGGCATGCTGGGAGCGTCATTCTCATCAGAATACCCTTTATTTTCTGAAACAGAGAAGCTGGTAAATTCTTATGATGAAGGAGAATGAAATTTCCTCTTTCTCAAATAAGTGCAGCTATAGTCTGCAAGATTCCAGCTTTCTGCAGATCATGATTTACACCAATTTTTCTTGCATATTTGGAACACTCAATACAGTCTGGATCAGTGTCCAAAGAAGACTTATTTTGGTCACACTTTCCCACTGACTGTGTTGAAATTTTTCCTTAATACAGTAATAACTTTAAATACTTTTAATGTCACATATAAATTACCTTGTCTGTATGTATCACATACAGAGTACACCCCTGTGCCTTCTACAGACATAGCAAACAGCACGATAAATTCTTTTCATGTAAGAAAGAGAGTTCTTAGTCTTTTAATACATCTATTTTTGAATAATGGAATTATACATACATACATACATACATACATACATACATACATACATACATACATACATACATACAATAGCAATGTAAGAAAATTCAACACATTCAGTCAAATATACCGTATACAACATGGTTCCTGCAGTATCAATCTAGACTGAAGAACATGTAGTATCTAGTGAGCAAGCTGTCATTATATCTTGCTAACAATGACTTACCAGTACCTAGATATAAAATGATTCAGTAAGTTTATCCAAATATACAGTTCACAATATAATCCACTAGTGGAATTGCAAGAGTCCTGATAAATAAATGTCCTAATAGTTCCCAGTTAGAATCTTGACGATGTAATCCAATATGGACGACGATGGCACGTGATGAAGTTAGTTTTAGTTTTATATTTATAATCCAAATGAAAATCTTTGAGCACATATTCTATTCCAGATAAATAATAAAATAATTCCTCTTGCTCCAAATACAATTTCCAGTACACGGTAATTAAAAATAACTCAAAAAGAAGACACAACTTAATATTATAAAAGCCCAACTTCTACTGAATAGCTCTCTCCAAAAACATGGTTTATATCTGTTTTTTTACGTAAACAAGGGGTCACGTGATATTCTAGAAACTATCAGAACAAACCTATGTTCAAGAAATCATGTAAATACCATATGACCCAACTAAAATTAGAAAAATGTTTATACTTTACTCCATTTTGTCCAAACCTTGCAGGTGTACATGAAGTTATCCCAAGTCCCTGAAGGAAGCAAAACTGGAGAGAAAAGGTTGCCACATAAAGGTTTGGAAAAAATGAATGTATCATAGAATACCATTAGAGATAAATTATTGTAGAGGCCAGGCTGCAATTGCAGTTAAAATACACTGCTACAAGCACATTTTCTCTGGCGAATTTGAAATACATCTAATCACATCAACATCCTTGAAATAATGAACTATTTGTGCTAATTTTGCACATAACATACCAAGGACAAGGCTAGTTGCATGAGGAATTGTGTCATACTGACAATATTTCACTCTAAGGGAGGATGTAATCATATCAAATAGATAGTGTGGGTTTCTTGGAACAAAAAATAAAGCTCAACAATAGCTATGGGTCAGCAATTGCTGCTATTGAAAAATTTAATTATTAACCAAGGGATGTCTTTCAGTTCTTTAAGGAATATTTGTGAATACAAATTTTTAATTATTCAATACCTGATGGTGATGCGGTTTACTTTTTTTACTTAATTTTCTTATACAACATATAGGAAAATTATCACTTAAGGAACAATAGAGAACTGCAACTTCAATAATACAGTATTGTCAGCATTGTATGTACAGATGTGATCAAGTAATGTTTCAGATACCTCTGTTCAAGCTTATTTCAAATACAATATAGCAAGCATGGTCAGTCTTTGGTGGTCTAAATACACAGCATATTACAAATGGTGTTTGGACATTACGTCTACATTTCTAGACAAATTATTTACTACCATTTTCCGGAAGATCATATTGTTGTTTGAAAGGAATATCATCTTAATGTAAACAAAAGGTCCAACACCCATTTGGAAAAGTCTGTCTTTTCTTTAAAAACTGTAGTTCTGCATAATTTTCTTGCTACAAAGTACAATGTACTCTGTTTATTGCATATGTTATGTAAATAATCATTTCAAGGTTTCTCTTTATTTTGTATCTTCATCCATTTTTGATAACCCATCAGTATCTTATGTCAAATATAGAAATGATCTTATGCCAGGATATATTCTGCCAAAGATAGTTAAATTCACTTGAGTGGGTTTTGAGGACAAAGTCGACTAAAGGTTTTATCTATTATTTTAAATGTAGTCTTATTTGATGGCAGATTTGCATCAAAAGCACATAATTTGTCTGGATGCTCTATCAAGCTTGTTAAAGTTTGTTAGGTTGTTTTTGCGAAGAGTACTGGAAGATTTTTCTGTTACCTCTTACCTCATCTAAATATGAATTCAATGACAGTCGAACTGGATATGATTCGCTGGTTAATGACTGACATTAAGTAATTAGGAGTTGTGAATATTCCCCATAGATATTGAGACAGGACATTCTCTGACTCCAAACTGTTCCTGTAAGTTTAACAAATTCCCATATTTTAATCATTCTAGCAGGACATAGGTACATATAATGTCCCCCTGACAACTCAACTGAAGTGTAATATTGGTAATGGAAGAAATACAGATTTGAGTACAATATATTAATTTTGGAAACTAACATGATTACTACTCATCTTTTTTATTGCTATGGCTACAGTTTTGAGGTAAGTCATCAATATTCATGTGTGCTGAACAACAAAATACAATTTTAAATTATGCCTCTCAGTCTTTCTCAAATTCCACATTGGTGTCCCTTTACAACAAATCAAAGTACACATGCAAGAAAGAAAATGGAAAGAAAACAAACAAAACACAATTTATTTGAATTTCTGTAATGTTAAAGTACAATACTGCTATATAAAAAACCAGATGCAGCAAGCAAATCCATTTTAATTTTCTGACTTGTAGACTTCCAAGGAGGACACAACACAATACCAACTAAATACCAATGCTATATTATTTTAAATTTTAGACACCAAAAAAACCTTGCTCCGCAATGTGATTTGAATATTAGGTTTAATATAAAAGATACAAAACTATTAAAATGTCTTCATGCAGCAAGCCTGTACTCGTTTAACTTTTTGTGTGAAGCTGCCATATCAAGCATTTATTCTGCAATTTCCAATAAACAACTCAAAACTTGATACTCAATTTTTGTGTAAAAGTTAACAGTCTACCAAAGTGCATTATAAAAACCTGGAACAGTTGATTGGTTAATACAAGAAATCATAGACAGCTGATTGGTTTGTAACAGCAGCATGGGATAGGTGATTGGCTAGTACAAACTGCCAAGGACAGGCAATGGGATGGCAAATGGTTCATATCATAATTTGATTGAAAAAACAGTAGCAAGTTGACTTAAATAATACTAACTTTTCTAACAGGTCAACCTCAAGAAGCCCACTGTCTGAAATATTTCCTCTTTCCCTGAAACATTCAATCAGTGACACATATGCTGTGATGAACTGAAACATAAAGATACAAAAGTATCATTAAAGATGTTAAAATATTAATGATGTATATTTCTTCCTATGTATACTGTACATTGATGAATGAAGATCTGATTGGTTGAGTAATTGACATTTATATCGTCAACATGGTAAAATAAATTTTGTTAAAGACATACTAGATTGCCAATTCATTGATGTTGACAAATATTTTCTCAAAGACACTTAATTATCTGACTGTTGTCTCACTATTGCAGTGTACATCATATTAAAGCTTCGTGTAGTCACCAGTAGAAGTCAATGCGACTTAATTGTTTTACTGCAGTACATAATAATCCATATGAAAATAAGCATTAAGTTTCATGACTACATAAATAAATATCAAAACAAAAGTCACTCTGAAAGTGGTTAATAATGCCAATATCTTAACAAATGTACGAAAAATAGTTCACAATGGCCTAACTTTATTTAGTAGCAGAGAGTAATTCTTTTTCTCAAGATAAATGTAGCACGGAATTACATGCAGCAGAAAATAAGTCACTGAACTAAATGCAACAAGAGATCATAGTAGGTCTGAAATCACTCACCATCTGGCATCCACATAAAAAAATCTTGCAATTGGTAAAGACATCTTGTTTAGTACAAAGCTTGCTGATGTTCAAAAGTCTGCCTATCTATCATTCATGTTATATAAAGGGATACAGCTATTATTGTGTGTCTGTCAAAAATCCATTGGTATGTCTGTTTGCCATCAACCTTTTCATTGCCATAACTCCCTCATGGTAAAAAAGATATCTCATGGAAACTTAATACAGATATTGGACTACTGATCATGATGTGCATTTTGCTATTCACAACTGTTCAGTTTAAATCTTTTGCTATTCACTACTGTTCAGTTTCAATATTGTTTTTGTTCATTATCCACATTTTACATTCAAGAGTAAAATTACAAAACTATTTAAGATATCTCTATGAAACTTTGTACAGATATTAGAAGTACAGATGTATCTTCAATTTTTTTTACAATACTTTACTTTCAAGATTTTTAACATTTGTATCCCTTAGTCTATTCATCCATTGATCTGTCCAACACTCACACTTTCATTTCTGTAGCACAAGTATAAAATGTTCAAGATATATCTAAAAGCCAGGTGGTCCAGATTCCTTTCACTGTTTTCAGTATTAATATCTTATGTTTTTTGTCTGTTCATAATCCATTAACACTTTCAACCAAACTTGGTACACATATCAGCTTGTAAACAAGTTGTATAAAGATGCTTCTGATACTAGGATTTACCGCATTCAATATTTGTTCATGTTACCATTGGAAATTATGTCTAGGTAGTATATGCACCACAGAGTAGTAGTAGTAGTAGTGTCCACACTGAGACTACAGGACCATATGATACATTAAGCTTGAGCATTTACATCAGCAGGTTACCATGTGAATATGACATCTCTTAACGACTCTTTATTAGCAATTACAGCCATTTTGGGTAAGTAATTTGCATTACTTGTGCAAACTTAAAAGACATTATGCCCAGATATTTTCTGTGAAATCTGGCAATCTTCTATCCAGCTGGTTTTGAGAGTTTTCTATTTTTAGTAACAAAGGCCATACTGAATAGTGGATCAGCATCATCAGTATGAAAGTCTTCATGCAAGATTTGCTCCATTGATTTGACTAAAATTGGTTCAGTGTTTTATGAGAAGTTGAAAAGGTAATTTCTAATGGACAAAGGATGAGAGATCATGCACAATAGATATAGATAGGACCATACTATAAGCTTACTTGACCTTATGTTCTGGTAAGCTAAAAGCTCAACAAGGATTAAACTAACAGCAACAATAATGAAAACACCATCATGAATGTGATATGTATGTAAGACAAAATTATAAGATATTAAAAGATATGTAGAAAAACATTTTTATAGTTTCATGAAATCTCATTCTGAGGGGAAGCCAACATGTTTCACATCTATCCAGCCTCAAAAATAAGATAGTTGATGTGCAAATGAAACTGACACATATACAACAGTAGTCAATGCTGAAGAACTGGAACAAAATAGTTTTTCGCTTAAGAATATGATAATGATAAAATGCATTATGACTATATTGAGGCAAAGAACACTCCTTCTTGGATGGATGGATGGATGGATGCAGAACAGGGTGAATGACTATTGCAATACTACCGACTTCCTAAATCAGGAATATAATTTAAACAAACTGGAAAGCTGCTGGTTCTACCTGATGCAGATGAACAGCCTGTCCAGTCAACAATGCAAACTGCTGAAGAGCATGGGTAAACTTGGTGTCTTTCTGATCCTTATCCATGGAGTAAAGGTCACTTAAACAGTATCCTTGCTCCAGCATACGCATAGAGGACACAATTTGCCTGTTATGAAACAAAAATACTATCTACAGTGGTGATTCGAACAAACAATTCAATCCATATAACTTTCATTCCTCACTAGAATGGAGCAGTTCTAGTTGGTTGAACATTTCTGTAGGTGTGTGATATGTAACAAAATACTTAGTAACTGATGATGATATAAGAATGGCTTAGTAACTGATGATGATATAAGAATGACTTAGTAACTGATGATGATATAAGAATGACTTAGTAACTGATGATGATATAAGAATGACTTAGTAACTGATGATGATATAAGAATGACTTAGTAACTGATGATGATATAAGAATGACTTAATAACTGATGATGATATAAGAATGACAGTAACTGATGATGATATAAGAATAACAATCAAACAGAATTCATTGTGTGCAAACATTTGCCAGAGTATAAAAATTTTTTCCAAAAGAGTAATTAATAAATTATTTATCAAAAATACATGTACAAGTCATTTTTAACAAATCTGTATTTGAGAAAACTATTGTTTTTTAACATTTATTCATCCACAGCTAACATGTAATGATAAATGGTGCAAGACAATATCTGGCCCTTTTCCCATTGTGTATTTTCAAACAAATTATATTATTTATAAAAACCTAACGAAAATGAGGAATTTCAGAGATATGTGAATAGACCTAATCTCATTAATGATAAAATATCACCTGAACTAGATGTCACTCTACTTCTGACATTTAATTTCATTATGACAGCATTATGCTAAGTGTACATGTATGTTTTCCCAGAAAACTCTGGTCTCTGCCTTCAAAACAGTTACTGATCAAACAGAACTGTTACAATGGTCTGGAATCACCAAAAGTGAAACAAAAATGAATCAGGTATGCCTAATAATGACCTAACACAGTGATAAATATTCACTCTATTGACCTGTCCAAGTCAGCTATGCCATGTATGGGAAACAATATTTTATACTTCTCCATAGGTAATTTGAATACCATCAAATACTGTCAACATGACTGTCATTGTAAAATTTCCATCCAAGAATCAGACTACGGTCAATTTTTTAATCTGTGGCCATACCTGTCCATTTGGATCTTCCAGGTCAGAATGAATTCCATCCGTAACTTTATCAAATGCATACGCATCTTGCGCGGTGTCTTTGACTGCTTCAGACCAAGAATTCCAGCTGCTTGAGTGATCAGTGTGTAGCCATTTGGGTCACCAATGAGGTATCTGGCCTAGAATATAGGAAAATGTTCCCCCAAAAATGAATTGAATAGTGAAATTAATGTTGACTAAGATATCAAAGGGTCTAAAGACACAAAATTTCTATCATCAAAAAAGATCCCCCATTACCAAGTGATGCCTATGAAACTGATCTAGGTGGAATACAAAAATAATAGAACTGTGTTTGTAAAATAAATATGCCTCCATATTGTAGATAAAAAAAGTCAAAATCTATAAAGTTGAAAATATAAAAATTTATTTAATAATGGCATGAAAATGCAGACATATTTTTAGATATGAATAGATCAAGATACAAACTATATAAATTAGGTATTATAAACCCTGCTTTAAAACTAAACTAAATGTGAAGTTTGTTTTAAAATGTGAGTAGGATGTTTTGTGAACACTGACATAAGTGTTTATAGTAGTAGACCAAGTTTTAATCACCAAAGTGTTAACCATGTCATTGAAAATACACAAAACAGTTTTGTGACCATGATTCAGGGTGCATGTTTATATGGCTCTATTTGAGTGAGTGTTCTCACACTTATCAAGTACTAACATTTTAAATATGCACAGAACATCCAACTTTCCCACCAGCACAGTGTTTACTGGTCAAATGCACGATCATAAAACAAGATCAGTCAATCTGGCAGGAATGGTAAGACAACAGTTTTGGACAATGTTAGAAATTAAATTCTTTTTTGCATTAAAAACTTTCTTGATAAATTTTTGGTTACTTTGCTTGCTCAAAATATGCAGACACTCTATCAAGAATTCTGCCTTTGCATACAGATTTTAACTTCACCATGCATACAAATTGTCCTCTAAAAAAGTTATCATCCAAAAATGATTATATATATATATATATATATATATATATATATATATATATATATATATATTCAATAAAGCAATTGGAATAAGAGCAAAAAATCTAATTAGATAAACCTTCATTTAATTTGTCGATATTAATTGCATTTTGATTAATCAGACAAACAAGACTGGAAATGTACATAGGTATTGTAGTTTGCTGCTTTAAAATCTTCATTACATGGCCTAAATGTAATCAGCAGTCATAGTCATATTATTTGAATCTTGCAAGGCCGAAATGTAATCAGCAGTCATATTATTTGAATCTTCATTGCAAGGACTAAATGTTATCACCAGTCATATTATTTGACTCTTCAATGCCTAAATGTTATCACCATTCATATTAGTTGGCTCTTCATTGCAAGGCCTTAATGTTATCACCAGTCATATTATTTGACTTTTCAAGGCCTAAATCTTATCACCAGTCATATTATTTGACTCTTCATTTCAAGGCCTAAATGTTATCACCAGTCATAGTATTTGCTCAAATGAATACAAATTAAAATGAAAACAGGTGTCAATCAAAGCGACTGATGCTATCCTGACCAAAAAAGAATTTCCAGTAATCAAAGAAAAAATGTTTCTTTGTTTAAAATCCTGAGTGTTGAATCCATTGAGCTATGATATTCTTAGCAATAACAAGATTTCCAAGAAGGATGCCAAGGTAGCCATATTGGTTGGTAAGATTAGTATCAATTACAATTTTGGACCAATCAGACATCGTATGGAATCTACTGGTAAAAACCATATGTCAAAATGACCATCCAAAAGGAATAGCAACAAGAAGATTGGTAACATGACCATACTGGCAGCCATATCTGGATTTAAGATCAGCTTCATCTTCAGCTAGGACCAACTAGTTATCATAAGAGGTCTTTTAGTGAAAACCACATATTGATATAACCATCCATTCAAGACAAGCAGCAATAACTATTTTTAACAAGGTGGCCACATTCATACCAGCTATAAGACATGACATGCTATAAAACACTTTTTTACTCCAAAACCACCTGACGCAGACATCTTTTGAAAAACATGGTAATCTTCAACAAAAAAGCGAATTAACAAATAAAAACTTTACAAACACCACTTCAATATATGCCCATAACATGTAGTATGTATAAATGGTAAACAGTCCTGCTTAGAGCTCATTTAAAACTATCCTTTGGGCAGGTTATAAGAAACATTTGTCATAGAAGCAATTAAAAGGTAAGGAGGTCAGGTCAAAACCACCATTTCATGTATTACATAAACGGCAACCGTATACAGTACTGACATTGATACTGTAATGGTAATCAGGAACAACTCAGTTCTGACCAGAATTTGCTCAAATAATCCAGCAGGAAAGCATGAAGTGCTATCCAGTTTCCAGTGAGTGCAAAGATGAACACTTAACCAATGACACTTGCATTATCTTCAATCCCTTAAGTATTGAGAGCAGCAAAGACTGCATCTAATGAAGCATATATGTTGCCATTCATTGAATTTTCAGACAGAAACTTGGCATATGTTTTTGTTAAAATGTTGGTGTGGTTGTAATTATATGCATGTTTGCACATGAATGTTTATGGTGTTGATAATTCACTGTTCTAAGTCAAACAACTATTTTTATCTTTTGCAAGTATATTAAATGCTTTTAATGAAACAGACAAGTTGTTTTCTTAAATTCAGATTTGACATTCCAATCATTTTCTGTAGATTTTATGAAAAGATAGCTTAATCTCAATTGGATAACATTGCTTTGTTGGTCAGATGCACTGACACCACCCGATACCTCAAGGCACACTTTTTGAGTCTCAAAAACCCACCAGCAATGTTGGAAAATATGGCAAGTATGCATATTGACTGTGAGAACATCATTATTTATATTGTATACCTGATTGTTGTCATTATTGAATGTTGTACCTACCTGATTTTTGTCATGATTTAAGTAAACAAGATGTTCAGGCAGCAAGAATTCAAGGTCAGTCATGTTTGCAATAACAATAGGCCAAATAATTTTCCATTAGGATGATTTTTTATTTCCCAAATACTAAATTGTGACAGGTCAAGTGAAATGTGTATATATAGGACTGATAAACAAATTAATCATTCCTGTTTCATGTTAGTCTTTGGGAATTCTATGATGAGCTTTTAGTTGTGTTCAGATATAATTCTAGAAGAATTTTTTATTTAAATTATTCAACTGAATTACAAAGACCTCATTATTTTTTTCTTTTAAAATACTATTTTTGAAATATTGAGGACTACTTCAAAGATATTTTGGATCATATCATTATGATACATCAAGACATTCAAGACAAATGGAATTCTATGCATTGCTCTAGTGATAGGACATTTAAGATTTTTCTGGTTTTAAATCACAATCCTTTCAAGTTTTTCTTAAATTATTACTTTATAACTCAGAGAAACAAATTATTTGTTGTGATGATTACACTTACTGGTTTCACAACTTTCTGTTACACAGTTTAAGATCTAGAGTTGTAACAACTGTATTTTATTGAATCTTTCTCTCTACCCCAATAGTATAAAACTATAAATCTTTCTCTCTACCCCAATAGTATAAAACTATAAATCTTTCTTTCTACCCCAATAGTTTAATACTGTATTCTACTGAATCTTTCTTTCTATCACAATAGTGTAAAACTGTATTCTATTGAATCTTTCTTTCTACCCCAATAGTGTAAAATTGTATTCTATTGAATCTTTCTTTCTACCCCAATAGTGTAAAACTGAATTCTACTGAATCTTTCTTTCGACCCCAATAGTGTACACTGAATGTAGCACTGATCAATAGGTGTTGATGCTACATATCAGACTTTATATGTTTTTAATGTAGAATTCATTGCTCCAACCTTTCCCCTAAGTCGAAGTAGCTTTGCTTGGTAGACTTCTATTTCCTTGTCTGGTTCTTCCTTAGTTTTAGTCCTCTGTGCTATCAGCTTCTCTGCCTCTTGTAGTATTAAAAGAGCCTGTCAAAAAGTAAAAACTTATCATATGCTTTGACTTTGTGTCTTGAAAAATAGGTAAGTGAACAATATTTTCCCACAGATGCCCTTGTCAAGCAATATACATCATCAATAAGGGTTATGTGTCTTTACATTATGACATCATCCAACTTTTTATATCATGACATCATCCACTTTTTACATCATGACAGCATTCAACTTTTTACATTATGAATTCAACTGATTTTTACATTATGACATCATCTAACAATATTTTCCCACAGATGCCCTTGTCAAGCAATATACATCATCAATAAGGGTTATGTGTCTTTACATTATGACATCATCCAACTTTTATATCATGACATAATCCAGTTTTTACATCATGACATCATTCAACTTTCTACATTATGAATTCAACTAATTTTTACAATATAAAATAATCCAACCTTTTATATCATGACATCATCCACTGTTTACATCATGACAGCATTCAACTTTTTACATTATGAATTAAACTGATTTTTACATTATGACATCATCCAACCTTTTATATCATGACGTCATCCAGTTTTTACATCATGACAGCATTCAACTTTCTACATTATGAATTCAACTGATTTTCACATTATGACATTATCCAACTTGCTATAATATTCCATTATCCATCTCACCAATAAGTAATGCCAGTCATTAAATAAAAGTATATAACACACAATTTATTGTGTCTATACTGCCTGATTTCTTAGATATTATAGCATAGCAAACTTGCATGTGCACTAGCTATACATCAAAACAACTCATCTGTCCTAGATATCAGCATACATACAATGACACACATGTATATATATATATATATATATATATATATATATATATATATATATATATATATATATATATATATATATATATATATATATATATATATGTGTGTGTGTGTGTGTGTGTGTGTGTGTATGTGTATGTGTTTTACTTTTGTGATGTCCTCTAATGTTGGTGTGTGTATGTGTGTGTGTGTGTGTACACACACACACACACACACACACACACACACACACACACACACACACACATCTATCTGCATTAGTGGACATCACAGTATAAATGACACATATTCACAAAGGGCATAATTGTAGGAGTTTTATTTTAATTTTACATACAAATAATAATATGAGACATAACTGTGTGGCCTCCTGTGTGTCTGGTATAGTCAGATTTTAATGTATTTAATGTCCAATCACATGGTGACATAACAGCAAAAAAGATCACATAATAACACCATCTAATAATGCAAAATCTTGTCAGCTATATAATATTCATAAAAAGTTACAATATGACACATGCATCCTTGAGTAATCAAACATTATATTGGTAGGTATTTCAACAATATTTTATTCATTTGTAAATAATCATATAGGAGCAAGAATTCTGTAGTTTTCAAAAAGAACCTGGTACAAGGACCTTTATGGTCAGAAACTAGATGAGTTTTTTTCAAAATGCAGATAAATGAATAAGTTTAACTTCATTCAATAAAATAAAGTTTGGACTATTTTCCACAAAATATTTTTGAGGAACAGACATTTTTACATACTGTTTTAAAAATAGCCATTGAGAAAGTTAAGGTTAGTAAAAGTTGCTTGTTTCATTACTTATAATATTCTTAGCTTTTATTAATGTATCATTCAGTCAAAAATGAAAATTATATTTTACCATGTAAATTCTGTGAGATTTTGTTTCCCTACCAACTCTGATATTGTTTTCATTTAATGCCATTTTCAGCACAAGATTGGCTATACATAGTGGCCAGTATAATTGTTGGAGGAAGAACCCAGGGAAAACCCTGATAAGAATCACTGATGCACAGGAAGCTACTGGCAGTTTTTTCACATACTCCCATGCCTGAAACATGAACTCCTGCAGACAGAGCTGATATGGCAGTGATTGGTAAAGGCAAGTGCTTTAGAAATCTGACTGCGAACCTTGTGACATAAATGTAAATTTACTCTGCAAATATGGAGAGTAACCAAGTTTAATATATTTCAAATAGTATCAGAGTAAAAAAAATGGAAACTGAAGTTTCATGAGTAGTCTTGGTCTTGATGATAAAACTTTGTGAGATACAAAATGCCATCAAAAAGAGAATAATAAATGCACCATGGCTCATTCCTGAACTTGAAACAACTCTTAAAGTCTAAATGCCACCATAAAATATAAACCAGTGATCCTGACCATGAGGCCTGTGGCTGTAAATGTGGAATGCAACATATCTTCAAGTGACAATATAGTGGGATTTAAAATTTCAATAATTTCTCTTGAATAACTCATAAGTTATACAGGCGATAGGAAAATACTACTTAGAGCAAAAATACCAGCCTTAACCATTGAGACAGGAGTCCCAGTGAAGTACATGACATTTATAAAAAGTTTCATCTATTAAACTCAATTGGCCTTTATCTTACAGATGAGAAAGTAAAAGTATGAAGGGAAAATTAATACAATGTCCAATATCCTTGACCCTTTGCAGATAGGACCCACAATGTGACTTTCACCACATCTGTTAATGAAAATGCATAAACTAACCAAGTTTTATCTGTTAATCTCAAACAGCTCTTTGGTTATTCAGCAGAAAGTAAAGTACAATGGAAAACTTAAAAATACTGACCCATGGCCTTGAAAACACAACTCTCAGTGTGGTACATTTAACTCTTTATAAATGATAATAAATATGTATAACAAATTATATCCTTAAAGCTGAATGAGTTCTACATTCATAAAGTAGAAAAGAAAGCATGATGCAAAATTTAATACATGAAGCTGTGACCTTCACCTTGCAAAGGACTGCCAATATCATACATGGCACACCTTCTGATAATGATGTATATGCAATAAAAAGTGATAAGTATACCAAATTTCATTATTTTTATATCTGTTATGATGCTACAGATCTGAATCTATAGACCAGAACAAAAAGTGTTAAAACTTTAAAGTCAGGGGTCGGCAAGCTATTTTACACAGCATGCCATTTCTTTCCAGATTAATTACAAAATGAACAAGAGTGTGTCACCAGTAAGAGAGTAACACTGTTAAAATCAAGATTTTTGGCTGACCTTCGCATACCACACAAAACCTCTGGACATGCCACCTTGTGGCACGCATACCATAGGTTGCCAACCCCTAAGTTATAATAAGATATGACCTTGCCATGAATATTTGATTTATAATATGACAGGTCACACACCTTCTAATGATGATGTTTAAGTTAACCCAGTTTCATCAACTAACATTACTGGGTGGAATGAAATGTGTGATGCAAAACTTAAAGTAATGATCCATGACCTTAAGTTTGAAATTAAGACTCCTAATAAGGCACATGTCAGCAGAGTCCTTAAGGGGAAGAAAGAGATGTTTTTTACCCTTTCATTTTTGCTTTGGAGGCATTAATATAGAAGTGGAGAGCATGCACAGTGCACAAGAATCTATCCTGATCATCTTCTATGTTGAGTTTACTGAGACTGGGAATCTCTATGGGCAAGGCAGCTACTGAAGGTAACTGATTTTTAAAAAATAGAATACCCGCTTGGCAGAGAATGGAAACATAGTCCTAATTCCCATTAAACCGGAGACAACCAGAATCAATGGACAACGCATGAATCTTACTTCTTCATCTTGCAGAGAGTCAGAATGAACACCATTTTGAGTGTGATATCCAGAAAGGAAGCTTCCCTCAGAGATTTATATGAGACTTTGCTTAATGACATAAAAATCAAGATTTCATATGGGCATACTACAAAGCAGGAGTGGGGTCTCTGAAGCAAACAATACAAGATTGGCAGGATGCAAATTTGCATTGATATCTTTGCCCTGAGTGAATTATGTGTGTTGGAAAAGGCAAATAGGCAATCCCACTGGAAGCTGAATACATCAATTTCCCATGCTTTCTGATCCAGGACAGGAGATCCATAAATGAGAAGTTTGTAGTTGAGCTTGGCTGCAAACAAGTCCACAATAGGTCTTCCCCAGAGGGAACATGGGCACTCTGTTACTGAGTGTTGAGAAGATCTTTCTGTGAAGATGGCTTGGTCTGCTCTGGATAGGCTGTCTGCTAATACATTCATCATGATGGAATGTGGCAAACTCAGATTGAGACATTCTCTGTAGCTTCACAGATTAAGAGGTTCCAGACCTCCATGCAAAAAGATTAGGCATGTGAGCCTCCTTGACATCATAGTAAGCTACCATGGATAAATTGTCTGCAAAGAACAAAACATATTGGCCACTTACTAGCACCCAAGCAATGCTAGAAATAGTTTTTCTAGGCTGCTGATGTGGAGAGACAATTTGGCCGGAGTCCAGGAACTATGGAGAAATAGAAATAGTCCCTCTGGCTCTAAATGAGCTCCCCAGCCTAAATATGATGCAGCAGCAAACATATATCAATAGGGATCAGGTGCATGCTTGGAAAACCCTACTAGGAATATGTCTCGATTCCTCCACCAGAGCAAATGGTGTTGAAAATCTGGTCCTAGAGGGATTGGAGATGTTTAGAAAATCTCAGTGAGGTTTCCACCTTGTGAGATGGAAGAACTTAAGTGCATGTATATGAAGACAGCCAAAAAGAAATAAATTGGCAGTGGTGTTCAAGGTGGGGAAAGATAAAGGCAAGCAGATAAATGGTTTTTGCTCATTGAGTCTCAAGGAAATCAAAGATTTGATCTACATGAACCAGGGGACACTGGACCAAGGTTTGGTTTGTGATAAAATTGATCCACATGAAAACAAAGTCCTGTAATGGACAAGTTCTGACTTCTTGAGGTTGGATAGGATACCCAACTGAGTTATGGTGGACCAAGAGTGGAACAGATCCTAATAAAGGGACTGAACTTGGAGATAGTGAATCAGACAGTCATCAAAATACTGGAGAATCAATGTTCCCTGTATTTGGAGGTAAGAGTGTGTTCCAAATTCAGGAGTTTGTATCCATCTTGAAGGTTTTCTCTGACAGAAACTGATTGAGCAGGAAGAGAGTGACCATGATTCAAAATTTCCTGCTTTTCTTGGTGACCAGGAGAATTTAGGATTACAAAGGAGAAGACTGATCTTTTAATACCCTCTCAAATGCCCCTTTCTGCAAAAGGGTGTACACCTCATCCCTTAATTTCTCCTGATTAGACTTGAGAAAGAAAATGTGGTTCCTTGATAGTGGGGGATGTTCTCAAAACTGGATTCGATAACCTTCATTTTGCTGGACAGGACCCACCCATCGTCCATGATGTTTGACCAAGTCCCTGAGAAAAAGCTTAGGCAAGCACCTACTGTGTCATTAATAAAGGGATGCACTGTAGGAGAGGGGTCATTTGCAAGGGTTGTCCCCCTCCTTCCTACAGTCCTACAGTATGGCAACCTGGGCGCAGAACCTGATGATGGTGGAGGTGGTCTAGCAAGAGTTTTGGGACTGGACTGGGTTTGTGCCTGCTTGAAAAATTTGGTAGATGTCCCCTGAGGGTAATTTGCCTGACCTTGTTTCCTGGTCGATTTGAATGGACTGGAGTGGAGGTGAAAGATCAATGTTGGTGATCCATCAAGTCTTGAGAAGCCATGGTAGGAATGAATCCAAGGCAGCATCATGGCAGATGTGCAGAAATTCTGCCGATAATGCCATGGCAACAAATATTGCATCCTGGGATGTCTTGGACACAGCTTCCATCACACTTTGTAATATAGCCAGATTCAAGGAGGCCTCTATCAGCTTTCTAAAGGAAGTAGCTGAGAACAGATTGGCATGCAAAACTATGGTTATGGGTAACCAGGTTTTCTGCTCCATGGCATCAATTGTTTTGATGGGAAGACATGCCCAGGTTCCTCAAGAAATAACTACTTTGGCTGCATCGGCATCCAAAGAAGGATTGACAGGCCATTTCTGGGGAATGTACCAGTTAGCAGGAAGCAAAGATGATGGGTCTTAATAATGAGGGGAGAACAGGCAATTCTCTATGTTGTTGAGTGATATTTTGGCCTTGTAACAATGTCTGGGTTATTTCTTCAATTATGGATGAATGTGGGAGAAGTAAGAAGTCTGATTGAGTTCATACCCAGAAATCATTTCCAAACTGGAAAGGATCTTTCTGGACTGTGTGCCTGATGGTTTGGGGCACAAGTCTGGAGGCCAGACCTCTTCATCTTCATCCATCTGAGATGAAGGGATGGGATTGAGAAAAGGTGTCTTTGTCAAACTCGTTAGAGTCAATGAGGACAGAGCATACTTCATCATCATCATCACAGTCAAAACCACTCTCGAGTTGGAGAATGGCTGGGCATCACTATGTCCATTGATGGAGGGGGTATAGCAGCACTCTGTGCCACAGTACCTGGTTCATTAGAAGATGCAGCGGAGACACATCTGTCTATTCTAGATGATGTAACACCTTTAGCCTTCTGAGATGAAGCCACCTGGCAAGAAGGTGAGGGTGAGACACACAGCATCACATCTAATGTGAGGGCAAGGTCCAGTAGCCAATAGGGGCATACTAGATTAAAGGCCCTGAGGTGGAAGGCCAAACAACCCATAAAAGTTCTTATGTATATTTGAGAAGGGGATGGGACACTTAAGTCCAAGCCCAAGTGGAAACCGGGTCCTGGCATGTCCCTTTATCATAAAACCAATGAGTAATAGATGCAGAAGACTTCATCTTCAACTGTATTATTACTCTTTGCATCATATGTGTGATATTTTGCCTCCCTCACTGAAGGGGGAAACCTGTTGCCAGAAGCACAATATACAACGGATGTCACAGTGAGACTCACCAGGATTGTAGCAGTGTCATCCCACATACATCCCTGTATATGCACTAAGAAAACAGTTGTTGCACGAATAAAGATTGAATAGAAATTATCTGCAGTATTTTTTATAGAAAGAAATAAGATATCATCCTACTTGTGTATTTGTTTTATTCAGGCAACATACAAATACATTAACAATGTTAATATGAATTATAAATAATATAATTTGAGATTATTATTGAAGAAACATTGTCCTCAACATTTAAGCAGCACCTCATATTTTCCTAGAACATAGATGCTTACCCATGACACAGTGTATGTTTACATAAAGGTGTGTGAATATGAGGTAGCCTCAGAATTCCTGCAAAGAACAAAGTTGTAAGGGAAAAGGGCACAGTACAGTTCTTTTAGAATGAATGGACAATTCTAACACTGAGAATATTAACACTAGTGAATGAGAACACTAATTTGCAGATGTCTTAGTTGTCAACATGCATAATTTTTCTGGTGACTTGGATAATGTTTGCACACTATGGCATCCATGAAAACAATGAAACCTATGGATACCTACCTAAGTAGCTAAGTAATAGTGACACGATAAGTAAATGCTGCTATTAAAATACTGAGCAATTACCTTGATTATAGGACAAAAAAATGTAGTTGGTGGTACACTTTTTAATGATGATTTTCAATATACTAAGTTAAATCCCTTAATCTCAAATGGACTGAAAGTTATTGAAGATATGATGAAAACTTATTATGCTGTGACTCTTAAGATAGGACCTCCCCACACCCAAAAAAGGTGTGCGCTATACTTTCATCTACTGATGTATATGCATACTAAGATTTCAATCTTAACATACCTGAAAGTAGTTAAAGAGTAAATAAATTCTGATAGAAAACTTAAATCTTGACATTTCTGTTTTTAATCTCAAATGACTTCAAAGTTACAAAATGGTAAGGAAAGTATGGTTGAAACCATGAACCCTGAAGATGGGAAGCTAAAGACACCCAACAAGGTATGCAACACACCTTTTAATGGTATTGGTTGAGTATATCATGTTTTCCCTAAATTGCAAATTGCTTTAAAGCTTTAAACTTTCTGAGTGGACAAGAAAGTATCGTGGATGAATGGAAGGATGAAAATGTGGATACTATGCAGTTTTTTTAAATGGTAGGGAATAGCTATGACTACAGTAGTATTATGTCTGTTTAACCCTTTAGCTACTACAGCTATTATGCAGTTTCACTACTTCTGAGGGTTATAATATCAGTTACTGAGACTACTAAGGCTGATTGCTAAGCTGAATACTAGAGCATCATCAAGGCTGACTACAGAAATTGACAATAAAAATATGGCTACATTTATATTCATTATTTCTTTAGTTTTTGCTGGATTACAGTGAAATAAAATACAGTTTAACTTGTATAGTGTCTGTTATTCATATATTTCCAATTTATATACTCCTACATCCCATCTAATAAAAAATCCCAGTCATGTAAACAAGTTTTGAATCACACAAAATAAATCCAATATGTACATATAAAAACATGAATGAAATCCACACTCTAATTACAATGTTGAGAGTGGTACCTCTCAAAACAGTCATTATCCAAACATAAATGACGATGTTATCATGTATATTCCAAGATATGCCCACATCTCTGTAATCCTCATTTCATACCATTGCGTGCTTTTGGTCCCATATTTTCTTGGCAAAATTGTCTGTTTCTTTCACAAGATTTTCCAGCAGACATTCAAGAAAAAACTTTAGAAAAAGATCTCTCATTGCTTCATGGTTCATGCTTGATTGTTGAACCAACATGAGAATAAAAAACATTGATCTCAAATACGGCAAGGTCGTCACCACCACCTTGTGATCTGATTAAAAATCACTTGCATCTGGTGATTGGACAAACATCAATATCTGATCCATTTTATAAGAATGATCCATTAAACTTTTTAATATTGCTTACACTGAACCCTTTAAAGTTGCTTACATATCTGAATCTGAATCCATCTTTGTTTATCTTGTAAAACCGTGTTTCATAAACCGCAGAAAATTCATCAGTGTCTAAATTTAACCTCTCAGCATTCAAACTTGTATCAAACAATCCTAGCATTGGTTATGATAATCAAAAATATGTACATTTCATACTTTCAACCATTCAACGCTTAGTTAACAGAGTGGTACTGTGTGCATATAAGCGATACTGGGGTTTCGATTACTGCTGAATTTTACACATATAAGCAACACTGGGGTAGTAAACTAGACTTATCGGCACTGCATATATGCATTAGTGGGGTTCAAGAGTTATTTACAAGAGATGCTTGGACATGGTAGTCATAGCTAAAGGGTTAAATATCACCACCTTCAAAATAATGACCAAAATGCAAAAAACTGGTATTTTACATCCTAAAAATGAACTCTTTCTAAATACAAAATGCCATTTCTAACAATATATTTGGTCAATACTTCAATTGAGAACCATAGTGGAAGAGTTGGAGATTAAAACATTCCATGCATCATTTTTTTTTTTTTAAATCAGTCTTGTTCTCTGATGATAAAGTGCAAACTCTGAATTTTTTAAATCTGACCAAGGAGATTTTTACACTGACTGTGACCAACATTAAAGGCTACTTTTAGTCTAGTAAATAGAAACATTCATCCCAAATGATTTTGATACCAGTTTAAACTCTCTCCCCCCCCAAAAAAAAAATATAAAGTAAACTTATTTGAATGAAATGACTTGAAATAAATCACATAGTACCTTCATAGTTTGATCTGCCTAATAAAGAGCTGTTAGCCTTGTGGAAACAATATCCTCTTTGCACAAAACAAGATCTTCTTAAAACTGTATTTCATTATATCAGTTGAATAAGTTCTCAAAACTTATATTAAATATTTCTGGGCAATGGAACCATGTCAGACTAACCACAATGACTGTCACAGACTGTACTAGAACAAAATGCCATGTGCAACTTACTGTTTCTATATTCAATTTATTCCTCAATCTCCTACACAGTATACTAACCTGTTTGTAATTCTTGGTGGTTATAGCAGCAGCTGCAGCCTCTAGTCGAGCATCAATGACCATCCAGGGTTTCTTGGCCATCTCCCAGTGGTACACCATCTTGTCATACAGGGGCAGTAACTGCTGGATGTAGTGTCCTAAACTCTGCATGGGCTTGGCACCCAATAGGATGGAACGAACCATAGGAAAGGCATCCCTTTTATAGGTGGATATAGCAAAAGAGAGAATAAGACAGAGAATAGAAGATATAGAGATTGGAAGAAAAACAACAGAAAATGCATGAATAACAAAAGAAGTTCTGATTGTGAGTATTAAATGTGCAAGTGAGAGAATTTTTACTGTTTAAAGATGTGTGTATGTGTGATTTGGATTTTTAAAGTAGCTTTGACAATTTTTATAAGTCATTGGAATGACTTGACTGGGATTCAAACCAATGACCACCCGCAACTGAGGCAGATGCTCTAACCACTAGGCGACTGGAGCAGTTGTGCATTTTCATAAGAGTCTAGCCAAACAAAGCATGCAGAAGACCAATATTGTATTAATAGACATATTTTAAGTCTAAATGCAATCTCAAAAGCTATTAATTACCCATTACGATCAAATGCCCATCCTAGCAAACTTCCTTCACACAATTTTCCTTATTTTTATGCAGGTACATTTATTGCAGAGTGGGTTGTATTAAAAGTATTTGAACATATAAAGTTTTAAAAGAAGGTCAAGACTCAAAGCTAACATATAACTTTCATTTAATGTATCAGTCATAAGCAGCTGCATATACCATGTTTGATATAAATAGTCATAAGCCTCATTTTGATATATGACTTGTTCCTGGACTAAAATAACAAAATTTATATTGGGGCACTCTACAGATGAATGATTTGACTGTTGAAATAAATCACATAGTACCTTTATAGCTTCATCTGCCTAATAAACAGCCATTAGTCCTGTGGCAACAATACTCTCTTTGCACTTTATTCAATAAGTTCTCAAAACTTATACTTGTGAGAGAGTGGCAGGGCTAAGGTCAGGTTGTTTATATTTGCAGCATGTACAGTAAAAAGAATGTTTGTATACCTCTATGTTATTTTCATGTACTGTGGCTGAAATATCTTGGATATAATACTTGTGGAAATTGCACATACTCTAAGCACACAGCTAACTAAAGTGACTGCTTCCTTGTGCTCAAATATCAGCCTAAATTAGTCTAAAGTACACTATCTTTAGCAGCTTTTAAAATAGGAAAAGTGCGTTTTGCTAGACTAGACAATACCAGCTTCTGAAAGTGCAATGAATGAATTACCAAATATATAAAATGTAAGTAAAGGTTATCGGCTCTTTTCTTTTAACAATTTAACTATGAACTCCAGGAAGTGAAAAATGACAAAAAAAATTAAATGTGCACATCTGAAGTAAAGCCAAGCTGTATACCCTGTAACCCATATTACAAATATTAATTATACACCAAAATAAAGGGAATTAAAAGTTTGTTCCACAACTTCTATGATAGACAAGGTCTTTTAAAATAACCATGACAAAAAGTTAAGAAAACCAGGGAAATTCTTTTTCTTTAAAAATATAACAATCTGCAAATTATAAAACTTTAGAGACCCATCTTTAAAGGCTCTAAAATTTGACTGGTGAATGTAGAATGACGTCAACTGAATCATTAAAAAAAAAAAAATGATTATGCACTCATGATATACAGAAAATTTGATTTGAAATTTTTTTCACTGTTCCATACTGGAAAAAAGTAAAAAATGTTAAAGTAGCCCTTGACAATCATTGGAGTTAACTTATGAAAATGTCAAATGAGACAGTTAGTAATTGTTGGAAGTTGGTAAAAAGAATTTTAAATAAGATATATTTCTCTGCTAGCACTACTAAAATAAGATTCTCCATTTATTTAAATTAATCACTCCTTGAAATGTTTTTGAGCAGAAATGAAAAATTATAAGTCAAACAGGGGTCATAACTACACTGAATTTTGTTGGATGAATGTGAAAATTACTCTTCATCCTTGGTGTTCTTAATGTAAAAACTCATATCACATTTCACTTTGATCCACTGAGTCCTTTGAAAGTTAATGAGCAAATATGAAATTTGTAATCAATGTGATGGAAGAGTACAGGATGTGTTGGGAAATGACAGGATGGGATGAACAGACAAAGATGGGTCAGGTAATAAAGGAATGGGAAGAAACAGGACAGATTGGACATGCAGTATGGACCTGGACATCAGTAGATGTGATCGGAGAGGACAGGATGGGCCAGGACACAAGAGGCCAAAACATGATGGGATGGACAGAGAGGATAGACCAGGACATGAGGGAATGTGATGGACTGACGTAGGTAATTATATATGCTCCCTTCAAAGATATGGCAGAGACTTAAAATTTGATAATTACTAAAATTAATTTAATTCACAGTAACCAAATGAAGAGAAATAAATGTATGGCCCTAACATGCATCCATTATGGCCTTCAAGACATGTTACATCAAGTTCATTTGCTAAAATGAAACATCTATTGCATCTCTCTTTCCCTCACACAATCTTTCATGACAGAATGCCTAAAAAGAAATTTGAAATTTAATCACAGGAAAATAAATGATATGGGACATACTCCATGTAAACAGTTAAGGCATCACGTCGACCTCTCCTATTTCGTTGTTCAATTGCAGCATCATCATATTTGTCTTCTGCAGGAATGTTGTCTGTGCCATTCCTCTTTCCTGTCATCAACTCTATAAAAATGAAGAAAAAAAACATTTGTAAATTTTATGTCAAAGATCAGTTTAGCTATTAAGAGTGGAGACTGCACATATCCCCAAAACAATGGGTTGTGTAAAATAAATGTTTTTTTTCTTCTCTCTCTCACCAATGCAAAGATACACATACTCTGTGTGATCCATTCCATGATATAACTTCTGTATGTGAGACAGGCCATGATATACCCTCTCTGTCTGTGAGCCATGCCAAGATATACCCTCTCTATATGTAAGCCATACCATGATATACCCTATCTATATGTGAGCCATGCCATGATATACCCTCTCTATATGTGAGCCATGCCATGATATAACTTCTGTCTGTGACCCATGCCATGATATATCCTCTCTGTATGTGAGCCATGCCATGACATACACCTTGTCTCTGACCCATACTACGAAACACCCTCTCTATGACCCATGCTATGATATACATTCTTTCCATGTAACCCATGCCATGACATACACCCTGTCTGTGCCCCATGCCATGAATGCCTTCTCTATGACCCATGCCATGAAACACTCTCTCTATGACCCATGTCATGATATACCTTCTCTGTATTAACTCATGCCGTGATATACCCTCTCTGTATGTAACCCATGCCATGATATATAATTTTTGTCTGTGACTCACATCATGATATACACTCATTGTATGTGACCTATGCTATGAAACACCCTCTCTATGACCAATGCCACGATATACCCTCTGTTTGTAACTCATGCCATGATATACCAATAGCTGCAAAGAGCTCTTTGAGATTACAAAGAAACTAATGTCAAGGAACAAATGTACACCACTTACAACTACCTTCTCTCCAGTAGACCTTCCGGACCTGTTTGCAAATTCATTCCGTGACAAGGTACAAACCATTAGAGATAAGCTTGATAACACAATTTCAATTGACATGTCATCATTATACAGTTGCGATACAGAATTTCAGCGACAACTGTTAGCAGCATTTGAACCATTTGAACATTTTAATACGGACAATCGTGATGAAGAAGAGTGCATCAAAGTCATGTACACCTGCTCGAGTGCTTAGATCCAATATTGCCTTTTCTAACTGATGTTATTAATACCTCTCTCTCATCCATATAATTCCCAATATTTTTCACAACTGCCAATGTAAAGCCTCTGCTGAAGAAACCAACACTTGACCATAATGATCTAAAGAACTACCACCCAGTTTCTAATCTCTCATTCATGTAAAAAAAATCTTACAAAAAGTTGTTGTAACCTAACTTTTATCTGATCTGAATTCAAAAAGCCTTTTTAGCAATGTACAGTCTACATATCGCCCTTGCCACAGTATGGAAACTACTCTTCTGAAAGTAGTTAATACAATTCTCTCTGCTTTGGATAGCGGAAAGATTACAGTCCTCACCATCCCTGATTTGTCTGCAGCATTTCACACAATAGACCATGATATATTACTTCACTGTCTCCAGCATGTATTTGGCATTCACAATACAGCCTTACTGTATTTAAGTCCTACTTAGACAACAGGACACAAACTGTATCTGCAAATGGAATACACTTGTAGTGTTCCACAGGGGGTGTTTTTGGACCTGTTCTCTTGATTTTATACATTCAGCTGCTCTTAAGTGTCATAGATCATCACCCAGTGTCTCACCAATTGTACGCTGATGACACCCAAATATACCAATCTAGCAACCCAACTAAAGTTGATGCTGCCATCCAAGGAGTTGAGAGGTGCATTACTTCAAACAATAAATATCAGCAACACTGACATTAAATTCATACAGTCAATATAAAACCTAAGTGGTACTCTGGACAGTACTCTCACATTGCACCAACATGTCATGAACATATGCAAGGCTGCATATCTTGAGTTGAGATGGATCAGCTCCATTCGCAAATATCTTCCAGCTAATGCCACTAAAAAGCTTGTGCCTTCATTAGTACTTTCAAGACTGGACTATTGTAGCTGAATTCTGTCTGGTTTGTCTCAACATCTACTCCAGAAACTTCTAAAAGTTCAAAACACAGTTGCTCAGATCAGCCTTAGAGTATCACTATCAGATCACACCTCCCCGCAGCTCTGTACCCTACACTGGCTTTCCATTCAATCCAGAATCAAACACAAAATTTGTTCTCTGTCCAACATACCAATCTGGCCTCACCCATGTGTATACACCAGCAAGATACTTGCACTCCTGTTCTGAAAATCGTATACTCATTATTCCAACTATGAAAACAAAGTCAAACGTTCTCTGCATATCAGGGCCCAGCAACATGGAACAAATTGCCCTTTGAAATTAGACACAAAGACACTTTCAAGAGTGCTCTTAAAACTCTCCTTTTTTGACTGCAAGAATAAATATTTTCAGCATTGCAAATTAGATACAAGTCAAATAACACATCAGAACTCCAAGAAAATTGCAGAAGCAAAGTGATTTGTCAATCTGTGAATTTTCCGGAGATGATCATAATATTTACCATCCTTCATGGCACTTCAAAAACTGCTGGAAAAGTTTCATCCAGAATATTGTGTCATGATACAATAAAAAAAATGGCAATAACTCTCTGAAAGAAATTGCACATGACAAAGTGATTTGTCAGTATGTGCATCTTCAGGTTATGACCAAATATTTATACAGCTTCATGGTAATCCAACAAAGACTCTGGCTAGTTGTAAAATACTATAGAAATTGTGTCATTCACTACAATAGCTACAAGACAAAAATGATAGTAACTCTAAACAAATTGTAGGAGCAAAAGGTTTCTTAATATGAGCATCTTGAGGTGATGACCATACAATTTTACAGTTTCATGGCAATCCCACATTAACTTTGTGACTACATGTGCTAACAATATTGTGTCATACAATGCATCAAGCTATAAGACAAAAACTGCAATATAGCAGTAACTCAAACATGGGTACCAATAGCAGCACATTATAAACATGCCTCATGTTTGACAGTACCCTATACAGATAACTGATATTTCTGTTCTGAATAATATCTTGTTCATTCAATTACAGTTGTTACGTGCTTAGGCTCGAATAAGCAGCAACACAGAAAGAGTGAAAACTAACAAGCTTGTATAACTTTAACAATGATTTTATTAAGTACAATTATTTTCATAAAATAAATAAAACTTACGGTTTTAGAGAATCAAATCCAACAAATATAGAATTCACAAAATAATCCACTAATGGAATTTCAAGTCCTGATAAATAAATGTTCTAATAGTTCCAGGTTCGAATCTTGACGATGTAATAATCCAAAATGGCTGACAATGTCACGTGGTACAGTTCTTGTTTTAAATCATCCAAATGAAATTATGAAACATATGTCCTTTTCCAGATAAATAGAATAATTCTTCTTTTCCAACGAATTGACACAGTCCAGAACAAGATATTAAACTCAAAACAGAAAATACACAACTTCTTTAAAATAAGCCCAATTTTTTTCTACTACTAAAGTCAGCCTCTAAAACACAGCTATATATATTGTTTTTCTGAAGTAAACAAGAGGAATCATGTGAATCTGGAAGGTCATGGAAAGAGCTACCTTCACCAAGTCACATGCTTAAAGAATGAACTAGAAGAATAAATCAGCCACTAATAAAATGCTGTCCCCGAAACCAACCAATAAAATTGAAGACTTGTTGACAATGTCTAAAACAAGGTCAGATATTGAGGTAACCAAGCCAAGGTCAGCCTGTTTACCAGAAAAGTCCAGGTCAAGTGAATTTTCTAGAAAAATTTCCCATTTAAATAATAATAAACCCTAAATGACAAATTTGGATTTAATAATTAAAAATAAATAAAATTAAATCCAATAACCGTAACACAGTGACTTTATCCTCTGACCTTTACAACTCAAAATCAATAGGTTTCTTCAATCCAGAAAGTTTGGTCTACTTCTGGTTCATTATTACTACAAGTGAAAGCAATTCTAGAAATCTGGCAACTGTAAGTGATGAAGAACTAAAGTTATTGCATAAAAACTGATCATCTTTCAGTCAGTCACCTTGACCTTTGAACTTCTGACCCTGAAAATGACAATGTTCTTCCTTACCCAAGTGCAAGCTATCTAAAAAGTTTGGCAATTGTAGAGGGTAAAGAACTCAAGACACTAATTTTCTTCTTTTCATGATAGAGATAATTTATCCTCACTCCAAGTGCAAACCATGCACAAAGTTTGGTATATGTAGTTTATGGACAACTTGAGTTATTGTGCAGGAATGAAATTAGTAAAAGACAGTTGGACATGCAGATTATGCAAATGGATGGATGGACAAATGAACATAATATGCTCCACTTTATGATGGCTACATAAAAATTGCGTGTGCAGGTGACAACTATAATTACCCAACATTCATGGCAATTCGCTGAAAACTATCACACTATTTGCACCAGCAAGGTTATGGCATACATTGCATTAAGCCAAACGACAATAGCAATAACTTTAAAACTCTAACAATAACTGTGGAACAAAGTGATTTGTTGATCTGTGCATCTTCTGGCGATGACCATAATATGTACCAAGTTAACAAGATTGTGTTATTCTGCAAACGAGGGCAATAACATTAAGATAAATTCTGCAGCCAAATTTATTTGTCAATATGCACATCTTCAGATGATGACCATAACATTTTTCACAAACTGCAGGACTAACAAGATAAGTGGCATGCATTATGATTCTATGGCCTTGAACTATGTAAAAGAAAGAAGCAACACCAACAAGTTTAGAAAAATTCAACAAACAGTGTATTCCCCAATATTACAAAAATGAAAATTTAAATGACACTTATAGTATTGTGAATTTAATTTCCAAGAATCCTAAATGTTCTATCAAAAGTCCAAAAGTACAGAATCTTCTGAATGAATCAAATAATTTTGACTGTTCTGATCTACCACAAGTCTTAAAATTTCTCACTTGTCCAATAGTCTTGAACATGAACATGCTGATGTAACTCTAGTCTTAAATATGTTGCTGTACCAAGTCTTGATGTATCACAATAATATAATATAATATAGAGTGTCTTTGAAAAAATTCACAATAATCCCAAGGTAGTGTTTCATTCCAAAAGGTCAGAGAGCAGGTAATTCCAATCAATAATTTACAAAAATTATTCCTCTCAAATTACATCTAAACCCAACTAAAAGCTCTGATCATAGATTGCCAAAGTCTGATATGAAACAAGAATGAAGACTTTCTTTATAAAACCTATACCGTATTTTCACGTATATAAGACGTGTCTTATACAAAGTTTTACGTACCCCGCACCCAGGGTGTGTCTTATATTAATGGGCGTCTTTTCTAAGTATTTTCTAACACGAACGAACGGTACAGTGTGTGATACTGAAGGATGATTATTGCGGTAAATATTCATGTTTCACGATTTTCATTCCTAGTTGTAAAAACAATCGGGTAAGTGTTCACAATATCATAAACTGTTACTAAATAGTGTTGGACTTGATAAAAAAAATCAATGTACCATATTGTTCTATTCATCTTCATTTTCATCATCATCAGTTTCGGCTTGAAATCCATTGAAACTTGAATCAAATTCACTGTCGTCGTCGCGGAATAACTACATAACTGATGCTAATTGATCCTCTTTAGCGTCAGTGGTATCGGACGCAGCTGAGTCGTCATCTGAAGAACTGATATAGCTAGCCAACTCGGGAATTATCCCACACTTTCTGAAGCCATTTTTTCCCATGCCGTATATGATTTCTGAAGCCACTTTCTCCCATGCCGTATATGATTTTCGCTTTGGCATCGTGACAATTTTATAAATTTAAAAAATATTAAGCAAATTGATCACTCATTTATATATAACAAGAGACTGTTCTCACGTTTATATATGCTAACCACATACATCAGGCGTTTATTGGTCTATGTACTAATCCCACCCGCTGAAGACTTGGCCTAACAGATCAATGAAGCCGCCTTTACATCCGGCGTTTATTGTTCTAGAATCTAGATACCAGGTACTAAACCCATCCGATATTGGCCTTTGATCTCAACTAAAAATGGTAATGAAGCCTTGTTTACATCCGACGGGTGATAGAACATTGGACAAATTTTCATTTATGATAAAGGAAAGGTAACCACTGGAGATAAGTTGCTCAGTTCAATGGATGGCTAGGCCGCGTACGTCTTATATTTGTGGGCGTCTTATTTAAAATATTTTTTACACAAATCGTCAAAACCAGCGTCTTATATAAGAATGCATCTTATAATTAGGTGCGTCTTAAATGCGCGAAAATACGGTATATCCAGTTTCATTTGACCTAAGACACAATAGAATATCCAATGATGTGGGTCATTTCTAATGAAAATTCCATCGAATTCATAACAAGTTTAGGTATTGAACTTAAATTTTTACTAACATCTTGCTTACTTATGACAAAGAAAAATCTGGAAGCAAAACTAACAGTCAGTTAGGCCAAAAAAATACTCCCTCAATCATGGACAAAAGTTAAGTACATAATATAAATTAAATATACATAATACATGTTACAAAACAGAAAGGGCAATAACTCTAAGAATCAATACATGGCCAAAGAGGTTTGTTAATATGTTCATCATAAAGTGATAACCATAATATTTTCAGAGTTTCATGATAATCAATGAAAAACTGGGAGCAGCTATGCTAACAGACTGAAATTTATGAAAGGATGTATTGATGGTGTTGATGTTTGCAATACAGACACATCAGTATAAAATGGGAATATCATCAATATTAATGGAGGTGGGGGTATAAAAACAGACTATCGCTGATATTTAATAATAGTACTTTTGTATTTTTATTCCAATTACAAAGCCCTCATCAACAAAACTAAATGTTGTAATTAAATGTATATTTTGAGTCAAGTGTCATGTGTTTCACAAGGACAAAGATTAAATTTTTGTTTTAAAAGTCAGTACCATGAAAGGCACATTTTATTTCCCCTGTAAGCGCCTCAGGATCCTACGAGATGGAATTGGTCAAGTGATGAATCAGTGAATGGTCCAGTGTCAAAAAGTCAGTGCTTTGTGTTTTTCTTAAGTTTAAAATTTCGCAATTCAAGTAATTTACAGCTGAATTTTCATGCAAACTTCACGCAGAGCAGGGGCAGAAACTTCCCATACCATTTTAAAGGTTTTATACAGTCATAACTGTACCGTACATGATGGTTTCATTCTTTTTGAGCATTACACAATGGTGGAATCAGGACACGCCAAAGGTATCCTGTCAATATAGGGGCATGGACTATTGCAAGAAATATTGCAAAATAGAGCCAAGCAGCATTTAGCTGATAAGGCCAATGATTTCTACATCATAATTGCAACAAAACACAATGATTCCCAAAGGGGAACAACTATGCAAAATAATTGCCCTGTAGTGGCATAAAGATCAAGGAGAAATCCTGCATCTACAGATAAGGGTCTATGCCATTATGAGTTTGTCATGCAACTGTGACATCTTGAGAGAGTTGGTGACAGAAATATGACATCCGCATAACAATGGTGGCTCCCAGATGACAGTCTTATTGAACAACAAGCAACAAACAATGAAATCGAGTTATATTCGACTGTCAGCTTGAATTATTGACAAATTTGTCAGCTGTACTAACAACTTTGAAGTCACAAGTTCACAGTCTTAGCAAAAAAACCATGGCTGACATGCCAGGATTTTATGGAACAGCACAAAAACATGTACAGATGAAAACAGCTCGGCAAGTGATCTTTCTAACACCGGTGTGCAAAATGAGGAAGATGCTGATGACTTCAAGCATGGTCTTCAAACTTAGTTACATCAACACCAAACTTACACTCAGACACTGAAGGAAATCACATCCTGAAAGAACTCTCAGACTTTTATGAAGTGTGCAAACATTGTGGGCTGCCCATTCAGGAAAGCCTGGTTAAGGTTGTAAATGCAGGATTAAGGGCCCAACTACACAGTATAAATTTAAGGACTTGAGTGATAAACATTAAAACATTAAAATTTAAGTGTGCCTAAAGTAAATCCTGAAATTTGGGGGAAAAAATGAACAAAGCTACTAAACAAATGGATGCCATGTTCCTAAAGTTCCAAGGAACTGGTGCTAATGCTAGTGTTCCCCTTCTCAGGCTCATGGATGACATAATAAGTTGGAAAGTACACCTGCAAATGTAAATAAACTGCTTGCAGATGCTGGTGATGTTATAGTGAATGGTTTCTTTTGCATTTTGTGACATGTCTCATAAGAGGAAAGAATTTATCAAACAGATCTCCATTACAGTTATCAATTGCAGAGTGCACCCTAAAATAAGATAACTGACCTCCTGTTTGGAGATGATCTGTCTACAAAAGTTAAAACTATTGCTGCTGGTCAGCAGATGGGGAACAAAGTGTTTCAACTTCAAACACTGAAAGATACTCAAATTATAAAGGCACTCAAGCAAGACCAAAGTATTTTTTCTTAAGATAGTGGTAAGGTCCCAGCCCTATCAACAGCAACCATACCAATGGGGACCACAGAACCTCAAAAAGAGTAGACCTTACAAAGCCTGTCAAGATTTGTGAACAGAGGCAGTTTTGCATCTTCCACAAAAACTGTTAGAAGCAGTTTTCCCATTCATGAGAGCACAGTTTCTTTAATCCCAGCCCTATATAATACGCCAGAAAATTTTGTTGCTGGTATAGTTAGTTGGTGTGCTACAAAATGGCAGTAGATAACCTCTGCTGCATGGATTTTATCTGATCTAAAAGGTTATAGACTCGAACTTGATAGCAGCCCAGTCCAAACTTGTATTCCAAAACAGAGAAAATTCTCTTACAAAGAATCCACTGTAATTACAAAAGAATTGATAAACTACTGAAAATGTGAGTATTGGAGGGAATAAATCTTGCCTGTGTAAAGTATTTGTCTAACATTTTCACAAGAGAAAAGCATGCTGGATGAATCCGGTTTTTTTTTAACTTGATGCTTTTAATGCAGATGTGGAACATCACCATTTTAAAATGGAGACAGCACTGACCATGGTTTGCAAAGATTCTTATTTTGCTTCTATTCACCTGAAAGATGCATATTACTCTATTCCAGATGACAATGCTTTTCACAAATATTAATGCTTTCACTAGATTGGACAATGTTATTGGTTCAGCTGTTTGCCAAATGGACTGGTATCTGCAACATGATTATACACCAAAATAATGAAGCCTGTTGTTTCTTCCTTGCATAAAATGGGTTATCTCAATGTCTATTTGGGGGATAGTTTTCTTCAAGATTCAACATATTTAGAGTGTCAAAACAATGTGTGTCATACTGCTGCATTATTGGAAAATTTAGGATTTACAATAAGCCCAACTAAATCCATTTTTCAACCTACACAAACTGTCAGCTTTGCTGGATTTCTCATTAATTCAGTAAATATGATGGTTAGATTGACTAAAGGAAAAGCACAGGCATTGATTGAGTTTTGTGAAACAGTGTTCAAGCGGAAACATTTGACTATTTGTAAATTAGCACAATTAATAGGCACAATGGATGCTAGTGAGCCAGGCTTAGAATATGCCCCTCTCAACTACAAACCATTAAAAAGGGAGAAAGACAGATTACTGAAAATGCATAAGGGCAATTAAAACAAATCAATTTTTCTTTCCAGCAACGTTAAAGGTACAATTAAATGGTGGATCCAAAATTTGAAAATCAGGGGAGGGGTAAATGAGACAGATGATGTTAAAGCTGGTGGTTGCTGGAGTAGTACTGAGAAAATGAGCCACATCAATGTTTTAGAATTGCTTCCTGACATTAAGGTCAATTTGTGGATACAAATATAACTTACACATTAGGATCTTCATGGATAAATCTGTAACTGTTCCTACATTAACAAAATGGGAGGTAGGAAGAGATTACTAGATCAAATTGCCAGTGTTATTTGGTTTTGGTGTTATTAGAAAGACAGATTTGGTTGAGTCCTTGCCATCTTCCTGGGAAGAATAGTAATATTTGGCTTTGGCGTATAGAAAAACAAATTTTGGTTGATTGCTTGCCTACTTCCTGGGAATAGTGATATTTGGTTTGGGTGTATAGAAAGACAGATTTGGTTGAGTACTTGCCATCTTCCTGGGAAGAATAGTGATATTTGGTTTGGTGTATAGAAAGACAAATTTGGTTGAGTGTGTGCCTACTTCCTGGGAATAGTGATAATTAGTGTTGGTGTATAGAAAGACAGATTTGGTTGAGTGCTTATCATCTTCCTGGGAAGAATAATGTAGAAGCAGATCACCTATCTAGGAATTTCAATGATGATGCAGAGTGGATGTTAAATAAAGCAATCTTTAATCAAATTCATGTAATATTTGGACAGTTTGATATTGATATGTTTGCCTCTAGATTGAATCATCAGATTCACAAATACGTGTCATACAGACCAGACCCACATGTGTGGGTCATTGATTCTTTTTCTATGACATGGTCAGACCTAATTTTATATGTTTCCACCTTTCAGCCTGGTGGGACAAGTTCTTCAGAAGATAGTATATGACTGTGCAGAAGGGATTCTTGTAGCGACAAATGGTTCAGCAGGAATAGTACATTCTTCCACAGATTCGCTTCCTGTTGACCTTGCTCAGGATCCTCTCAAGGAACATCAACTACGGAAAATCCAGCTAGTTGTGTTTTGCTTATCATGAAAGACTTGTTCCATAAAGGCATATCAGGACAAGCTGACAGTGTCATACTCAGCTTATGAAGAGAATCTACAAGGAAACAATATTGGACACATCTCCAGAAATGGTTGCACTTTTCAGTTGGGAAACATTGATCCCCTTGATCCACCTGTAAATTTGGTCCTGGCAATCCTGACAGAGCTGTTTGACTCTGGTTTAGGTTACAACTCTATCAACACTGCCAGATCTGCCATATCTAGTTTAGTTAAATTGAGTAGTAATGTTGACCTAGGTAATAATGTGCTATAAAATATTTTTGTTCAATCTCAGATGCTTATATATTGTTCTTTATAGTTTTATCTAGTATCAAAAATATACATTTTACTTTATTTTTTCTTCACTTTTGTGCTTGGGATGCATAAACTCTGAAATTTCATGGGATCCTGAGGCACTTAGAGGGGAAATGAGATTTCACAATTAAACAAGACTTACCAAAGGCGCAGTTTGATTGGGATTTATGAACCTGTAATTGCCTGAGGGATCAAATGCTCACCCATATGCAAATTAATTATCTTTTGCATATCCCACCCTATTGTTGTTCTCTGAGGCATCCATACTGATCATGCTCTAAAGACTGACTCATCACGTTACCAATTCCGTCTCATGTGATCCCTCAGGCATTTACAGGTTCATAAAATTGCTTGTTTAGTTGTATAAAATAGCCATTTTGGGTTAAGCTTACTAAAGGTTGCAGAAACAATGTACCAAACATTTTTCACAAAAAAAAAGGAATCTGATACCAAATATCTCAACAAAACTCCTGTGTGATGAGAAGACTAGCAGAGCTAGGTTACCTTACCTTGATGTTTGTCAACAGCCTCCTGGAGGTAGTATGGTGGTGAACGGGCCAGGAGGTAGTATGGTATGTTATTCCTCAATTTATCTGCCATTAGTTCATAATATGTGGCTGCCTTTGCATGAAGTTCATTTCTTTGGTTATCCAGCAGGATCTCGTATGCAGCCTGCTGAATAAGCTTGTTCACAAAGCAAGGCATCTGACACACTGGCTTGTCTGTGATGCAGTGACATTCATATTTCACACTTTGCTTTAACTTGGCCTTTTTGGCTGGGCTTATATAGCGTGATGTGTCTAGTGGGGTTCCACACAAAAAAATGTTATTTTCCAGGAGTCTCTTGGTGATCATCTGGACTTTATGTCTGAGTGCCTTTGGTAGTAAATATTCGAGGATGTCTAGTGGTACAGACATCCCAAGAACTGCGGCACACTTTACCACCAGTTGGTCTGCTGATTGCATGGAGTCCAGGCGGGAGATTACAAGCTCTATTGAAAAATAACAGTAATAAAGTACTAGTCAAATTGTTTTATTATCTATATTTTATACAAGAGACAGTGCACCAAATTTATAATTATATCTGTCTTTGAGTGAGTGCATATGGATTATGCAACCTTCACAAGACATGACATGTAAAAAAAATTTAAAAATAAGTAGTCCAAGGGAGACTGAGATTGTTCACCTAACAGCCATATGCTGGACTAGAAATCTGGGTTACAATTGATTGCCAACAAAAGATAAAAAAGTAAAGGTGATTAAAGATAAACAACCATCACTACACAGACTACTTAAGTAACTTGCAAACAGCTAGGATAATTTAGTTTTGAAGAGTTTTTTGAGAACTGCTGAAGGACAACCTAAACAAGCTAATTTTATGTAAGTAAACCAAGTGTAACAACCCCATTAATTTTAAGTTTGAAAAATTAAAGAGATGCATCTTGAACAAATACATTATAATCACACTTCAATGCCTTGACTATGAATGTTTAAGTCATCTTTATATAAAAAAAATATTGACTGATCAGCATCATCTGTATACACCTGAAAGGGTCTTGATGCCAGATTATTTCTGTGACATTGTTATTCAGTGCCTTTAAAGAAGTCATACTTCTTTTCTTTTCAATAACAGAACCCATTTTTGGAGGCAGATTGGCATAACTTGTATAAATTTAAAGGTTTGAATCCCAGGATGCTCTGTGCCAAGTTTGGCTGACATTTGTCGGTTGTTTTGGGGGAAAAGCTAAAATTACCAAATGCTGACAGACACCAAGCTTGGTCAAATTCTTTTCAGCTTTTTTTACAGTTGTGGTCACTTCAAAGTTTTTATTTTTATAATAATGGCCATATTTGATTTTCGATAAGAGTCACTGGAACAAATATCAATGGTCTCTATGCAGAGATACATGTATTTTCTGTAGGGTTTCATCAAATTTTATTAGATTGTAGATCAGCATCTTTGGTACAAATCTGAAAGCTCTGGTGACCATATTATTTTGTGGATTGGCATAATTTGTATAAATCTGAAAGGTTCTCATTCCAGGATGCTTTCTGTCAATTTGGACAGTGGGTTTTTAGGGAGAAGTCATCAAAGGTTTTTCTTTCTTTTAATACTGGCAGCCATATTTGATGGCAGACTGTTATTATTTTGTATAAATTTTAAAGGTCTTGAATTCAGTATACTATTTTGCCAAATCTGATCACAATCTTATCAGTGGTTTTGCTTTTGGGAGACTTCATGCAAGAATGCTTTTTGTTAAGTATAGTAAAATTTTATCTGATGGCAGATTATCATCATCTGTACAAATCTACAAGGTTAGTCAGAATCGGTGGTTCCCTGAGAAGCCATTTAAAGGAATCTCTGATTTTAGTAAAGTCACTCAAACACAGAAACCTCATTTCGGTATGGTCTTAGTTATGCTTTTAGAGATTTTTGTACATTTTTCTATCCTCACAAAGAGCTTGATTATTTCTAAACACTCTGAAACTGCTGTGCAAACTATCAATACATTTTTCCATGTATCACTGATTTTTTTTCTTCAGAAAACTGTTAGCTATAGAATTTTACCCAATAAAGTATTTTATGCCACTCTACTGTTTGTAACAAAATAATAAGTAACTTTCAACATGTATGGATGCACCACTATGGAGATGACAGACTATGCCATATGGTTTCCAGTCAACTTTTGGTCTCATTAAAACTTGTGTTAACTCATTAACCATGACTGGGAGAAACAGGAGATCTGTTTTAGACTGTGCTCCAGACAGATTCTCTATACTGAAAAGGCTTATGGGGGCACTCACCAGCCATTATGTACTACTGAGACAGTGACCTATGTCGGGTGAAGTTGTTTGCATTTAAAACATGGACTGTGGAGAGAATGTTGGCATGCTACTTTAATGTAATGTGGCTTACATTTCTTTGAATATTGTACTTTTGGAAATTGCACATGATCTAAGCACACTGCTAACAAAAATGACTGCTCCCTTGTGCTGAAAAAAAAAATCAGCCTGAATTAGTCTAAAGCACACTATCCTTAGCAGCTATTAAACTAGGGAAATTCACCATACTACACAATACAAGCTTCTGAAAGTGCAATGAATACATTACAAATATATAAAATGTATTAAATAAAGTTATCGGCTCTTTTTTTAAAAACAATTTACCTTTGAGGTCCAGGAAGTGAAAATGACCAAGTGGAGCTAGCACTTTTTTGAAATGTGCACATCTGGAGTTAGACCAAGTTGTATACTCTATAGCACATATTACACCCATCAATCATAAACCAAAATAAAGGGAATTAAAGGTTCTTTGAATTATACCTAAGATATACAAGTTCTTTTTTAAATGGCTAGTATAACCAGTGAGGAAAGCCAGGCATATTCTTGGAACTATACCTAAGATATACAAGTTATTTTTTAAATAGCTAGTATAACCAGTGAGGAAAGCAAGGGAAATTCATTTTTTTTAAACAATTCTAACCCAATAAAAACACGAAACTGAAGAGTGCCACCTATTGTGTCTGAAGAACATGATGGCTTCAGATACACATCTGGGGGAAAGAAGCAGTAAACCTTAACATTCATTCCATCCTGAAGTAACGTTAAATGCCTTTCATTTGACACCTATGATGACAAGCTTTGATGTTCTATTTGTTTAACTCTTTGACCCCTACCACTAGGCTTCTGGGGTCCAAAAATGTCATGTTTAACCTTTAACCCAATCATGGGTTCCTCAAGAAATCCTTGGGATCATAGAGAAATTTGAATACCTGATTGCAAATCAACATTCTGCACAAAGTAATGTGTCATGTTTGATTCTTGTATCCTAAATCATAAAAAAAGAGTACTACATTGGCACAGTATAGATGTTTCCCTCCAAATAGACAACTGAAATCATTGTCATCTTCAAGTTACAAGGATCTAGACTTCTGATGTTTCTCAAATCAAAATCAATATGCTCCTTCCTTACTTCATGTGTAAGCCATCCACAAAGTTTGGCCTAGGTTTATAATATTATCACACAAAAACCATTTTTCTTTTTTCATTCACAGTGACTTTGACCTTTTACCTCAGCAGTGACTAATTCCTCCTTATACCAAGTGAAACCAATCCACAAAGCCATGTAACCAAAGATGATGGTAAACTCAAGTTACTGTATTCAAACCACCAGTGGCCATGACCTTTGAACTTTTGATCCTGAAATCAACAGAGTTTATCTTTGCCCCAAGTCAAGCAATATGTGAAGTTTGGTAACTGTAGATTGTGGACATCATAACATAATATGCTTTGCCTGTAGGTATATGCAAACCATCTGCAACACAAGCAATGTGGTGGATCAATGTATGGACAGACTGAGATGCATCTAATTCTACCTGCTTGTTTTGAAACAGATATTATAATGAAACATAATCTATCTCTTTAGAACATGTAACCCCATACTGAAATTAGGCTTCAAAAGTTGTGAAGCTTAAATGAAAACTGAGATTGAGCTAAATGTAAAGCCCAATGTAAAGGTTCCCAAGTGGAAATGGAATTTGTCATTAGACATAAAATTCTTTCAGTCAAACAAAACTAGATCTTATTTTTCTTAAAATATAAAGCAATACTAAATTAGGTTTCATCCTTCAAAATTTACTGAGTTGGAATGAATTTATTAACTAATGGAACTGATGGGACAGGAAATGATGGATATGAGGTGACAGATGGGTATTACTATATGTTCTCTGTATAGAATCAGAAAGGGGCCTGACAGATGGCTGTGGATATTAATATATGGCATCTGTTTACATAATATGTGTGGCCCATTACTTATTGTTGTATTACTTTCTGCTCCACGATGATCTGTGATGGGTATGACAGCTTGTTGTGGATATTATTTTATGCCCTCTTTATAAAGTCTGAGAAGTGTGACAGATGATCATAGTATCAGGAAATTAATCCCCAGACAAAAAAACCTATTACAGATTGTTCAGGGTATTAGTATATGCCCTCTTTAAAAATCTTTGAAATGTGTGACAGACAGCTGTGGGTATTAGTATATGCCCTTTTTACAAATCTGTGAAGTGTGTGACAGATGGCTCTGAGTATTAAAATATGCCCTCTTATAAATCTGTAAAGTGTGTGATAGATGGCTGTGGGTATTAGTATATGCCCACTTTATAGAATCTGAGGGGTCTGACAGATCGCAATGCATATTATTTTATGCCCTTTTTACAGTATATGTGCCGTGCATAACAAATGACTGTGCATATTTATATATGCCTCTCATTACAGAATATGTGAGGGGCATGAGAGACAGCCATCAGCTTCACTTTATGCCCTCTTTATAGAATCTGTAAAGGGTGTAACAGATGGCCACATTTATTAATGTATGCCTTCTTGACATCATCTGTGAGGGGTGTGACATATTGCCAAAGGTATTGCCATATGCACCCCACCCCACCCCTTTAAAGCAAAGGATTTTTTATGGGAAGTGATAATTATAGAGGTAAGCTTGGTTGTTAAAGGCAGGTAATTATTTAATGAAGGTGGACATCATTATGTGAGGTATGGTTGACTTAAAAGCAGTTGGTTTTTTAAGTGTGGTGATCATTATGGGAGGTAAGGTTTTCTACCACAAATAGGTTACAGTTTAGGTGAATTGATCATTTATAGGCAACATTGCCAAGCATTCCCTTAACACATTAACCCCTGCCACCTCGATAACTCGTCGTACTTTACCTCCCTCATCTCCTGAGTGCCTCGATAACGAGGCTGAGTTTGCATAGCTTGTATCCCGAGCGCCGAGTTTGAGTGGCACTATTTTACTATGCCTGTATCCTGAGCGACGAGTTGAATCGGTGCAAACCATTGGTTGATTTGAAGCCATTTCCTAGTTATGCCGGCAGTTTAACCAATCAAATGTTAGCTTATATAAATAGACTGTACATTGCTGAAGAAAGAGAAAAAAATTTGATTTCGATAGCGGCAAAATTAGTGGAAATATTTAGATTCGAAAATGAAGAAAATTACAAGAATCAGATGCTGGAAGTAGACTTTTACTTGACAGATTGAAGAAGTATTTACACGAGGTTTAGTTTGCAATAGAGATGACAAGTGGAATTTGTATGTACATCAAAAGGAGTGAATTTCACGTGTTGATAGTGTTAATTATTCAGTGTGAATTTATCTTGGATTTTTATGGATTATTCATGGCAAGAGAAATAAATTGGTATGAAATTCATTTTATCTTTAAGTGTCAGTTTTATTTTTGCATGTTTTTCGAAATTTTTATACCATTTTGTACGTAATTTTATCGAGAACTGCTGTGCCAAATTTTAGCTTAATTAAAGTAAACTAAATCTAAAAAAATAACATTTATTACTCGTAGCTCTCTGAAAAAAATCTGCAAGCAAAGTATTGTCAGCAAGTCTCAGGTATACAGGCACTGTTAAGGCTACCAGCTAGGCAGTCCCCGACAGCATACTTGCAGAGATCGCCTAGAGCAGTGTTAGCCTTAACAGTGCCTGTATCCCTGAAACTTGCTAAGAATACTAATTTTACCGCTATCTAAGTGAAATTTTTTCCCCTTTTCTTCAGCAATGTACACTCTATCTATATTAGCTAACATTTTATTGGTTAAACTGTCTGCATAATTAGGAAATGGCTTCAAATCAACCAATGGTCTGCGCCAATTTAACTCGTCGTTTGAGATACAGGCATAGAAAAATACTGTCACTCAAACTCGGAGCTCGGGATACAATCTATGCAAACTCAGCCCCATTATCAAGGCACTTGGGAGATGAGGGAGGTAAAATGTGATGAGTTATCCAGGTGGCAGGGATTAATGTGTTAAAGTAGTAACTTCAATGAAAGTTGCAAGAGTTGTGTACACAGAATTTTGTAATACCAGTACATAAATGGACATGATCCATGCTACATTGTGGAGGCAAAAATAAGAACAGTTTTGGGTCATTCACCAAAAGTTTATACATTTTTATGCTAAAACTTCATAGCAGTACCTTTCATGATGTCTGGTACCGGCAACTCATGAGGGTTAACTCCTGTGTTGAAAATAACAATTCTATCTGGTTTCTCTGTGGCTGAAGTACGTTTCTTACTCCCGTCTACATAGGGACTCTCTGTTAGATAGCCAAGGTCTACTAGAAATTGCATTGATTCCGTTTCATGACTGGCATCTTTTTTAAGCTATAGAAAAAGTGTTTATGGATCATTATTTAAAAAAGTCTGACAAAAAAAATGATATAACTAACAATCTTTAGGTGAAACTTGGCTAGCATGTCATGCTTACGTGCACTGCATCATTGTAAACCTGCTTTTATTTTAAGCCACTGACTTTTGATGCTAATTTTTATACATTTAGGTCTACATATCATCGTAACTACAAATAATGTAAATAAATTCACCGGATGAATTTACTATGGAATCTAAACAGATATACAATGTAATCCTTCAATTATACAGAGCATAACCTTTATTTCCTGCTTAAGAAACTTGACTTATTATTGTCAAACTATATTTGAGTGAGTCAGTGTGTTGCAGCATGAATTGTCTTTACTGGTACTGGCCAGTTTAACTAATATTTTCATAAAAGACTTAAAAATACTGCTTTTTTTAATATACAAATAATTAAAAAAATATGTTTTCTTCTTCAAAAGCAGTAGATTTTAACTATGAAATGGTATGTGTGGTTGACAGCATTTAAAACTGTAATTTTTGCCTACTGCAAGTAGAATTACATGCTGGAGGAGAGTTATACTGTTGAAGAAACAAAAACCAATTGTTTTCAGTCAAACTACAGAGCAATGGGATAATTAATGTATCTTTTTGATGATATCTATTGTACTTCGTTATCTACACCACATATGTTGAATACTTTTTATGCAGCAAAATTTTTCTTGCAAATGGAAATTATGAGTGGGGAACAGTGAAATATTTTAGTTTGTTATATATCTGAGGTTCACTCTGCATAAAAAGTCAGTTAAAATAAGACACTCTTATAAACCCCTAACACGCACACATAAACATATTATCATTACATACATTAGAACACTGTGTGCAATACATGTTCACAAAATGATCAGCTATATAAAATGAAGACTAGAATTGAGCTAAGACAATTATATGCCACAACTACACTTGAATTATTCAGACCTATCAAATTAATTTTGATAACAATATACTGTGATAATAATGTAATGTATGAAATATCTTAAAATATGGACTATTCTACCTTTGTGGCAGTGACTCTGAGCACAGATGATATGGCCACTGTTCCTGGGACTATCAGACTTGGTGTGATATATGCTCTGTTAGGAGTGACAGTTGCATCCCAAAGACCCGGCGTATCATCATCCTCAATCACTTGTAGTACAGACTTGTTGAGCATGTCCCGCAGTAACTCCATACACCAACTGGGCACACCAAGACTCCTTTCATGCAAGATTCTAAAAATGTAAAGATATTGGTGCAATCATATGGTGAACTGTATGAGTAATGAAAGATAAGAGTTAAGAAACTAGTTGGCATGATGCTGACACTAAATGCTTTATAGCTTATGCATTAGTTTTTTATGGTCTTTCAATGATTAACAGAAAGAGAAGGAATTTTATCCTCATATGTTGTTTCCTTTCCCATGCAGAAATCTATATAAACTGAGATAAAAAGGATTTAACTCTGTTTAGATTGCAGTAATTTACTTGTTGTAGGACATGGGAAGATTGTTAAAAATAATAAATAAATACTACTAATAATAATAATAATAAAAATAATAATAATAATAACAACAATAAAAATAATAATAATAATGTTTTTATTTTGAGAGGGTAACTGAATTAGTTAAATACAACTACTGGTAATCTGGTAATTGCCCTTGAGGACCTCTAAAACATGGTATGTATATAAATATCTTCATGGAATATGTCTCTCTCATAAAAAAAAAACAATCTAAGCTCATCCACAAATACATTCTACAATGCATTATGAAAGAAAAAGGATTTAACTGCATATATAATTTTTTTGTTTGTTTCATCTCTCCATTAACTATGTTTTGAAAATGACTTACGGCAATATCTTCCTGCAGTCATTGCAGTTAATGATCACTTATGCCTTTAGGCTATTTGGCAAATAAGTGGCATGCAGTAAAGTTGACATAACTATTTTACTTTTCATAAACAATGTTAGATACATAAGTAGACAGATGTTCATACAATAAATTTATAAATACAAGCATTTGTTTTCTTGTTACATATTTGTATAAATGCGCTAATACAAAGGATGCAATGAAAACAAGTGATAATTTTGAAGAGTAACACTGTAATAAATCCAGAATTTAAACTTGAACTTATATTCTCTAGTTCGCTTGTTAATATGCAGGTTTGAAATATTGCATGCACATTGTTTTAATAATATAAGTGATTCAGCAGATCGAATATGAACAGGAAGTGAGTTCCATATTTTTGCCCCTGAATACTGCAGACTTCCATTAATTGTTCAATGCAAGGTTTTGGTATTTCTAACTTGTTAAAAACTCAATCTTAGATTAGAGGGAGGAGATATTTTGTAGAATAACTACTCAGTCTTTTTATGCCATGCATGCCCAAGAATTGACATATCTATGTCAGGAGTGGAATCACAAAATGATAGACATTGAACATGGATTCATGACCAAGTCTGGATTAGTTATGGAACACTTAATAACAAAAGACAAAATTTATCTAAATAAGAAGGGTCTGTTTCACTTTCTCAATGCAATAAATGAGAGTTTCCAAATACTTAAGGACAGCCATGATGCTTCTAAAAGGCATAGAAATGTTCATCACATCAGTTATTAGGCACAAAGAGGTTTGGCTATGATTAATGCATTTACTACTGTACCAATTGTAAAAGATGTTCTACTTTTATCACAGACGTTACATGTGGAGCTCCTACTGACCAAATGGATGCATTCCACAACTTTGCTAAAAAAAAAAAATAGATCCAATGATATGAGCTAACAATGAAGGTAAAGAATCTGTGGACTGTTGTGTAAGAGGCAGCCTCAGTGCCTGAGGCAGAAGGTCCCTCTTCTTAAGCATTGACTTGGGCTGGTCAATCTCAGGAAGAATGTTAAACCACAATCATAGTGGCCTCAAAGGGGCTATTAAAACGAATCAAGCAGTCCTACCTTTTTGAAGCACTTCAAGAAAAGTTTAAGCAGTGTAAGCAAAGTGACACTTTAATTTCAGGCTCAATGCATTCAGATCTCTGATCCAAGGGTCTTCCATGGTCTGATGAGCAAGTTGCTATGAACCAGTACAGTGATCACTCAATGATGACAGAATATCTTGCCTATCCTGGACAGACTGTCTGCCATATTGTTCACTTGGCTGGTGATGTAATAAACCCAGTAATTTCATCCAAGGTTCCTCAGTAAAGATGGTTACAAACCTCAACACAAAAAAGAAAGGGCATGCATGCTGCCATGTTGCCTTAGGTACACAGTGACTGAGTTGTTGTTGTTGTATAATATCACACTGTGTTTTCTTAGTGTGTTGATGCATCCCGGTACAGCTAGAAACACTGCTCTCATTTCAAGATTGTTTACATTGAGGACAATTCTTCTAGAGACCATGTACCCAAAAGATCTATTCCTTCTGGCTGCAAGTCTGTGCCCCATCCTGAATCTTATGCATCCCTAAAGAGATAGAATTGTGGTTCATGGGCATGCATGGGAATTCCACTCTGAAACAGATCCCAATTTTCTCACAAACTCAAGTGAGGGTGAAAGTCTGGCTAAAGAGAAATCTTGTCCATGTGCAGTTTCCAGTGTCAAGGAGTGAAACTGGAGAGGGTGCAAGTGAAATCTTCCTAATGGATTTAGGTCCACAGCAGAATTCAAGGTCACTAGAAGAGATATGTATAGAAGAGTCAACAAATGCTTCATGGCTTTCAGTACTTCCAACTGAGCCAAGTTACTGTCCAATCTGTTCCAGAGGACATAAAGAAATCCATGTTTGTGAAGAAATTCCTCTCTACGGAAATGAAATCCTGAGATGGGACAAGTTTATTTTCTTTAGGTTGGGTAAAAGGCCCAGTTGGGTCATTATGGATATACAGCAGAAAATTAAGGACCAACCAGTCATCAAAATACTGGATATGAATCCCCAGTGATCTTCATCTCATCTCATCTCCGCCTGTGGCCCCGTTTGGGACATAGGCCACCAACCAGCTCCCTCCAGGCGTCTCGGTTCTGGGCGAGTCTCTCCAGCTGTCCCCACGTCTTGCCCATCTTCTTTGCGTCTGCATCCAAATCACGGCGCCAAGTGTTTCTGGGTCTTCCTCTCTTCCTCTTTCCTTGAGGGTTCCATGTGAGCCAGTGATCTTACGCAGATGATAAAAATTCCCATTACCTTGCTCAACCTTCATAGTGCAGAGGTTAGTTCAAATGGCAGAATGATAAATTTGAGACAGAAACTTGGGGATGTGAAGGTATGGACCCTGTAGGTCAATGAAGACCATCCAGTTGCTGAGTCTGATTGCAAGTATGAATCTGGCTGTGGCTGGTTTTAATGATTCGTGTTGCAGAAGCTTGATTAAGGCAAAAAGGTCTAGGATTATCTGAAACTTAACTCCTTTTGGAAACCAAGGAGATTCAGGAGTAGAAGCCTGGATAGATAATTTAATACCCTCTCTATGATATCCTTACATGGAAAGGAGTCTACTTCTTTAGATAAAATGCATCATATTCAGCTGGTGGAACTGTATGTGAATCCTTGTCAGAGGAGGATATTCCCAGAACTGAAACCAGTGTACTCCTTTTGTGATAGAGAGAACCCACCCACTGTCCATACATTTGACCAGACATTTTAAAAATGGTATCTGGGCATCTGCTGAGATAGATGGGAGAGGAATACACTGCAGGAGATGGAGGGAGTAATTTGGGCCTTCTGAAAGGAAGGAGAAAGGACCCACAAATTTCTTACACTGACCTCTCAAGCGATTTTGTTGAATTGCCAATGGAGGAGAGGGCAGTTTAAAATGGGATTGCTTCTTGGACTTTGGCTGTGTAACTTTAAAGAACTTGACAGATGGATCATGGTTGGCTGTTTGGCTGACTATGCTCCCTGGCTAGGTTTGACTGACCAGTATGAGAAGCAATGGACTCGTGTTGTCAGTCCTACAGGTCCTGGCAAACCATGAATCGAATGAGACCTCTGAAGAAGGATTCTGCCTCCAGAGGATCACTCTTAAGAAGCTTTATGTGTGTTCAAGCAAAACCTGGAAGTGTCCAGAGCCATTTCCCTGTGGACGTGGTGTAACTCTGATGATATTTCCATGGACATTGATAGAGCACACCAAAATGATCTGGTGACTGTTTTCAGCAAGCATTGAAAAATGTTTAGGGAAATGATTCCACCTTCAGCTGGCTATAGTAGGCAGTGGTCTAAAATGTTTCAAGTGTTTCAATCCAGATGCAGGCTCAGATTCCAGAAGATATGCCCACTAGTGATGCATCTGTAAGTAGGAGGTTTAAGGGGCTAAGAAGGGGTATGAATCCTGTAAATAGCTGGGGAGACCAAACTTCTTAATGTGGGTGGAGATTGATCTCCACTTACACTATCTAGCAGATCTTAACCCCTGGTAAACTATAGAGAAAGCTTCCTGACCATGTCTGAGTGTGTGTGAGTGGGTCTGGTCTCTCCAAACAGACTAATTTTGTGCCTTCCAAATATGTGGTCCTTGGAATGATCAGATCATTTCTTTTTCCTCTGTCTGAGTTGATGTTGGGATGGGGTGGTTGACCATAAGTGAGGCACCATCTTAGCCTGCTCTGTGTTGAACTCCTGTGTCCACCAGGGTTTACAAGTTGTCCTGATTTGCTCCTGCTACAGGAAGGCAGGACTTTGTAATCCCCCTGTCTCTTTGGGAGAGACACTTATCTCCTTGGTGCAACAGAAATCTGGAGATAAAGGGAATCTCATCCTGAGACTCCTTCTGCATAGTCATGGGGCTGTCCTTAGGAGCAGATTCAAAAGGAGTATGAGGAAGTCACATGTCATTCCTCTGGCACATGGGAAGAAGAAAGCCTGTCACACTCTATTTTCAATATAATTCCAGCCTTGAGGCCAAGGCCCTCGAATCCATGACAGTATGAAACAGAAGAATAAGCTATTTCCCTGAAAAGGATGACCCCACATTCCATATGGATTCAGACAGATTTGAAGAAGAGGAAATGCCAATCCAATGCCCTTCCCTTGTTGGGCATCTGTATACTGACTCCCAATCTCCAATGGGGTTACTTATAAAATAGCAAGTGGGATGCTCAGTTACTTATTAATGTCAGGTGACTGGTTACTGACCAGCCACTTTCAAATGACTGGTCAGGTGAATCTGATCAGAAGCAAGAACCATCCTCAGAAACAACAAAGTGTGATTTCATTTCTACCCTGCCTGCTCTGAAAGTGTCTGATACCCCTCCCCCCCCCCCCCCATGAGGGTGGGAAGCAACTTGCTCTTTTGAACCACTGCACTAAGATCCTGGAGAAAGCACTGCTCCTCCCACATGGGGGTCACATCTCACTCTGAATCTGGAAAGGGTACTGCTCCTCCTTTGTAAGAGTGTGTGCATTACTCTGCCCTAATGGCTTAGAGAGAGCTCTGCTCCCAGGGAGCATGACTCACTAACCATACTGATCATTCCTCCTTTAGGAAGGACATGGAACCCCATGGCTCTTTAGGCCATGTACTTCTCCAATGAGACTGATCCCACATGAAAAAAGCTAGATATTCTCATCTGAATCCCTAAGTATCCAGACAATGAGCCAGAGTACTGAAATAAGGAGGAAGTCATGACCTTCTGCCCTTGTATGTCTCACAGCTCTCAGTAATGTTCCACATCTTGTCAGCAGAGCAGACACTCATTTGTCTTTGTGTAGCCTGTGCATGAAAATCAACTGGTGTGGGATTTCCATGGGGTCTTCTTGTGATTTCATTTTACAATGATATGTTTAGAATCATTCTGCAAAGTCTAAAACAAGAAATAAACAATACATAGCAGGAGTACTTTATAATGCCATGCAATGCATTGTATGCACAAAAATAATGGTGTGCAGCTACATAAATATTACAGCACTAATCAGAGTGCAGATTGGATGCTCTACCAATAAAGGGTTAATAATGATATGAAAGTGTGGTGTGCAATTTCGGAACACAACAATCTAGTGTGCTCTTCAACAAATATAGTATTGTTCTTTAATGAATGAAAATAAATGGCAAAATAATAATTATCTAAATGCTTTATAAAAAAGAGAAGTTTGAAATAAACTCATTTTAATGTAATAAACTGATAGCAGTACTAATCCCTGTCAGGAAGAACTAATGATACTGTAATAGTAAATATAAAACCAGCAAAAAATATCAAATTGAAAGCTGGTGGGTGAACTCCTTATATTAGACTAACTCGTAGTAATACAAATTTATGAAAGCATAAACTGAGATTCACTAATTAAGAAGAAATAACTATTAAGGAGGACTCAGGTTCCAGCAATGATGGGAGAAGACACCTAACCCAAGTAGGAATAAAACAAAGTTAATAAAAGTACAGATTGACACATCACAAGTGGGTGCGGTGAACATTAACCTGGCATTGCTGATATCAATAAAAACAACTGCCTGAAAACTCACAATAAAGCCTAATATTATATGAATGAGAAAAATGGACGAAGAGAATAATCTCTAATTTACCCAATGTGTGGTTTAACATGAGCGAAAGGTACAATTCTCAGAGTAACTTTGCAAACTCAGAGTGTCATCCTAGATAATGATGAGAACTATGGTGCATGCACCAGGAACTTTGACGGCAGATTGGGTCTTTGTTATGTTCTAGATTGTTTCTACTTAGGTTCATATATGGAAGGATGAATTCTTATTATAAAGCTGAGGGTAATTCCATCCTGGAAAAAACAAGTTATGCAATGCTAACAGACAACACATTACTCATATCAAAATGTCAGTTTTCAAGGATATCAAAGAATTAATTGTAAAATCCAAAATGCAAATATGTTTAAGGTTTACAATGAAGAATAAAACAGTTCATTGTTTGCAATCAAGGCTATGAAGTGTTATAACTTTTGTTTTTTCAACAATTAACTCTCATTACCTAACTTAAAATGAATAGGGCTGTTGAACTTTGTGTCCTTTAAGTACACAAATTTTCCTAATGGGATCTCCCACAGCAATGCTCAAAAGACATTCAAATGCAAATCACCCTAGTTAATCAGTCTGTTAAATAATATCTAGAATGTGTATTTCTTGCCACCTTTGCATTTTCAATGGATCTATTACAATTAACTGTATAAATTGCCTACTTGTGAGAGTTTTCCATCAGCATTAGGCATAAAACTATGCAAATCACAACTAATTTGCTTTTTTTACTGGCTAGAGAACTATGGTGTCAATAAAGATTCCTCTTTCCCTCATTTCTTTTTCTGCAGAAAAGTAAACAATTTAGTTTTATGTTTGACATACCAGGCATAATCAAGACCTATGACCTTAAACTCAATAGAATGCATCTAAATAAAAAATCTGGTTAAAATTCACTTGTACATGTGCAAATCAATGGAGAAGAAAAATGCAAGGAATGACCTTTCACTACCTCAAAGTCAAACAGGTCTGGTTTTCAAAATCTCTTTACTGACACTTGCAAAGATGTTGGGAGTCAGATCTGAGAAATATTTATTCAGAACCAGTTAAATATTGCAAGCATTATTTCAGTGAAACTTATGCCACCATTTATGCAAGTGTAGTAGTGATAGCAAGAGAATGAAGATGACCACTATGGTGCAGGATTACCATGATTTTCACTGAAAACCAACTATATATTGCTGTAGTATTTAAGTGAAAAATCCATGATAATATAACAGCTATTTTGGAGATAAGATTAGCATCATATTAATTCAAGGGAAACTAATTACTGTAAGAAAGAAGAGGATTATTTGAGAGATTGGTGTGAACATAGGATACTTGGCTTCTTCTACATCAAAATTTAAGACTGTTTATGATAACCCTCTGATAAATATTTCTCCATACATTTAAATTTGGGAGTTTCATAACAAGAATGGATAATCACCAATATAATGAAAATGGATAAATACTAATATTAACAAGACATGGTTGATCTTTAGCTAAGAGATTACTTAACTGCATTAAACTACATGTCTTATCCTTCTCTGTGTATCTTGATTATAAAAAATCTTGCATGGGAAAAACAAAATCACCATGGATATATCAGAGTTTAATACATGAATACTAAAAAGGCATTAAACAAAACCTTGTCTTATTCAAGAAAGAATTTTTTAAAAATGTAAAAGTATAAACTTAAAATTGTATTGCACTGATTTTTCAAAACTTAATGATAATGTAATTTTGGGGTTTTACTTAATAGTTTAATATTAGTAATATTAAAAAGTAATAGTATACTTGGGTTTCTTCTAAATTATAAACTTCTTTCCACCTACCAGACTGCCTAAAGTAAATATTTAGGTCATCAACAGGATGTGATATCAATTTACTTTTACCTACTGGAAAAAAATTAATAATGAAAAGAAAAAAAATTAAAACAGTTTGTTGAAGGTGTAAAATACTTACTTTTCCAGATCCTTCGGGATGCAGACCACGTCTAACAGCTGACAAGCTAGAGGGGCCATAAATCTGAGATGGAGGTTTCCCAGCTCATGAATTGTCACTTTAGCATTATCGATGATCTTTAATGCCTCTGGACAAGGTGGCTTATCAACTGCACGAGGCCTTATGGACATTAGTAAGAAGATTTTATCTATGCTGATCAGCTGATTCAGAAAGGTCCAGGATGACAGGTCAATATTGTGTGCATCATCAATGACAATGACTGTGACTCTACTGTGCGTGAGGCTCTGGAATGTTATCATATATAACATTTTGGGATCTTGTGAATTTACTTTCATTCATTGTGTACCAATTTTTATTGGGCACCATATTTTATTGATGTTCAAGTTTCATGGATTCTATGGTTTATACAAACCACAACAGTTAAAGACCCAACAAATAATTGTCCTTTTCTGAAGGCAATGGGACACCTTTGCAAATCCATAAAACTAAAGATGAAAGTATGATCCTATGTCAATGGACAGAAAAGATGCAGACAAAAATACATTAATTCATAATAAATCACATTTCAAACACTCCAACAGAAATAAAACTCTATAATCAAAAGGAATATATCACTCTGCAACATTCTTGCAATTGCAAAGATGCTAGTATAGTGGAAATGACTGGAATTCTTTCAATCAATTACTATCATAATATAACTTGTTCATATTTGAACTGTTTTGAATATAAAACAGTAACTTGAGTATCTGTCATGAGATAATAATCTAAGTTGTTCTTGTATCAAAACCCATTATGTAGTTGTCTAAAGTCATACGTGTGTAACAATTATTGCATCAAATGGGACATTTAACTTTACAATAATGGCACAGTGCTTCCTCATTATACTACTGTCCTCATAAAACAGGTATAATCATTGATTACAATCAAATTGGTCGTATTTTTGTTTGATAATTACTATTTATTTCATCTGATCCTGGATCTTGAAAATCAATTACAATATGGTTTTGTATCATTAATTATCACTGTGACTATAACATTGTCCCAAAAACAATGTTATAAAGATGGAGAACTTTATAGAAAAGTTTCTTGTTTTCATACAAGTATTTGTTTTTTGAGAAATTTCAGACATTTCCTTTGTTTAAGCTCTATACAAACTTAAATACTGGTACACAGATAACAAATAATTTGTGATTATTTTACCTTTCCAACTTAAAGTGTTTCTTAACAACAAAATAAACGTTCCATTCTTAAAATTATTTAATTAAGAAATTTCAAAACCTTAATCAAAGGAGATCAAAAGTGTTTTTGGACACATGCTGGATTATCACTCTGAATAACAAGTAAATTTGAAGATAATGTAATTTTGAGCTATTTAAAGAATAAAAAAAACAACAGTATATGGCAACTTACCAAATCAATCAGTCTTCGAAGAAGCTCTTTCTTCTTTTCCACATGAGAAAATTCCACTTTGGATGCAGATGATGGCATGTCTTGCTGAAAAATGGTATAAATCTTTATTCTTCCACTTCAAAGAAATGGTTATTAAAGGCAGATAGTAAACCAATTTATCATTGCATATAAACTTATATGTAATCTCATAATCTATTATAGATTTGGTAATGTAAAAAACACATACGCCTGCACAGCAGATTAAATAGTCTAAGTAAAAGAAAATTCTTATGCAGAAAAATACATATGCAGAAAAACAACAATACCAAATTTTACTTGTCTATCTCAAGTGATTTTTTTTGTTAAACTGCATTGGCAAGGTCTTATTCAAAATAAATTGAAAATGAAAAGATGATATTATGGCTTAAAAATCTAACTCACAGACACAGATATCAGAGCCCCTTTCTTTTTCTGTCCACCTTCATATTTAGCTTGAAAGTTAAAAACCTTAAATATTGATATAAAATATAAAATTCTTTATCACTGATCTTAATCCAAAAACTTGAATAATGACATCAATGTAAGAAACTTTAACTCTTAATTCAAAAAACTTTAACACTGATCTTAGTGTAAAATACTTTAACACTAACCTTAACTCAAAAAACTATAGCACTGATCTTAGTGTAAAAAATGTTAACACTAACCTTAACCCAAAAACGTTTAACACTGATCTTAGTGTAAAATACTTTAACACTAACCTTAACCCAAAAACCTTTAACACTGATCTTAGTGTAAAATACTTTAACACTAACCTTAACCCAAAATCCTTTAACACTGATTTTAGTGTAAAATACTTTAACAATGACTTTAATCCAAAACACTGTAACACTGATTTTAGTGTAAAATGCTTTAACACTAACCTTAACCCAAAAACCTTTAACACTGATCTTAGTGTAAAATACTTTAACACTAACCTTAACCCAAAAACCTTTAACACTCATCTTAGTATAAAATACTTTAACACTAACCTTAACCCAAAATCCTTTAACACTGATTTTAGTGTAAAATACTTTAACAATGACTTTAATCCAAAACACTGTAACACTGATTTTAGTGTAAAATGCTTTAACACAGACCTTAACCCAAAAACCTTTAACACTGATCTTAGTGTAAAATACTTTAACACTAACCTTAACCCAAAAACCTTTAACACTCATCTTAGTATAAAATACTTTAACACTAACCTTAACCCAAAATCCTTTAACACTGATTTTAGTGTAAAATACTTTAACAATGACTTTAATCCAAAAAACTGTAACACTGATTTTAGTGTAAAATGCTTTAACACAGACCTTAACCCAAAAACATTTAACACTGATCTTAGTGTAAAATACTTTAACACTAACCTTAACCCAAAAACCTTTAACACTCATCTTACTATAAAATACTTTAACACTAACCTTAACCCAAAATCCTTTAATACTGATCTTAGTGTAAAATACTTTAACACTAACCTTGACCCAAAAAACTGTAACACTGATCTTAGTGTAAAATTCTTTAACAATTACATTAATGTAAAAACTTTAACTCTTAATTCAGACAATTTTAACACTGATGTTTGTGTAAAATACTTTAACACTAACCTTGACCCAAAAAACTGTAACACTGGTCTTAGTGTAAAATACTTTAACAATGACGTTGATGTAAAAACTTTAACTCTTAATTCAAAAAATTTTAACACTGATCTTTGTGTAAAATACTTTATCACTGATCTTAGTTTAAAATACTTTAACACTGATCTTTGTGTAAAATACTTTAACACAGACCTTAACCCAAAAAACTTTAACACTGATCTTAGCCTAAAATTCTTTAACACAAACCTTAATCCACAAAACAAAAACTTTAACAAGAGCATTAATATAAAATATTAAGGATTCATCTTAATTTCCCAAAGTCAATGTTAAGCTGAGCTTCCAAAAATGTGGGCAAGACAATAAATAAATCAACAGTAAATTTTATCTAGTTACATTGGTTCCCAGGAAATCATTCAGCAGATAAAGGTATGACGTTTCCTGTCCCAGGGCCTCTAGGATTACAGGCTCCTGACCAACATGGTTTGAAAATCCAGCATTTCTCAGCAAGGTTCGCATGATGTGACTTGCCAGCAAGTCTGGGAATGTGGCATCCTCCAAGTCAGGGCTACAGGATATAATGCTGAGGAAAAACAATCAAAACAAAATATTGAAATCTAAAATAATCAATCTTCTAAAAAAGGACATTTCTAAATAAGGACATCTGCCAAAGCATATACATGCTGTAAATCACAAAATTAAATGCACATAAAACATTTCAGTAAGTTCAGTAAAGCCAACTAACTGCTGAAACATAATGCCTGCTTAAGTTTTCTGATGACAAGATGCAATTTAAATGCTAATGGACTTCCAGGACATGCTGTTCTACAAATTTTATGTTAACCAAGGAATAATACTGCTCTTTGAACAGGTGGAGTTGTTACTTTTTTCCTTCATAACTTTACTTGAAAATACATTATGGTTGGCAGATAGAATGTTAAATGTATTGTGAAAATCCCTTATATGGGATTAAAGCGATCAAGCTTCATTAGTTGGTGTTGAGATGGCATAGCATGCAAACACACATTGTCAATTATGGAATGGAACACTCTTGCCAATTAAAATTTTCAGCTGTTGATTATTGGTTAAATTTGGTGTCACAAATATGTTCCGATTAAGGATTAACTAAATTATTGTAATATGCAATATTCTAAATACAAGTTGCCATATGTCATACATGAGATATTTATTAAATCAAAATTCTTGAAAGAATTTCTAAATAATTCTGGATTTCCATGCAAACTCTTCAAAATAAGCCCATTATCATTCTTGCTGTTTCCATGAATTGCTGAATGCAACATCACAATTCTTGATGCAATCTATTCATCTCATTACGACCATCACAGAGATCATAAAAATTCTATTTGTCAACTGTTCATCACAACATCAAATTCACTGGAATCACATGTCATGGCTTCTGTCATAATAATACAGATGCTTGAACTGAATGCAACAGTATTTTCAATTGCTTCACTGTTATAGCTGAACAGCCTTACAAATCAACAAAACTATGGCATAAAGAATCTTTGCTGAAAAAGACCCTGATCATAATATCCATATCCTAAAACAGAGCCCATACTATGGTGAAATATTCCATAAAAACTATATGAAAAGTTTGGCAAAAAATGGCTACACTAAAATGTCACATTAGTGACTTTGGTACAAGTTAATGTATCAAAGATGCACAGTCATGTACATGCCAGGACATAGAGATGTATAAGCATAACAATTAAAAAGGTATAGTCTGAGCATAAAAGGTGTAATCCATATTCAAATTCAAATATATTTATGTTTCTATGCCTCTATTCATATCAGAAATGTTTTTAAGAAATATACAGTGTTAATCCATTTCATAATGGCATTCATTGCACATTCCTTGTCTTTAAAGTTATTTAGATTTTAAAATATTACAGGTAAATTAAATACTACTCAATACAAAGTGAAGTGTCTCTCAATGTTTACTGTGGGCATTTATTAGCATGTATATTGCTAATATTTTCATGCAAGTCCTAACAATCAATATTTGTATTAATATTTATGTTTTGCTGTATAAATACTGTTTGATGCAATATTATTTTAGTTTAAGTTGTATTTTCTTTTCCCAGAAGTTAGATTTTTAATTTGCATGTAATATTTCACAATAAGCCCTTGGCTTGTAAAGGCAGATCTCACTTGTTTTCAAGTTGACACTCCTTTCGATGAAGCCACACAAAATTTAGTACATGTCCTTGTTCAGTGCCAAGTAGAGTTCTTCATCTTCCAGTGGATGTTTGAACTTAATACATTTTAGCTTGTAAATGTAGCACCCTCTTTATTTTCCCCATGCCACAATATTTTATAATCAAATCACAAGTCTGACACATGCGTAGTGCCAAGTAACATAGGGTGCTTGTTTGAACTCCCTATGATCTCACTGCAAAACTGACACACGTTCCATTGCAACCTTTAATATATTTCACAGACTGTATGATCAAAGGGTTTCTACTGAGCCTAATCTCAGTCTGTAAATACGGTAAGCACCTGTAAAACCAAGGAAACGGAATCACATGATATTTACAATGGCAAGATCACAATGAATTACTAGATGAGGATTTCAGAACTTTATCAAAAAATAAGAATAAATTCCAGTACTTTGTACCTAATGACATTAAAAAGTGACATTTAACGGATACTGTGAATTGAAAGAATGTAGACTTAACATTCAATATTTGTTTGTAAAATGCTTGGATATAAAATAATAAGGAATACTGTGAATTAGATCATTCCAAACTATGCTTATACTTGACTGTGACCTATATTTAATTTATGGATTTATTACATAAATGGATATAAAATCTAAAGCAATATGGATATTAATGGATTTAACTAAGACAAACTGTAAACATTGAATTTATTTGTGACATGTTCTACTCAATAATATCACTATTTTACATTGGTTCTGTGTTTTTTAACCTACCTACCTATTTGTCAATCTGTAATTGTTTATTTTTCCAAATGCAATTCTGATTCCCTGCTGACAAGTCACCCGTTCTGACAGATCTGATTTGCATAAGACACCTCATTTTATAGGTCAAAACGAAACTCTTGACTGAAGAGTCAATATATAATCAAACTGACTAATAAGTGAGTAAATGTGATAACCTGACTGCGGTTGGTTAATTTTTTTGTCTTAAATGGACAAAATCCATGTTGATTAATTAGTACCAAGATACAAATATGACAAATACCGTGGAATTATATGCAACACTCATTTCAACTAGTCTGTATATCTAATATTCGCTAAATAATCAAGTACTCAAATTGTGCAATAAGCAATATTTTGTGCTCAATCTGAATATTGTATTACATTACCGTCATATGTTTACCTTTATATTTGTAAAGCAGTTTTGATTTGTCCATTTTCTGATCCACATTAAGAAGTTTAAATGGATCACTCTCCTTTAACATTTGTCAGTCATATAACACCCTAGTGTCACATAAATAAAGCCTTGTTCATAGAACATATGCCACCATAGTGTTTAAAGTATAGACTGGTCTGCTACCGAAATATAATGAATCTGTGAGACATGTTTTCAAACTGAAGAAACCCATCTGTTTTCTTGTACAGTGCTGTACAGAAAATAATAAAAGTACATGGATATCTACAATGGTCAAATGTACTCTTGCCTTTCTTATACAGCTGTCTTCTTTTTATAATATTCTCAAGTTTATATGATGTGTGAGACTGAAGAGATGATAATAAAATGATAATCACAACTTTTTAGCGATTCACTTTTGTTATCTTTAATGAACTCTAAAAGTGTAATCAATTGTTATGTATATTTAATTTGCATTGTTTGTTGTTTCTTTTTAAATTCATTATATGCTATGGGTTCTGCATAATTGTATTTTGAAGTTGACCTTGTTCAAAATCAAGTTTATTGCCTACCTGATCAGAATCATTGATTTTTATTAATTCTTTAAGCAAATAATACATAGCTAATATTTTCTCTATAAGTGTAGTTTTAATATTAGGATCATTATCTTGGTCTGAGTCAAGTACATTGTGTTTAACATGCTTGTTTTTGTAATTTTAGTTGCAGAATCTTCTAGAATGGAAGTTTCTATTAAGTAAGATTTTTTTAATAGAAAATGCTAATTGTGACCTAGGTTAAGTAGAAAGCATTATCATCTTGTTTACTGGGACAATTATTTATTCATGCTATAAGATCTCATGTGTAACACCAACAGGTACAAAGTAGGCCATTATAAAGGCCTCCTCACCACTGTCAAAAAGAGAAAGCTAAAATGGTATGGCCATGTCACTAGAGCCAACGGTCTATCCACAACAGTACTGCAGAGCAGTGTCCAAGTTGGCAGAAGGAGAGGTAGACAAAGAAAAAAGTGGACTGACAACATCACAGAATGGACCAGAAAAGTTTTGCAGAGACACAGGGATTGGCACATGATCAAGACAAGTGGAGGGAACTGGTCAGATGATCAGCAGCATAGTACCTCAAGGACCACTCTAGGTCAAGAGACTGATGATGATGATGATGATAGGATCTCAAGGCAGAATCATTGTTGTGTTTAGTGTTTGATTTAGGTTGAAATTATTTAATTCAAATTATTCTACTTTGCAAGTGCTTAATAACATTCTTGGAAAAAGACATTAACTGGGAATTATAGTAAATTCAAACAAAGAAACCTTGGATTTTATTACTGTAATTAAACAAAAAGACTGTTGGCACATCATTACAACTCAGAATATTGGTACATTAGTACATTAAAGACTACCGGCCATTACAGGCACATCAACACATTAAGCACTTGAAATTATTTGGAATATCACTGAAGTTTATTCAGAACTTTATTCATCAAGACTTGTGTTAGTAATTCTAGAATTATTTGAAATACCATAAGTTCCTTTTTACATTTTCCCTTTATATTATGAGGAAATAAATTAATTGTTGAATTTTACCAAACTCGTAGGTTTTCGCTCTTTACTATTACTTATTTTAGGACCCATGAGTCATAACACCATTAAAAACAAATGAAAGTTGCAATTAGGTGGAAAAAAGCTTAATGATTACACCAAAAGAATTGTTTGTTTGATTAGGATTTTTAACATAGCTTTAAAAGATTTGCAGTCATATCGCTACAATGTCTGCAGTGAGGCAGAATATAGTGTTCTATCACTGGGACGTAATGCACCAGATATGTAGCATGATGTCTCACCCAGTCACCCAGTTATCCTGACACAAAGATGACCAATCCTAACACTAACCTCTTAATGCTGAGCACCAAGCGAGGCAGCTGTCAGTACCATTTTTGTAAGTCTTCGTTATGACTTGGCCGGGGATCGAAACCTCCCGCTTCCAGACACTCTAACCACTAGGCCACCGGAGCAGTGTGATCACATTTGTAAAAGAGTATACTAATTTAAGGTAGTTTAATTACATTATGTTCGCACAAACACCCCCACAAAAAAGTTAAAAGTGTTTGATTGATCACTTGAAATGAGTTGATCTGACACTTGATTGGGGCTGCTAAACTCTTATGCAGGCTGGATTTGCATGACTTTTAACTTTTCAATTATTCCAGCACCCCACCCCTATTTAATACAAACAACATAATTAACATGTAAATACAAAGGAGGCCAGCTTTAAATTAAAAAAAGACAACAAATACTTACACCAATTAGGTATCAAAACACTGTCAGCACTTAATTAGCTTCCCACAGTATTGCTAGTGGACAATGTTTTTATGGCAGATTGCTATATTTCATGTTTAAATACCACAGGCCACATTGTATTTATGACCATTAAACTTAAACAGAACTGAAAGATATAACTTAAACATGCATTTCACTTGATAAATAGACTTCTGTAAGTAATATTTATTATTAAAGTGCTACTTCAAGATCGGCATTAGTGACATTTTCATTGATCAAAATTTCATGGCACTGTTTATTATGGTGTAATAATAATGTTGTCTGAAAAGCAATTTTTGGCAAAATACATCACTTTTTACTAAAGGCTGAAAATTACCTTCTTGACATTTCAGCAACATAATTTTGTTAACATTCAGCGATTCCCATCTTGTGGGAACCAAACTGCTGATAGATGAACATTCATAAATGATTACTTGCGGGCATTGCTGACTTCAATGACTTTAATTAACTTCTGAAAAGATTATTCATTACATGAAGCTCTGTCTAGATGCCAGGTTAATCAGATGGCTCAGCAGACGAGTTTTTCCAATCCCAGCGGCTCCACTCAAGATCAAGTGCTCCTTTTTGTCTCCCTCCTCCTGCAGGTTTTTCAGTTTAGTCTGGAAAATCTTTACCTCATGCTCTCGACCTATTGAAAATAACAGTTTATTTCTGGTCAGAATGTATTTTATTTAGACCAATATTGTCATTCTTTCACAAAGAGTTACATCTACATGATTTTAAAGAATTTAAATTTGTGAGACAAAAAAACTTACAATGGGACAGAAATTTAACTTTGACATCATTTACAAACCAGCAGAACAGATGGCCATGTCTGATACTCTGTTCTGCAAAGTGACTTTCCAAGAAGTACTCATCTCAAGCAAGAAACATAATATTTACAATATGTTCCAGAGAAATCAACCCAGATACAATTTATGAAGTCAAATATCACTGTTTTAGAAATTTGACAATCACGCAGACAAGCTCCAAAGTCTGGACCAAGTTTGAACAGAAACAAATACCACTGTTATAGACATTTTCAAATACATCAATTATGCAGACAAGCTCCACAATCAGGACCAAGATTGATATGAAACAGTCAAATAAATGTACCATTGTGTTAGATGATTTCAAATTTGTCAATCATGCAGACAAAATCAACAGTTAGGACAAAGATTGATGTGAAATAGATACCTGTTTTAGACACTTTCAAATCAGTCATGCAGACAAACTCCACAGTCTGGACCAAGATTAATACAAAACAGAAAAAGATGACATTATTGATAAAAATGTAAACAAAAGTTAAGGTCAATGAAGTCTCATGTAGAGAAATGAACAGATGTCTCTAGCAAGGTTATCTCTGTTCTCCAGCAATATAAACCTCTCCTTCAAATAGAACGTTGTACGTGACAAGGCCAGGGGTCAACATAGCCATTGGCCCACTGGTCTGTAACATGTGGTTTGTGAGGAGGGTCAGGTGATACTAACAGCTAATAGACTAAAGAGCCAGTTAAATTTTCTTAAGTTATTATTTTATTTCACTGGGTGGACAAATTGATTTCATGTATGGCTAGTTGATTTCTATTTGAGTTAAATCTGCTGGTCAGTGTAAAATCTGTGTTAAGTTAATCCTTGCAGGATAGAGTACCATAGATCAGAATGGGCCCTTTATAACCAGTCAGCATGAACTTTGGAATCAAATAATTTTATCATGATATGATATCTTGATGAAGCGCCAGAGAATGCAAATAATTGTTTCAATGTGTTTGATTTTGAAAATGGTGTTCTCCAATGATTGTTTCATAGTGTTTAATTTGAAAATGGTATTATCCATTGATTGTTTTAAAGTGTTCAATTTTGAAAATGGTATTCTGCAATGATTGTTTTAAAGTGTTTAATTTGAAAATGGTATTATCCAATGACTGTTTTAAAGTGTTTAATTTGAAAATGGTATTCTGCAATGACTGTTTTAAACAGTTGAATTTTTAAAATGGTATTTTGCAATGATTGTTTTAAAGTGTTTAATTTAGAAAATTCTGCAATAATTGTTTTAAAGTGTTTAATTTGAAAATGGTATTCTGCAATGACTGTTTTCAAGTGCTTAATTTGAAAATGGAGTTCTGCAATGATTGTTTTAAAGTGTTTAATTTGAAAATGGAGTTCTGCAATGACTGTTTTCAAGTGTTTAATTTTGAAAATGGTGTTCTGCAATGATTGTTTTAAAGTGCTTAATTTTGAAAATGGTCTTCTGCAATGATCAGGTGTAACTGATTTCAATATTAGGTCCTTTGTGTTGTTCTTCTGATTTAAAATAAAACATATCAAGCAAATATTGAAGGCAACATTCATTCCTGACTTTGAACATTAATAATGAATTGTGCTGGACTAATCTCTATTGAACGTTTCAGCCATTTCAATTCCACGAGTAGAAATTTGGATCATGTATCAAATGGTAGATTTAAGACAATTATTGCTGCCATTTTGTGAATTGTTTCAATATAACTATCAGTTGTATTTCTCCGAATTGTGAAGCTAGAGTCCAAATGGAGAAAGAATGAATGCATTACAAAACAGTTTATAGCTGAGTAGAAGATAAGCTTTTATCCTCTGTAAAATATAAATTTTAACTTTACTACAAAAGAATAGTTTCATATGTTTGCACCAGCCTATATTCTTATCAACATACAATCTAAGAACATTTTTCTGTTAGCATTTTCAAATTAGGTTATCTTCAATATATGACTATACATTGGGATTTCTGTGCAGTGATAATTTTTGCCTCTTCAAGCAACATTCCCTTTGTATTGAAGAGATAAACATGTTATTTTATGAGCACCAATATTCAGCTGGATACAAATCTTCACCGAATTGTTTGTTTAATTTTTTAACAATGGAATCAAGATTTATGTAAAATATTAATATCTACCTATAGATCAGTGTTTCAATGTTTTACACACTATAGCAAGGAAGCTTGTCAGTAGATTCGTGTGGGTTGGTGGTTCTTACTGGGGTTTTCCTAGGTTCCTATTCCACCAGTTATGTTGGATGCCATGTGTAGCTTATCTTGTGCTAATAAATGGCATTAAACACAAAACAGCAAACATACAGTGGCAAGTCACTTACAAAGAATATGAATAATACAGCCCCTAACATAAATCCCCGTGGAACTCCTTTGTTCATTGATATCAGCTCTGAGTTTAAGTTATCAACAACTTGTTGGTTTCTGTCAGACAGGTATAGTTTAAGTCATGAAAATGATAAGTGAGAATATTTGTACTTTTCAAGTTTTCATGCAAGTATACTGTAGTCAACTAACTCAAAAGCCTTCTTAAAATCAATGTATTTAAAACCAACCATCCATTGTTTATGGCAAGCAACCAGTTTTGTTACTGTTGCTAACAGGAGTGGTTCTATCTAAATCTAGACTGGGAGAGATGAATTAAAATAGTATTTTGAAATGTAACCAGAGATGTTTGGAAACATATCTGACAAACATTTTAGAGGTGTTGTGAAGATTGATATTGGTCTGTAATTATATGGATGTTGAAACCTTTTTATAAACAAGCATAACATTGGTTGAAATCAGCTTGATTAGTTAACTGAACATTTTCAGGGATTTTAGATTTAATATAATCTTCAAACTTCATAAAACTCTAGTATAGCAACATCTGCCAAATCTATGTCTCAATACCATTGTTAATTACATTTGTTACAATAACGAAATACTATTAAAACTCTAGTATAGCAACATCTGCCAAATCTATGTCTCAGTACCATTGTTAATTACATTTGTTACAATAATGAAATTCTCTTAAAAATCTAGTAGAGCAACATCTGCCAAATCAATGTCTCAATACCAATTGAGGGCATGTTATTTTACTCATGTACATCAAATGCAACACTTGCCATGCCAGTTTCTCAATACCATCTACTGTTACCACTATTTCTTGTTCTTTTTCAAGTATTTTTATGACCATCAAAATATTCTGGCAAACAAAACACAATTCTCAGAGTAAAAGAATTTCCTCTTCTTGCAACAAGTGCAGATTATATCAAATCATGTCATTACTCCAAGATCTGAAAGGTTACAAAAGGCCATAAGAGAAATGCTACTGTTGCTTTCCCCACTACTAGTACACCATTTCTGATTTAATATTCAACCCACTACCTTGTACAATGCATGGAAATATTTACATTTACAAAGCATCAGATTTATTTTCAAAGTTTCTGCTGTACCAGTTTCCATCAAGAATGAACACACTATATCAAAAGCCCTTTTTTAGCTTTCATGACATATGGTGTAAGTGACACACTCATATCAGATCAGCTTATGTGACATGGTGTATACAAAACACTGATATATGATCAAATTTCATCATATTGGTTTATATGACATGCTGATACTAGATCTGCCATCATCACATATGGTGTATGTGACACAATGATATCAGATCAGGATTTTGAATTTACTGGAAGAGTGACTAAGATGTTGTTCAAAATGTTACATATTCCCTAGCAACTTACTGGTTGGTTTTTGTTCATCATTGCCTTGGAACATGTGTGCATAATTATTCTATATTTGCAAATTGTCCTAACTCCTACATAAATAGAAATTATATAATGGGGACTTTATATACATAACTTTGTATTAACAAATCTGTTTTATGTTTTTTTTATTATTACAAAAAATTATTGATGAATTGAAATTAGTGATAATTTAAAAATAGAAAAAAGATATCAAAGATTCTGTAAAATTCTGACATGTGGACTAAAATTTTAATACATGTATTGATTTGGATATATTTTATCAAGAAAAATTAAAACAGTATTGATCTGTTTTCTTCTCGTCTTTGTACAAGAATTAAAATGTAAACATGTATTTTCCTCACTGTCTCTCAGGGATCTTGCTAGCACTGTACATAACAGATGAAAGACTTATAACTTGTGTCACAAATAACAGAACTAATGATCTATGTGATATGCATACCATTTTGTTGCAAATGCTTTCAGTATTATCGCCAGATTTACTAAAAACATTGATTCCTCTGTAATTTTTATACACAAATTGTAAGTTCTCTAATTAAACTTGCTTCTATAAACATATTTCAGTTGACCATATTTTTGAAACTATAAAGCTTCAATGGATTATATCCAAGGTTTGGTACTTTAGGCAATTTACATTGTGGAATATCTCATCGGCACTAAATGTGGGGATAGTTTTGTCCAAATATGAGGGCATTTCTAACCATTCCCTGAATCTTGACATTAGTCCACGAGTCTTTCTTACTTTGTCTGGATTTTAAAACTTTCAAAAACAAGATTTCAGTGACACACACACACTCTCTTTCTCTCTGTCTCTCTCTCTTTCTTTATTTGTAAACCCATAAAAATATCAATTTCCCAGGATGTACTGGAAAAAATAAAGAATATTAAATCCCGTACTTCTCTGAAACACCAAACATGTGTGTATATGGCATGTATCCATCATACATTATCATATAAAAATAACAATTAAACACTCACTTCATAGATTTATCAATTGACTTGACCAGACTTTAAATTCTTTCTTGGTTGTGGCATTTAGTGTCAATTTACCTGTCATATTACCTGACTGAGAAACTGCTGCAGCAAGTATGCATAGAATATTTAAAAGAACAATACATTCAACATTAAATTATAATTTCTTCTTTTTTATTATTATTCCATTCTGAAAGACATCTGTGTGTTTATATAATTAAACAGAAACACATCCTTAAAAAACCTTGCACAATCAATCATTCAATGATTATGATTGTCGATGTCTTTTCCTTAACAATTCTGCAAAAGTATATCATAGCATATTAACAGCTTTATACAAACTTAACATAGCACAAAAGAGAGAAATTGACAGGTTGATTTTGCATTTAAGTTCATACCATATCCTTGGTTATTTTTGACCAGGTGTACTTGGGCCTAAATGGGTTCAATATGAACAAACTTTGAATGAATGTTTTCTTTGTTTTAGCTGGTAGTCAAATGGTTAGATGTCAAAAAATAACTCATACTTAGAATAAATTATTTGATTATGTAGCGCAACATAATGTTAATTAGTCTTTTGTTTCATCCAGACAGTAGAGTGTAGGTCTTCTGAATTGTGTGCAATTCCAACATTAAAGGTACTCCATTTGTTTTCATTAGTACTTTATGGAATGCTAAAACCTGTACTCATAATCCTAATAAAGAAAGAAAGAATTATTTATACTTATATTATTACTTACCAAAACAACTCACCTAATATTGGATATGAAAAATTGGGGACACTTTTGGGTATGCGAGCAACCTGTTCAAAATGTTCTATATACTCTCGGATCACACCAACATCACGCAGGCCCTTCATTTGTTTTGTGATGAGGATATGAAAGTTTGTCAATGGTAGACGACTGGCTTGGAAAATGCTGTCATCACAGGTGACCTTCTCAGGGTAATGCATCATCAGGCGAGCAGCCATATTGACCTTCCTTCCAATCACTGAAGAGAAGACAGGGAAAGTGAAATAGACTTTATGTTGCTAACATAGCTTTAGTTATTGCAATAGATCATGATGTAATATGGCATTCTTTATAAAGATTGTTATGTAATATCTCTTTGAAACTATTTTGAAATCTGTATATCTTCTTTAAGTAAACTTGTATATTAAATCTGAAACAAATATCTTCATTTTGAAATAGGATGAAGTCAATGTCAGTAAATAGCCGAATTATTTAATGCCAGTTATGCAAACATAGTGATGATGATTTTAATCCAATCCTGGTGCAATATGAAACTGATCACCATAACTTGACCTTGAACAAGAGTAACATGAATGGTTTCATTGTAAATACATGCCTGCCCCATGTAAAGTGATCCTCTATCTTGACATGGTTGACTCTGGACATTGACCAATGAGTCTCAAGGACCTTGACTTTTGATCTAAGTATGCAGTCTTGAAATTAACTTAAAGTGCAGAAAAACTCTTTTGAGACTTACCTTGACTGACCTCTGGCCTTTTAACCCCAGAATAAATAGATTTCTTTATTACCCTAATTGCAAGTCATTCACAAAGTTTGGTCAGGAAATTTACACTGGAACAAACGTTATTCTGCAAAAGGGGAGCACTCACCAGTTATTATTTTTCTTTTGAGAAAGAGACGTATGTAAGGTGAAGTTGTTTGCATTTTAAACATGCACAGTAGAGTGAATATTTGCATACATATATATATATATATATATATATATATATATATATATATATATATATATATATATATATATATATATATATATATATATACAGGAAAGATTAATTGAGACTTTCTGGTACATGATGTTTAAACTGGTGTTGATTGAGCTGGTACTCTGTGCTGGTACTCTCCCCACTATAGAACTGATTGGCAGGAACTCTCTGCCTTAAAATCAAAGAATATACACAGTGTTGAAATGGATAAACAAGGGGCAACAAAAGTGTGCCAGAATACCCAGTCAGCACAATACACAAACATGTCAAAGGAACAAAACACAAGAGCATGTCAGGGCACTCAAACTATACCAACACCAGCTATAAGAAAAAAATCAGTATACACACAAACAGATGAAACCACACCAATTAAACAAGACCAGTCTCTTCTACAGGTATTAGATGGCCAGAACCAAAAATTAGCTAAAGCACATGCTGTGAACACTGACCATCATGTGTCAATCTCATCATCAAATCCAGGCACAGAAGAAACTGTTCTAAAGACAACCTCCAATTACCCACAGCAAGAAGCCAAATTAAATACAAATACTAAATACAGCAGCAGTCACCTAATTGTCAGTAAGTCTAGTCATGGAAAACAAGAAGTTCAAGCAATGCATCTGAACCCCCCACTTGTCAAAATCAACAATATAGTTAAAGACAGGTCTCTCCTCATAGGATCATCAATACTCAAAGGAGTAAGAACAAGAGGGTTATATAAAACTGACGTAAAAACCCATAGAGGTGCATTGATCAACACTATTGCAGATAAAATATTGGAAATGGATATGTCACCATATCATACTGTAATTCTTCTCATTGGTGGGAATAATTACAGTAATGGCCAATCTTTGAAGGGCATTGAGGATGATTATGAAAGCTTGTTGTATGCCATCAGGTCCAAAAACACAGAGTGTAAAATAATCATCTCAGGGCTACCACCAAGAAAGGATGTACTTATGACTCAACTTAATGACAAACTAAGTATGTTGTGTGAAAATTTCCAAATACTGTTTGTTCCGCAATACAGAACCTTCTTCAAAGACAATCGTGTGAACCAACAATTATACCAGCGAGACCAAATCCACTTGTCCAATAGAGGCACTGCCTTGCTCCTTAGGAATATAGACCAGTACATAAGACTTATAAAAGGGGTTAGGCATGAGTCAGAAAACTGCTTGTATTGTGAAGAGCACGGTCATGTAACACAGCGGTGTCTGCATGGAAAACAGATTCGTTGCCATCTTTGTAACGAACTAGGACATAAGCAAAAGTTGTGCGCATACCAATAGGTAGAAGGCTATGAGGTACAGGCCTATGCAACACACATCCAAAAACAAAATGCATTAGAATATGTGTATATTTTTCAATGTAATAATTAGAATTCTGTGAACAGGTTTCAGGCACTATCTGATTTGTGTACAAAGTGCAGCTTATTAACTTGTAACCACCTATGCGATACTGTTCAAGTTACTTCTCCCTCTGAGGTTCCCCAAGTGTTTAATATGTCAATGTCTTCTTGTCTGCATGTAAATCAGTCTCATTTTGAATATTCTCCCGTCTCCACTACATGTGGTCATTGTACGACAGATGGATCTTATAAGTTATCTTCTTCATGTGTTGATGTAAAGAAACCAGGCAATGTACAGAAATCTGTCAAGTCTACAAACAATACATGGTATACTGCCTTGTCTGAAAATCAGTCCTCTGATAAAAATTGTCATACCTTTGGGCACCTCAAAAGAGGTCTGCATGTAATCAACCTAAATATTCAACACATTCTCCCAAAACTGGATGAGATAAAGTTAATATTACAGCAAACTAGATCAGTCAGTATTCTAGGTCTATGTGAAACCTTTCTTTCCGATGATACTGATGATTTGGCTCTCCAAATACAGGGCTTCCACTTTGAAATAAAAGACAGAGACTCCATGGGTGGTGGGGGTATTCTTCTCTATGTAGACAGTTCCATTAGTTATAACAGACGTGTTGATCTAGAGACTATTGGGGTAGAGAGTATCTGGATCGAAGAAACCCTTGCCCAATCAAAGCCAATACTCTTATGTTCAGTTTACAGGCCACCTAGTTCCACAGCTGATTGGATTCATATATTTGAGACTCAGATTCAAAAAGCATTACTAAAGGAAGATTTAGAAACTATCATATTAGGTGATTTTAACATTGACTACACGAAAACTCCACCATTAGCATGGATAAGTAACTTTGAAACTTACAACTTTACTCAATTAATTAACACCCCAACTAGAGTAACAGATAAAAGTGCTACTATCATTGATCATGTCTATACTAATAAACCTGAAAACATAAGTGAAATAAATGTGCCAGTGTATTCACTGAGTGACCACTACCCAGTCTGTATAACTAGACATGTTCCAAAATCATCTAAAAATGGGCAACACATTGAAATACAATACAGGGACTTTAAACAGTTTGATGAGGAAATGTTCTTAAATGATTTAGTATGCAAACCCTTTCAATCAGTCTGCAATATAGCTGATGTCAACACTGCTTTAGATAAATGGTATCAGATGTTCAATGAAGCCTTAGACAAGCATGCCCCAATTAAAACAAAAAGGGTTAAACACCAAATTACACTAAAGTGGATTACCCCTGAGATCAATGAGGCTAGGCACCTAAGAGATAATTTCCACAAGAAAAAAGACATGAAAAGCTATAGAAAGTGGAGCAACAAAACTAAGCATCTGATAACTAAGGCAAAAGAGAACTACTATAAACAGGCTATTAATGAAAGTAAGAGTACCAAAACGTTGTGGAAGCATCTAAAAGAGCTCAACCCACCCAAGAACAGTTGTCTTCCCCCTAGACTTAAGCAAAATGATGATATAGCAACATCTATACAAGACATTGTGGATATATTCAACAATTTCTTCATAACCGTCTCCAGTCACAGTATTCAGAACCAGACTAACATCCCAATTGAACTTGATGCTCTACAGTTATTTATAAGAGCTAAAATTCCTGAAGATAATTATTTTTCAATAGCTAATGTCAGTGAAGCGGACGTTTTTGATATGCTAATTAAATTGAATATTAATAAATCCTCTGGATTGGATGGTATTAGTCCACGAATCCTTAAAATTGCTGCACCAGTAATAACAAAGTCATTAACGCATATCATAAATTTAAGTATAATGAGTGGTAATTTTCCAGAAAAATTGAAATGTGCAAAGGTAACACCTATCTTTAAGAAAGGAGAAAAAGAGGATCCAGGAAATTACAGACCAATATCAATTCTACCTGTATTGTCAAAACTGTTTGAAAAGCATGTAGCCATTCAGGTCTATAAATTTTTTGAAACAAACTCTCTATTTCATAAAGCACAATCAGGATTTAGAAAGTACCACTCATGCCAAACAGAACTTACCAATTAATTGATCTTTGGCTGAAGGAAATGGATAATGGGCATATGACTGGGATTGTTTTCCATGACTTCAAGAAAGCTTTTGATCTTGTTGATCATGAAATTCTGCTGCAAAAGTTGAACTGTTACAGGTTTGACAATCCTTCTTTAAACTGGTTTAGATCATACCTAAACCAAAGGTCTCAACAAGTAAGCATTGGCAATATTAGCTCTCAAACTCGCACTATTCATTCAGGAGTCCCTCAAGGCTCAGTTTTAGGCCCTCTCCTCTTCCTTATCTATGTCAATGATCTACCATTTAATAATGAATCCACCAATACAGAACTGTTTGCAGATGATGCAACCTTGTATACATCTAGTTCTGATACTGAAGTTATCCAAACAAGATTAAACTCAGATCTTATTAGAGTCCAAAACTGGGCACAACAAAATAGGATGGTAATTAATGAAGGTAAAACAAAATGTATGATTCTGGGGACGACACAAAAGCTACACAAGTCAGGAAACCCAAAACTATCTCTTGCAATAAATAATCATCCATTAGAAAATGTCAGTCATGAAAGGCTTGTAGGTGTGTCCATAGATAATAATTTATTATGGAATGACCATATTGATAAGCTTTGTAAAACACTGTCATCCAAAATTGCCCTTCTCAGTAGAATCAAGAAATATTTACCTATGGAAACTCGCAATCTATACTACAAGACGCATATTCTTCCAACAATGGATTACTGTTCTAATGTATGGGGAAACTGTGCTAAATCTGAGCTTGACAGGATTTATAAACTCCAGAAACGAGCAGCACGTGTAATTTTAGAAACATCTGTTGACCATCCCTCAAAAGCATTATTTACAGAACTCAAATGGTTCACAATATATGACAGGATAGATTTTCACAAGGCAGTTCTTTTATATAAATGTCTACATGGAACTGAACCAGAGTATCTTCAGGACTTATTCAGGCCTTTTTCAACACAATACCAGTTGAGATCAATCTCACATGGAAACCTTCTAGTACCAAAACCAAGAACAGAGCAATTCAAAAAGAGTTTTCAATACTCTGGTACAGTTCTGTGGAATAAGCTTCCACTACATGTAAAATTGGCTGAAAATATTAGAGTATTTAAGAAGAAATATCAGGAGCGTGCATGTGTTTCTAACAGATAATGGAATTTAGTATTTTAATACGAAACATGCTAATATAAGCACTAATTATTGCTTCTTCACACAATGTGCATTTGTTATACTTTCATTAAGAGGGCCTCAAGGGAGAATAGTCCTTGACTAATGAGTCACCCTCTATAAATAAAGCATTATTATTATTATTATATTATTATTATTGTTAAGGTTCTCTCCCCACCTCCCCACTGTAGAATTGATTATGATGGTACTCTCCCCACTGTAGAACTGATTCTGCTGGTACTCTTCCCAATGTAGAACTGATTGTGATGGTACTCGCCACACTGTTTAACTGATTCTGCTGGTATTCTCCCCACTGTAGAACTGATTGTGATGGTACCCTTCCCACCATAAGACAGATGATTGTGACGATACTCTTCCCACTGTAGAACTGATTGTAATGGTACCCTTCCCACTATAAGACAGATGATTGTGATGGTACTCTTCCCACTTTAGAAGTGATTGTGCTGGTACTCTCCCCACTGTAGAACTGATTGTGATGGTATTCTTCCCACTGCAGAACTGACTGTGATGGTACTCATTCCACCATAGGACAGATGACTGTGATGGTACCCTTCCCAATGTAGAACAGATGATTGTGATGGTGCTCTTCCCACAATTAGAAAGAGTGCATTTAACTTTCTACTTCTACTCAAGGCAAGAGTCAACCAGCCTCCATACTTCAGATTGTCTTGAACTTCCTGACATTCTTATGGTGACAACTACTGCTTTAGAATACAATAAACAAAGAATATAAAAGGTGACAAACTTAAGGTTCTTACATCACTGAAAGCCATTTTCTTCAAAGATTTATCAATTTTGGAAACATTTACAGCCAGCAGCCTAAACTAAGTCATTAACATGGGTCAACACTGCAGCATTACCAGAATATATTTTAACTGGATATATGATAGCAAAATATATATAAAGTGGATATCAACTAACCTGAATATTCGTGTCTTCGTGGATGCCCAACCACACCACAGAATGTTGTTCCTGTTGTAACTCCAATGGAAACTCTCCTGCAAAAAACAAATTTAAAAAGCTGTGTGATAACAAAGGTAAAAATAACAGTTCTCATTTCAGTAAATAATTTTCTATTTTTATGCAGGCTGTAATTACACATTACAAAACCACTTATAAATCATTTCCAGAATTGAAAAATTTTCAAAAATTTCTGACTTCCAAACTATTTTTTTCTCTCTATCAATGCATGCACTATCATCCTTGGATCATTGAACTCTGCATCATATGCAGACTGGATTCCCTGATGAAACTCTAGTATCAAGATGGTTGATAAAAAAAATGCAAAGAACCTTTGACTATCTCCACTAATGCATACACCTTTGCCCCCACATGGAGCAAGCATTTGTATTCACTGATGTGTTATCCCAATATTGTATAAGCTCTTCATACAATGCCAAGAAAACAATAAACACCGCAAGTGCCCTTCATTCATTTTATGAACAACTCAATTGACACTAGCGTGATTCTTGCTGACTAATCAGACACTCCAGGTATATATATTTTATTTCAAACTTTACTTACAGGACACCTGGGACCTTTTCTAGTGTCTTCTTCATTCTCTCTGAGCAAATCAAGGCATGAGCACAGTCCTGATCATGTTTATAGCCAGGAAGACCAAAGATCACCAAAAATGTGCAGCCCTGCAAGTATTAAACAATACTAAAAGCATTAACAAGTTTTACACCTATGACCAAAAGAGAATTAATTTTGCAATGAAGATCTCATCCACAATAAATACCACATCAGTGCTATAAACTTCATTACACAAGTCTAGCCTATCATGATTTACCATTCAATGTGGCAGCAATTGGTCCATAGTCGAAACTGACAGGATTAACAATTGGAAGAAGCTGAGAGTTTGCATATTCTGTGTTTTTTATGGAAAAGTGCAAGCCATACTCTTAATTTTATAGTGCTAAACTATCCTCTTTCACAAGCTTTTGGCATCATACAGTGATCCCTCAGTTTTGTCAGATGGTGCAAGCTAGTTTGCAAGGCTGAGATAGTTTTTTATTTTCATGAAAATTATCTTTCGTGCAGTTCAAATCAATATTCTTAGTTATGTGTCTGGTTCTCTCCTGTGATCTGTAATAGAATGGAATTTTGCAACAAGAAAAAGAAAAGAGATAGAAATAAACCTAACCAAGTAGCATCACTCACACAGCAACACCAGATGAGGGCTCCAGCAATGATGCTAAACTCTTGTGAAACAAAAATAAATGATTCAGTAAAAAGCTGTCGATATAAGTCTATTATTACTAATTCATTAACAACATCATATTGTCATCCATTCTGTGAATATTTAAAGTATTCTACATTACCATATACATTTTAAGAAATAGTGAGAGCCCTGTCAGGCAAATTTTAAGGCTCACAAGAAAAAATCAATTTAATTGGTATGTACTGCAAGTTACAAAGTTGTTATGTGTATATTGTGTATACACTTTTTGTCTTTGATTGAGAGCTGGAGCCTTTGCATACTGGCTCTGTCATGACTGTGAGTGCTGAACAAGATGTTTACTAAAATTTAAGTTTAAGGTCCAACCTTGTTTACAAGTGAGTGTAATTTTCCACTGGAAATTTTGGTTTTCCAAAACAATCTTTTTTGTGGTAGTTCAAGTTGGTATTTGTATGTCTAGGGGACTTGATAACAAATTAATCATGACTGTTTTAAGATCAGTCTGTTAAATCATTTACAGTAGTGTTCTGATATAATTTCAGTGGAATTATTTATTTCAATTATCTTTGGGAATTACAAAGTGCTCATTGACTTTGGAACATCAGTTTGGAATTATTAAGAACTCATTCAAAGACATTATTGATTGCACCACTGTAGCACATCAGAGCATTTAAGACTATTGAAATGCATTCAGAACATTCTCTACTTTTGGGTTTGTGATTGGACATTTAGGAATATTTGGAATTTAATGAACAATATTAACGTAGTGTTTCCTAAATTTTAAAATTGTTCAGAAATACATTTTCTTTTTATTACTAAACTTAATGGTTTAACTTCTTTCTGTTACATAGTTTTTTTACTTTGAGTCATAACAGAATACTGGGTACACTATTGAAACTATTGTGAATATTAGTAAAATCAAATTGACAATACTGAAACTAATACAAATACTAGGGTCAACTATTGCAAATATTACTGAGACTGAATTGACACTACTGCAAATATTCCTAAGAGTGAAGAGACACTATTGACACTACTATAAATATTAGTAAGACTGAACTGACATTATTCAAATACTATAAACTTTAATTTGCATGAAATGATAATACCATATTTTCCGGCCTATAAGTCGATACTTATTTACTTGAAAGTCAGGTCTTCATCTTATACTACGAATCAAATTATATATGGATTGTGTCATTGAAATTCCCTCAACTTATATATTGATTACGGTACTCGGTATGCTATTAAAATTGCTCTAAATTCGGTATTATTGAAAACAGGTCACATAGAAGTACAAATTCTTGTTAAAGTACTATGTCAATAAATTGTCATAAACTAAAATGACTGCGTTTATATTTATAAGTTTTGTCATTATTTATTTTGCATTCTATGTGTATTTTCTTATTTCTCGAACATAAAATAAAAGAAAACAATTTACCGGTAAAAATTTCATCGGGTCGCATAGCACACTTACGGTCTATACTCTATGGTGTACTGTACTAATTCAAAGCATATTGTTTGTTCCTAAAAAAAAGATATGAAATAAGTTTTTTATTCATCCTTTTTTAACCATACCTCATTCTTCCTGATCACATTGTAGCAACAGGTCCATTAATATTTGATTTTTTTAGTATAGTGTTGGACACATGCGAGTGATTACCGTCATAGCTTTTTGATTGATCTAATTGATCCCACAAAGGATGTAATCGATATTAACTCGAGCATTCTATGATTATTTATAAAATAATGTAGATCATGCTTGCTACTGAATCTCATAAATCATGTTTCTAATTGTATTTGACAAAGTTTCTCAAATAAATATGGTTTAAACTAAACTAATATCAGATATAGATGGTAGACAGATTACCAGTACTCATAGATCATCAGTGATCCATTTTTAGTTTTGCAATTCAGTTTAAAGCAAATTGTAATGTCAACGCTTGACCTATATTCATTCTTAACCAGCTGACGTTTCGGTGTCTCTCTTTGATTATACTGCTAGTTGATAAATTGGTCTTTGGTTTCCAACAACAATCAAAGCCAGTTGCCGCAATTGTTTAAACCTTGATAAACTATTGTTTAAACTTCAGCTACATATTGCCGGTACCCCATTGTTCTTTATCCTTAATCCGCATCAATTACGCTACCCATTTTTAATATCAAGGGAATTAAGAACCACAGGAAATGATGCCCACTCTCTTCTCTGGATGTAAATAATAAATTTAGCCATGGGCATTGTTTTCGTTGCTATAGTACGAGCACATATTGTTTGTTTGTTTGATTAGGATTTTTAACGTAGCTTTAACAATTTTTCAGTTATATCGCTACGATGTCTGCAGTGAGGCAGTTTATAGTGATGTCTAGCACTGAGACATCATGCCGCAGACATGTAGCATGATGTCTCACCCAGTCACATTATCCTGACACCAGGCCGACCAGTCCTAACACTAACCTCTTTATGCTGAGCGTCAAGCGAGGAAGCTGTTAGTACCATTTTTGTAAGTCTTTGGTATGACTCGGCCGGGGATCGAACCGACGACCTCCCGCTTCCGGGGCGGACGCTCTAACCACTAGGCCACCGAAGCGGTATACGAGCACATATTAATGAGTTTGGTATATTTTGATCAATCTTTTCAGTTATAATCATTCATATAAATATCCCCATACAAATCTACAATTTATCTCACAATGCCTCCTGTCAAATCATGCAATTTTTACACAGCGGCTTTTAAACTGAAAGTTGCAAAGTTCGCTGAAAAGAAAGGAATATGACTGCTCACAGGAAATATGGACTGAGTGAAAAATGTGTACAGGATTGGCATAAAATTAAAGTTGCATTATGCGCTACAACCCTCCCCCAAAGAAAGCAAATCGTTGCTGCAAAGCAAGATGGATTAATATTGATGATAAATTAGAAGAATATGTCTTGATACAACATGCCACGTGTCGTGGAATGAACTATGTTGATCTCAGACTCAAGGAAAAGGAAATCGCAAATGAATTAGGTAATTGAAAGTTTTAGTGGAAGTGTGTCATGGTGTTATAGGTTCATGCAAAGAAGGAGACTTATTATAAGACAACGCACTACTAATTGCAGTGGATATCATAATTAAAACAAATATGGTTTAACTAAACTAAAATCAGATATATAGTGAGCGCAAGCATGCGTGTGTGTTAGCGCGCGAGAGAGAGATGAAAAAAAATTGTCCGTGTACAAGACCGTTCTTTTATTCAGGTGGTTTTTATATGTAGCTTTTACAAAGATAAAAAAAGGCTGTATTTTGAGTTACCAGTACCTGACAATTGTGATAATCCTCATGTATTACGAGCCTACTATATTCCATTTTCAATAAACACGTCTAAATCAACAATTCATTCTTGTTTTAATTATGACGTTCATTGTCATAACAACCACATGACTATGCAGTGTTATTTACACAGTAATTAAACATGCCCAGGGCTTTGGCTATAATTGAAACCAGATTGAAGGCAAGAATCTACAGAATAGATCAAATCAGCGAGGCTGCTAGCAGGGAAATGAGGCTCATTTTAGGGAAATGAAAATCTGTCAATATTCTATTAAAGCCATTGTCCATATAAAATTTGTTATAAGGACAAGAGATCATACCCATTACTTTGTATTCAAACTCGCCAATAAAGATAATAGTGGGGTATATTGTTGAATAAATTAGTAATAAAATGTTAATTATATCCAAGTCCAAACAGAACAAACATAAAAATCTGTATATGTATATACCGGTATACGAATCGATTTAACATAGTCCATGACTTTCAAAACTTATATAAAATGACAAGTTTTATAAGTTACGTTCGTAACTATAGGAAATAAAATGAATTACAACATGGATGTGCTTTCAATTATAATAAAACAAACATGGACTGTTTATTCAGCTGTGTCAATTGATAACAGAATATAGCAGTGATTTGTTCAGAAGTAAAATCACAAGCATGTTAGCATCAGTAATGCAATTTCAAGATTGCCGGTAATACGGAATATCATACAACAATACCATTACTAGTGTAAAATACGAAGCCAAGATATTGACCTGGAATCATCTTATACTCCAAATCGACTTATATATGGACGAATAATGGAAAATTTACAAAATTGGTGAGTTCGACTTATACTCCACATCGACTTATAGGCAGGAAAATACGGTACTCACACTATTGCATATATTAGTAAGACTGAATTTACAATATTTGCAAAAATGAAATTATCAGTAACACCTTTTGCAATATAAACCAAGCCCAATTGAAAATATCTCCATTACTGTAAATATTATTTTGACTGAATTGAATTCTCAATATTATAATCCAATTCACAAAAAGGTATTTTTTTTTTTAAATTAAAAATGTTTTAATTAGGTTTCACACTGAACACTCACTAACGGACAAGATATTAATTAAAACACGCATCACACAATATAAAAAGATAAAGGTTGGAGTAAAATTATTTGTTATCATCATCATCAATTATTTGAGTTTTACAACTCTTAATCCTGTTGTTATACTACAGTGTATACTCTCAATTTATAATCCTGTTTTCATACCTACCTTATCAAACAGAAATAATTTATTCAGACAACCTGTAAAGAGATAATATGAAATTTACAACTATTATTAAGTCACTGTAATATGACTATAATTTGCATCAGACAAATTATTAAAATTTTATCTTAATCCTAAAATTAACATTAAATTTATTTTATAATTTATTCATGTATATCTGGGAACCTTAATCCCCATCCCCTATGTTCAACCAGATATTCTGACAAAGTTCAAAGACACACATGAAACGGCAGTTTGTAATAAATGTTTATCTTAATAAAATGCTTCTGTCTCATTTCATCAGATATTAGCAGCAAACCATAGATTTATCCCTATGATAAACAATGGATTTCTGTACAAGTTTCTATTTTTTTAAGACACGGTATTTACATAGTTTTTAGTGTGTAACTGACCATAACATTATTGCATATGTCCCATGGTAAATCCATTCACTTAGACTTCATCACTTTGGCTAAAACATCTCTGTTTTTTTGTTCATATAAATTTCTGCTTAAATTTTCTTCCCATTTTTGACTGCTGTCATAAGATCAGCCTTTCATATCTATACCTAGATGTATTCACATAGGTCTATCATGAGTGTTTACACTCAGCTTGCATTGCAGCTTTGTTTTGATAAATTCTGTGAAAATCCACACTCACATTCCATGCATGAAACTGAAAATTTCTATCAAATAAATCACATTTGGGTACTTTTCTATGCATTTAAACTAGTTTTGTCAGTAATTCACTTCTGAGAATCAGTGGTTATACCATAAAATGGATGTAATATTTGTGCACACTGTTAAGTCAGTGGTTATACCATAACATGCATGGCATTTAAGTATACTATTAAATTCCTGGTCGTACCATGCATGGACATGACATCTGAATACACTATTAAGTCAGTGGTTATGCCATACCCTCAATGTGACATTTGAGTACACTGTTAAGTCAGTGGTTATACCATACACTCAATGTGACATTTGAGTACACTGTTAAGTCAGTGGTTATACCATATACTCAAAGTGACAACTGAGTACACTGTTAAGTTTGTCGTTATACCATACACTCAATGCGACATTTGAGTACACTGTTAAGTCAGTGGTTATACCATACACTCAATGTGACAACTGAGTACACTGTTAAGTCAGTGATTATACCATATACTCAAAGTGACAACTGAGTACACTGTTAAGTTTGTCGTTATACCATACACTCGATGTGACATTTGAGTACACTGTTAAGTCAATTTTTATACCATACAAGATATGTGGCATGTAAGTATACAAGTATACTATTAATTTCCTGGTCATACCATGCATGGACATGACATCTGAGTAAAATATTAAGACAGTGGTTATACCATACACTCAATGTTGACATCTGAGTACACTGTTAAGTTTGTGGTTATACCATACACTCGATGTGACATTTGAGTACACTGTTAAGTCAGTGGTTATACCATACACTCAAAGTGACAACTGAGTAAACTGTTAAGTCTGTCGTTATACCATACACTCGATGTGACATTTGAGTACACTGTTAAGTCAGTGGTTATACCATACACTCAATGTGACATCTGACTACACTGTTAAGTTTGTTGTTATACCATACACTCGATATGACATTTGTGTACACTGTTAAATCAGTGGTTATACCATACATTCAATGTGACATCTGACTACACTGTTAAGATTGTGGTTATACAATACACTCGATGTGACATTTGAGTACACTGTTAAGTTTGTGGTTATACCATACACTCGATGTGACATTTTAGTACACTGTTAAGTCAATGGTATTACCATACATTCAATGTGACAACTGAGTACACTGTTAAGTTAGTGCTTATACCATACATTCAATGTGACATCTGAGTACACTGTTAAGTCAATGGTTATACCATACAAGATATGTGGCATGTAAGTATACAAGTATACTAATAAGTTCCTGGTCATACCATATAAGGACATGCATGGACATGACATCTGAGTAAAATATTAAGTCAGTGGCTATACCGTACCCTTGATGTGACATTTAGTACATTGTTAAGTCATTGGTTATACCATACAAGATATGCGGCATGTAAGTATACAAGTATACTATTAATTTCCTGGTCATACCATGCATGGACATGACATCTGAGTACACTGTTAAGTTACTGGTTATACTATACCCTCGATGTGACACTTTAGTACATTGTTAAGTTATTGGTTATACCATACAATGTATGTGGCATTTAAATATACTATTAAGTTACTGGTCATACCATGCATGGATGTGACATTTGAGTACACAATCTCAAAGACCCTCTGCAAGAGTTCTGTCACATCTTGTCCCTCTATAAGAACCATGTTCATAAAAACAATGGACACTTGTCTCATCTCTGACAGGTATTGCAGGGGCTGCCCATCATCCAGCTGGAGAAGACCAAAATAGTCTGGTTTAAAAAAATATAGACATTGTGAACTTAAAACAAGAATTGAACACCTCTTCTGCCAATACATAATCTACATCATTACATTTGTTACCATTAATAGTATATCCTCATAACCAAGATTTTCATCATGTATCAATATAACACATGCATTAATTTGAGTGAAACACAAGATACCATCAAGTGTCAAGATTAGGCATGCATTAAATAAAAAGAAACTGAGGATACTCATCAGGTGTATATATTTTGCATGTATTAAATTAAGTGGAAAATCTCTGCAACAGCCATCATGTATCAAAATTATCCATGCAATAAATTATGTGAAAAAGAGGATACCCATGATGTGTCAATATTATCCATGTATTAAATTATGTGAAATAGAGGATACTCATGATGTGTCAAGATTATCCATGTATTAAATTAAGTGAAATAGAGGATACCCATGATATGTCAAGATTATCCATGCAATAAATTAAGTGAAATAGAGGATACTCATCATGTGTCAAGATTATCCATGTATTAAATTAAGTGAAATAGAGGATACCCATAATGTGTCAAGATTATCCATGCAATAAATTAAGTGAAATAGAGGATACCCATGATGTGTCAAGATTATCCATGCAATAATTAAGTGAAATAGAGGATACCCATGATGTGTCAAGATTATCCATGTATTAAATTAAGTGAAATAGAGGATACCCATGATGTGTCAAGATTATCCATGCAATAAATTAAGTGAAATAGAGGATACCCATGATGTGTCAAGATTATTCATGTATTAAATTAAGTGAAATAGAGGATACCCATGATGTGTCAAGATTATCCATGCAATAAATTAAGTGAAATAGAGGATACCCATGATGTGTCAAGATTATCCATGTATTAAATTAAGTGAAATAGAGGATACCCATGATGTGTCAAGATTATCCATGCAATAAATTAAGTGAAATAGAGGATACCCATGATGTGTCAAGATTATTCATGTAATAACTTAAGTGAAACAGAGGATACCCATCATGTGTCAAGATTATCCATGTAATAACTTGAGTTAAATAGAGGATACCCATTCTGTCAAGATTGTCCATGTAATAAATTAAGTGAAATAGAGGATACTCATTGTGTCAAGATTATATATGTAATAAATAAAGCGAAATAGAGGATAACCATTATGTGTCAAGATTATGCATAGAATAAATTAAGTGAAATAGTGATACCCATTAACTGAAACCCATCAAGTTTCAGAACTATGCATGAATTAAATTAAGCAAAATAGTGGCATATGCCACTGCAAATCAAAATATTTACACCAAAAGTTGGAAAAATTCAGATCAATTGTAAAAATTCACATTTGTATACAATATCAGTTTGGTTTGAGGTATATTGGGTTTGTACTTATGGTTTTGTCAAACAATCTCTAAAGTTTAAAATTTTTAAAATACTGAAAATCTCTCTAACAGCCTGAAAATCTAATCAGGTCATTAACATATTGATACTAATAAGTTTATCAAATTTCATTGTCTATACTGAATGGGTTCTTTTGCACAATTTTGTTAACAAGCTTCTCAGGATAGACAGATGGACTGGATCAAACAAATCAAAACTGTTATGTTGACACCTGCATTAGTGATATCAAAGTCTTGCTTATGCTTTAGAGGCAAGAAAGAGACTCAGACTGAGTACCAGTAATTTTACTATGAACCCAGCATCATGTATTTCACTGATACTTCACAGGAAAGAAGCAAAGTCAGACTGAATATTTGACATGGGATGACAGCTGTCTTAGCATAAATTCACAGGCAAATAAATGATATGCATGTATGTATGTAGTAGTTTTGTACAGCTATGTAGTGCCAACTATAGGTAAAATTTGAAAAATGTAAACATGTACTGCATGCAAATTTAGGAATATAAACCCATCCAATCAAATATAAACATCAACAACCACAAGCTACAATATACAATGTACAGATGCTCACTCTAATTTCTTCTATATAAGGGATGCCATTCTGAAATTTATACTACTTTACATGTTATAGAGACAAATGTTCAAAGAAAAGATTACAGCTTTTGGTGAAAATACCTTCTTCATTACTGGTGGAAGGATATAGAGTCTTAGTGCCAGGTCTAATCTCATACCAGTAACTGTTTGCACCACTTTCTTCACTAAAATAAAAAGGAAAACAAGTTTACTATAATGCTTTTTGGAAACTTTATAAAATATTGATTTCACTACTGGAAAAAAAATATTTGCAATTCTAAATTTCTTTCTTTAAATTGAATCAATATATAACTGCATGTCCAGTTTTTCAACAAACACAATATTACATGGTATTGCTAAAATATTTAAATGGATAATACAGTACCCATAATTAGAGCTGTCAAAAACCATGGAAAATTTCACCCGGGTACCCATTGTGCCATTTAATGGGTAACCAGGTACTCGTTAGAACATGAAAGACATGTACATCCTAGACCAACAAATTGTTCTCAGCCTTTTTTTTATATTTTGACTGGCGGCATAGACCAACCGTGTAATGCACTACTCGGTCTGAAGCATCCGCACCGTGGTAGCTACAAATGATCCGACCACACGCTATTTATTCATTAATAAATTTATTAATACACTAACATTTGTACCCAGACAGTAAGTATAATCCCTCTTCTAATGATCCACTGTATTAAATCCTTTAGATCACTCACTTTTTTAGTATAAATCCCTTTCAGAACAGAACACCTGTGTGCTCATCGGCTGTTTACCTCAGATCTCAATTACCCATGTTAAGTCATTCAGCATGCGCCCACACTTTAGAAACTTTGCCCATTACTCTTTGTTATATATTCATTTAAATAAAAAATAATGTCACTCCCTATAATAAATGAGGTTTGTTAGACACACATGCAGTGCTTCTAAAATGGCAATAGCAAACAGGGCTACAACAACTGCATGGTCACGTGGTGTCACCTGTATGTATCAGTGACACCACATGACCACGCAGTCGCTGAAGTTATATGTTAACACGAGTAGTCTACATATTAGTGTTGTTTTGAACTGTGAAGATGCTCGCACATCACAGCGTGCAGCAGCCAGTTAGCAGTTTGCCACTGATGCATAACGGGTGGTCCTACTCCTAAATATAGACTGGAGCCGCAACTCGGACCAGCGTACTGCTCATGATATTTTGATAGTGTTGTTGACATATTATTTTTTTGTGAACAGGTACTCGTCATTAATTTTCAATGCCCAGGTTTTCACTACATACAGTCAGGTACCCGATTACCCGGGTACCAATTGATAGCCCTAACCCAAATTAATGTTAATATCTTGACCTTTCATTGTTCTAGACCACTTATTTCAATAGTATACAAAATTTCCAGACATCAAGTATGCTTCTTAAAGCTGACAACAAAAAAAACAAATACAACTTGGGCAGGAATGTTTTACCCATCAGTCTACTGTACTCAAAAGCAGTTGAATGAATAAATTACCATCAACCCATGGAGGACTCGCTGTACTAATTCAGTTCCCATATTAAACCTATGAAAATACCATGATATTAAAAGTTCAATAACTTAAAACTGCTGTGTCCTCATGATCAAACCAATATTTATAAGTATAGATGAAATCTGGATGTCTTCTTCTGTGTAGAGGAAAGGATATGAGCCGCGGCATTTTCTGGACCTGCATGTGTTTGAAACATGTGCTTTCAAATCCGTACAAAAGAGTCAGGTGCTAATTTTAGTAATGAGTGTTCCAAACTCAAGACTGTTAAAAAAACTAACATTCCATCAATAAAACAATGTCTCTATTGGTTTCACTTAACAACTATAATAAGCTCTCAAAATATTCTTTATCCTAAAATATACCATACAATATTAACCAATCATTGTCAGCCAAACCCATATATACTCTATTTTATGTTCAAGCATTTTCAGACTGGTTCCCATTTTTCCTAATCATCAGTACTATGTCCTATATCCACCCTTGATTTCCTTGACAGCCCTTGAAATAATAGTTCAATACATAAGTAAGGAATGTGCATAGCTTTGCTTGTCAAAGATTACATTAGTGAATATTAAATTATATTGGAAGTTCATGTTCACCAAAAGAGCAATCGTGTATTTCAGGCAACATTTCAATATTTGAGCTTAAATTAAGATAATCAGAAACAAATATTTAAAACAGCTGTCAAACAAGATCTTTTTTAATATCAACATTTATCACTGTTCATATTAATGCTGAAAAATACTACCAGCCTTGTCATGTTCTGTAATTAATGAGTAAAAAGTCAAAATTACCATCTATATGTACATGTATTATTACAGAGAAAGAGATGCAAATGACACAAATTACCAAAATTTCCTCCCAGAAGACATAATTTAAAACTAAAGTAAGGTAGACATAAGTCCATTAAAATGCAAAATATGAACTTTCAAAACTTTCACTGAAAGAAATTAGTGGGATTCAAAGTCAGGAGAGTTCACCATTAAGCATGGTGGAAGAGACCTAAATGATCATAAATGAAGCATTATGTTTCAAAACACAACTATGAAACATCATATTGCTTACTGCTATTACTCTATAAATGGTAAATTATATAAATTTTATATATATTGCATAGATGTAAACCAAGGCGCAAAACACTCCACCTAACATAGTCAAATCTTCTACACACTGTTCCCTCCCCCCACTCTTCTTGGCAACAGTTGATAAACCTGAATATGTGATATCCCACTGAAAGTCACTCTGTGGTTTACAAAAGGTATTAATTTTGCTTGTTATCCACAAATATAACCATATGATTGCATTTATAGTAAAGTTAATTGGACTTGCATATGTGGAGTCATTGTATTGCTGTCTGTCTATATGACTCGCTATACTAATTCAGTTCCCATAGTAAACCTATGCAAACACCATACAGTGGGACCCCGCTATAACACGGTAGTTGGGAGCCATAGAATCCAACCGGGCTATGAACCGAACCGTGTTATAAGCAACCATGTACAATACCAACACATTTTTGGATTTAATTGGGGGGGGGTACATAAAGACGGGTGCGAAAATGCATGGCACAATTACCATTTTTGATCAATATATATTAAATGAGAAAAACATTTGCTGTGGTAACAGAAATTGCAGATTTAATATATTACTTTATTCAGAGAACCATGCATTGGTACATACACATGTCTAATTTATATATACATGTATAATCTATTACATGAAAAGAGTATCAACACCGTGTACTCACCAGCGAATCTTGTAACATACACTGAATCCATAATACAAATATTTCCATCGAAAATATCCACACAACGATGTAAAATATTCAATAATTTTGTCACAGATCATTATGTGACTGAATTCAATGAAAAGAAAATTTAAAAAAATTACGTAACGGGTGTACGTAATGAATGATGAAATAGTACATGTCCGTAGATTAAATAATGGAAGCTAAAGTGTATTCATATAATAACTACATGTACATCTCGGGATCTTTCTGTCTCTGAATTCAGTCAATGTAAATTTCAGCACACTTTCCCACCCAAGTTGCTAGTTGATGTGGGGGTTTTATCACCGAGTATAACTCGAATAATTTGTGAATTAAATGTTTCCATGTCATTGATGATTTTGTTACATGTTTCTACAACACTGATAAATTCATCTCGGGTGAGAGAGCCGGATTTAAGAGATATTAACAACAGTGAAAAATCATTATTCATTTCTGTGAAATTTTTAACGACTTTAGGTTCGTTAACAAAAAGATCTCTCTCTATGATATCCTCCTCTCTTCCAGTTGAGTGATATGCGAAATCAAAAAAATCTACATTGGATTGGTAATCTTTATAACTTTTTAATGGATTATCAGGTTTTATTCTGTCTGTGATATAATCAGATTTTTTAGGTTCGGGTGATACAACAACGGTTTCCTGAGGTGGTAATTCAGGCCATCCTAGTACGGTTCTTATCGAGCTGTTATAGATATCTACGACGTATCCTTCTGTGTTTATCTCAATTGCGGATGATAGCGTCGGTTCATGAACTGTTATAGCGATTTTTGACTCTACTCCAGTAATCGATTTTATTCTACGCGCGAATTCATTATTGATTTGTTCAATTTGGTATGACCCTGTTGGTATCGAAACGACGTTCCAGTCTGGAGTCCCGTCGGGTTTATTCTTATTTGCAAACACCAGTGAATTATTCGGTTGTTGACCACCAAATGATTTTGATCTGATATTAGGCCAACTGTGATACACTCGTAGTTTTGCTAGCGCTATCTCCTTCACTGGGACCGGAGAGGGGAAATTCACACTGAATTCTGGATTCGTTGATGTTATTGATATCATGCTTGTTTGTACTGGGTTCGTGTTCTCCACTATTCGTTGAAGTAATTCCTGCGGTGTTGTCATTGTTATTATACTCATGATTTATTTCTAATTTTGGTATCGAGGAATCATAAATACTGACCATCACTGAGAACTCACAATCTGGTAATGTTGATATTATTGAGATCATTTTGTTTTTTGGGTTCGTGTTTTCTGATTCCATCGGTGTTGTCATTGTTATTATACTCATGTTGTCGCTCTAATTTCGATATCGCGGAATCAAAAATACTGACCATCGCTGAGAATTCACTATCTGATATAATTGTATTATCGAGTGACGACGATATCATCAGGGATAACTGCGAATATGCGGTTGATGCAATATGAAATTGAAGTAAGTAATTCTGCAGTTTACTCTGGCTGCATGATGATATCTTTTTTGCTATCCCGGTTGATATACCCCCGATTGTAGCCACCGCAGAAATGCAAATTGGAACTACGACCGGGGCAATCATTGTAACCGATGCAAGTATTATTCCGGCGCCAGTGAGAACGCTTGACACCGAGTATATAATAACATCAATTGCGGTGATTCTTCGTCTGTATTTTTTTATTTTTATTTGATACTCCTCAGTGAGGGTTTTGAGTCTATTTTGAAATTCTCTGACCTGATCATAGCGACATTGAGTTGATGAAATCATTGTGATTTTAAAAACACTAGCGTTTTCAATTGTGAAATCCTTTCAATTTATTTACTTAAATCCGCTACGAATTCCACATACCAGGTTGCTGGAATCCCAATCAAATTTTTATCAGTAGCTGTTATAGTGAACTTTTCAGTTGTATCCTTGTCGATGATCGTTGAAATCGTATTATTGACCCCGGATGAACTCGACGATGATATATTAAATTGAGTTAATGGTGTTACTAGTGTTAATCGATAAATACCCTTAACGGTTGCAGTGATATCTAATTTGTTGTTTGTAGGTGTCCACACAAATGATCCGTGTTGGATTGTATATACTACGTTATTGGTTTTCTCATGAGGAATTTTTGTTTTTTCAATGATTGTTATCATCCTCGAAAAATCACCTTTGACGGCTTCAATGAAAGTTTTCGTCTCATTGATGGATTTTTTAATATCCGGGAGTTTTATTTCAATTTTATCTAACGGGGTTCCAATAAATTTATCAATGATATTTCTACGAAATGATGTAAACTGTTTTCCGTTTTCTTCAATTCTAGATTCAAGTGTTGTTAGTACAAACACAGAATTTTTTAACTCATCGTTGAGAGTTTTTAATCGATCTGTAATCGTCGAAACGAGTACACCCGGTTTGAGTTTACCCTGATCGGAAAATAACGCGATAGTATTTTCGATTGCGTTTTGTTGTTTAACCAAAATATCATCCAGAGAAATATTACTGGTTTTCAATTTACCCTGATCCGAAAATAACGCGATAGTATTCTCGATTGCGTTTCGTTGTTTAGCTAAAATATCATCCAATGACACATCACTGGATTTCAATTTACCCTGTTTGTCTTGAAATACAACTATTTCATTAGGATCAACATTTGTTAAGTTCAACGTCTCAGCTATTTCATCTTTGATTAGTTTTTTTACATCCTTGACAGAATCAGGTGGTGCAGTGTCATCGGGTTTGGGTTTCAAAGATCTCCCCCAAATATCAATCATGTTATTGTAAAACTCTTTCTCTCTCTAAAATCGTTTCGATTTCCAGCGATTACTAGTGTATTCATTAACGACAACATGTGGTGGTTTTCCGCTTGGGTTACTCAAGGAGTTAGAAATAGCGTCAAGGACATTTAATACTTCGCTGCCGCATATTGGTGGGTCAATCATCGTTTGTGTTGGTAGCGTAGAATACCAAGTCTTCATTGGAAGGGTTTTTATATACCGCATAAACTCTTTTGGTGGGGCTAATCCATATGAATCAAAATAGACAATCCCACGTGGATCAATAGCGTATGCAACCCAGTGAGTTCCAGGTCCGGTGCTGTTATCTAAATTAATGATTCCGGTTTCAACGCTGTTTGGTTGATGTGGTAATTGATCTTTCATAAAGACACCTCTGAAGTTTTTAATCGCGAGTTTTTTAGCAGCATCCATTAAATCAAAATTGGACATAGGAACCATAGGTTTCTGAATTAATAAATCGTTCCTGGTAGTCTTAGACCCTTTCCGCTGTACCACGAATACGGGGTTCCTGGTAGTCTTAGACCCTTTCCCTTTTTTTTATATCCTTTCCCAGTTGCCTTCTTTAGTGCCATTCCTGCTGCAGTACCAATGGCTCCTAACGCTGCCGCTTTAGCCACCGCTGGGGCTGCTGCTGCAATCAATGCTGGAATCGCAGCTAACAACGGAAATATACCGCCTGTTTTAATCATATTTTTGATAGCAGCCGCAGAGAAAGTAATTATCTGAACACCTTTTTTGGCTGCAAGTGCATCATTGAAATGTTTCACCTGACGAGTTGTCAGCGATAGTTTATTTGCACCACCAGTCATTTGGTTGGGTTTCAACGTGATTGTGGTTCCACATTTTTTAGCTGATTCCGATTGCAATTTTTTTAATTGACCGGGAGTTAACGCAACACTAATAACACTATATGACATGTTATACATAATAGATTGATTCTAATTCAATGAAAAATCGAGAAAATCAATCAAAGATTTTCCACTGGTGCATCTACCACTCTCATTCTTCCACCAACACCTTCGAGTGGCATTGATTTATCACTGAGAATGACAGCAACCGCTCTATAATTCGGGATAAGGATAGGAGGTACCCCACCAACTGGTGGACCAGTCGGACGGGTTACACGGGCTCTAAAGTGTATATCAACGACAGATTGTCTTGTTAAATCAAGATGTTCAAGTGAAAAGTAATAAATCGGATAGAGGCTTTTAAAATCCAATTGCGATATTTGCAAACCAGTATCCACATTTTGATCACGTGCCATAAATGACAACAGGTTATGATAGACACGTGCAATATGATTCTGACCGTAATCAAGTTGTATATCCTCGGATGGTTCCTGCTGTCCGTTTATTCTCAGCGAGACTTCATTAACACCTAACTGATCAAATATCATATGGCTTCGTTCTTGATTACCAACTCGCGCATTATTCTGTAATGCAATAAATATATGACGTGTAGCTGAAACACCTTGTTTTGATGCCAGGTACCATGTGAATGTACCATCAACACTGTCTTGTTTAATATCCGTAGTCACTGATAACCAACTCAACAATGATTTTCCTCCTTGGTCCATAAATGATAGTAGTCGCTGTTCTTCTGTGATTGATGGAGTTAATACTGGCATCCACAATGATAGTTTTGTTAAAATGACTTTACCGGGAGCAGCCCCAGCATTACGCCAGATTGCATCATCATCAGTACCCTTTCGTACAAGCGCTACTGTGTGTTTAGCTCCATAAATAACTTTTCGGACATTTCTACAGAATCCAAATATATGATGCAGTGGAATCGCACATGAAAATCGTCGACGCTGCCCATGCAACGTTGCTACACGTGTTGCAAATCCTAAATTGAGATTACCATTAACGCCTCCGAGAATATCAAACGCAGCTCCGGGTCTAGTTCGACGTTCTGGATTAGCTGCTTCCTGTTGATCGGCTTCTGCATTATCTCTTGCTGTTAACACTTTAATGAATTGAAGGTAATCAGCGTTATCAGAGGTATCCTTTGCAAACATCATAGAAGGACCCGCTGATCTTGTATAATCATCAGAATATCTCGCTAACCCTATGATTGTTGTGGCCACATCAACTTCACGGTCAATGGATTCAATTTCTTTTCCATCAATGAGATATCTAGCGCTTTCAAATAACGCCATTATGCCGTTATTAACAAAACCAACTTGGACATTTGCGTTATTGTCATATGGGGTATCAGCTGCAACATTTGTTACAAGTTCTCCTTCTACTTCAATAAATGCCTCACACGGTAGAAAATATTTACTGGTATCATGAACTTGAAGTTCAATTCGCGATCGGAGATCTGGTTGTACTGCGTGATAAGAATAAAATTGAAAATCGCGTACAGAATCATTCTTGCCAACTGGGGCATCCATATCAAATGCTGGATCAGGTGACCTTTTGAACATTTTATTCTATTTATCAGAGTCTAAATCACGATTTTTTATTTCATCGTCGTGTTTTTTTAAAGCCACTTCCTGCTATCATGTTTGCTATCATATTATTTTGGTCCCCTTGATTTATCAAGGGAGTCACCATCGACGCTAATTTTTCGTCTACTGCGTTATTTATAAGTCTACTAACACTTGCAGGCATTTCCGCTGTAGACGGTAACGGTTTCTTTTTTCGTCTCACTAATGATGTTATTTTATTCTTCGCAGCTGAAAACGCTTTTCCCGCAAGATCTCCAACAGCACCAATACCCTTATCACGAATAACATCAATTGCTTTCATTCCTAGTTGTTTAGCCAACGGCATCACTTTTGGAGCCATTCTCGCAAATAACCCTGCAATGGTATTGCCTAAACCATCTCCGTAGTATGCTCTATAAACCGGAAACCGTGAATTAACTACGTAGACGGGGGTTGGTTTATCATGATTGTAGTGTATGATCATTATTTGAAATCAGAAACAATTTTTCAATTGGAAACGCTAGCGTTTTTATTCAATCCCGGTGATTAATCACTGTGATAATCCTCCACTAACTCGCCAATGAAATCTCGATATGTGCTGATATCTATGATACCACCCTGAAATAATCGTCTACAGATATCAGCTGCTTCATTAATTATTTCCGGTGAGTTATTTCCAGCTCGGAAACCTCCTACAAGAACTTCTAATCGTGATATATCATTGATAACACTACCAGGACATGTCGTGGTAGAGTCAAAGACATCCTTTGGATTTCCAATCGAATATCCCTTTCCGCTTGTTTCCTCAGTTGTACCAGTTGTGCCCTCACTATCATCAAGTAATTTCCTTTGTCGGCCTCGACTTTGTTGTTTTTGTATACCATAGCTATCAACTCCTACTTTAAAAGATCTATACTCAACTGTATCCTTTTTCAAATTACCAGTAATCCCCTTATTCGTTTTATATAACCAATCTACCCAGTCGTCTCGTTTAATTCTACTGTTTTTATACTCGTCTTTTAAAAACTCTTCCCTTGAATAATATTTTTGGGCAGCGAAAACGCCAAAGTCCGCATAATCGTTGGGTTTTATTAATTGATGTTGTTTGATTTCTGTTATAGCTTCTTCGGTGAGTTTGTCTATAATGGGGATACCTTTTGGGGTGATGACATCAACAGGTTGTGGTTCAGGCGCAGAATCATCAATATCAGCTAATTGTTCATACTCGCGCTGAGTTTTTATATCACTGGATAGCTGTTGTATCCCTGCGCGTGTTTGTCCGGTCTCTGCTGCTATCTTTTCAAGCGTATCAAGCAGCGGCGCCTTCTTTACTCGTTCTCGCTCAGGAATATCTCCGTATATCGCTGCTTCAGTTAACTTTTTCATATCTTTGGTCGCACTTGTTATCGGAGTAAACAGTTGTTCACTTGACACAGAAAAGTCAGTCTGCGCTTGTTGTCGTTGTTGCAGTTTATTCCGTACAGAGTCACGAATTGGTACAAATCTCCTGATTGCATCCAGTCGTTCACGAGCCAATCGGGTTGTTAATGCTTCATTGACCATTATTTGAAATCAGAAACAATTTTTCAATTGCAAAACAATTTTTCAATCCCGACCTAACACCATCGTGGAAGTGTTTTAACATCTCTATCGATGATGGGGAAAGTGTCATAATTGTATATAAAAATAATTAATATCACACTTTCCCCACTTTTCCATTTGATCAATCCGAACCAGCCATCAATTTTTTATTCACTGATTTCAACAGTTTTAATCAAAAAATGCTAAAAAAAAATTAAAATCTCTATGAGGGACGGTCACAATCAAATAATGATAAATGGTTGGTCAATCAAAATTGTTCATTTTCTTGAATTAACGCCCGTAGGTTTCTAACTTTAGAATTAACCTCCTTTTTCAATTCGTATTCGTACCCCAATTCTTTTCGTATTCGTTCTACGATGGTATACAACGGAGCGAACACACTTACGTCACTGGAAAATGCGAGAGAGTCCTTAATAGAATTCTGAATTCTTTTGATGAGCGCATACTTCTTTGGTAGCATATACTTGTTAGTGCTAACTCCGTATTCTATATCCTGAAAATCAGACATGATTTGATCAGGATTTAACCCATCTGATAGTTCAATATCCCAACTTTTCAATTTTGAAATCTCGGATATGATGCTATTCATGTTTTCAGAATTCATTATTCTATAATAATGATATATTTCTAAATGAAAAATATGACGCATTAGACATAACAAAATTGAATTTTTTGTCCCGTCCTTTTTGAAATAGCCGATCGACAAACCCCCTCTGCAACGAATCGTACTGAGGCTCTACAAATATTGAAATACTTGCCGGCTTCATATATTGATTTAAATATTTTTTCTTCGTTAGTTGTTGTATTCAAAGATTTTACTGGTCTCGCTTTTTTTGAGCAAATGCCAGTCTCTCCTCTTTTCAAATTCTCACTTTGTGTGATAGCTTGCAGATTTGATAAAGAATTGTTCCTTGGATTAGAATCCTTGTGATCGATAACAAAACCATTTTGATCAATCCATTGAAACATTCAAATACGAAACGATGATTGTAATATTTCTTCTTTCCAACAGTAAAGAACAAATACCCCATACCATTATCCCACCCAACTGGGTTCTTCAGTCTACAGTGTCTTACAACACCATCACTGGATGCTTCATAATTTGTACTCACTGGGTGTGGTCTGAATTCCTGGTTCATTAGTATACTATACTATTTGTCTAATTCATTGACTGATCCATTGCAGTGATTCATTATACATAAACCTTTCATTTAGACACTTGTTTTTAGTATAGCATGAGGGAGTTCAAGAGATTGCCTTCGAAAAATGCTGAATTCAATGCTGATAAGGAGTTTAAGAGATTATTGAAAATCAATCCTAGATTTAATCTCGATAAACCCAAAAAACGTAACAAACGTCCAATAGACGGAAACATGAAAGAGTTTAAGAGATTATTGAAAATCAATCCTAGATTTAATCTCGATAAACCCAAAAAACGTCCAAGAAACGGAAACATGAAAGAGTTTAAGAGATTATTAAAAATTAGTCCTAGATTTAATCTCGATAAACCAAAAAAACGTCCAAGAGACGGAAACATGAAAGAGTTTAAGAGATTATTAAAAATTAGTCCTAGATTTAATCTCGATAAACCAAAAAAACGTAACAAAATCAATCCTAGATTTAATCTCGATAAACCCAAAAAACGTCCAAAAGACGGAAACATGAAAGAGTTTAAGAGATTATTGAAAATCAATCCTAGATTTAATCTCGATAAACCAAAAAAAACGTCCAAGAGAGATTACCCCTGGAAAGATGCTCAATTCAATCTCGATATAGTTTCTAATACACCAAAGAATACAATTCTTGATAAAGCCATGATTAGTAAAATCAGAGACTGTTTTAATGAATTCAAGCATGATGGAGCATCTTATTGTTGGTCAACATTTCGAATTGATGGTGTTGTTGACGCTACCATGAATGATGAAAAAGCAGCAGTGATAATTTCACGTGTTGGGGAAAAACGGCATTTTTTCCGAATCAAATTCATTATCGAAGTCGATGGCAAATGGATTATTAAGGATAAATTTGAACCAATCCTCAAGAATAAAAAAGCTGTCATTGTGAGTAGAGATTCCAAACCAGGGATTCTAACCGGCATTGACAAACCATACTACGAAAGATCTTATCCCGTAACAGCAATGGTTTATGGGATATATCCATTAAATGATAAACCCGATATCGCAAAACTAGCTCCTATGAAATATTCGTCAGGGCTTAATTGTGTAGCAGAACGAATAATAGAACACTTCACAAATGCATCCCGAGGAAATAAACTAACTGATCTGCGACATAGGAAAATAACCGAGTGGGAACTGACAGTGAAACAGCATGGTGCAAAGATTTCTGATATAGCTAAATTAGAAACATCATTACGATTCCCAATAACCGTTATGACGATAACCAGAGAGGTTTTATACGAACCGAAATATAACAAAAATGGAGCGCCAATACAGATTATTGATCATAACAAACACGCGTGGACACCTGCGGTAACAATATTTCCACGAGAACGAACCGTGAAATATATCCCTAAGGAGTTCGTCGGGGATGTTTTCTATGAAGAGAAATTATTCGATGCTATTCATATGTTGTGTAAGGATGATCCTGTGTCAGTGTGGTTACTTAGAAGTGATGAAGAATTCGATCAATTTGTAAAACCAAATGGTGAATTATATCGCATTGAAGAATTAGATAACAGAATGAGAAAAATCGCTAGTGATTTTTCACCGGAGAATTCCCATGAAAAACTACTCACGGATAGTTTTACTATTCCATCAGTGGTAGCTCACTTCGCAAGAGAAAAAAACTCATGGCGTCCAACACGAAGTGATTTTCTCGAGGATGTTAAATTGAGTTGCGTCGAATTTGGTCATGGAGGACTGTGGAATACGAAATACTCACGTGATGGTATGATTTCAATTGATATAGCCACGTGTTATCCCGGAAGTTTTCTCGGGTATGGGGAATGCGCTGAGTACTTCAAACGATTTGGACACCCCACGCATGAAATGACTCGTGTTGCGATTAATGGACCATTGCCTGATTTTGATTTAACCGGATTCGCTCGTGTGATATCATTTGAATTAGCTACAGGGTTACATCCGTGTAGTTATGTTTGGCTCGGTAGACACCTATCTGAAAAACACTGGATGCCAATAGTGCTATTGAGATATATGATTGATTGTGGTATGCTAATATCGTTGATTGTTTCCGAGGCTATTATATGCTATTGAGCTCAGAAAGAAGTTTGGCTACCACAACCCGATCTAGATAGAATAATCAACGAACTACGAAAACAATTTCCAGATTTCAGTGAAGAAGAAATCATAAATTGGTCTAAGAAGTTATTTGAAATTAAAAAAGAACAAGCAAAAGATCTCGGAAGAAGAATAATCGGTAAATTTACCCAGGGTGGACGATACGACAACGCAAAATACTCTTCGCGGTTGATCATAGATGTCGCTGAATACGATTTTATTGTAGCGGATTTAATGAAACAGGGAAAACTTGTATCCCGTAAGGATGCTTTTCTATCCAATGGTGAGAAATTAGGTACGGTTGTTACCTACTGTGATGGATATAATTCCCAGTACACACATTTGAGAAGTTCAATGCTAGCCTATGCTTCTATTAATCTATTTTCGATGATAAATAGATTTCCTAATACCGCGGTTAGAGTGGCCACTGATTCGATGTATATACACAATAAGTACAAATCAGCTGTAGCGGCATTCACATATCCCGAAGAAAATTGGGGGCGTTGGCGATTTAAAAAAGAGATGCTACATGAGTATTGTGAATCCGCAGACGTTGCCATGGATGATAAATATCTTTGTTGTAACCGTATTGAAATTCAATCAGAATTTTCTAATGCACCACCGGTATCTGATCCAGTATGTAGATATAAGACAGTTTATTTAAACGGTTGTGGTGGGTCAGGAAAGACAACTCGTGCAATTGAATTATTTCGTCGTGGAAACGCTAGCGTTTCTAACATGATTGTGCTAACACCGACTCACAGACTCGCCAGAGAGATGATACAACGAGGGGTAAATGCTTGCACTTATCACAGTTTTTTTCGATGGAAAGGTGACAAATGGACTCCTGAGCGTATGGGTGATAAATTCATTCCTGAAATCATAATTTGGGATGAAATATGCACAGTGTCATTAGATGTATTAAAAACATTTCTTGAGTGGTTGTTAAACAAAAACACAAAAGTCGTCATGTGCGGGGATCACGGCCAACCACCACCATTTGTCGGTGCATCTCCACATGAATGGCTAAAGGGTTTTGTAGACTACTATGAAGAAATCACCACTGATTATAGATCACTTGATGAATGATTACGCGAGTTCAAAGCGCTAATTAGATTACAACCGGATAGAATCCAATGCGAAATAGCGCGTGAAGTGATTTCAGAAACCCCAATGAATGATTTCTGGGAAGCATGGAGACCAAACGATTTGATCATTGCAAGTAGAAAAATAGTCAGGGATACACTTCAGATGAAGTTATTTGAATTGCATAAAGAAAAATTTGCAACGCTTCCAGTACCCCTTTGTTATAGGCCATCGGATACACGAAAACAAAACATTGAAGTTGATATTCCAGGACAGAGTGAAAAACAAATTCTCGTATTAAATGATATTGTGCTGGTTGATATCAATGTCGTTGAAGATGCATTGCGTGCTAATAAATCCCCGTGGACGCTAGGATACGCAGCAACAATACACTCTTCACAGGGATTGACTATATCGAATACAATTGTTTGGATGGTGGATAATCACATCGAATGGTCGAATTTAATCTATCTCGCAGTATCCAGAGTACGAAACATAAATCAACTTCGAAGAGTTGTTTTCGATGATAATGACACAACAATAAGTGATATTGATGTTAGCATCATTAATAAAAAACTCTCCGGTTACAAACAACAGGACAAAAAAAAACAACGAGAATTTGATATTGATGCTGAACTAATAATCACTTTGAAGAAACAACAGAATAATCACTGCGCGAGTTGCAATTGTATAATGCGTTGGCAGTATTCGGATAAGGATCCTCGCCAATTTACCGTAGACAGAAAAAATAACAATCTCGGTCATGTCAGAAATAATGTGATGTTGACTTGTCTTGAGTGCAATAGACGCAACGGCGCTAGTTAAGACCATGCGGTGGCAATTGAGTATCCTCGGGAATCACTTGTAGTTGTTGTCGAGTAAAACCCTGCTGAGGGGCAGTTGAATCCAGTTTATAGACTGGAGGTCTACCAGTTGATCGTGTTATACTAGATATCTTATGCGTAGTGACGCTCCAAATAGGATCAGTAGCCCTTTTTCTACCCCCTTCAAGCTCTCCTGGTTCGTATAAGTACCTCACAATGACACTACTACCAAGAATTGGTTCTTTGAAATCTTTTTGTGGTTGTACGGGTATTGACTTCTTTTTAATCGCGTTGATAGGTTTCATGTTGATTGTTCTAGTAATCTCGTTATTCAGTGCAGTAATCACAGATGGTAATCTTTTAACCCATTCACGGGATCGCTTTTCTTGAATGAATTCTTTTGCGTATTGATATCCAAATAACCGCTCAGCAATCGTCCGATTAAATCGTTCTACAATGGCCTGATCGCGATGTAGCGCAGTATGCCCTCGTCGTATGGTGACATTATGATGTTTCATTGTAGATAACACTTCACCCTGAAATTCCTTGCCAGGATCAACCTGCAATAGATTTGGCCAACGCAGAGGACCTTGTCGATAAATCCTTTCAAATGCAGAAGCGACTTCAGTGGCTGATTTTGTTTTTAACGGTTCTGCTTCTTTGTATCGACTTGCAATATCAACTACGGTTAGCACGTATTTGTAACCACGATCATGTGGCAGAAATAATATATCAGCCTGATGAACTTCATTAGGAGAGGTCACATCAAAATGCGAGAAATTAACCTGTTTAGGCGGTGGTAGATAAATTTGCCATAGTGCCTGTTTGGATAACCAATTAGCCGCAGTGGTTTTTTTCACTTTTGCAGCGCTAGCGAGTTTATTGATTGCAGCGTTACCCCTCCAGTATCCCCTCGGAGAATAATAAATTGATTCCATATTATTAATTACCGGCACCTAACATCAATTTACTTTTCATAGCCGATTTTATTAAAAATGAAGCCAATTTTTCTTTGAAGGATTTATCAGGAATAGCATTTAACGCATGAATTAATTTCACATCCGCGAGATGCCTGTGTTGCAGATTGCTGCTTTTATAAGCAACACCATGAAGGTGACAGGCCTTATCAATGGCGTTTATTGGTTCTTCACCGGGGTTGGGTTGATTTTGATTATTGAGTCTGATATCAAGTCTGGTTCCCGGTCCACAGTAGCTATATCCTGGGAGGTGCTTTTCTCCGGGGTACTTTGCCCATGGGGTTCCAGGGAGCTTTGCCAATTTGGCTGCGATATCACCTCCTCGTTTTTTTTTAAATCAGATCTCATAGACACAAATCTAAATTTCTTTGTACCACATTGCACGCATTTACCAGAAAGCACTGATCGGTTATTTTTAGTTGTAATCGTCGTCAAGTCATCTGTGCCAGTACGCGTTTTACACTTCACACAATATAGATCCATAATTTATGTATAGAAATATGGATATAATTGATTTTTCAGCAACTAAAACAAGAGAACCAATTAAGCATCATGCAGCGCTACCAAACTCTATCCGGATGATTATAATCGGGCCATCTGGATCCGGTAAAACGCAATTGTTACTCAATTTAATAATGAGATGGATGAAGTGGGATAAGTTGTATTTAATTGCCCCTAGCGTAGATGATCAACGATGTTATGAAGTGTTAAAGGATTTTAACGAGAATGCATCAGAAATTAAGGGTGAGAACGCCATTGATTTTATAACCGATATCGATGAAGCACCGAGTATTGATGATATTGATGGAGATATTAACAATTTAGTCGTATACGACGATATAATGTTGGATAAACAAAAGAATCCTGCTAGAACATTTTCCCGTGGGCGTCACAAAAACACTGACGTGATATATGTCACTCAACGCTACACTCAGGTTCCAAAAGTCATCAGAGATAACTGCAATATTCTTTCTGTATTCAACGGAGTTGATACTCATACTCTTTGAAATATTTGGCAGACATGGTGTTCTGATATGGACTTCAATCAATTTCGAGATTTCTTTAGTCATGCTCAGTCGACTCCGCACGGATTCGCAACAATAAATTTGCATGATCCTCGGACACGATATCGTATCGGACTTGATCAAATATTTGGTTAAAATCATTTATTATTTTTTGTTAACCCAGTGATGAAATCACTAAGCAGCAGAGAGGGTGGATGACAACAAGTTGCGACCAAAATTGATTAAAAAATCGTAAAAGTCTCCGTTTTCATTTTTTTAGTTAAAATGAGATTTCGTAGGGAAGGCTCGTTAAAATTTCAATCAATTTTTTGTCTGAAAACGTTGTAGGGTTTGCCCCTGAGACATTTTTTTTGGTTAAAATGAGATCGTAGGAAGGCTCGTTTTAATGATTCAATCAAAATTTTGTCTAAAAACGTTGTAGGATTCACCCTCTCTGCTGCTATGCCAGTCCCTAAACAAAAGTGGTCAACACCACTAAAATACAAGTTTTGAAGTTCCTGTCTTCTCAGTTTTATTCAGTGGCATGAATACACACTCCTGATAGCACAGATGTTACATTTCTAGATAAGGTAGTTAGGACAAATTGTACTGGAAAGTTTTAATTTTCCTGAGCATGTAAGTTATCCAGTCTTTGTTTAAAGCATTTAATTTGTAATGTCCAGATAGTTACAATAATGATAATTATATTATAAACACTCCTATTAATTTATAACTAAGGAAGACAAAACACTATTGTTAAAAATTTGATGTTAGCTTCCGCTTACATTTCCCGAATTTAGAAATAGTTTTACTTCCTAGACCCACAGTTGTCTCTTTCAAATCATGGGTAATCTTGATTTGTGGTGGGTCAATAGTGCTGTCCTCTATGTTGATTCTTCCTTCTGTGACACTGCGATTAAGTGGAGGAACCTCATATGGCAAAATGTTGAAAATTTCTTCCCCAGTGGAAAATAATGACCAACGTTTACCTAAGGAAAAACAAGATGACAAAAGATAGGATACATCTTTCTTAAGTGTTGAATATACACCATCTACAAGCAGTAATGATATAAGAACTATAACTTTACATGACATTGGAAATACCGATAATCAAAATTTTATTTGCAGAAAAAAGGATATGTATTACTTATACAATGAACTTGATCCTTAGATACATAAATCACACTTATGCAGATTAGATTCACATGGCTCAATAACTAAGACCCAACTCTCTGACTGTTTTGCATGTAATGGATGCCACAGTTTTATATATATTGGGTTTCAACATATTACTAAAATCATTCCTTGAGATTTTCCAGTTTAAGGCAAATATTCCCTGACCAAATACTACATGCCAAACTCTAACAACTCACACTTTCTACTATTAAACATAAAAAATGCAACTTCCTATACTGCTCCAAAAATAAGACTATGTCTGATAAAATTACCACTCCCAACTAAACTGAAGCAAAGTTTGATTTTAGAAAAGCAGTGTTCTATGATAAGCACAGTCCCATAATGTTAATGAATTGGTGCAGATGTAAGCTGAGTTTATCATGGGAAATTCTGTCGTAAAAGTTGGCCTCCACCTTCCCGACTGTCAACATACTTAATACTATAGTTAATCTTATCACTTGAAAAATGCTGCATGTAAGGAAAAAGTGATTAAATGGTTTAAAACTTTGCAGCGTGAATCTAACACACACACACACACTAATAATATTCCCTGGAGCAAGCTGTCAAAAACACAGACCCTATTTAGAAATTATACCTGGACCCTCTTTCATTACTACATGTATATATCAGCTTGCAGCCTGAACTGCATAATGTGCACAGAATTTATCCATCCTGTCAGCAATTGGTCATCCCTTATGAGTGTACTTCTAATTCAAAAAATAAATTCTTTACAGTGGGTAATTTTTTGTGAACAATGGATTAATATCAGCATGAAAGAGATGATATATTAAGTTGACATGACAATCAAATCCTGCCTAAATTTTTTACAAATTCATGACAAATTTACTTATTTTTAAATATTTCTTATAATTGACTGGCCTTCTTTCTTGTCATCTAATTGAAGTAATGGGTATAAAAGATTAGTATTATTATCATGTGCAGTATCATCATCAGCAATGTGCAGGGCCTGCAGTCCACATGGGAATTTTGTCAAGAGACAGTTGTTCACAATATGTGACATGGTCTGAAGTGCTCCACAACAACAAAAAGCAACAAAAGCAGTTAAATGTGGTCCACAGATGACATGTCTTGAGTGTCTCAACACTAGCACCCCAGGTTGAGCCAACCTGTTTGCAGAGTAGGTTGTTTCGAGTGCTAAGTTTTGCTGCAGTTTTCTTCAGGTGGTTGTTCAGTCATCTGTCCAGAGGCACACCAAGGTATATTGGTGTCAGGTAATGTTTTATTTGCTGCCCATTGAGGAGGATGCAAAGTTCACGGTTCTCATTTGCATTGTTAAGGTGGAAAACACTGGAGACTGTCTCTGTTGCGCTTGGCTGTAGATGACATTTCTTGAAGAAGTCTGTCATATCTTCTACCTCCTTGTTTAGAACCTCCTCAAGCCCAACAAAATAAGTGACTTTGGGTCCCAAGAGCAATGTCATCTGCATACATGAACTTGCGCGACTGTGTTACAGGCAAGTCACTGAAACAAACATTGAACACACTTGGCAAATGAAAAGACCCTAGTGGAAGTTCATTAGTCTGATGCCTTTACAAACTGCAGCTCTATTGATGTGCACTCTGAAGCACCTGTTGTAAAGGAATAGTTCAATAGTCTCAACTTATGTGAAACTTTCAAGGACTTCAGTCATACTTTAGATTAATTGGATTACTATGAAGCAAAACCATTTTAATTTAGAACTGTGATTCTTCAGTGGTGTTAACACATTAGGTCATAAACACATCAGAAATTTCATTCAGAATACCTTTGGATAGTTCCAGATTAATGAAAAACTGACAGAATAATATTCTAGAAATATTCACTGTAAGTTATTTTTAATTCTTTCACTTTGTTTGATTTTATATTTTAGTTCAATATATTGATATTTTAGAAACTTGAGTGCTTGTTGGGTTTTACTTGTCTTGTTACGTAAGTTTAAGCCCGTAAAAATAACACTGCTAATCTGGATATCAAACATGTCTTGCTCTACTCAGTAATGCAGATGATTACATGCTGAATAATGCATATTACAATTTGGCTCCAGGTCTGTTATCTCTATATTTAATTAACATGAAATTCTTCAGAGTTGAAAAAAGATTACTGTGCTACACAATAGCCAAGCACAAACAAAAACATCCACAACCGATTTACTGCAATGTAGACACAGTTTCGATGTAACAGCTTTGCATGATGCACATATTATAATTATTTCTCCTTTTATTAAAAATAAATTGTACTATGAAAAATATAAATATGAGGACTGAAATGTTATTTATGACTGAAGAATGCAGTAGCTTACTTGAACGAATGTGATTCACAGAACTGTATGGGGGAAAAAAAGCATTTTCACACATTGTAAAAAAAAAAGAAACAAAAACATTACAAATATTAAATTAACAACCCTAACTTGACCTCTCTGGTGATGCAGGTGGAACAAAAATAAACCTACCATGTAAATCTTTTAGATTCTTGTCTTTGAGAATTGCTGCTGTAGCAGAATGGCATCTGATGGAATCTGAAGTAGCCTCATTTGGTTCCTTGATGAGCTTGAGTCCCAGGATCTGCATAAGAAAAAAAAGATTAGAAATTCCATTTTGGTCATTTTATCTAGAAAAGTAAAACACTAAACATCAACACTGAAGTTAATCTAAAAAATGTTAACATTCAGGTTAATGTAAAAAAAATGTTAACACTGAGGATAATTTGTAAAAAATTGACATTTAGGTTAATTTTAAAAAATGTTAACATTGAGGATAATTTGTAAAAAAAATTGACATTTAGGTTAATTTTAAAAAATGTTAACACTGAGGGTAATTTTAAACATTTTTCATGGAAGATAATACTACTGTGTAATATATATATATATATATATATATATATATATATATATATATATATATATATATATATATATATATATATATATAGTTCATTTTTGTAATTTTTATTCATGTTTGTAGATTGTACAGAATATCTTTAATTAGATTTTGCTTACATGAGCAATCAGTTTAATTCCAATTTTGGAGTCATCCTCATTTCTTGTGTTCTGTTGAAAGTATGCAGACATGTTTTATGCTGTACTTAAATATTGTTTACGATGAAAAATATTTGTTTGGACTGTTCTGAAGTAGAAAGTACTCATTATTTGGAATATAATATTATTCTGGAACTGTTGTGGCAGATTCAAAATAGTTCTGGATAATGCTATATTGATGTGAAGATTCTTGGTGGACCTGTAATTTCCAGTTTTGAAATTTATACATAACTTTTCATTTGTTTGGACTTTCACAGAATGATGCCTAACAATGTTTTCTTGGTTTCAATCTTCCCCTTTGTCTCTGCACTGATGTGTACACGCATAAAATCCATAATGAGTAGAGACTTCTTAGCGAGGAAAATGCAAAAGGATCAATAATACCATTATGCCATTTTGTTTTTTTTACAAAAATTAATAATTAATTGTTGGTGAGAAAACAATGATTGATGTATTGTCATTACAATATCTACTGGTGTTTATTAACAAATGGACAAAGAACTTCACAGAACATACCTTTAAATATTATTGTTAATTAGTTCTCCTTATAAAGTCTGTCACCATAACAAAACATCACGTGCATTTTAACATTAGTTTGGAAGCCCTATAATGTTTTCTTATACAACAAAAATTATTTCTCAGTACATGCTAAAGTGATTGCCACATACCCTTGGTCAACTAATCTCATTGTTTCATTATAGTCACACAAATGTAAAATATAAAAACCTTGTCATTTTCAATCATAAATTTGAAAGTCACGGACTCCGTTAAATCAATTTGTATGTATACATATACTATCTATTAAGTGTTTGTTCTGTTTTGACTTGGATATACTGGTAATTAAATATTTTTTTGCAAATTTATTCAACGATATACCCCACTATTTTATCTTTATTGGCTTGTCCTTATAATAAATTCTGTATGGACAACAGCTTCAATAGCACATTGACAGATTCAATAGCACATTGATTTTCATTTCCCTAAAGAGAGCCTCATTTCCCTACTGGCAACCACTCTGATTTGATGTATACTATCGAATTTTGCCCTCAATCTGGTTTCAGCTGGAAATAACCAAAGCGCCAAGCATGTTAAATTACCATGTAAATAACAATGCATAGCCATGAGGTTGTTGTAACAATGTACACTGTAATTAAAACAAGAATGTTATGTTATGTTATTGTATGGTCTAACGCCATATTTCGGCACATGATAGGCTATACATGGTGGCCAGTATTAATGGCAGAGGAAAAACCCAGGGAAACCCCCTGGAAAGAACCACCGACCCATGAGAAACTACTGGCAAGCTTTCACACATACCCACATTGGTCGACTCTGAGACTAGAACCCACAAAGACAGAGGTGTGATGGCAGTGATCCGTAACAGAGAGCACTTTAGATCACTCAGCCACTCAAGGCCCCAAAACAAGAATGAATTGATGATTTAGAGGTGTTTATTGTAAATGGAAAATAATAGGGTCATAATACATGAGGATTATCACAATCGTCAGGTGACTCAAAATACAGTCATTTTTCTCTTTGTGAAAGCTACAAATAAAAAAAAAAACTAAATAAATATGGTCTAATACACAGACAATTTATTTTTCATCTCTCTTGCACATACACACGTGCGCATGTGCTCAAGCATAATAACTAAAATGTGATTTCAAGTTCTTTATTTTTTTTTATTGCAACTTGTCTCTCTTGTTCACTAATAACAACAAATATCTTTTTGACTACTTTTATTTTTATTGTAATTATATTCTTGAGTTGAGAGCAGAATGAGACAGAAAATATATGTTTACTATGTATGTTTGTACTGCTAGGTTGTCGAGTAGCATATGTTCCATAGAATCGGATCAGATACGATCCTTTATTTTTCGTACATGGTCAGAAACACAAAATGATAATTATTTTTTTACATATAATTTTTCATACATTGAAATTAATAATTATTTTTCATCTACAAAAAAACTACGTGAAATACTGTAGTTTAGTTTATTTATTTGAGAAACTTTGTCAAATACAATTATAAACATATGATTTGGGGGATTCATGACATTAGAAAGCATAATCAATAGTATTTTATAAATAATCATAGAACAATCAAGTTAATATGGATTACATCCCTCTGTGGGATCAATTAGATCAATGAAAAAGCTATACTGGTAATCACTCACGGGTGTCCAACAGTAAAATGGAAGATCAAATACCAATAGACCAGTTGCTAAAATGTGATCAGGAAGAATGAGGTATGGTTAAAAAAGATGAATAAAACAAAACTATTTCATATCTTTTTTTAGGAATAATCTGCTTTGAATTTGCACAGTACACTATAGAGTATAAACTGTAAGTGTGCTATGTGGCCTGGTGATTTTTTTTTTAACTGATAATTGTTTTCTTTTGTTTAATTTTTAAAAAATAAGAAAATACTCACAGAATGCAAACTTAAAAATGACAAAACTATATAAAAGCAGTCATATTAGTTTAAAACAATTTACTGACATAGCAATTTAACAAAAAATTGTACTTCTATTTAATTTGATTATGACAATTATAGAGCAATTTTAATAACATACCGGGTATCATAATCCTTATATACCGTACATCAATTAAAATTCAGTGACATAATTCATATATGTTGATTCAGAGTATAAGATGCAGACCGCATGTACATGCATCATTTTCCTCAGCTAACTGACCTGGTTATTTATAACATGGGTTTGGTTCATAACATGGTTGGGTTCTATGGCTCCCAACTACCCTGTTATAGTGGGGTCACACTGTACAAGGCCACCTAAATTTTGCTGCTATGTTATTCTGTCAGTGTGTGCATTCGTGTCTCATCTTATCCAACTATTCACTTAAGTCAAGGAATTCAGTCACTGTATGCATTTAGATGCAAACTGTTGAGAGGAATTTTATATGTGGCAACAATTTCACACAAACTAGAATAATTCATAGATACTTCATTCACAGATTGATTTTTAATTTTCTCAAAACTTGATGATTTACAGCTACATGGGTTGAGGATTTGAAAAAGATTTTTTTACAGTGGAAAATGACCTTCTTGAGTTGTATCCCATGCTTGTTACAGCTATTATTTGGGGTACATGAAGGGGATACAGATACATTGTATTCCTGTGTCACACAGTAAATATTCTTCTGAAGAGGAGATCAAAATGTATATATACAATGAAGTTATTATGTAGACTGGCATAGTAAACAGGTTCTAGAAACTTTCATTGCATTTTTCTGCCAAACATATTGTAACCATTGCTTTATCCCACAAATTTCAGAAATTCTTTTCACTGTCTTCATAGGTTGATCTACAGCCCTGTGTATGACCCCACCACCAGTCTAGTAGAAAGAAGTAGATATTTTATGGCTTAAACTCATACTGCCAACAACACTGGACTGAGTATTTTCAGGACCTTCATGCTGATGTCTGTGTCAAATATGCAACTTTTGTCAGCTACCACAGATGACACATTAATTTACTCAGTCTTCACCTGATGCATTCTATAAAAAAAATGGTACTTTTCTTGCATTAGGTTCAAATATATTAAGCTGGTATACAATGATGTTTCATTGAAAGGAAGAAACAATCAGCCATGACTTGATACTATTCCTGCAGCTTATTACTATCATAAAATACCATCTGGGAAAATTTAGTTTTTTAAAATTTCCAATTACTGGCTACATGTTAAAGTTTTTCAATTTAGAAAATAGAAAATGTGCAGAACCTCAGTATAAGCATTAAATATAATTCAGAACTTGAATAAGGTAGGGACTCTAACTATTATGAACACTGACAGAGGAAAAACATTCCCAGATTTCTTTGTATTTACCCTAACATGGATACCATCCTCCAAAGTCTCCATATTGTACTTGGCCTGGTTACATAGCTTCCATGCTCCTTGAGACAGGACGATATGACCTGAGTGACAAAGATTTTCAGCTATATTGACATCTGTTACTGCTGGGCCAAGTTCCACATAATGACGATACTCATCATTTCCCAGATAAGTAATGGACATCTCTCCTGCTGAAACACCTATAAAAAAGGTCAATAAATTGAACTAACAGTAATTAAAAACAGAAATTTGAAGTAATAACAAATCAAGCTGTATATAGTATTAATGCCAATTGTCTACAGACAGGAGGCATAAGGATTTGTTAAAGCATACTCTTTCAGAAAGTGAAGATAGCCACATTAGTTTTGGCACAGGTCAAGCCACTTTCTTAATTCTCACCAGCCCAATTGGTCATGTTTCAGTCTAGTATGTATAGCTAACCTTGGTGTGAGGTGTATGGATTTAAAGCCTGACTAGCAACTGTGCTTTCTCCTTTCCACTTAGCAACAAAAGTTCATGCCCAAGATTCATACAGCTGAAGTAAAAAATGTTGTATCAATTTGTTAGCTAATTCAGGTAAAATATAAAAGCAAAGACTGGTAATCATCATCATCATCACCATCATCTTCAATGTCTGATAAAATATCTTCAAATGATTCTGCACAATCTTCTTTCTCTTTGATTTCATAAAGTATTGGATAATAAAGATAGAGATTATTATTATACTAGTCCCAGAATTGATGCCTGCTAAATTTGGTCATGAGCCCAAGGACTTGTATAAGTTAAATTTACTATTTACTGTGAGATTTTTGAAGTCCTCAATAATCTAGTGTCTCTAAATTTGCGGCACATTCTACATATGTAACATGTGGTATTATGTGATGGCAGGCATTTGCAATACTCAGTAACCAATTTGTTTAATCAAGCTCTGGTCATGACAACACTTGATCATTTCATCTCCAAGCAAAAATTAAATATATTAGTGACAAAGGGACATAATTACCAATATCTTGCATTGAGTTTAAATGTCACTTTGAATTTCAGTAGGTTTTAGATTACTGCCTTTACTGGACAGAATATTTGTTTGTTTGTTTGATTAGGATTTTTAACAAAGCTTTAACAATTTTTCAGTCATATCGCTACGATGTCTGCGGTGAGGCAGTTTATAGTGATGTCTAGCACTGAGGCATCATGCCGCAGACATGCAGCATGATGTCACACCCAGTCACATTATCCTGACACTAGGCCAACCAGTCCTAACACTAACCTCTTAATACTGAGCGCCAAGAGAGGCAGCTGTTAGTACCATGTTTATAAGTCTTTGGTATGATTCGGCTAAGGACTGAACCCATGACCTCCCATTTCTGCAACGGATGCTCTAACCACTAGGCCACCAAAGCGGTTATAACTGGACAGAATAAATTGGAAGGAATAAATTTTATCAATTACATGTACTTTTTGTGTTTCGTTTCTTCTTTTTTTGCATTATTATTTTCTTTCTATTTTTCACATGTCTAACAAACTTGCTACATTTCTTCTTCAACCCAGGTAAATTTTGAAATTGAAAACTGACCCTCCTCTACAGATCTTTTAAAAGAAACCACCTGTTTTGAACAAATACTTTTTATTTGCAGAATTAGAAGTCTCTCAAGACAAGTTTGACTGTACTGACCACTGGAAATGAGAATTTAGTTCCACTGTATTGCTTATTGTATGATGAAATAGACAAATCCAATGCCAAATCTTTGTCTACAATAGAGATCGAGCAAACTGCAAAGAGAAAATGGCCTAAATATACTTCACTTATGATGAGAAAATTCCTTGTATATAATTGTCCTTGAAAAAGAGCAAATTCTTGATAGGAATTTGCATGATACAATGCAAAAAATAAAGCAGTAACTGACTAGAGTAAAAGTCACACTGATCATAATGATCAATAATTTCTGTCTGGAAGTTTCTTTATGACACTTAAGGTGCAGAGTATTCAATATTCAGGACTGAATAGATTTTGGTTAAACATAATTAGTTTTAAATTTTAAAAGAACAATTTATGTTTAAGATGAGCAATGTGCATGAATGATATGTATGACTTTTACTAATAATTATATGGGTACAGTGGAACCCCGCTATAACATGATAATTGGGGTGCAAGAAATTGGATCGTGTTAATAGTGGGGTCACGTCAATGAGGGGTTTTACAGTATTCTCATTTTTTCAGCAAACACCGCATTGGCATATATATGTGTACTCGTGTCTAATTTTTAAAAAATCGAGTATTATTGGACGAATATTAAATGGAATGCAGTAATAAGACTTATTCAAAATAATGGATGGATAATATATTTATAGGTTATTACTTTGCGTTAAATAGTTTTACTAATTTTTATTGTTTCTTTCTTCCCGAAAATAAACATTGATCGATAATACCCCAACTGATGTTATAGAATGAATAGGGTATCAACATCATTTACTTTCGTGCCGTCGTGGCACACAGTTCATCCATAATGCATGTAATTTCATTGGAAAATTGCACAGATTTAAAATATTCAATAATTTTGTCCAAGATTGTTGTGTCTGAATTTAATGTCCAATATATAGCATGAACAGAGTATTAACACCATTTACTTACTGTCTGATATAGTACTGTCATGGCATGCAGCTAATCCATAATACCTGTAATTCTATTGCAAAAATTGCAAATGTATTGAAACTATTCAACATTTTTGTCACAAATCATTATGTGTCTGAATTCAATAGGAATTTTTTTTTTTAAATTAGGTTAAGAAAGACGAAGCAAGTGTACATTTTATTAATTACATTCCGGGGTCTATGAACGGTGTCTATACAAATGTTAAAATTGATTTTCCATAATGGTAAAATACTTTTTATATACCGGGTATACAAAAATAGGAGATTAATGACTTGTTCATAACCAACTACCATACACGTAAAATATCTGAGAACTAAATGCAGCGAGTCTGTAATGGTCACGTGCCACTGATATAAAGTTTTATAAGTTGTACGCATGTACAATTTCATACCCTTTCAATTTCATGCTAACAATGCAGACATTGTTTACTAGTCGAATGATTCCCTCTAATAACACAGCCAAGCCCAGAAAACATGTTGGCGACTTTCATTTTTTGATGTTTATTAAAACTTGTAAGAATCTTATATCAACCACTTCATAGTCTGCTGCTTGGTTGTGTAAGCAGTCAAAGCACACTTGTCATTAAGATAAAAACTAAGTAATATTTCCAATGTTTATTTTGACTAAGGCATAACAATTCAACAACCTGGTAAAATTAATACATTTCAGAAGCCATGTTTTTACACTAGTTCTTTATTGTATTATATTAGAATTCATTCATAATCTCTTCCCCAAAATCATAATAAACTTTTTTTTGCGCAAAGTTCAAAAAACGAGTTTTGTTTGTGAACTTGCTTTTCCGTAACAGTAAAATATTTTTTTTAAAATAAAAAATAGGAAATTAATAACAATTTCATAAGCAAACCCCCATACACGTGTAAAACCTGAAAATTAAGTGCAATAGGCCTGCAATGGTCACAAAACACTTTTAAAATTGGTTTTAAGCTGAAAGCATGTCAATTTCATACCCTCTCAATTTCAAGTTAGATAAGTGGATTATTTACTGGTCATCTGATTGTGTCTAATAACACTGCCAAGCCCAGAAAACATGTTGGCGGCTTTCATTTTTTGATGTTTATTAAACTGTGAGAAGCTTTTATCAACCACCGCATTGTCTGCTGCTTGGTTGTGTGTGCAGTTAAAGAAGAAACACACGTCGGCTATTGTTTGAGCAATGATTGTATACAGAATTAACCACAAAGACCACATCATCTTTATTTTGGCATAACACTTCAAGAACCTGGTGAAATTGTTAACTTTAAGAAGCTATGCCACGATCGTATTATATGAAAATTCATTTGTGAACTCTTCCCCACAATGATAATACAAGTTTTACACACCATTTCATATACTTAAAATTAAAAATCTCCCGGTACAAGAAAAATACACGTACATATATTTAAAATTTCAGGAACCACGCCATGATTGTATTTTATTAGAATTTATATGTGATCTCTTCTCTATACGTAATCTCTTCATCCAAATGATTGTAAATTCTTAATACACTATTTCATGTACTTTGAAAAAGAGGAAAAATCATGTGCAAATAAATATACGAAATTTTGAGAGCCAAACCATGACTGAGTTATATCTGAATTCGTGTTATCGCAGGGCACATTATAGCAGGGTTCCATGGTCCAATCCTTCTATCCATTTTGACAACAAAATATTTTATGAAAATCTTACTTTGCTTCAGAGGACTGGACTTACAAGATTGCAAAAGGAATCCTTAATGTACTATAATTGGGCAATGTACATCATAAACATAAAAAGGTGCAGCACAAAGTTCTCAAAATTGAAACATTTATAAAGGTGGAGACAAAACAGAAATAAAATGCTGACCTAGCTTGACAGTAAGTTTTACACCAATGTCTGTGTTCCATTCTCCACACTTTGTTTGGATGTTAATACAGCAATTAGTCACCTTGTCCACTGTAGATGGCAGCTCCTCCATCTGACCAACTCGCCATATTGCCAAAATGGCATCACCTAAGTACAAAGAGAAAAGTACATTGCAAAAACGTTACATAAATGTAATCAAGAAAACCAGTAATGGTAAAATCAAACTTTCTTCTAAGGTTTCTTCTTTCATCTGTTCAAATAAGTGCAGCCAGTTAAAGCATTTGTTTATACACATAGTCCATTTCATGTATGTTGTCAGTGATTCATGCCTTGCCTTTTAAGCCATCCCCAAACTGTGGTGATGGTGTATGGTACAGAAGTAAAAACAAATTGTGCAGAAACAATTTTTCCTTTTAAGTGATCTTGATGTTTTACCTTTTTAGGCCAAAATCAGTACATTTTCTTCCTTGCTTTATTTTGTGGAAAACTAATATTATTGTATGGAAAACAGTTTTTTTTCTTCTTTCAGTAACAATAAATATAAGCTTTTTCCTTCTGACCCCAAAACTAATAGTGTTTATTCTTATCCCATGTGCAAGTAATTCACAAAGTTTGGTCCAGGTTTGTGATTTAGAATAATGCTGTGCTGAAACCATATTTATTCTTTTAGTCACAGTGACCTTACTCTTTGACTTGTTTATCCCCAAATCAATAGGCTTCTTTGCTGTGATAAGTGCAAGCCATCCAAGAAGTTTGGTTGCTGTCAGTGCTATAAAAACTAATGTTATTGAGCAAAAATCATTTTCTTCTTCATAGTGTGGCCTTTTCCTTTATAATGAAATTCAATAGATTTCTTTCTTACCCATGAACAAGCCATCCACAAAATTAGGTAAATGTTGATGATGTGGCAGCAGCTGCTGGACAGACCTACAATATCACAGTTATATATGTCCTGCCCTTAGGCAAGTGTATACAATTACAAAGACTTCTCAAACACTGGGATCTGCAGACAGATGAAGTGGGCAAATTTTCCCTGACTCATACAACTTTGTCCTTGATAGCCACTCTTACCTTAAACGTAAAGTCAGCTCACCTGCAAACTTGAGGATGTCCCCATCAGAGGCCAGGATTTCCTCTACCAGAGCACTGAGGTATTCATTAAGAGTTCTGGTCAATTGGTCAATCCCAGCCTGATGCATTGTGCTGTACTTTTCACACAATGCTGTAAATCCTGAAATGTGGTGTAACCATACAAAAAATTGAATGCTTATCAATCTGAAGAAAACATTTTCTTTATATTTAATTATCTTGAGAATCCAAGATTTATTTCCCTTTCATATGCAGTAATATAATGAAAAGTTATCAAATTTTTAATTGGTATATGATTTGCTTGTTTAGATACTTCTGAACATATGGACCAGACACACAGACTGTGTCCCTTGGTATCTCAAAACACACATTTGAGGCCCCCCCCCCCCCACCCATGCCACTGTCTATAAATATGGAAGAAATTGAATTTTTCATATTCTGAAGCAATCAAATCAATGTATATTCCCAAATAAATAAATCAAAGAATCTTTAAATTAGCTATCTTTATTGGGATGCAATCCAAATATGAATTAATACCACAATGCAGTGTTATGCACGAGTTAACTTTGGAACTTTGGAATTTATTCCTTTGAATTTTTTACTTCACTTATAATTTTCTTTGCAAATGCAGATTCGTCATTAAAAAAATAATATTCTTGTACAGAGATATTCACTGGGAATTATATGGAATTTATGATGATATGGATATCCTTCAAGTGCTCTTTTATCCTCACTTTAATTCCCTTTTAGTTTCACATATATTTCATACAGGTGAGTGATTAGAAGACATCATTTAGAACCGTGCCTTCCTAGTTTTTAGGCTTCTTGGATGATGGTGTTCCAAGCACTGACGAAATCAGGAGAATTAGTGAATCTCAACCACAGATTAAGTTCTAATCCTCTAGTAATTTTCTTTGTAAGGCCACACTCTTGGGTCTAGTCAGACACCTTTATAATTTCACATATTTGAAAGCAGTTTTTCAATTCTTTATAAAGCAGAATTGATTGGGATGGTAGTAGCAGTAGATCAGTTGAACAAGTGAAATCAAGCCTTTATTATTCAATCAGACGAGTTACAATAGTAACAAAACCGGTTAGGAACTAGGGGTGACGAGAACATCTCAGTAGACAGAAGGGTTTAACTCCACATCCAAACAGTCGTTATCTTCCTTTTTCTGTTACTTATTTTAAGAGCATAAACTTGTACCAGTATATAGGGTATAGAATTTACATGTGTGGTTTATTAGTCTGGATCTCTAATTTCTATGTACAATGACTGTCTATGAATACTTGCATATACATGTATGATTTATCTGTGCACATATGTGAGATAGGTAGTGATTGGTTTTACTCTACATTTATCTGTACAATCATACATCTTAAAGGGCCTCAAAGTAGATTACACTGTATGAAAAGTTGCCTTTACAAATATTTAAGTTATACTTAAATACAAGTAAAGATGTAAAATATATCAGTATCACCTTTACAATATCTTTACATAACAAAAAGATGAAAGTTCATCTTTTGTCAATGTAAAGACTATGAAAGCAGTTGAGTTGTCTTTACAAAAATGAAAGGCTTTGAAAATCTGACTTCACAGATATTAAATCCAAACTAAACTGCAAGCTTTCTGCCACATGCTTACATACTTTAAATAGTTTGTCCACTTTGTTTCATTTAACTTAAGGACAGATGGTATAGTTAGGTCAACCAGAGAGATTTGTTTAATCGGACTGTTCCATCAAAGATACAAGAAATCCAGATAAAAGTGACAATGATAACAATTACAAATGATCAATAGTTAAATAAATTTATTGCAATCATTACATCAAAATGTACAGTTAACATCAGAATCAAACAGTATCTTAATTGATATATTTTTATACATGATAATATTTATAAAAGAACAACAAAGGGGTTAAATAGCTATTAAAGGAAAGCAATTATTTGTGAAATACATTTTATTAATATCTATATTGCCAAAAATATCTAACAACTAGTCAATGCCACATTAATCAGTTCCATCTCTTAAAATCAATGAATTATTCTTTGTAAATCCTGAATGAGTCATTTGCTTGGTGAAGAGAATATTTATGTGATTCTTGGTCCCTATATACCTCGTATACGTATCAGCCCTTTAGGCTACATATACATGTACAGGTGTCGGACATCCTTTACAACCCTCTAACTCCCAGAGGCTCCTAAGGCATTCCTTTTCAACAAGAAAAAATTCAGAGCTGGGTTGGTGCAATGTTCTGTGACAGGACTTGCCCCCGTTATGCCAAAGATTAGTTTATATGTACAATAAAAGTGTATTTTAACCTATGTATTGTGTAATATTTAAATTGTAATTTAATTGGTTAGATATAGTTTGAATAACGCACAATGCATCCTTACCGGACCCCTTGTTTGGGCCCCTCTTTGTCTGTGATGGTTCTGCCAAACACGAGGTCAGTTACAAATTTTAGCTATGTTCATGTTGAACCAATCAGATGACGGAATTAGAACACGTGATCTAACATTCGTTAGCTGGTTTGAGGCAGTGATACATTGGCTTGGATGCAACAAAGACGTGCCTTTCAGTGCTAGCGTTACACTAAATTATTAACCAAGGTTACAGTAGTGAACAGACATATCCATCGACATGAAGTTTTCCTGATTTGTAAATTCTTCATGCAAAAGATTACTGTCCTTTTTGTGCACTTGATAACTGGTATACATAGGGATATGGTGGTATTGCATTGGTTGCAATGGAGATTATAAAATCTAGAAGAAACCATCAAACTTGAATCACCATTCACCACTGCTGGGATGGAGTATTAAAACCAGACTCACTGGTTAAAGGTGTTGAATGTGTAATGTAATGCCTTGTTGCAGGTATTTACACACAATATATACTCTGATGCAAATCAAAGTTATTATCACATTTACAGTAGAAAATCCTTATTTTGTTGCCAGTAATGACTAATAAAAGATAATACTTTCTACAACTTTAATTTTTGTAAAGGCAAATTGCAGTATATACTAATTAACGTAAAGACATGTAATGTTAAACTTTAATGAGATTTTACGACTTAAATTTGGTCTTTTTGTCACCTTTTAAGAAATGGAATTATTTCCTTTAATTACTTAATGGAACAATTTACAACATCTTTACAAACTAAAAGTTATTCTTTCATGCACCTTTTGTTCATTGGAAAAGTGGGCCATTTATTTGCATTTTAGGGCCCTAAAATTGCTTGTAAATATCATCTTTAATACCTTTAACTTTTTCCAAAAATTTGTATTAAAGTTAAGTAAAGGTCAAGCAAAGTTTGTCTTTCTTTATCTTTTAAGTGCTAGTAAAGACATCTTTTCAAGCAGTGTTAGTTGTATTTTGTAACATACTGGGTTACCCTCATTAAACTGAGTCTTTATTAATATTATCATTATTAGAATTAAATAACAGTAAACATATGATGGTAACACATAACCATGTTATAAGCTCACTTGACCTTTTGACCATTCTGAGATAATAATAAAAAGGGAGAAAAAAAAGAGAAACATTATGCAAGTTGTGTTTTTGAAATCAGCCTTTATCTATTTATAGAATCTTAAAATATGTAAAAAAAAAATATGCTACCTGAAACATCAGCAAATATAACACATGCATGGTAGGTGACAGTCCAAGGTAAAGGACGACTGTGATCAGCAAATATTATGATTCCAGGGACATGTGGCTTCATCTTCTTTAGTTTTGACATGCTCTCTTCATCCATTGCAAAATTTGCAGGAACAAGTTGTTGTTGTGGAATTACTGGAAATTAAAAATCAAACTGTTGGAAAAGCACATTAATTAAAATCAAAAGACAATCATTAAATATCAATATGACATATGAGAAATATAAATTTCTTGAGAAATATTCAGATCTTTGCATTGATTATAACTGTCAATACCCAGGTTCTGAATGTAATTCTTTTTCCTCCTTGCATTTCTTGAAAATTGGGGGAAAATCTAATCACAAAGTTTAACATTACCTGTAATTTTTTTCAAAAATAATTACCAATATACTACATGTAAATATTAATTTTCCAAAGAAGAACTTAAATTTCATATCAATTTCATATCAATTTCAACCATCACTTTTTATAAACAGCATGTTTACCACTCATAAAAAGTTAATTTCTTACGTATACAATTAAGCTTCAAAAATAGACAAAATAATAAGCGGTCAAAGTCTGTATTGATTCAACTTGAACAACAAAAAGTTTCTTTAAGAAAAAATGTGCCATAATTTTGAACAGATACCATTTTATGTTTTCTGAAGGTTCAGTAGTTGTGATTAATATTGGTGGCAACAAATTATAATCTTTGACTGCCAAGAGGAAAAAGTTTGTAACTACATGTATCAGTTTATGTGAATGGTATCAGAAAAGCATATATATTCATGTTGATTTATACTGGTTCTTTAAGGTTTGATTAAATCTGAAGAGGGAAATTTTGCTGTTTTTCTAAACCTTTGTGATCACTGATGATAGATACTTCATTTATTTTATTCAAACTAATAAACACGAACTCCATAATGTGTTCTAAATTAAGAAGTGATACTGGATCAAAAATATTAATTTCTAAATGTCTTTTTTTCCTTTGTCAATTTTGGCTTGTTCAATTACATGTCATAGTCAAACAGTATTTAACATTTTGTCCCAAATTCCCCCCAAAATACTAAAGTTTTTTCACTATCAACACATGTGCACTTAACATTGAAAAGCTTTTGTGACAAATAAGATAATGTTGAGTAAAACAATGGGATATGTTTCCACCAGTTCAGGATATCATATATATATATATATATATATATATATATATATATATATATATATATATATATATATATATATATATATATATATATATATATATATATCATATGCAACAGTGGAATCAGTGATGGATACCTCTTAACTAATGTATCTGTCCAGTTCAAGTTTTGCACACCCTGTTGCAGATTTTTTTAATATCCTACAAGTATGTCAGATAGTTAAGCACACTGTAGATCTAGAAAATCATAACATTTTGCACATTCGAAGTTTCCAGCATTGATTGGAACTATCAGCATCAGACTCTGGGAACTATGCCCTCAATGGAAAGTGGGGAAGGTTAGGCTGAGGTACTTGGGAAAGATTATATCCCAACCACTACAAGGAAACTGATACAAAGGTCATACCATCAAGTTCTTGAAGCTTCCCATCAGCACAGATTCCTTCAAGGTTTGAGCAAAGTTTTCAATTGTATGGGAATAGTCTTTTGCTCAGATTAGGAGCTGGACCCTGAATCAAAACGATATTTGGTCAGTTGGTTTTAGAACATCATATATAATTTCTCAAGGATGGTCACTGTCAAATAATTCTGATTTTAATGCTAAGTCCAAAAGTCCACTTCTATGCCAACAGCCAAGTAGTCCTTAAGGTAACTGTTCAATTTCAGTTCTAACTTTAGTATAAGTTTAGGGCAGGAGATTCACAGTGAAGTATATGTCTGACATGAGAGTTTAATCCTGGGTTCAAATGTGTGTAACACAAGTTTAAATGCATCATGGTTCACAGATGTTATTAGTGTGGAAATACTTCACTAAAGAGCAAAACAATGCTCTGTTGTGTTGAGTGACTGATTCCTCCAAATTAAATGCCAAGATGTATGAACTGCATGCTATTTTTTTTAAATAACAGTTTCAGTAGGTCTTTTTTAGAGATGAGTAATCAATATAGTGGGGTTCAATTTATAATGTCTGCATAGTTTTTTCCATTTGCATTTTTCCATCCATTTTTCTAAGCTAATATGATTCCAAATTTCTTTTTTTCCTTTCCCATGACAATTGTACAATTTTTCTTCAGTCATGATAAAATGACACATACAAGCATAACTTTTTAGCTGAAATATATTAACTGTACCTCTAACTGTTTGACAGGAGACATAATACTTGTGTACAAGTTTTATTTGAAAACATTCTGCTGATGCAAGCAATGAGAAAAGAAAAACCTGAGGCATTCTGAAATTTGACATCTGAAGATGACACACTGTTGTCATTCTTTTTGACCAGGAAATTATTTATATTGGAGGGAAAAGATGTTTTTCAACGGTCTGTTCATAAAGCTTTTTTTGGTCTTAATGGTAAATTGAATGAAAGGGAATAACATTTTCAACTGAGTTGTGAAAATTTCGTGCAGTCAGTCAAAAAGCTAAGTTGAAATGAAGGTAATAAGTTCACACTGAATACTAGTAGCAATAACTAGGTTTTCAAGGTGGAAATTTGGGATGTAAGGTCAGCAGCATTATCATCTGAGACAAACTAGAATCCATAAAGAAATCCTCTGGTGAACACCCCAGATCAATATGATGCTCCGTTTAGAAAGAGTATCAATGATAATAATTTCAAAATGTGCAATCAGCATCATTTTGATTAGGATAAGCCAGATAATAATGCCAAGTTGCCCCTAAATGGGAAAAAAATAGTCTTGAAAGGTTTAAACACATTTTAGATTACACTTCATAGTATTGTACCACCACTCACAAGTAGGTATTGGGGAAAAGCGAAAAAAATCCCAAAGAAAGCCGTTTGAATTGTTACATAATCTATACTGGCTCGGACCAGTGACTGCCAATTTTTTTTAAAAAGTTACAATAAAGTAAAGTTCTTTATACCCAATTTGAATAACCTTTATTACCTGTGTTAAGCGTGCTCATTTTTCTTTTTCTAACAATTAATCTTATCTTCTTTACACGCCGAACTCAGCAGCAGCCGACGTTGCCGGGAATCGCTGACGACTACCTTGACGTCATAATATTATTTAGGGAATCCCAATCTCTGTGAAATAGTCGGGATCCATAGTATGTTTTATTTATACCACAAATATAATCAGATAAAAACCAGTAACCAGACAATTAAGGCGGAACCACTCGAAGGGAATCCCCTTACGATACCAGACTGAAACAAAACTATTTTCATTTATAAGCGACTAGTCGAAAAAATTCGCAAACCGGTGTGATCTTGTATGCTTCGTACACCAGTGCAACAGACGTTATGGCCGCGGAGGGAGATAAATTTGTGTATGATCCAGGTAGAGCTTGCACGAATTACATATACATTATACAGATTGAATGCAAGAAAGTACCCAATATATGCATAAAATTTTAAAACGTACGCATATCTTTCTTATTACAAAAAACAAACTGCAGTAAGGAAAAGGGGTGGGTGGTGGATAAGATATTTGTTTCAATTGCAGCAACAGGGGATGATTTTTTTCAAAATTATATAATATATGAAAATAGAATGTATTTATGCATAATTCAAGTTTCCACATTTCAAAAACGAAAATATGTTGTCTAATAAAATCAAAGGAATAATTCTGACATGCAGCGTCCACCATATTTAATTTTTGTCTTTGCTGACTTTTTTATAAATTTTTAACTTTAGGCTACTTCAAGCAGATATTTCCGTATTTCTTACAGATAATATCGTATCGTTCAGTTATATCTTAAAAATAAAATCACTGACCAATAAGCAAAAGGAAACAAGCAAACATGAGTGCTTCAGATGCAGATTTGAATCCTCAAGTGAATGCATTAAATAGAAAGATTAAAACTGAGTTAACCTGATTATCCAGAATGGCCATTCCCATGGGACGTGCTTCATATGGGCAAAATTCTTGACAGATTCCTCATTCAACTTTTCATATTGCTCATTCAAGTTTTAATTCTCAAATTTGTTATATTTATTTAAATAATTCTGACCATTATATTGTAAATATTACAGAGTTTATGAAATAGAGGCATTGAAGTGTTAAAATGTGGAATTCAAGAGACAGACATACAGAGAGAACAAAGAAACTGGCACTGGGTTGGTTCTCAAGAAACTTTTAAGATTATGGGGTGTTTCAAAGTTAGAGAAACATTATCAGTTGATTTTCATTTTTTTTTTTATTATGCATATCTAAGTTCTTAAGTTAAGGCCTGATGAAGTGGCCCTAGGTGCAGCATTTTTCTGACTCACAGTGTTGTTTTATGCATTACATTGTTCCAAAAGTCAGATATAATTTGTAATAATAGTTCCACTTAACAGTATTTCTAAAATTGGGACAGGTAGAAAGTCAAGTGATGTGCATTTGCAATAACAACAGGTATAATTTTGGCATACCTCTATTACTTTCATTCACAAAACGTGTACTTCCATTTCTGCCATTTTGAGTCCCTATCCCCCATAACCGTCACCTAATAAAATATTGTTCTAACCACAAAATTACAAAGGCACATATCATTTTGTGAGTAAGAATATAATAATATATCATATTCTGTTGTGCATGTCAACCGCACGAGATCAAATGCGTGACTTTTCTTCATGTTTTCTTCAAGTAAAATATTTAAATTTCAACCATCTTTGTTATTCTTTCATAAACAAATAGATTGATCAATAAACAACTAGATACACAACCAAATAGAACATGTAATGATTTTCAATTTTCATGCGGTTTAAGTCAATACTTTAGTTATTGTTCAAGTTAAAAAGCTAATTGTTAATATAAATGAGAGCTGAATGAGGAGAAATTGGAGCACGGCAAGAATGTGTGTGTTTGTCAGTGTGTGTGATTTATCATATTCATATGCAGTATATTCCTATTTGAAAGTATATTTGGAGAGTTACTAATGCAATGTATACTTGTAAGTTTTATAACTTAAAATAACCACAGCAGAAAATATGCATTGTAATTGATTTCAGCTGAAAGATGTACCTAAATTACTGTGTTTTAATTATAAATAGGTACAATTAGTGAATCATCTGTCACTTAAAAAAAGATATTTTACTTTCTAAAACTTTAGTACATGGCACTTTTTTTAACAGATTTGAAACAAAAACCCCTATAGCATGAGTATGTGTGTCCTCAAACCATAGTGTTACCCATTCACAGACTATGGTCCCTGATATTATGAATGAGTAAACTGAACCATATTACAAGTTATTAACTCATCTTAGGGAATTCATTCAAAATAAAATGGGAATCTTTTTTTTTGTGAAATATTTAAAACTGGAAGAATTAAATTACATGTTCTAATGGCAGTTGATTACCTATTAATACCTATTTGTAATTACAGTTGATTAATCTAGGTATTCCTATCAATTGTTATTACAGTATATTGTTTCTAATGTGCTCTGGCAAAGTTGTATGGCCAGAAGACATGGTGTAGTCACAAACATCACATAAACCTAAAGAAAGAGACCAATTAATGACTTTGATCTAGAATTTCACTCTTACTAATAAAACATCAGTTACTATTTATCGACAGTGAACTGAAGCATTACAATGGAGATATGAAATGAACTATGTCCTTCTTTCCAACTGAATCGGTATACAGCAAAGACTACATGTAGTGCCATGCAAGTCCACTACATTTGCATTGACCCAAATGTTTCTGTTAAAAATATATTTGTAACTAAATTTTTTCACATAATATTAAAACTTTGCTTTCTACAAATTGTATGTATATTCCTGAATGTATGTGCCCAGTGAATTACAAAATCAGGCAGTTCAATAAAGAGGTAATGCTTATACACATCAATCTCTGCCATTATTATCACATGACAGGTTCAGTTATGATTCCAGACTGATGTTTTATGAAGATTGATGTGAACAACTGCATCAAATATATTTTGCCATAGCTTACCATACTGATTTAATCACCTGGGTAGAGGGAGCATTTCAAAAGCAGTTACTTTCACTCAGTTGAGGTCTGAAACATCACAGGCAAAGTCATGTTCACTCTGGTAATGGAATAAGGCAAAGGTTTACATTGTTTCCACTTTGCCTAGTAGCATGAAACTGGGATTATGGACAATGAGTACTGCATTATAGTGAGAGATAGCTATTTATTTACTTTATTTGTAAGACTTATACAGATGGAACTAAAAACTAGGTGCTCAACATTAAGAGGTTAGTGTTAGGACTGGCTGGCTTTGTGTCAGGATAATATAACGGGGGGGGGGGGGGGACATCATGCGTGTCTGTAGCATGATACCCCAGTGTTCGACATCACTCTAAACTGCCACACGGCAGACATCTTAGCAATATGACTGAAAAATTATTAAAGCTATGTTAAAAAATCCAAATAACACACAAATACTTTCATTGTAACTTTCTTAGTGTCTGTGTAAAAGAAATATAGTTTACTTTACCTTGGTATACTATAGCTATATAGTGTTAAACGAGTCATTCAAAACAAACAACAACCTCTTTTTAAGTGTGACATGAATTTAGAGGCTGATTTCATACACCAATATCAGTTTCAAAATTAGATATGTATTAAATATGTTATATGGCAAAAATTACATTATATTTCAGTTAGAAATCAACAACCAGTACTTAAGAAATTATTGCCAGGTATACTTCAATTTTGCCATTATAACTCCTCAACTTATACGGTGTCAGATATATCTCAACATTCAAATGAATTGATAGACTATTCATAACATACAATATTAACTTTGCTACAAACTCTATTGTTAGCATGAATTGTGTGCATGAATAAATATCCATATTGCATATTGGGACAACTCTTGTCACCCATTATTTCATGATTGTTTTCACCCATAGTCTTCTCACTATACCTAGCTTGTCCAAAATGAATCACTTAAGAATAATAGTGGCTTCAACAATCAGCAGTTAAAAAAAGAAATGGTAATTAATGAATTCCTGGCAATTCTTTTCTGACAGTAGAGCATAACCCACATTTCATTCTGAGTTCACTGTTCACTCAAGGAGTTATATTGAAATTATGTGAATATTCTAAGGGTTTGTATAAGTAGGTAAAACTGAAGCCACTCAACACACTGACTTGCAAATCAGTAAAGTGGCTGCACACATTCTGTCATCAAGTGCACAACAGTTGTCACCCATTATTTTCATGATTGCCTTGCAAGAGCGCTACAGTCATTGATTTTGGGTATATGTAATTATTACCATCCCCACTGACATAATAGTAGTTAATTTTTACTTTATGAGATGGCTGTTGGAGAATCCATGTTTGGGACTTATATTTATTTCATGTTTTTGTGAGTCAGGAAAATATAATTTTAAGATATTTTAGTTGCCAAATGAAAGCTTTCTATATAAATGCCACTCATTAATACTGATACCCATTATTTCTCCGAAACAAACCCCCGTTTGGCCTAGTTCATTTCATTTATTTGTGACGCGATTTGTTCTGGTATCGTATGGAGGTCAGTTTTGTTAGAAGATCGAGGAGCAGACTTGTCAGTGCTCCAGTCTTAAGCTTTCGAATTTAATGACCAGACTGGATTAGATTCTTAATGAGGGCAATGCGAGTTTGTGTTAAAGCTAAAGAGTGTTAAAGCCGTCGACCATACTTGGTTAATTATTGTGAATTTCTTCTATCGCACCTCCTGGTGATCAACAGAGAATCAGAGAGCTAATGCCGTCTTGGTAATATTTATGGTTATCTGCTATAGTACCTCCTGGTGACCAACGGAGATCTAATAGCTGTGATATTGATATTAACAGACCTCATTAATCAACCTTGACCGCCAATGTTCGGAATCTGTTTCTTTTCATTTTGAAAGGAACAATTTTGAACAGTGCAGTTATCCGAAGCAACTTAACACATAATATTGCATGTTCGGACCAGAAAAAATTATGCAGTAATGCGAAATATGCATATTGATATCCATTGAAAACAATGGTAACAAATTGTGACCGGCACAAAACTATGCAATAAGGCGGAATATGCATTTATACGATATGCACATATCTGGAGCCATATATATATAATTATCCCATAGATAATCACTATTTTTAAAAAAAATACGAATTGACTTCTACATCTACATTCTAAAGGGTTGTCTTTACCTTTCCAGAGAGAAATTATGATGATGCCACCATGGCCCAGATCAGAGTCATGGAGAATGAAGTAAGTAATAGGCAATCCATTGAATGGACATGTAAGAAATGGATGCCATCAGTCCATCGCTCTTATCAATTCCTAACCTATAACATTTTTATTTCTGTTGATCGGTAACCTGTCAACAACATGAGAATGATTTTTGGCAATTTTTGTTTAAAATATGTTTTTGTATTAGATCTGAGTAAATTCGGGGCAAATAGTGGAGAGGGTTATGCCTTTCTATGAGAATCAATAGGCCATCACAAAATGTGATGTAATAATATCCTGACACTAGTTAAATGGATTTAATTTGGCCGTGAGATGTAGCAGCTCTTTACACCAGTTTTGTGCGGACAGGTGCACAATTAATGCATATTTTCATCTGCCTGATCTATGGCACATATCCAGTCTAATTTGTACAACGGCCTCAAAATGGAAATAAGTGATTGTGGCTGTTTCGGAAAGAAATATTTGTGTTTCAGAAATCTGTTTTGTTATCATTAAAACATGGTGCTATGCGTTTAGCATGAAAAGAGGTGGGCTGTTCCTTGAGACATCAGCAGTGTGCCTTCTCTCTCAAGTAAATAATTGCAAACTTTCGAGTAGACATTGCTGTCAGTCATTGTTTAAGAAAATTGTTGAGACTGTTTTTGGTGTTAAAAGAAAACATTTACAAAGATATATACATAAATTGGGACAGTCTTATAGTTTTTAATGGCATAGGGTTTGGTGTTAAAAGAAAACATTTACTAAGAATAAGATATATACATAAATTGGGACAGTCTTATAGTTTTTAATGGCATAGGTTACAGATTATGCAAAGAATTGTAAACAAGAAGAAGATAGCATCACCTTGAAAAACTTGTACATGTACTGTAGTTTTCTCTTGTTTTTCTGATTCATATATTGAATGTAAGCATGCATCAGATATGTGAAAATGAAAGAAATTACAGGAAACCTCTTTTGTCAGATTTACTATTTAAACATACATAGAATTCCATTTAATGGGTAAAGGTGTTCAGAATTTGAAGAATATTTCAGGGCTAAAAAATTGGTAACTTGTCCACTTGGGTAAATGGCTTGAAACTTGTACTTGTCCTGTATAAATTTTGTGTTTCGTACATGACAATCAGATGAGTATCTGGGAAAAAAAACTTACATTTCTTCAGCCACTGCTCATAAATACAAGTCAATGAATGACATTTCTTTTGCTATGTAATTTTGGTCTGTATTCAATCTCAGTGCTTGCTTCAGGTATTTATTAAGTATATTAATAAATCAACTGCCTGATTGTTCAATTTACTTGTAATTAATTTGATTTGGGTATGAAGAAAATAAAAAATACTATATAATGCTAACTAAAGAATTTGCTTGTGATCTGTGTGAGTGGGGTTTTTTTTAACTTTAAAAAAATTCAGTCATACCACTAGTTTTAGAATTTATATTGCTCATTCTGGAATAAGCATACTAATTAAGCGAATTTAGTAATGGTCCAGCAATTCATTATATATTGATGTATAAATATTTTGTTTTATTGATATAAGTATCAGTACGGATGCGTATAAGTATGAATATCAATATTGATGTGTATCAATTTGAATATTGTTACACGTGTATATCATTATGGTTATCATTGCCAAATGTGATCTATCTGTTTAGCAAATCATTTTATTCCAGTTTCATTTTTTTTTTTTTTTAGTGTAACATCCTAACTCACTACCATATTTCTGCATACTGAGTTTGCTTTTTGCAGATAGCATCACAGAATAATATAGTCAGTGAGAGACTCGGTTTGCAAACCCTGATGGAGGAATATGCTGATGCTGATGATGCTTTTAAGCTGAAAATAAAGGTATGAAAACAAATAACTCATTTGCAAGCTAGAATTTATCCTTTATTGCTACTTGTATTGCTTGTGAGCAAAGAAATACTCAGCATCAAGAATTCTATTGTCTACTGTCAGTTTTGTAAAAACCATCTGATAGTAAGGGAAAGGAAACATTGTATATTGTGTGCATCTGTCAGCAGTTGCTTGTTACCAAACTATGTTATATTTCTCATCCAATTATAATCACACTTGTGTACTTATGTTATCAGGATTGTGGACATTAGTGAGGTAACATTGCATCTGATTGGTTGAGCTTGTTAACTTTCTAAATCTCTGTATTATACCATATCAAATTTTATTATATTATATATCTCATCCAGTTTTTTAAAACCTGGTAAATAGGTTTGGATCATCAAGTTCATGGTGATTTTATTATCTTTTATGAATAAATTATTAGTTATTTGGAGGGTTTTCTTCCTATAGATTCTAAAACATTTTACCTTTGTAATTTTTTAATTTAACTTTCAGGTTATTGTGCTGATTTGCCATTACACATAAAGACTCAACAGACAAAAACTGATAGTATTCTTGCACAAATGGCAAATTTCAGATGTGGGTTTTGTGATAGCCAGTGATGAAAACACTGGCATAAGATACACTAAAGTAAAAGTGTAAAGATGCAGAGTAGATGTTACTAGGCCATAGTCAAGATTGCAATTTTCTCAGCACATTGCAAAAATTGGCTAATCAAACTTGTTTGAAATTTGCCTCAAGAAAGTGAGACTCATCAGCAGTTTAATCAGCAGGCAGTGTATTTGTGTGAAAGTAGTGAACACTTGTGTTCCATTTACTCATTGGAAGAGGGCTTACATGTTAGCAACTGAAACAGAACTGCTAAGAAAATGTTTCATTCTTTGCGATTAAAAAAAGCTGATTGTCATTTTATTTTCTTGAACAATAAGGCTTTCTCTGTTTTCAGGTTTTGAATTTTATTGGATTGCATAAAGTTTCAGTGATTATTCATTACAATGATATTTTGGAAAGGCACAGTCATCAGTAAATACACATTTGTTGCAGTAGAATCAGATAGTCATTACACTCTTTCAGAATTTCTTGGTAATAAAATATTTTTTTGAATTAAATCATTATCAATCAATAACACTTTCTCATCTTTAATTTATGTATCTCATCACTATAGACAGGATTGGTATTACGGTAAAACCTATTACAGAGACTGTCCCTTCAGCCAACAAAAAGCAGTTTCTCAAGTCAGGTTGTCTCAAATTAGCATAAACGCCAACCATTATGCTTTTGGCATAATCAGTATGCTTTTTTTTTTCACTACATTGCACCTTGCGCATTCATGCCAACCATTAAGCTTTTGATGTAATCATTACACTTTTTTTTTTAAATTACGCCTTACATGTACACATATATGGATTATGCTTTTTCGATATATCCACCTTCCCAACAAGTAAATTATTTGTTTTCTTGTTTTTATTAAGATTCAATGAATTCCACAAACTGTATTTTAAAAAAGACTGCTTCTACATAACCATAATATAAGAGTACACTTGTCCATGGATTTGTGTGCACTTTCCTAACAGTATCATGTTCTAATTATAGCAACTTTCGACCTCATATTCTATTTATAGCAGCTGTATGGCTTAGTGAGGAGAGAACAGGCTGGTTTTCTATTTTCAATTTTTATGTGCAGATTCTTTGTTTTAATTCATATTTAGTGGAGAACTAGTCTAAAGGTATTTGGTGCTAAAATGTATATTTTATTTTAGTTGATGCATATATGAGGACAAAAATATCTCCTTTCAAATAATTTCACGGATGGATTAGAAAAAGGCAAAAATTAAATTAAACAAAAAATAGCAGAATTGAGCGAATATGAAGACCAGAAGTCAGCATCATGTGATGTCTGTTATAGACCATGTGGAAAGAATTTGAATATTTGACGCTAAAAGTTTTCAGATGAATTGTAGTAGATGTGCATGTAAAGCTCAAAGTGCTAGATATGAAAACTTGAAGCAGTAAAGGATGTTAAGAGATGAGAATGGCAAATAAATCATTGTTCGTTAAAATTTTAGCATGTTATATGTGGATTACACTTTTTTCTGCCTGGATTCTGCTTTTTGACCACTTGGATTATGCATTTTCCTCATTATGGGTTGGCATGTATGTAAACAGATATGGATTACATTTTTTCAGTATATCTACATTCCAAAAATTTGGTTATTTGTTTCCTCGTTTTATTAACTTTCCATTAATCCCACAGTTCATATTTTAGAAAGAAAAAATACTGTTTCTACATAACCACAATATAAGAGTATACTTGTCTGTGGACTCGCGTGCACTCTCCTAACAGTATCATGCTCTATTTATAGCAACTATCCTATTACCAAGAAACATCCTGGTTCTACTTTCAGACGTTTGACCTCTTATTCTATTTATAGCAGTTGAATGGCTTAGTGAGGAGAGATCAGTCTGGTTTTCTAATTTCAATCTTGATGCGCAGATTCATGGTTCTAGTTCATATTCAGTGGAGAACCAGTCTAAAGGTATTTGGCGCTAAAAAGTATATTTTAGTTTAGTCAATGCGTATATGAAAGCAAAAGTATCTCCTTTCAAATAATTTCACAGATTGATTAGAAAAAAGCCAAAAAAATAAATGAAACAAAAAAATAGCAGAATCCTTCAAATATGAAGACATCAGAGCAGCATCATGTGACGTCTATTACAGGCCATGTGGAAAGAATTGTATTATTTGGCGCTTAAATTCTTCAGATGGATTCTAGTCGATGTGTGTATAAAGCTTAAAAAAACAACTACATACAAAAACTTGAAGCAATAAAGGATGTTAAAAGACAAGATGGCAAATAAATCATTGTTTATTAAAATTTTAGCATGTTATATGTGGATTATGCTTTTTCTGCTTGGATATCGCTTTTTGACCACTTGTATTATGCTTTTTTCTAGTCGGGGATTGGCATGTATATATTAGGTTTCTGCAAAAAGACCTGTTTCCTAGGTCCAGTTTCAAAACAGTTTCAAGAAAAATAACCACAATCACTTTACATATATTCTATTCTTTGTTAATAGTTCTTGCTAAAATATTATATGCATTCATCTAAAATAAAATTATATTGCAATAAATATATATTTCTATCATGAAACATGAGATCACATTTACATTTAAAGATTAAATATTTTAGCAAATTAGCATATGAAATTGTTTCTGACCTACTCATTTACCTTTTTTACAACCTAAATTTGTTTTAATGATGTTTAGACCACTTTTTTACGAGAGGTCTGCTTTTTTCACCTCGGTTAAATAAATATTTTCTCCTGCTTTAGAATTTGTCTCTTTTTAGCTTGAGGTTCGTCAGTTGTTATTAAGGTTAAAATTATTAGTGCTCAGTTGTAATAATCAAATGTAAAGAATGTTTTGACTAGGCTGTGGGAAAAATATGAAAAATATATATGTGTGCATTGCATATCTAACAATTAATGAAATAAAAAAGACACTTATCTTATCCAGAAACAATCATGCAGGGATTAACTCTACAAGCAAGGTGTGTAATCCGGCCACACCAACTTGAATAAACGACAGCTTTTTGATTGGGATGTAATAACAATACAACAAACATCACAAGGCTTGAACACTATTAATCGAATTTCGCAATTTATTCTTGCTGGTTTAATACACGATGACCTTATTCACCCCTGGCAATACAGATTAACTCTAAAGACACCTAAAGATATGCAACCACTAGGTTATCTTTAGCACTACAATGGCAGTGTGTAACATGTACATTAGCCTGGTTTGCAGAGTGTAGCATCTATCACCGGTAGCAACAATTCTTTTTTAAATATTCCTTTGATGTTTTTTATCAGAACAGTCATTACTAATCAAGCAGTCATTGTAACAATTGATTACATATAGGTCATTGGTGTTTGTCTGTTCTCGCGAAATTGTCGTTCATAGGGATGTCACGTCCTTCGATATGGCCGGGAAGCAGGCTAAGTGATGGAATAATTTGTCTGGTTTCCTGCTTTCGATTCTCACTGCATTGCTCACCTCTATACAAATATCAGAGAACAATGCAGGGAGCATACAAATCAGGCAACCAGACTAGGAAATAATCTACATATACATTAGTCTGGTTTATGACATAAGCTATAAAACACTATAAGCATTGCTTAAAAAATTCAGACATCAGTGGCCAGCCTTTTTGTTAATTTTTTATTTTAAAAATTAGAATGGTATGGGCCTTTTCTTTTTTTACAAGGATAAAAAAAAAGTTCGGTGGAGTTTATCCTCGTTTTTGCAACGCAGTCTTTATAGCAGTGTCTAAATGAATATTTTGCCAAGACATCTCTGTCACTGGTTGCGTTCAGCAAGTCTTCGCTCATAATAGAGCGTTTATATAATAAACTCAATCCATGCATTATGATTGTGGTCGCTCATAGCAGTTTTTACTGTAAAACAGATAAACGGGTTTTGTCTTACCATCGCCTAAAGTGTGTGTGGAGGGAACATGCATATCACTTAATATTGGGGTGATGGGGGCTGATAATTAGTTTATATTTTGTTGTGACTTGAATTTGTTGTCTAGCTTAACCATGAAAACCTTAAAAATTAGAACCCAGAGAATTTTAAGTGATTGACAGCAACTAAATACTTTACTGTTTGTAGTTCAGCTGTGTAAGATTCTTCTTCTATAAAAATTCTTCATAGTTTCAGAATTAAATAAATTACATCAAAAAGTATTTTTCACAATATTGATGCAAATATATATTTTTTTAATAATTGCAAAGGTTTGAGATTGTTTTTGCATCATAGCATTTTATTTTGCTGTAAACATTCATTAACTATATTTATTGCTGTCCCCTTTAGCCCTTGGAATTGTAACCATGAGTTTTTAATTGCTACCATAGTTTTTAGCTACAGTTGTTGAAAGTTTAGGAAAAGTCAATTGGCTACCCTTAAATCCTAATGATTGGTTACCCAGGTACCCAATCAAAGGGAAATTTTATTAAATGTGAACCTGAACTGCTTGCTTGTAAGTTTATACATGCCAAGGTCCCAAGAGGTATAAGCAGAATTATTATTAATACATGTGAGCATAACAGGTAATCTATGAATTACATAATTGCTGAAAATCATAGGAAAAACATATATTTATTTTTGCAACTTACCAGGATCTGCAGTTAGCTAATTCACAAATCATCTAAATAATGTGAATTAGTATGAAAATACAGACACAAATCAGCTAAATATGTGAATTAGTATGAAATACAGACACAAATCAGCCAAATATGTGAATTAGTATGAAAATACAGACACAAATCAGCTAAATATGTGAATTAGTATGAAAATACAGACACAAATCGGCTAAATATGTGAATTAGTATGAAATACAGACACAAATCGGCTAAATATGTGAATTAGTATGAAATACAGACACAAATCAGCTAAATATGTGAATTAGTATGAAAATACAGACACAAATCGGCTAAATATGTGAATTAGTATGAAAATACAGACACAAATCGGCTAAATATGTGAATTAGTATGAAATACAGACACAAATCAGCTAAATATGTGAATTAGTATGAAATACAGACACAAATCAGCTAAATATGTGAATTAGTATGAAATACAGACACAAATCAGCTAAATATGTGAATTAGTATGAAAATACAGACACAAATCAGCTAAATATGTGAATTGGTATGAAAATACAGACACAAACCAGCTAAATATGTGAATTAGTATGAAAATACAGACACAAATCAGCCAAATATGTGAATTAGTATGAAAATACAGACACAAATCAGCCAAATATGTGAATTAGTATGAAAATACAGACACAAATCAGCCAAATATGTGAATTAGTATGAAAATACAGACACAAATCAGCCAAATATGTGAATTAGTATGAAAATACAGACACAAATCAGCTAAATATGTGAATTAGTATGAAAATACAGACACAAATCGGCTAAATATGTGAATTAGTATGAAATACAGACACAAATCAGCCAAATATGTGAATTAGTATGAAAATACAGACACAAATCAGCCAAATATGTGAATTAGTATGAAAATACAGACACAAATCGGCTAAATATGTGAATTAGTATGAAAATACAGACACAAACCAGCTAAATATGTGAATTAGTATGAAAATACAGACACAAATCAGCCAAATATGTGAATTAGTATGAAAATACAGAGACAATTCAGCTAAATATGTGAATTAGTATGAAAATACAGACACAAATCGGCTAAATATGTGAATTAGTATGAAAATACAGACACAAATCAGCTAAATAATGTGAATTAGTATGAAAATACTGACACAAATCGGCTAAATATGTGAATTAGTATGAAATACAGACACAAATCGGCTAAATATGTGAATTAGTATGAAAATACAGACACAAATCGGCTAAATATGTGAATTAGTATGAAAATACAGACACAAATCAGCTAAATATGTGAATTAGTATGAAAATACAGACACTAAATAAAATAATAAATTATTCACTTTAACTATTGTGCATGTTAAACTTTCACTTAAAGGTCATAAGGTCAAGCCCACAAATGGTGAATGCAGTATTACATCACTGTCGAGTTCCTACTTCAAAATTTGTAAAGCACTATTGTCCTTCTACCGATGCAACATGCTCTTTAGGTTGACAAAATCTCTCTCCTTTAACATTTTTGTAACATTCTCATATAACATCCACGAGTTATATTGATAAAGCCTGTTTTAAATAATATTTATTGCCATGTTTTTTTTAATGTAGACTGGTCTGGTTCTTAGGTGTGTATCAAACTACAATAAATCTTAAAACCATGTTGACATTGGCTTACATGCCGACTATTACACTTTTGGTGTAAGTTACCCTTTTTTTTCTCACAAATGACATCTTACTCTTGCCAGTATACTGATTATGCATTTTTGATTCATTAAAAACATTTTTAAAAAGCAATGAAAAGTTGGCAATGATCATTTTATATTATCATCTCTTTAATTCCACTTATAAATTGAGAATATTCTGAAAAAGATGACTGCAATATAAGTGTAAAAGATGTCCTTGACATACATGTGCTTTCATTGTTTATAGCAACTGTATAAGACATATTTCTGAGAAAAACACTGATTTCTTCACTTTTAAACTTTTCACTGCAAATTCATGATATTGATAAGATAGCTAATTAGCAGACCAGTCTATACTTTTAAGAAAATGATACCAGATATTAAACTAAACAGGCTTAATGGTGTGACTGATGGATGTTATGATTGAAAATGTTAGAGCAGAAGGATCTTTTCAAACTTGAAGACATATCAGATCAAGAAAATTACAAAATAACACCATTTTACAAACTTTACAAGAAGAATATGAGAGTAATGTGCATAGTAATGTGTAATGTGCATGGATTGTGCACATCATGCTCATTTCTGAATTCATGACTTAACAATCATTCAGCAAAAGTTACACATGTAGACATGTTAAATTTAGTGCTGAATATAGATAATTTATCAGTATATTTTGTGTTTGTATTCTTGTTCTATTCCATATGCATTTTGTCCAGTTGGGATCATAATTTTGACCAGATGCAGAACCAGGTTAGTACAGAACTTGTGTTTTAAGGAGCATGATCATTCTCACATGCTGTCAAGCTCCTAAAATCGCTTAAATCACTCTTATTGCAAAAAATAAAAATTCCAGATGTTTTTTTAGCAGACTTCTCAATGTTTATTTCATAATTCATGCCAGTTACCTTTTTCAAATAGTAATATATTTACAGGTTCCACCACTTTGATATAGGACACCATGTGCAATTGATGTCATAATATTTTAGGCTAGTGAATTACTCCCCTCAACACCACCAGGAGAGCTGTTCAGTCACATGCATTTTACAAAACATAAGCCCAGTTAGTAGCAAAAATACAGTGTAACTCTACTATAAAACTAGGTAGGGTCCGTAGAACCCCTCTGTGTTTTAGACCAAACCATGTTATAACCAAGTCAGTTAGCTGAAGAAAATCATGCATTTGTCTAATAATAATAAAAATAGTCAGGGAGGAGGGTGCTAATAAAGCATGTGTAAATATATTTACTTTTGATTATATGAAGACAAGCTTGTCTGAAATGTACTTGTATATTAACAACATACATTTGTGTAGTACAATCCATAACCCATTTAGTACTGTACATGTATAATAAAAATTTATGTATCAGCCAAATCCCATTAAAGAAAACTCAAAAAACTTATATATAAAAAAATGGTAGTCCTCGTTTAATCTACATTCGATTGTCACTAAACAATTCACCACAATATTGTCACCAGTAGCATGTGTCTATAGTTGTTTCCATGCTACACATAAATGGACTTAAATTGGCTTTGATTTTGGTCAGGTGGCAACATCTTAAATGATTTCAGTGCTCAACAGTTAATAGGAAGAAAAAATATAATATTGAAGTCCTGGAAATTCTTTTCATCCAGTGGAGGATCATTCCCTTCAAGTGGTTCTTGTGATACAAAATAAATTTTAAAAAACAACCTTCCATAACTCAGTTCTGTATTTTTATAACAGGACTTGGAATCACGCTACCATTACATGCGGAGGACACGAGGAGATGGGAATTGTTTCTACAGAGCATTCGGCTTTGCATGCTTAGAAAAATTTCTCACAGATTCAAAAACTCTGCCCAGGTGAGACTTTATGTGTATTTCTCTAGACATTTTTTCTTCTTCCTATAATGACTAATTCAGTCTCTGTTTAGAATTATACTGTGTCATAGAATAAAAGCATGGATTACCTCACTGGATTCTTAGAACTCTGCATCAAACTAAATGGTGATTCAGTGATTACCAACCAAATATGCAGACTAATTTGGTCTACTGGTATGCCAAATTTACCATTTCAAACAGGAATCTTTATTATTCCAAAAATAATACTTCTACAAAGGGTTGCAAGAATGTTTTGTTTGCAACTTCTGAAATATTGAAATCTTGAAAATGGGCATAACATGCTTCTCTTCTTGGAAGTGCACTATATGTATTTATCTTTTCTTTTTCTCAATCAAATATCAATTTATTTACAAAGTGAAATATGTTGTTTGCATTGAATACAAAGAATGGTTTCAGAACTTTTTTAAAAAAAAAGATTTTTGCAACATTTATTAGCCTCTTCGTTTTTCAAATGACATTGTTTCAGTGAGGAGACTATTTTCCCTGCCTTTCAGTAAAGATTAGAGACGTGATTGCACCCATATATTATTAGTATGTCCATCTCTCTGTTTGACAGAGCTCACTACTTCTCGTAATAAGCTGCTTGAAGGATTTTATTAATGCTGGGATATATTAGGTTTTTATACATGTACACTTAGTTTTTATTATTTCTTGCTCCTGATGTTTTATTAATTTTCTTACTATATTGTTTAAAGTGTATTCTGAAAATATGGGTGAGATTTTTGCAGTGATTGGTGGATTTCCAGTCTTTCATGATCATTTATTAGATCGTTGTACAATTTAAACTTAGGGTATGAAACTACATTGGCATCATTCTCTAAATCTGAAAAATATAATTTAAGTTGAATATAGTCTTAATAATTTAAATAATGCAGTCTCAATAAAAACGGATTTATAATAGTTTTGTAAAACTTTTAACTAAGTATCATTTAAGATATCATACAACGGTTAATGTTTCTTGTATTTTAATTCTTCACCCACACTGACATATCTATGCTAGTTCTAAAGAGGGTATTTAGGAAAATTGCTTGCACTTGACACGGTTAAAATCAGAGCTAATTTCATCTTTGGTATGAATTTTGTACCTGAAAACAAAGCATTATTACTGGATGAAAGGTTCTTCCAACACATTCTTTAAATTTTTAAGATTTGCTTTCTTTCTTAGCAGCTAAATTTCAAATTCAAATAGTACAGAAAGAAAATGGCACTAAATAACATTTTGAATATATGTGCTGGTTATGTTATCACCTGATTTGCAGCTGTATGTAGTCTTGTTTGCAATATTCATTTAAATTCCATCATTGTATAGGGGCTACATTATTTTTTTTAATTTAATTTTAATTTTAATTGCTAAGTCAATGTCTGTTGGAAGTATGTATTGTCATATTGCAGAGGTTTCCACAATATCACTAGATCATCAATAACACAATGTCTATAGCTTTTATTGGATGGTCACCTGACCAGTCTTGTTGGTGTTTTAGGATGAGATTTTCTTATGGGTGTATTTTCAGTATGGGACTTAGTTGGTATAAAAGTACACACAACTTGAACATTGAAGGAATGATTATGTTGCAGTCTTAAATATTCAGTTACTGTAGCAATATACTGACATAAGTGAATATTCTAAAGAAATAATTGTCACTACAGGTATAAACTGTTGGCATAATTAGCATTAATAGAAGATGTCTGTCAGATCACTGCTGCTACAAGATTATTTTTTGTGTATTTTAATGTTTTTCTTTTTAAGGTTTAAAGAAGTTGCACTGAAGAGTCGAGACGAATTGGTTAGTTTAGGTTTTCCTCAGTTCACAATAGAAGATTTCCATGAAAGTGTAAGTGGTTTTTTTCTTAAGCATATTTTCTCAAAAGATTCACATATTCTCATATTGTGGTTAAAATAACTATTTGTGAATCAATGTTTTGAAAACGCTTCATTTTTCAAAGAATGTATACATGGTTTCTTAATTTTTGTCAATATTCTTTTTAGTATCAAATTATGCTGGTAAATGTGTACTTTACAAGTTATTTTTTTTTTTTTTTTTATTATTATTATTATTATTGAACACAAGGTATCAGGATTTTACATATTCCCCAACATCACCACCTGACCTGGCGTATGGGGCATGATCTTGAATTCTTTTGTGTCCTGATCTCTACATGTGTTCCCTACACAACACGCGCACACATACACACACAGACACTTAATTACAATCACAATTATTGTACACAAAGTCATACTCGCATACAAACCCCAAGATGTTTGAAATTGCATTTAAAAAAAAAAATAATAAAAAATAATATGAAAGTAATATAAATTTTAAAAAAAGTAAAAATAATAATAATAATTCATGTACCAAAAGTTGATAATAGGGTCCACTTTCTTTTAAACTCGTCACTTCTGTTATTCACTTTGGCGACATATTTTTCCAGCATTTTATATGATAAAACACAATTTTTATAATAGGCAAGATTTGGGCTTTTTGATGTACAATGTGATCTGTATATAACATATTTTGCAAGCAAAATTATTAAGTTAATCAGATCATCAAAGTTGTTATTTCCTATAAAGACATCTTTTCGTGTAATTCTAAAATTTGGGTCATAAGTTTGGATCCATTCTACCAAAAGTTTCCAAAAGTTTTCAGGAACTAAACAGTCATAAAATAAGTGCTCAATTTCTTCTATTCCCTCATTACAAAAGGTACATTTATCATTATCACTTAAATTAATCTTTTTTAGAAACTAGTTTGTGGCAATATTTCTGTGGAGAAATCTAAAGTTAAAGCTAATAAGTTTTGTGTCTTTTTTACAAAATCTAGCCGAAACAAAAGAGTTGGTCCATTCATTTGTACCAATCGCACACTCTAGCTGTCTGGACCAAGTTTCATGTTTACCATTTGGCTTTATTATTTTGGTTCTTATCAGGTCTTTATAGATAAATTTATTCTTTGCTCTTACCCTAAGGAGAGATGTTTTGTCCAAAGCTACAAGAAAACTATTTCCACTTTCAAAGAAAGTTTTAATTTTCTTTTTCCACATCACTGAGATCTTTGAAATTAGAGCAAAGTACTGTATGAAATTATTTGTTTTTGTTTTTTGTTTTATTTCATCAAAACTTAATACAGACCCTTGTGCATGAAAAAGATGTTGAATAATTACAATACCGTTTGTTCTCCACCATGTGTATGATTTAAAATTATCTACAGTCACTAAATTAAGAATATCTTGAGACAAGTATTCATTGACAGTAGATGGTTCATTTTTCCATTGAGATAACGCATAAATAATATCACACCAAAAATATTTTTAATTAATTTAGGAATTACTTTTAATTTAGTTTTTCCTAATGAAAGTACCTGCATACCTCCAAATTTTCCAAATATTTGTTCAGAAACCAGTTTTTGCCATAAGCCATCTTCGTTTATTAAGAGGCGCCTAATCCAGGAAAGTTTTATATAACACACAAATGAATGCAAGTGAATCATATTTAATCCCCCTTCCTCAAAAGAAGCTATAAGTGTGTCTCTTTTAACTCTCTCAGTTTTACTGCCCCAAATAAACTGGAAAAATAATGTATTCAGTTCCTTTTCAATATGGGGTAGCAGATTTGGCAAAGCTGCAAAAAGATGAATGAATTTAGGCAAAAGCAAGGACTTTATCAAAGTAATTTTTCCAATAAGGGATAAATTTCTTCTACTCCACCAGCCAAGCAGTTTCTTAACTTCCTTTAACTTCATCGAATAATTAAGCTCTACCATATCCTCCAAGTTCAAAGAGAAATATACTCCCAGCAATCTAAAATTGGACATTAACCAGTTAATATCAATTTCTGGACATATTTTTTCATTAGAATATTTTTTGTTTCCAATCAAAATTGCTTTCGATTTCAAAATATTGCAGTGCAGACCTCCATTTCATTATAAAAAATGCCTGTAACATCTGTGTTTTTCTTTAGTTCTATTGCAAGAAGTTCAATTCCTATTATAAAAAGGTAGGGTGATAAAGGGTCTCCCTGGCGATAACCTCTCTCCAAATTAAAGAATGGGGATAAATGTCCATTTTTAATAACACAACTTTTTGATTTATTGCAAAATAGCCTGAACCAGTGACAAATTGATTCTCCAAAGTTAAAAGACTTCAGAACAGTTTCCAGAAAGTCCCATTCAACTGAGTCAAAAGCTTTTTCAAAGTCTATCAATAGGAGAAGACCAAATTCATTTTTTTCCTCAAGGTATTGCATCAGGTCATACAAAAGTCTTGTATTTTCACCAATGAATCTCCCTTTCATAAAACACTTTTGGGTGTCACTGATGATAAACGGGAGTACTTTTTTGACCCTATTAGCAATTGACGCTGAAGCAATCTTGTAGTCTACATTAAGTAGTGAGATTGGTCTCCAATTTTTTATAAATTTCCTGTCTTTATCTTCTTTTGGAATGCACGTTATGATCCCCTGAGACTGAAATTCTGAAAAATGTTGCATATCGTATCCAGTATTTAGAGACCTAAAGAGAAAACCGCCTAGGTCTTTCCAAAAGAATTTGTAGAATTCTACCGTAAATCCATCAGAACCAGGGCTAGTTTCATTTTTCATATTTTTTAGTGCTAAACCACATTCCTCAAATGTTAACTTACCTTCACATGAACTTCTTTCAAAATCTGAGTTTTTTATCATGGTTAAAAAAGTGGTTACGCGTTTGAAAGTTACATTTGTTTTTACTTTGGTATAATTTTTCATGAAAGTCTTTCTGTTGATTTAATATTTCTTTTGAATCTGTTACCCTTGTTCCATCTTCCTTAGTTAACTCTTTTATTGTTTTGTTTGTGTAATTTCTCTTTTCGAGATTGAGAAAATATTTAGAGTTTTTTTCACCAGATTCATACCATCTTGCCTTAGATCTTAACATTATACCTTCCACCTCTTTTTTCCTCATTTCTTCTAAATCCGCTTGTTTTTTATTCAATTCTTTCATCGTAGTAGGGTTATTATTTTGATTCACTAAAGCATGTAAGGTATGTATTTCAGCTTCCAATTTCCTGAAATTTTGTTTTTCCTGTTTTGTTTTAGCTTGTGAGTACATAATAGATTCTGATCTTATTATCATTTTAAGGATTTCAAAAAACAATTAATTATTACATGTTAGTTTCACCTGAAGTGGGTTTTTCTTATCACCTTCACAATAATATTCTTCTACTGTGTTGGTTATACATTTTTTTACCAATTGAATATATTCATTTTGCTTTAATAGCTTTGAATTGAATTTCCAGTATCCAGGACCTCTCGGTGCTGCAGATATAGACAATTTTAGTGTTATTGCCGAACGATCTGTTTTATAGCCAGGAATAATAGAGGCGTCCATACAATTTGAAAACATGTCCTCAGAGATTAAAAAAATAGTCCAGTCTACTCTGTTTCACTGGGTTTGCCTGATGCCAAGTAAATACTCTACTGTCAGGATTGACTGTTCTCCAAGGATCCAGTAAATCTAGTTGATTCTTGATGTCCTGGACTGCTGCTCGGGCCATGGAGTGTTTATCATGCAAGATATTGTAAGAGTCACGCTCCATGTCCTGAACAACATTCCAGTCGCCACAAATAATAACAGAGGAATTTTCAAAATTTATAATATCCTCTTTCAAATTTCTAAAAAAACTCAGCATTATCATCATTATGACCATATAGATTCACTAGTGTAAATCTCTGTCCATTAACTGATAAATCTAAGAGAATGTATCTGCCCTGACAATCGCATCTGTTTCTGAGAATAAGAAATTCAAAATTATTTCTAAACAGGATAGCAACACCAGCACTACTGCTAGATTTATGGCTAAAAACATACTTATATCCCCATTCAGCCTCCCAATACTTCTCAGTCTCAACTGTACTATGTGTCTCTTGTAAACATATAATAGATGCTTTCTTTTGTTTGACCCAGCAGAAAATATCTCTTCTTTTAAGATCAGAACTATGCAGACCCCTAACATTCATTGACAAAATTTTAATTTGAGTATCCATTGTTAAATCTTGTTTTAACTAAAACTTTCACAACACTTATATAGACATGCATCACAAAACCATTATCATGAAAAATGCTCACATACACCTTGGGACACACTCTCACACACATAACCACATAATGCTTAAAAAATCGATAAGTGTAGTACAGTGTCATGCACCATTGGGTACATATATAATGTTGCCCAATATAGTAATACATGAACTCTGTTCTATGCTGGAGTGTTGGTATAATTAGTAAATGTAAACATCAATACAGTGTGACTAAAAAATAACACTTTTTGTCCATTGATTCAAGATTGAAGTACAATATGCATATTTAAAAATTTTAGATACAAGATTATAAGAACATTCTTACCATTTACAGGCTTTGCTGGTATATGTGTACTGTACAAGTTAAAATTTGTTGTGAAAGAAAAGTGTTAAAATCAAATATTTGAATCTTTGTTGTATGATATGAATCTTCTGGTAGATTTGAAAAAGTTTCTCTCAGCCAGGTGAATCATTGGTAATGCTGATGGAATGGAAGACTAATTGATAATAATTATAACAACTGTGCTGATATAAACTACTTATGACACAATTCTTGTGGAACATAATCCATTATCTAATATTAAATACTGAGCAAAGTTTTTCAAATTAATAAATTTTGATTTGTGAAGAAGTAACTCCAGATGATTTCTTTACTAAAAATGTATATGCATAAATTAAATGAGTAAATATGACACATTCAGCTGTCTATTCCAGTAGTTTTGGAAATATATATAATGCATCAAAATAATTACTTGCCTCCTGTTTATAGGTACCTTATTACTTGGATTGTCCCGTTCTTCTTCATTTTACTTCAAATAATGATCATTGTTGTTCCTGTTTGTCTGTATTCTCTTGTTTATATTATTGCATTTTTGGCAGATAAATATATGCGTTTATTTAGTTAATGTGAGTTTATTTAGTATCATCCTTGACTTACATTGCTTTTTACAAAAATGAATGCATTATGAGTTAAAGTGAAAAAGTCTTCAATTATGCTGTTATTTTGCTCACTTTCATTTACATAGACCTAGTACCCAAGGAAGCACTTTTTACAAAATATAATGCCAGTGTACTATGATCACTCAAAGTTCTAATGAAAGTTATATAGATGTCTTGATTACATATATGGGTGAGTAAGAGTTGGAATGTGCATTTCCAGGATCAATAGTCTACTGGAATAGCCATTATAGTTTTGATTCTGGCGAAGGTCACATATTCAGATGGCAAAATTTTAGGAAACTTCAACCTGGTACCCATCAGTCCCAACCATCAGTTTCCCAGGTACCTGATCAATAGGAAATTATATTAAATGTGAACCTACTCTGCTTTGTTGGAGGTTTATTCATGCCAACATCCACGAGAAGTATAAGCATAATTATTCCTAGTGGGGGGGGGGGAAACGTAATCTGAGCATAAGAAGATGAAAGTTTATATTACATGTCACAATTACAGAACACTACCGTATTTTCTGGCCTATAAGTCGATGCATAGTATAAGTCGAATTCACCAATTCAACTAATTTTCCATCCTTCGTCCATATATAAGTCTACTCTTAAGTATAAGACGAGGCCAGGTCAGTATCTTGGCTTTCTATTTTACGCTAGTAATGGTATCATTGTATGATATTCCATATTACTGGCAATCATGAAATTGCATTACCGATGCTAACATGCTTGTGATTTTACTTCTGAACAAATCACTGCTATATTCTGTTATCAATTGACACATCTGAATAAACAGTCCATGCTTGTTTTATTATAATTGAAAGCACATCCATGTTGTAGTTCATTTTATTACCTGTTGTTACGAACATAACTTAAATAAACTTTCAATCACACAATCCATATATAAGTCGATTCGGAGTATGAGACGAAGTCTCGACTTTCAAGTAAATAAAAGTATCGACTTATACTTGTTAAAATGTTTGAATCACTTGTGTAGATTCAATAAGCTGTAGGCATAAAAGGAACAAAATAAATAATGTACATATTTACTTTTTCAAAAGATATACTTTTTTAGTTTTCCGTTATGAAGGTATCTTCCACACACTGTTTCTTGCTCACACATGGTAGCATCAACATTTCCATAAACAAGAACAGAAAGGAATTTACTAGAATTCACACTCTCTCTAACTTCTTCTCCCATGACTCCCAGAGTCTGTTCTAATAATTAGCACCGTGTTTAACACTGTTCTTCTCTCAGGGTGCAAACAGCATTTCCATATCAGAAAATGATCTTGCTAAAATGACTATTTAATCTGGGCTGTGCCAGTAAGAACTCTCTTTGTTTATTTTCTTTCATTTCATTCTCATTTGGTCTGAAACTGACTTGTCCCAATGGAGTGAAAGCAAACTTCATGGACACTTGCTGGCTAGTGCCCAACACATGCTGTTCTGGTCAGATCTTACGACTGACTGGTAGATTCAAGCATTCAGTATGTCCAGAGGGTAGGAATGACTACAAATAGGTAGATCATGTGACCAATTATGCATTAAAATTTGCACTTGCCTGACTTGTTTTAAAATATGAAAAAGTACTTGTCCTGCACTAGTGCCTGAGAAACCTTTACTTGTCCAGCTTCAAAAAGGAATAGTCCAAAAGATATCAGACTATGGGATTTGATCAGCTCCAAAAATATTAAATGGTTGTCACCATTCACTGCACTGAACTTTGATAATTTTTTAGGTACTCAACAGACACATAAAGTTCCTTGAATTGTGTGTCAACCTTTTGCTTTGCTTGTATAAAAAAAAAAAACAATACTGAGTCAGTACATGTTACAGTCTTGTTAAAACTGGTACTGTGTGGCAAGGCAACTGGTGTAGTCTCTAGTGTGTAATTTCATTTGTCCTTTCCACATGTCAGCCATCAGTGCAAAAATTATTTAGTGTGTTTCTTATATTTCAGTTCATGGATGCGATAGAACAAGTTGAAAAGCAGTGTTCAGTGACAGAATTGAGCAATATATTCAATAATCAGGGCCTCTCAGATTACATAGTTGTTTATCTTAGGTAAGATGTTACTAATGATTCTTATTACACACAAGTATGGCACAAACTTGAGTTTTTGGTTGGACAGAAAGACAGACAAATTGTATGTTCCAATGGCTCTGCTTATACTATTGCATGATGTTTTTTGTCAATTAATTGGGTGTTTGTAATTAATGTGTCAGTTCAAATACTTATTCTCTCATTCATATAGGTGAGACTTGAAGATATATGCATTTATATCATCAATTTTCAAGCATGTTTACAAAATGTCATTTCAAACAATGCTCAAAAGCATTTGACAGTATCAGGCAAAGTCTGTAGGTATGTCATTCATCTGCCAGGAAGAGTTTTTCTTGTGAACACACTAGTATTAAATTTGTATTTATAATCAAGTACTTAACTGATTCTCATCCAAGTGGATTCTGTTTTGTATACATGCTCATTATTTTATTTGTTTTTATCTTTCTTAGATTGTTAGTATCTGGATATCTGCAGAAAGAGGCCGACTTTTTTGCAAATTTCATCGAAGGAGAACGTACAGTGAAGGAGTTTTGCAATCAGGTAAACAGAAGATGATATTACATTATTGTTGATTTGGAATGAAAGGTATGAAACCAGCAAAATTTATTGTATAATGATTCTGCTAGCTGTTGGCAGACTTGAAAGAAGATAGAGGAACGTAAGAATGGATAAAATAAGAAAATTGGAGATGAAAATATCATGACTTTCCATTAGAAGAACAATAGTATCATAAATGCGCCTTGAAATGATTACAAAAAAATGTTTACCATTGTTTTAAAATTCAAGAATTGCAATGTCTTATGAGAAACTCTTAATTCCATTTTATATTTATATTTGTAACACATTTTCTGGCAGAACATTTACACCTTGTTAGAGGACTTGTGTTGCTAAAGATTAAATGTACATTAAATGAAACGTTTGCCAAGAATAAAATTTATTTGAATGGTGGCCCAAATATAAAATATTTTGGTCATATCAGTAGTGTTTACATCATATGTATAGTCAAGGGTCTAAATGCTCAAAATAGTATGATGCTAAAATGCTGTTTTATTTACATTCAAATATTTTTTATGCCAAAATATGATGATTTACCATAATTGATTTATAATAAAACTTTATAGCTGTGATCTATTTTTTCTGGATTCCATTTATTCTTTGTGCACTATTTGAAAATCATGCCATTGCAGTGAGATTTTTTTTTGCTCATTGGGATTTCTCCATGTCTGTGATATAGTGTCCTTTCGCTTTTACTAAATATGGATTGTATAAATAACAAGAGTGACAAAACCATATAATCACAAATAAACTTGGTAACAAAAATGTATCAATCCACTGACCATTCTTGTCAGTTTATGTCAAGGGAGGTAAATCCAGGTTAGTCATTATCATTATACTAACTTTCCCTGGATATTGTTATAGGTAATGCTTGAAACAAAAGTAGAAAATCCTTTTTTAAAAAGTCACAATAATTTTTCAAATAATGTTTCAAATGCTACTTTTATCTAATATTCTATGGAACCTTTGCTCTGTGTGTCCATATTTATATTTGAAGAGAAGCTTCATTCTACCCAGTTACCCTACAATCAGAATATCTTAGCATAACTGAATTTTTGCAGATCACTCATTGGTATTATGCATTTTTGTACAATTTTTGTATAAGCTTATATATGAACCGGAATATAATAATTGCAGATTTGGTTTATTATGCTGCTTGCAATAATGTGTACCTGCAAATTAATATGCTTTACACATAATCCAGACCTGCCAACTCTTGCGATTTTGCCACAATTCTTACGAAAATTACCCGTAAATTACTGACTTACAGCATAAAAGCAAAAACTACGAAAAAAATTATCATTGACGGAAAATCAGGGTAATATATTCATCCGTGTTTTATTTGATTCCGGGTTTCATATTAGAATTAATGAAATTGGTCAGGGAACCAGACTAATTTTACGGCAGCACATCAGACACTTTAAACTGCACCTATTTGTTGATCATAAAACCAATTAAAAATGTTGTCCAGCAAGACAAAAGGGAAAATAAGCCTCTTGAAAAGTGTTAATAATCACACAGGAAACATATAAAAGGAATTATCAGGTTCTTGTGAATAAAAGCTGGAAGGGACACAATTATGTTCGTTGGACATCACTTGCCAATTTGAGTATGACTTTTGGCATGAAATATGATTGCCATCATGTTAAATGGAAAAAAGAATTTCCAAGAATTATGTCAAGTTGATAGCAACAAGCCATCGAGCTGCATAGGGTTTGGAACTAAAATCTATGCAACTGTACTAGTGGTAAATAAAGTCTACGTGTACTTTACAAAAACATTTCAGTTGAATATAATGTTTATCGTCACTGATATTTCGAATACTAAACTTCTAATTTCATTTTCCAGTTTTGCTATATAAATTTATGTACACCTTACTGAAAACTGATCAAACTTACGGAAAAAAAATCTACTGCCGTACTGAGACGGACTCGTCAGGGTTGGCAGCCCATTGTTACATTAAAAAAATAATAAAATAAAATGAAACAATACAAGGTTTTAATTGTCATTTTCATTGTTATCTCCTTAATTCCCCACAAATAAATTTCAGAACATTATAAAAAAGACTCCTGTATAATAACAGGACAAGAGTACATTTGTCCATTTTAGACCAAGATATACTGTTCTTTTTTCTGTTTAGCAGCTGCAGATATGGCACATTTTTAAAATAACAGACTGGCTTGGTTTCATCAGTTTGAAAACTTATCTCCTATTGTATTGAAGAAAATTGGTTAGTGGACTAGTCTGTACCTTTAAGAAATGGTACCAGATGTTAAGCAAAACACTGTTTTGATATGATTCATAGATGTTGTGTGACTTAAAATGTTGGGATAGAAGGATCTTTTTAAACACTAAAACATGTAGAATAAGAGAAAGGAACAATCAATAGTGCTTTGCAAATTTCAAAAGAATATGAGAGTAATTTAATTCAGCTTTTAGGTTGAGCACATGATCATGCATGTCACATAATTTGTGCAGTTGATTTAATGATTGCTTAGCAAAAATTGGACATGTAGACTAGCTAAAGTGTGTATTGTGTGCACATACTATGTTATGTTTGTATTTTGGTACTAATCCACATTTATTTTGCCCATTATTGACAAAAACTTTACCCAGCTGCAGATAAAGGTTAGTAGTAAAATGTGAAATGTGCATTTTTCATGCAGTTTATTGTAATTATCAATCACATTTACTATATAGATTACACTTTTTATACTGAGGTTACACTTTATTGCTACTTAGGTTGTTTATTCTGATATAGGGTTTTGCTGTTTACTGCATTAAAAGAATTGTCCTTGAATCCTTTTAAAATTGATTTACGATATTCTCTTGACAATTTCAGGAAGTGGAACCAATGGGTAAGGAGAGTGATCACATTCACATCATAGCACTGACCTCCACACTTGGTATACCAGTACGTGTGGAATACATGGACCGCGTAGACTCTGAGAAGTGTACACAGCACAACTTTCCAGAGGAATCACAGCCATCAATTGTATTGCTTTACAGGCCAGGACACTATGACATTCTGTATTCTTGATGACTGTTTTGTGCATAAAACATCAAGTTGTAATTACAGTGGGAAAATTTCAGTTATTTTCCAATCCGCTTTAGTTCTTTGTATAGGTTTTTTTTGTCTTACCCTGAATTTCACCAAATGTGTTTTCAAGTCATATGGATTTTACAATTCATTAAAGTCATAAAATTTATATGCATGTAAACTTAGCATTAAAGACATTAATAAAATGTTTGGACTTCTCAGTAAAATTTAAAGAATTGTGACCCATTCTATTAGTATCAAGCTGAAGAAAAATTTGAATTTAAGTTTTTATTTAATTATAACCAATAACAGTGCCCTTTATTTTAGTGTACTTGTGATTGAAAATTGAAATAGAATAATTTCCCTGGAAGCAACTGGATATGTATACCATGACCCTGTTCTCCACAAATTTTCACATTTTACAGAATAGGATTTTTTGAAATGAGAATACTTATGCATAGAATTGAAAGATGAGATAGATTATATGTTTGTCTGGAGGTTGGTTGCATTCAAAAGTGAGAACTTTATTTAATCTGACTTTAGTAAAAGTTATAATTGTCAAGACTGTAAAATTTATATAATCATGATTAGGCATTTAACTTTAATGTACCAATCTTTTCTTGGCCAATTTATATTACAAGGTTACATGTTTTTCCATCTCTGTACATCAGTTAAAATGTGCCATTCTAGTCCTTAATTTTGTTGTGGTTGGAGAGATTTTCTTGTAATTTGCACAGTATAAGGTAGTCTCACTATTAGGTATTATACTCTGGATCCCATGAATTTGTACTGTAATGTATGATACATATAATGTACTTTATTATAAGGCAGTTTCACTGTAGAAAGTATTCTCAGTGTCATCAGAGACAGGTAGTACTGTAACTTCATTACAAGACAAGTTCGCTATATGCTATTAACAGTATACTCAATGGACCCCATTGATAGCAGTATAATGAGATTATTCTGTATATATCATGAACTTTATTATAAAGCAGTCTAGCTGTAGGTAGTAATGTATGTATCTTATGCTTCATTATTAGGCAGTCTCGCTATAGACAGTATTTTCTGTGGATCCTGTCAGTAGCATTATAATGAGTTAGTACTGTAACTTTCATTACAAGGCAGTTTCATTATAGATATTGTACTGGATTCCATGAATAGCATATAATGAAGCATTAATGTATGTATCTTATGCTTCATTATAAGGCAGTCTCATTATGGACTTTTTTTCTCTAGATCCCATGATCAGCTTTATAATGAGGTATTAATACATGTAATCCATTATAAGACAGTCTCAATATAGACAGTATTCCCTGTGGATCTTGTGGATATCAATAGAATGGGGAGGTACTATATGTATCAGGTACTTCATTAAAATGCAGTTTCACTATAGTCAACATTTTCTCTGGTTCTCATCAGTAGCATTATAATGATATAATACTGTATATATCAGGTGCATCATTACAAGGCAGTCTCGTTATGGACAATATTCTTTGTGGATCTCATGGATGCTATTAAAAATGGGTACTGTATGTATCGTGTGCTTCATTAAATGGCTGTCTCACTATAGACACTATACTCACTGGATCTCACGAGTAGCATTTTAGTCAGAAAGTACTGTATGTATTATAATTAGACAGTGTGTTACATACAACAACCATACCCCCCTTCCGCAAGGTCACAATCATAGCATTGGAAAATGAAACTGACTAATATTCTTATCTGGAGTATAAAATTTGAACCAATTATACATCAGGAATAGGAAGACTATTGAAGATTCCACTTAAATAACTTTGGTGAAGGGGATTTACCACAAAAATGATAATATAGATTTGATGAACTTAGCATGTGGATATTCCTTGATATGATCTCAGATGGGTATAGTGATTTTCTATCAATAATATCAAAATCAGAGTATTTGTATGACTTGCAGGTGTCTCGTGAACATGTTAACATAGACATGTAAAAGAAATACTGTTATTAACAAATTTTGTATAGTGGAATCTTTTTTTAATGAATAGAGAAGGTTTCAATGCTCAGCAGTTAAAAATAATAATAGAACATTAGAAATGGAGTTATCTTGGACTCCATGACATTCTTTTGGCCAGTAGAGCATAATATCCTTCAAGGGGGTCTTGTTTCATTCTTGTCATTTGAGTTTGTAAACAACCATGACATGACAAAATACCACATATGACCATTTGAAAAATGTTTGAATAATGTCCAAAATTCTTTTTGAATGTCTACAAATGGCATAGATACAATTTTTGACTTTTCTCTGGTAATTTGATTTCTTCAAATTACAACAGTAATTTTGTTTAGAAAAGAACTATCACACAAGAACTATCAGCTGAACAGATTGATTTGTTTTTAACTGATAAACAATGTTGTATTTTAAGTGATGTATTAACATTCTAATTTTTTGTTAATACAGTGATCCCCCTCTTTAATGCCCCCACAACTGGCCACCCACTTCTTACAGCCAAAATCCCTTGGCACCGACAAGTTTGTTCAAAATTACCCTTTAAGAATAACCACCGCTCTAACATGATCAGTAGCCAGCATATTAGTAAAAATATGTAAAAAAAAAAAAATCCCTTCAATGTGGCCACTGTTTATTTCAAATGTGTCAAATACCAGTAATTGATATTGTAAGGTAAGTAATCAGATTATCTTGATACCTGTCTCCTGATGTCTTGTTTCCATTACTGAAAGAAGTATTGGCTAAAGTACATGCAACACTAAGATTAATATTATATCATTATAAAAGCCAATGTTAACACTAAATAGGCTCAACAATGTGTAGTTTTGGGCTTTACACATCTGTCAAGCTCTTCTCTTTGATAATTACAGCTGGACCTAATTGTCAAGATTGTAACATGGTCAGTATTTTGTGGATAACACAGAGAAATTGACCTTGAACAAAACAGGGTACCAGATATAGATTGAAAAATCATTTGACAATACCTCCATCACTTCCTTTAACCGCTCCAGTGGCCTAGTGGTTAGAGCGTCTGCCTCGTAAGCGGGAGGTCGTGGGTTCGATCCCCAGTCAAGTCATACCAAAAGACTTACAGAAAATGGTACTAACAGCTACCTTGCTTGGCATTCAGCATTAAGAGATTAGTTTTAGGACTGGTCGGCCCGGTGTCAGGATAATGTGAATGGGTGGGACATCATGCTACACGTCTGCGGCATGATGCCCCAGTGCTAGACATCACTAAACAATCTACCTGCAGACTGTTTAACAGCCGAATAAATCATTACCAAACATTAATATGTCATCACATAAATGGAGATGTATTACTTTAGAAGAAAGTCAGTTTTTCTACTTGACAACATTGGGTGAGGTGGGGAGGTGGACTTGCCAAACAATTTTATGCGGAAAAGACTCCAAACATTTTTATGTCAAATAAATTATGTCATAACTGATAAGGAGAATATTCAGCAGCAGTAGAAAAATGGAAAGAGATTTTTCTATGTGCCAAGATTTAATCCCACCCCCATATCACGCTCACATCATGAATAAGAATTATTCATTGTATTGTTACGTGCTTAGGCTCGAATAAGCAGCAACACAGAAAGAGTGAAAACTAACAAGCTTGTATAACTTGAACAATGAATTAATTAAGTACAATTATTTTCATAAAATAAATAAACTTACGGTTTTAGAGAATCAAATCCAACATTAATCCAATATAGAATTCACAATAATAATTCACTAATGGAATTGCAAGAGTCCTGATAAATAAATGTTCTAATAGTTCCAGGTTCGAATCTTGACGATGTAATCCAAAATGGCTGACAATGTCACGTGATGCAGTTCTTGTTTTATAATCATCCAAATGAATTATGAGCACGTTTTCTCCTCCAAATAGATAAATAAATCTTCTTTCTTCAATGAATTGACAGTGTCCAGAACAAGATAATTATAACTCAAACACAGCTATTAACTTTACAGCCCAGAGATTCTACTGAGCTGTTCTATCCCAAACAACAGTCTATATAACTGTTTTTCTTAAGTAAACAAGTGATCACGTGATTTTCTAGAAATTGATAGAAATTCATGGAAGGTCACAAAAAGAGACTACCTTCAGCAAGTCACATACTAAAAGAATGATCTAGAAGAAAAACCATCCCCAATAACTAAAAATATAAAGATGTCCTTGAAATTAACCAGTTGTTTTAAAGACCTGTTTATCAATCTGAAGCAAGGTCAGATAATGAGGTAAACAAGCTAAGGTCAGCCTGTTTACAACTAGAGTCTAGGTCAACCTGAATTTTTAGAAAAAATCTCCCAATTAATAAATATTAAACCCTAAATGACAAATATGGATTTAACAATAAAAAAAAAAAAAATAAATTAAATCCAATAGCTGTAACACTTTCCCCCATAAAATAAAAAGAAAGGTTTATATGATAAAACTTTCTTTTTATCACAAACCAATTTACATCTGAGGTTAAAAGAACTAGTATAAATTACACAATATAATAAATTATACACGGGAAAGAGCGCCTGCAAATTATATTATCTAGAAATAGCCTCAACCTTTTAACTTGTCCATGTCCCACAAAATATCCTAAGAAAGCCACTCTAACAGGGCAGAACTCACTTTTAAATAAATTAACAGTCAGACACGCATTAGTGAGGCTGTCAAAGAATTTTCTAATTGTTGCTAGATGTTCTCTCCAGGTGTCGTTGTAGATGATGACGTCACAATTTTCTAGACCAGTGATGATCATTTTTATGAGACGTTGAAATGGACTTTCTTTATATTGGTAGAGTCCTTCTGGAGTCACAAGGTTGAGTTTTCTTTTGCTCTTTCCGTAGTGGAATCTGCCAAAATCCTTTCAGAAGGTCAACATTTGGTGACATACTTGGCATTCCCAATTTTATCAATACAATTTTCAATTCTTGGTAATGGGAATGAATCTCTTTTTGTCACTCTATTCACCTTCCTATGCACATACGGAAAGTTGTATCTGGTTTTGAAACAAGTATGCATGATGAACTCCAATCACTTTTATTGGGCTTGATAAAATCATTCTCCAGCAAATATTGAATTTCCTTTTTCAAGTATTCCTGTTTGATTGGACTCGTCCAGTATGGATGCTGTTTGGAATTTTCAATTTCAACGTCATGAAAAATTTTGTTTGTCCTTGTAAGAATATCTAGACATAAGTGCTCATATAATAATAACTTTCAGTTCATTTCTTTCTTGCACATGCAAATGTGAAAGTTTCTGGTCTAGATTTTTCATAATTTCTAAATTCCATCAATTTGTTGCTCCAATGTCAGTAGAATCCGACGATATTTCTTCACTATGTGGGACAGGTACCACTAAATTAATTACATATTTAACATGGCTATCTCTTTCAGTATACTGGTACTCCTATAATTTATTTAGATCCCAGGAGCACATACTATAATTTACCTAATTCATTTTCTTCTTAACTGTGTAAGGGCCGTAATATCTAATTTGAAGTAAAGTAAGAAGAATGAACAAAAGTAACACAACTCCATTATCAGACCCAAAAGTTCTCTCCCTTGTAGTTCTTTCAAACCATTGTTTCATTTTTAACTTGAATTGCTGAATTGGGCATTCATTCATAACTTGCTGGAAAATTCCAGACATGAAGTTTGAACCTTGATCAAACTGAATAGATTTGGGAAGACCATACTGAGTAAAAAAAACTTTATCAAAGCTTTTACCGTAGTTTTAAATTTTATATTCCTCAACAGAATAGCCTCTGGAAACCTTTTTGACGCACACATAATGGTCAACAGGTATTGGTTACCTGACTTGGTCTTCGGTAAGGGATCTACACAATCTGCCATAATTCTACCAAATGATTCGTCAAAGGCAGGAATAGGGTGCAGATGAGCCTTAGGTATCTTCTGATTGGTTTTTCGTACCATTTGACAAGTATGACAAGATCTACAGTATTTGGCAACATCACTTTTGATTTTTGGCCAATAGAAGTGAGTCAAGATCTTGTAATACATTTTATTAATCCCTAAATGACCAGCCAAAAGAGTTTCATGGGCCAAATTAAGTATTTCCTGTCTGTAAGGTTTTGGAACTACTATTTGATAGTTCACTGACCACTCATCACCAACAGGTACCTCGGGAGGTATCCATTTTCTCATAAGAATTCCATTTTTAATGAAATAACAGACAGGAACTTCAGTGACTTCAGTCTCATTTATGACCCTTTGAAACAAACAGGAGATCTCAGGATCTTTTTCCTGTTCGACGACAAGTGACTGTCGTTTATCACCTTGATTAAGAGAATGAGTTGTTAAAAGAGGATCACTATGATCAATACCTTCTGATTGATCTAAACCAAGAATATAAGTGACCTCATCAAAAACCTGACCTATACAAGTGTCAGTTGAAGGAATGCTGCCTTCTGTAACATCATTCTCAAAATCATCACCCTGATTAAAATAAAGAGAATGAGTTGTTAAAAGAGGATCACTATGATCAATACTTTCTGATTGATCTAAACAAGAAGTAAATGTGACCTCTTCAAAAGCCTGACCTATACATATGTCAGCCAAGGGAATACTGCCCGTTTCAACTTCATTCTCAAGAGCTTTCTTTGCCAAAGCTCTGGTAACTGTACAAGCTTGAAATATCTCAGGGAATTCTTTTTCAATTGGATCAACTTTCTGATCCAAATTAGACTTGTTAGTTACAAGTGGATTAACCACAACCTTGTCTCCAGCTAAGTCGTTGCCTAGCAATAAATCAATCCCCTCTACGGGTAAAACCGAGACTGTTCCGATTGTCACAGGTCCTGACACTAAGTCTGATGACAAATTTACACAATGGAGAGGAACATTAGCAACGCCGCACTTACTCCCTGAATAAGAACAGTTTCATTAGAAGAAGACTTCTCAGAAAAAGGCAAAGTACCTGATAATAAAAGACTGAGAAGCTCCTGTGTCCCTTAAAATTTTAATAGGGGTGGGATTGGCTGAATCACCCAAGAGTGATATAGAACTCTTCGATATGAATGGTTCATAATTCTCCATATCAAAATCAGACTGGGATTTATTAGACCCAACAAATGTATTGCTTTCAATACATGACTGTGACCTTGACCTCTTGGAAATGAGAACATTTGGAACAGGTCTATCTTGATTCTGATGCCTATTTTTCAATTTGTAGCAATCAGAAATAACGTGTCCTTTTTTCTTGCAAAAGTTACACGTCGGAAGAGACAAGGATCCAGAATCAAATTTCTCTGAAGTCTGATTTTTGAAAGTTGTGTTAGTTTGAGTTTTAGAAGGGCTTGAATTAGGTGGAAATACTTTTCTGCCATTAAATTTTTGAGTAGAAGTTGTGTTAACAAAAGGAACTTTATGTGTCAGCAAATATTCGTCAGCAGCTCGAGCAGCATTTTCCAAGGTTTCAATCTGATGCTCATCAAGATAAGTTTTAACATCATTATGGACACAGTTTTTGAACTCTTCAATTAATATAATTTGCTTGAGATTTTGATAATCTTGCTCGACTTTCTTGGCTAAACACCATCTATCAAACAACTGCTCTTTTTGTCTAGAAAATTCGACACGAGTTTGTCCAGCTTCTTTTCTGTAATTTCTAAATTTTTGCCTATAAGCTTCAGGAACTAACTCATAACCTCTTAAAATGCATTCTTTAACTACATCATAGTCACTACTTTGCTGAACAGACAGTGAAGTGTAAATCTCACTAGCCTTACCAGTAAGTACACATTGTAGTAACTGAGTCTAATTCTCTCTTGGCCACTTTAAATTTTCTGCAACTTTTTCAAAAAGAATAAAATATTTGTCTACTTTCTTTTTCTTTGAAAGGGGGCACTAATCTAATATTACTTGCTAAATCAAAATTTTGATTTGAAGTATGATGGTGATTCTCACTTGCCAGCTCTAATTCTTTCATTTTACACTGATATTCCCTTTCTTCCTTCTCTCTTTCTTGTTCAATTTGTTTTTCTTGTAACCTTTCCTGTCTCTCTCTCTCTCTCTCCTCTTTTTCAAATTGTAATTGTCTTTCTTTCTCCCTTTCCTGAAATTCCAGTTTCTTGAACTCTAATTCTCTCTCTCTCTCTCTCTCTCTCTCTTTTTCAGATTGTAATTGTCTTTCTTTTTCCCTTTCTTGTCTCTCTTTCTTCTTTTTCATATTGTAATTGTCTCTCTTTCTCCTCTTTTTTAGATTGTAATTGTCTTTCATCCTTTCTTGTCTCTCTCTTTCTTCTTTTTCAAATTGTAATTGTTTTTCTTTCTCCTCTCTCTCTCTCTCTCTCTCTCTCTCTATCAATCCACATCTGCTCTTTTTGTAATTTAATTTGTTTCTCTTTCTCCTCTCTCTCAATTCGCATTTGCTCTTTTTGTAAATTCAATTTGTTTCTCTTTCTCCTTTCCTGAAACTCCAGCTTCTTTAACTCTAATTCCATCTAGAATTTTAATTCTAATTCCTTTAGTTTAATGTCAGAGTCTGATGCAGACTTACTGACTGGAATCAAAGCACTTTGTTCCAAAAGATCCTGTTCTACCAAATACTGGACCAAAATCTTTTTGATATCTTGTTTCGTTAAAGAAGCCTTCACTTCGGAAAGATCGTATTTTTTGGCAAGTTGAACCAACTCATCTTTTTTGAAAAGATCTAATTGCTCCTGGGTAGGATTAGAAAGAAATATTTCTACCTTAGATGTCATTTTAATACAAGCGTGTCAGCCTCACTAAAGATTTAAAATTTTCAAAAACATGGGGAAATTCAAATTTAAATTCCAATTTATTTCAATCTCAATCTCAATCCCGAGACAATAGCCACCAATTCTATGTTACTTGCTTAGGCTCGAATAAGCAGCAACACAGAAAGAGTGAAAACTAACAAGCTTGTATAACTTGAACAATGAATTTATTAAGTACAATTATTTTCATAAAATAAATAAACTTACAGTTTTAGAGAATCAAATCCAACATTAATCCAATATAGAATTCACAATAATAATTCACTAATGGAATTGCAAGAGTCCTGATAAATAAATGTTCTAATAGTTCCAGGTTCGAATCTTGACGATGTAATCCAAAATGGCTGACAATGTCACGTGATGCAGTTCTTGTTTTATAATCATCCAAATGAATTATGAGCACATGTTTTCTCCTCCAAATAGATAAATAAATCTTCTTTCTTCAATGAATTGACACAATGTCCAGAACAAGATAATTATAACTCAAACACAACTATTAACTTTACAGCCCAGAGATTCTACTGAACTGTTCTATCCCAAACAACAGTCTATATAACTGTTTTTCTTAAGTAAACAAGTGATCACGTGATTTTCTAGAAATTGATAGAAATTCATGGAAGGTCACAAAAAGAGACTACCTTCAGCAAGTCACGTACTAAAAGAATGATCTAGAAGAAAAACCATCCCCAATAACTAAAAATATAAAGATGTCCTTGAAATTAACCAATTGTTTTTAAAGACCTGTTTATCAATCTGAAGCAAGGTCAGATAATGAGGTAAACAAGCCAAGGTCAGCCTGTTTACAACTAGAGTCTAGGTCAGCCTGAATTTTCTAGAAAAAATCTCCCAATTAATAAATATTAAACCCTAAATGACAAATTTGGATTTAACAATAAAAAAATAAATAAATTAAATCCAATAGCCGTAACAGTATATTCAGTTGAAATAAATTTTTTCTTAAGACAAGAAGAACCTTTGAATAATTAATGGTAATTTTAAATGAAGATATTAAATGCTTTGAAGTTTATAGCTTTCTTACTACAAACATTACATGTACTTCTCACCCCAAAATTTTAGTCTCCCCCCTCCTTTAGGAATGGCCACCCATTTTATAAGGCCACTTTCCTGGTGTAAAAGGGGCAGACAAATAAGAGGGGGACCACTATGAATGGTACTGTTTCTATGCCTGGTTTTTTTTTCTTCATTAAAGTCCTTTCATACAAATGCAGCATATATTCTATTGTACTAATCTGTATCATTAGGTAATCTGTATTATTAGTTAATAGTACTACCAAAGAAATTAAAATACTGGAGAACAAATTTATAGATGAATTTTAAACCTTAGGAGGAAAATGTTTTTGTGTCTAATATAGGCTAGATCTGTATGTTCATTACATATTTTGCTATTTATTCTCTAAATCAAATGGGTCAAAGTATGTTTGTAAAATTGACTGATGCTTTAATGTTTTATTAAACATTTCCAGTCCTTCCATGATAATTGTATCTGATGTACCAGTAGTTATTTTTACTGAATTATTATATGCTATGTCATAATAAAAAATTAACACTTTCTGTAAAATAAAAATATGCATTTTGTTATGCTTATCTTTACATGCCAACCAGTACGCTTGATTTCATTAAATTTCACCTAGCGAGTAAACATGTGGATTTTGCATGTTCAGTAAATCCCCCTACAAACAAAATCCGTAATTTGTTTGCACATTTTTATCAACATCCCATTAATCCCATGGACCATATTTTAGAAAAGACTGCTTCAATGTAACTACAACATAAAAGGACACTTGTCCTTAGACATGTTTTGCACTTTCTTGACAGTATTAATATGTTCTATTTATAGCAGATGTCCTTTTTCCAAGCTGCTGCCACCTTCAAACCAGTGTAATCATTCATGAATGTTAGGGAACCAATCTATAATGCGTTTTAGGTCATGTCTTTTGGCTTTTCTACAAGAGTACATTAGACCTGTATGTAATTTCCTCACACTGTCATTATATTCTATTTATAGCTGCTGCGCAGCTGTATGACTTGAGAGAAAACAGACTGGTTTTCTAATTCTTAAACTTGGCTCTTGGATTCTAATTCATATTTGGTACAAAACCAGTCTGTAGATATTTGGTGCTAAAAGTCATAACAAACTTATTCCAGCCTATGTGTGTGCTTGAGCAACCATGTTTTTCAAATAATCTCACAGATGGATTAGAAAAAAACAAAAAAGTACCCCAGAATCCTCCAAAGATAATAATAATAATTAGGACTTTGTATAGTACCTAATCTTTAGAAGCTCTAAGTGCTTTAGAACATTTATAATGATGTGACTACCAAAAAAAACATGAAATTGGAAAACAAAAAATGCTGAAAATATTTAAGATATGAAACATTATTAGGTCTATAAGTTTGTTCTTGCAGTCGAAACAGGTGAATTTTAAGAGCACTCTTGAAAGGGATCACTGTGTCTTTATGTCTAATTTCAGTGGGCAATTCATTCCACATTGCTGGGCCCTGGTAAGCAAAAGAACATTGTCCATATGATTTTGTTTTCATAGTGAGAACAATGAGTATACGATCGTCAGAAGAGGAGCATAAGTATCTTGCTGGTGTGTACACATGGGTGAGGCCAGATAGTTATGTTGGACTGGAGTCCGTCAGTGAAACGTAAAACAGAGAACAAATTTTGTGTTTGATTCTGAGATTACACATTTTCCTTGACATGGGTTGGCATCTATGCTTGCCACCATAAATACTTGTCGACCGCTTTTGTGCCCCACATAATATGACATGCATTATTTGAAATGTTTTAATTACTATGCTTGCAATCAAAGTTGGGAAGAAGTGAGTATACTTGATTCAGCTTGCCCCTTTGTACAAGCCACACTTTTGTCTACTTAAAAACTTCTGAACCCATTGAAACTTTGCATGGTTTTGTATCATGACATAACACTATGTCCTATGAAAATTGTAGTCTGATTGTATTTTAAGAGAAATCCCTATTTTTATGTGTGTGTTCTCTTATTTGAATTAAGCCCTCTCTTTCTCAGTATTCACTTTGCATTTAACTTCGAATTTAAGCAATACTTTATTTTCGAGTAGACAATTTTTCAGGTTATTTTGGCCATATGACTAGAAAAGAAAAAAGCAGAAACCACATTGTAACAGATTAGATTACTGTAACTTCAGGTTAGTTAAAATGCTTAATCAACTACCCTTAATAGATATTTTACAATTCTTTTATTTATTTATACTTTCTAAAACTTGATAATAATGTCACTTTCAAAGCTTTCTAAACTATTTGAAACAACCTCATGAGGGCAAATACAAACGTCTCCAGATGTTCATCGGCATTTCTTCATCGCAGATAAAAAAATTACTGTAAGTTTCTTGTCCAAAGATTTTATCAAGTCCTATACGATATCTTGATCAAGGATCGTGTAAATTTATCATTATAAATCCATGTGCGCTTGACTGTGCTCACGAAAATAAGTTTTATAACTTTATGATATCCATGTCTCAAGTCTGATGAATATTTCACAGAGAATGTGTATGAATTCCATTAAATACAGCAAGAATATTAGTTGTCTCTGATCACTTTTGGTATTTGTGTATGCTGTTGAGTAACATAAATCACATCTGTGTTTTTATGTGTTTGCTTTTAAAATATTCTTGCCGGATTTTATTGTTTGTCCAGCATTATATCATCGTATACTACTAAATTATTAATGAATCCATCAAGTTCATCAACACTCAACAATTTATCAATATCAATTACAAAATATATATCACCATCTTCATTCAATAATAATTTTGTGTTTTCATTAAAGTAAATTAAGCACATTGCAGCATCTCTGATCTTTAACTGACGGAGCTGCTCAATACAACTTGTCCCATTTGATCAATCTCATTATCAAATTAAGTAGTAATTGTGTTTAACCAGACCCAGATAGCCCTATAAGAATAGTTCTGATATAATTTGGTAGTGCTGGAAGATGTTTTTCTGGTTCTTGCTGTCGTCTCATCCATGTTACACAAATATAATAAATAAATAATGGATCTATATAAATATAAAATATAGGGCACCTACCCCAACAGATTGAGTAACAACAACAATAGCACAAAATAACCGTGCACTTACAGGTTAGTGTGAAATATGGTACAAAAAATATAAATTTATATCCATGATAAAAGAAATAGATGGTGATATCGCTCCTTATTAGGGAAAATTACCAGGAATATAATGTGCTAAAATACCCAGGAGAAAAACATCTTACAGGATATAGTTATTGTGGTAATGAAACCAAATTTGATATCTGAATTGATAAACAAGATCAAGCATAATCTGTTTTTTTTGTTTGATTAGGATTTTTAACGTAGCTTTAACAATTTTTCAGTCATATCGCTACGATGTCTGCAGTGAGGCAGTTTATAGTGATGTCTACCACTGGGGCATCATGCCGCAGACATGTAGCATGATGTCCCACCCAGTCACATTATCCTGACACCAGGCCGACCAGTCCTAACACTAACCTCTTAATGCTGAACGTCAAGCGAGGCAGCTGTTAGTACCAATTTTGTAAGTCTTTGGTATGACTCGGCCAGGGATCGAACCCACGACCTCCCACTTCCGCGGCGGACGCTCTAACCACTAGGCCACCGGAGCGGTCTAAGCATAATCTGGTGAATATCAAATAAATTAAATTGATAAAGCATGTCATATTCATGATGTAGCTTATAAAAGTAAAGATTTACAACAACAACAACATATTGCAGATGTGAAGTTGATTCATGCATTAAAGAGTATAAAAATATAAATCTTAGAGAATCATTAGCATACTGGTTAGTAAGATCCGCTGGTAATTGATCAACTGATTATTTATTATTATTATTATTATTATTATTATTATTATTATTATTATTATTTAATTGATTTGTTATAGCCCAAGAGGATATTGGAAATGTAGAGCAGCTATTAGTAAACTCTGATGCAGAAAATGTTACACATGTTGTTGCTGCAGATTGGTTAGCATGACAGGCAATATGCAAACTTATCTACCACTGCCTAAACGAATCAAGTACGCACATTTTGATGTCAGCGTTCCAAATGAACTTCATCAGACAGATATATTTTTACCACAAGATACTATTAAAATTGGAAGACGTCAATATGTATACAAATACGCGTTAACTGGCTTTGATGTTGCAAGTAGATATAAAGAAGCAGATCCGTTATTAACTAAAACAGCTATTGAAGTTGTTTCTGCATTTGAACGAATTTATCGCCTAGGATCTTGATCACAGGGTGATCTACGACAGCCACATCTACTACAGGCTGATCCTGGCAAAGAATGTTTTCGTGCAATATGATTGTTGATGAAGCAGATTCTGAGCTGAAATTCATAGTTGATATCTTTGATTTGGTAACTGCCCATTGGAAGAGAAACAATTTGGCAGTCAGGGGTTCCATCTGGTTTGTTTTTATTTGCAAATACCAAAATATTATTCACTTGTAATCCACCAAACGATTTTGATCTAATATTCGACCAACTATGATATACTGGTAATTGTGCAAGTGCAATTTCCTTTACTGGAAATGCAGTTGGAAAGTTTGACATTAAATTCAGGGTTAGTGGAGCTTAATGATATCATCGTTTATTTTCAACAGTGTTGTAATAATGACGACCTGTTGCAGTACTTGTGATGTCAACATTATTATTATTAGTTTTATTAGTATTAGCATTATTATTATTATCTAACTCAGACATAGTCTTTGCCTCATCATAAATAAATAATTTCTACTTGCAATCTGATATTATTGCGTCGTTAAGGTGAAGATAATTTGGAATATGCTAGACTCGCAATGTGTAATTTTATTATGTACTCTAGTTTCCTTTCACTACATGAAGATATTTGTTTTGCAAAGATATTAAGAACACCCACATTGTTGTTGCATCTGAAACACAAATTGTTACAACTACTGGTGCCATCACTAGTGAAGTTATTGTTGATTACAATACACGGGTTCCAGCGATAACAGCTGACACTGAATACACAATTATGTAAACGACAACAACATGTCTGCGATATTTGTTACAAATACTTTTTCTGTATACTATATTTTTTTCAATTATTTAGCCATTCGCGCACCTGATTGTACCTATACTGCTAAATATTGATTGGGCAGTTCATTATTTAAGTTGGTGGTAGTTTAGCGTTTAATTCAAGACACCAATAGTAAATCAAGCCGAGTCTTTTTTTTCTTCAGGTTCCACTTCAGATTTTTTTCTTTGTCATTTTGTTCCAGTAATACTAACACAGTTCCAGAAGATTTGATTAGGGGATAACATCGTAATGATGGATATGATAAATACTGTAACACCTAGTACTGACAACCTGTACAACCCTGTAATGACAGCGCAATGTTTAATACATTTATTAGGTGGCGAACACAATACTGATCCTGAAGCTACTGTATATATTACGTTGCCGGTAATCATTTTTATGTCAACGAGTTTACTATCAACGACTGCTGGACTTCCATAAAACTCCTTAATGTTTCTTTTCACGTTTCTACGAAAACTCAAGAATGTGTTTATGTGAGCAGTATAATCAGATCAAAGATTGATTGCTTCATTTTTAATGCTGTTAAGGATTTCATCACTGGAAAGTATCATATATGTATGTCTTCGTTGTATCGTAATCATTTTATTATGATTCTCCAAGACCCGTAATTTTATTATTAGTCCTACTGAGATGGCCAGCCATTGTATCACCGATTTTTTAACTCGAGAAGGTATGTAACTTCCAAATACTTGGTTCCACCCATGACCCTCAATTTCACTCTGCTGTTTTATATAGTATGGTAGAGAGGGTGCCAATGTTGGAATGGGTCATAGGGGTAATCTAAGGTATTTTTTATCACTCTGTATGATTTTTTCCTTTAGATTATTGTCTTTTATTTCACATTAAGCTCGCATCTTGAGCACCTTTGGTTATGTGATGTCGCCTTGTTCCTTAATCCATGCTTACTTGGGCATTCAGATGTTTCTAATGTGTATTGGTTCCTTGAATAAATGTATACTGTGTGTCTTTCTGCTGAAATATTGAGTTAAGTCATGTCGGTAAAATAGCTCGTCTAGATAATGTGTTTTTATGTTACCCAGGCAACAGACCTTAAATAAAATTTATTGTATCTTGTAAGAAAGAATACAAAATCAAACAAAAGTAGTAGGCTTTCGTGCATTGGCAAATTATCTCCCTTTCCTTAACAGGTAACCTGTCACCTCAGAGACTTGAAACATAAATTAATTAATTAATTACCCTACTATTGTATGGTTGAAAATCCATGTGTATTTTTATATATATATATAAATGAATTTGTTTTGGAACTTGAATTGATTATGGAATTAAAATCAATCATAAGGGTATATTAGTATTTTTACATGGAAATTTTGGAATCGATCGGACTCCGGATCCTATTTTGTTCGTCTGATAAATGCACTCGCCTCGACGTGGCTGAGTATCGTAGTCATGGCGGACCATCTTGTAAACGATCTGAATTCGCTTCACATTAACGGCTCTGGAGGAGCAAAACAAATCATTAACGTGACGGACGTATTCATGCAATCTTGGGGATTTCCGCTGGAAGAAGTTTATAAGTTAGCGATACAATTTTACAAAGGTATCATTTAAGAGCACATCACTTTAGGAGATGTAAGATGGTGGAAAATATTGATAGGTCTGTGTGTCGCTGATTGAGTGTAGCATTGACATGCGAGTTTATCGCAAATATGTCAAATTTTGATGTCAAAACAGCATTTTTTAAAAATCAAAATTCACAGCCCTAAAAAAGATTAAATCACCTGAGACATTCGTCATTTTATGTAGTGCTTTTATATAGACCGGTATAAAACGAAAATACCACGCCTTTTTTTCGTCAAGGAGATGATCAGAGATTGATATAATACAAAATTATGTTTGTTTTTTTCACTGATGCTGATATACAAAAACATGGAAAATTATGCAAATACTAGAGATGATCAGAGATTGATATAATACAAAATTATGTTTGTTTTTTTCACTGATGCTGATATACAAAAACATGGAAAATTATGCAAATACTATTCTGAGTACACTTCTATTTCTAAATGGATGGGATATGGAGCAGCCATATATGATTTACACCCGGTACTTTTTCAGCCTACTGCAAAAAAAAAAATTGAACAAAATTCCTTGCATATAATAAAAGAAATTAAATATCCCTCTTACTTAATACCAGAATTGTAGTAAATCATTGTAGAAATACATGTAAATATTGTTTTTCTTTGTCACATAATTTTTGTTTAGATCATGTATCACATTAGTTCAGCTGAAAGCTACCATTTTTACCAGTCCCATATAAGGACATAGCATCTTTATTTGGAAAGATAAACAGATCAAAGTAACTGGTATGCATTGAATTACTTATTTTAGAATATCCCAAATATGGCATAGCAATCTTTATTTGTAAAATGAAGATTTACTGTGATTATTTTTTATTGTTTATCATGGCACACAGTGTATCATTAGTGACAACATTCCAAAATAATTTACCTGATATAGGCCCATTAGCTTTATTATTAGCCAAATTTCTGAAAAACATTACTCAATTTTATTAGATCTTAATATCATCTTTTTGGCTTTATTTTTTTTTTTATTTGCTCCATTGCATGGTATATAATCATGTTGCTGCTACCAATTAATCTTCATTGAGAACAATGAAAGAAACATTAATCCCTTTAAAGAAAATAATATGTATAAATTTGTCAACTGTTTTGTGGCCTTTTCAAAGTCTTTGACAAGCTCATCAATTTTTGTGGCAACGTTTGGTGTTGTTTATTCTCCATTACAAATAAGAATTAAAATGGTCAAGTGGGGTAGGGGGCAATATGCAGAATTTTTATAAAGACAATTGGGATTTCCTGATTCCTAGGAATATTTTTTGCATAAAATATATTTATGATTTCTTTTTCCACAAAGGAAGTATCAGTTTTATTATCACTGTGTGCATTAAGGTTTTACAGGCATTTCATTAGACCAGAAGAATTAAGGGATGGCTGTTTGTTCAGTATCCCTCAATCCATTGGAATATGTTTGTTGTTGCTGCGCTTCCTAAACTACATTGAAGATGTCCATGACACACAGTCTTTCCATGGTCTGCAAGTTTTTATTTCCATTTCAAGTGACATGGTTTTGCTTCCAGTCAGATGCTTTTAATGTATGATCTGATTCTGCTTTTTAAAACTTTGATAACTACTTAGTTCTGCCAACATATTTATCACTATCTTCATTGTAGTTCAGATAGTGATTGGATATACATTTTGAGTTAGAGTTCTCTTTGTTGCCTTCACCTGTGCTCTCATTTTTATCCATCTTTTGCCTTTCATTAGCTGTTATTTTCATCAAAAGTATGTTTCCCCAAAAATGTCCTAGTTACAATCACATGTAGTTAGCTCCTTATTTCATGCAAGTGCTTTTGGATACTTCTATTGCAATTTCATGAAAGTGCTTTTGGATACTTCGATTGCAATTTCATGGAAGCGCTTTTGGACGTCTGTCGGATTCACATACAGGCATCATTTCAGTGCTTGTGCATAGTCCACATGGAAGTTTGTTTCAGTGCCTGCAGTAAACATTAACTTTTTACCCTGGTGTTTGTAGCATCGCCTTCAAGGGAGCCCTTGTTAAATGACAATTATGTTATACCACATAGTTGATATTTGAGATATAGTTATAATAAGTTTTTTAAAGTAAATGGGTCAGGTTCTGTACTCCAGAATGGTGGATGCAGTTTTCGTTTAACACTTTATCGAGTTTGGATGATTATAATTATGACAAAGAAGGCTTCAGTTATTAAGATACAGGATCCAGTATTGATTTGGGCAACACAGATTTTTTATAATTTAGTCATGTTTTATTGATACAGAGACAGTAAATAGGTAGATTTGGAGGATGAGAAAGGTCAGCTATGATTGGTCTCACATCTTCAATAACTTGATAGTGAATGAGTTCTCAGAAGATTTTAACTCGTATAAACATTTCCTGCATGAAAAATACTTATACAACTATAAAGTCAGATTTTACTCTTTAACCTATCTACCTGTAGATGTTAAATATGTACAGAAAGGAAAATATAGTTAATTTTGTGAAACTTATCATCTGTATGCTACACTGCTATATATTTTACAGGCAGACCAAGAGGTCTTGGCAATGCGTAATCATGCATATTTAGATGTACATTTTTTTATCTGGGACACAGAAAATAACTTATTACGGGAGTCCTCCATATGTTTGCTGGATGGCAAATTCAAGGGCTTCCTAGTTCTGCTTCAACCACTTGTTGAGTAAGAAACTATGTTGATCAATTGATTATTTTAGCTGTGCTGATATATAGTCAGAAAATTCAGTGGCTGAAGGACCCCCAGCTGTACATGTTGTCATTGTACATCTGAAGAACATGACCCAAAAGCTTGGCAGCAAGTTCAAAGATTGGACAAACTGCAGAGTGGTGAGAAAATGTGCTGATGTTTACAATGACTGATTTCAGAAGCAGAACGACCCATGTACTTGTGTAAAAGAGTACATCAAATGAACAACTTTAGCTTTCATTATTGTGGTCATTTTCAAGTTTAGCCAAATAAGTAGTGCATGTGACCTCAAAATCAAGATATGTTGAGAGTTAGACAAAATGTTGTTTACAAATTTGGATAAGTATTTTGGGGTTAAATGGAAACCTTATGAATTGTAATGAAATTCAACAGAATGCTAGAATTTACATTTTACATGGAACACTATGTGTGATGCCTAATTTAGTGCTTGAAAAAAGACCTTTCCTTGGCCTGACATAATTCACTCTCACTCTAATGGACAAACAATGGCTACATGTCAGTGCAGTAAAGAAGTTTATAGCTATGCCCAATTTGCTTCTGGTTGGAGACTGCAAACTTTTGCTAGTGGGACTCCTGTTTTTCCAAAAATAGTAGTCCTGAACTCCTACCGTAGTTTTAAAATCCTAGCAAGACATCTGCAGACCACTTTAAATAGTTATTTAGCAACAGGTGTTCAATTTTAAGCACAATGAATTCAGGCTTTGGCATTTATATGCTGACAGGCTTGACAATAACAGACCTTATAAAGGGTTAAGTTATTATTATTGTTGTTGGTAGTGTTTTTTTGGCATATTAATGATAGGACAGTAGTCCAGTGTTTGTGATTTGGATTTTTAACGTAGCTTTAACAATATTTCAGTCATATTACTACAATGTCTGCAGTGTGGCAGTTTATATTGATGTCTAGCACTGGTCACATTATACTGACACGAGGCCAACCAGTCCTAACAATAACCTCTTAATGCTGTGCTCCTATTGAGACAGCAGTTAGTACTGTTTTTATAAGTCTTTGGTATGAATCAGTTGGGGCTTGATCCCACGACCTACTGCATCCAATACAGACTCTCTGACCACTAGGCCACCAGAATGGTTGATGATATTGTCCAAACTCAAAAGCTTGTCAAAACATTGATTATTTTCATGAGTTATATATACATACACCTTCAGTTTCTTTGAAGTCCTTTCATCTATAGAAGAATTAACTGTCATCACATTGGTCATTAGCCTGTTTACCTTAAGTCTAGCAATTAGCTATTCCAAAAGATCAGTCATTGGCAAGAAATGTAAGAAAGGGAGTGTCTCAGGGGGAAAATGAAGCAAGTTGCATGAAAAACTGCCTGTACTCTAAGAATTTCACATAATTTTGACTCAGCTCTGGTTGCTGAGACCCCTTCATCCAGAGGCTACCACAGATGCCAGTTTGGAAAAATTTGTTATTGCTGCTTCTTATAAATGGAAGGTCAAATCGACATAATCCAATATTGCCACCATTGAAACTATTGTTCCAGAATTGTTTAACTTGGACACTATTAGGTGTCAAATTTTTAAATTTGCATTTTCTGCGGTATCCTTTAAAGAATTAACAGATATAAGATTACAGTGCAAAAGTAAGTGGAAGAAAAATGTATGAACAAAACTTGATTGTATAAAGAAACAAATAGGGCAAATAAGAAGGCATGAATGCACAAAAAATAAGAATAAAATGATAAAAAAGGTTAAATAAATGAATATTATAAGGGTGTTTAACATTATGATCAAATGAAATCCAAAGTCGTTTTCATTCACAAAGTCATGGTGTTTTTTTTTACATTTGGACATTTTAACTGTAATCAAACCAGGAAGTGACATATACATGTTGGGTGTTGGTTGTAAGATGGACTTCTGTTACTTCTGAATAATTGTTTAGTGTTTTGCTTTGACTGATCAGTATAAGATTTATCTTCTTATTAGGTCACTTTGTGTACACAGTGAACTGTAACAATAGCTGGCAAGCCACTAATCTTCCCTTATTAAAGAACTTGTACTGATTAAGCAAGCATTCATTATATTTATTATGCAACATCTGTAGTTTAATTTTATCAGCTGCATCTGTTTGTCTTTTTAAAAATTCTTTTGTTTTGTTTGTTTTCTTTACAATATAACATGGTGAAATTGTGAGAAATAGTTAAAAAGATGTATGAGTGTAGATATAATCTGATTAGAATTATTTATTTTATGGTAGATTGTGAATTACAAGAAATACTTTTACTGCTGCATTGATAACAAGATAAGCTTGAAATTCAAAGTTTTCTAGGATGCTTGTATGGCAGTGTGGTAAAATGGTTGTCTTGCATTGAGCCAATTTCAGTTGAAAGCCAGCAAGGTGACATTGATTTTTTTTTCTTAATGTGTTATTTTTCTTTCAGTTGGGATGGAAAATTATGTAACTGCTTATTTTTTCTTTGTGAATAATCACAGAGCACAGCACTACATAACTGATATAATTGTGGGATTCAGTAAGAAATCTGCTACTTCAGAGTTAATACAGACAGTACCCTTGTTAGCCAATACATTTAATACACTGTAAATAGACAGTACATCTTGCTAGCCAATACATTTAATACAATGTAATACAGACAGTACATCTTGCTAGCCAATACATTTAATACAGACAGTACATCATGCTAGCCAATACATTTAATACGACAGTACATCATGCTAGCCAATACATTTAATACAGACAGTACATCTTGCTAGCCAATACATTTAATACAGACAGTACATCTTGCTAGCCAATACATTTAATACAGACAGTACATCTTGCTAGCCAATACATTTAATACAGACAGTATTCTTGCTAGCCAATACATTTAATACAGTGTAAATACAGACAGTACATCTTGCTAGCCAATACATTTAATACAGTGTAAATACAGACAGTACATCATGCTAGCCAATACATTTAATACAGACAGTACATCTTGCTAGCCAATACATTTAATACAGACAGTACATCTTGCTAGCCAATACATTTAATACAGACAGTACATCTTGCTAGCCAATACATTTAATACAGACAGTATTCTTGCTAGCCAATACATTTAATACAGTGTAAATACAGACAGTACATCTTGCTAGCCAATACATTTAATACAGACAGTACATCTTGCTAGCCAATACATTTAATACGACAGTACATCTTGCTAGCCAATACATTTAATACAGACAGTACATCTTGCTAGCCAATACATTTAATACAGACAGTACATCTTGCTAGCCAATACATTTAATACAGACAGTACATCATGCTAGCCAATACATTTAATACAGACAGTACATCTTGCTAGCCAATACATTTAATACAGACAGTATTCTTGCTAGCCAATACGTTTAATACAGACAGTACATCATGCTAGCCAATACATTTAATACAGACAGTACATCTTGCTAGCCAATACATTTAATACAGACAGTACATCTTGCTAGCCAACACATTTAATACAGACAGTATTCTTGCTAGCCAATACATTTAATACAGTGTAATGCTGACAGTGCATCTTGCTAGCCAATACATTTAATACAGACAGTACATCTTGCTAGCCAATACATTTAATACAGACAGTATTCTTGCTAGCCAATACATTTAATACAGTGTAAATACAGACAGTACATCTTGCTAGCCAATACATTTAATACAGACAGTACATCTTGCTAGCCAACACATTTAATACAGACAGTACATCTTGCTAGCCAATACATTTAATACAGACAGTACATCATGCTAGCCAATACATTTAATACAGACAGTACATCATGCTAGCCAATACATTTAATACAGTGTAATACAGACAGTACATCTTGCTAGCCAATACATTTAATATAGTGTAATGCTGACAGTACATCTTGCTAGCCAATACATTTAATACAGTGTAATACAGACAGTACATCTTGCTAGCCAATACATTTAATATAGTGTAATGCTGACAGTACATCTTGCTAGCCAATACATTTAATACAGTGTAATACAGACAGTACATCTTGCTAGCCAATACATTTAATACAGACAGTACATCATGCTAGCCAATACATTTAATACAGACAGTACATCTTGCTAGCCAATACATTTAATACAGACAGTACATCATGCTAGCCAATACATTTAATACAGACAGTACATCTTGCTAGCCAATACATTTAATACAGACTGTGTAATAGACACTACATCTTGCTAGCCAATACATTTAATACAGACACTACATCTTGCTAGCCAATACATTTAATACAGACAGTACATCATGCTAGCCAATACATTTAATACAGACAGTACATCTTGCTAGCCAATACATTTAATACAGACTGTGTAATAGACACTACATCTTGCTAGCCAATACGTTTAATACAGACAGTACATCTTGCTAGCCAATACATTTAATACAGTGTAAATACAGACAGTACATCTTGCTAGCCAATACATTTAATACAGTGTAAATACAGACAGTACATCTTGCTAGCCAATACATTTAATACAGACAGTACATCTTGCTAGCCAACACATTTAATACAGACAGTACATCTTGCTAGCCAATACATTTAATACAGACACTACATCTTGCTAGCCAATACGTTTAATACAGACAGTACATCTTGCTAGCCAATACATTTAATACAGACAGTACATCATGCTAGCCAATACATTTAATACAGACAGTACATCATGCTAGCCAATACATTTAATACAGACAGTACATCTTGCTAGCCAATACATTTAATACAGACACTACATCTTGCTAGCCAATACGTTTAATACAGACAGTACATCTTGCTAGCCAATACATTTAATACAGACACTACATCTTGCTAGCCAATACATTTAATACAGACAGTACATCATGCTAGCCAATACATTTAATACAGACAGTACATCATGCTAGCCAATACATTTAATACGACAGTACATCATGCTAGCCAATACATTTAATACAGACAGTACATCTTGCTAGCCAATACATTTAATACGACAGTACATCATGCTAGCCAATACATTTAATACAGACAGTATTCTTGCTAGCCAATACGTTTAATACAGACAGTACATCATGCTAGCCAATACATTTAATACAGACAGTACATCTTGCTAGCCAATACATTTAATACAGACAGTACATCTTGCTAGCCAATACATTTAATACAGACACTACATCTTGCTAGCCAATACATTTAATACAGACACTACATCTTGCTAGCCAATACGTTTAATACAGACAGTACATCTTGCTAGCCAATACATTTAATACGACAGTACATCATGCTAGCCAATACATTTAATACAGACAGTACATCTTGCTAGCCAATACATTTAATACAGACAGTATTCTTGCTAGCCAATACATTTAATACAGACAGTACATCTTGCTAGCCAATACATTTAATACATTTAATACAGACAGTACATCTTGCTAGCCAATACATTTAATACATTTAATACAGACAGTACATCTTGCTAGCCAATACATTTAATACATTTAATACAGACAGTACATCTTGCTAGCCAATACATTTAATACAGACAGTACATCTTGCTAGCCAATACATTTAATACATTTAATACAGACAGTACATCTTGCTAGCCAATACATTTAATACATTTAATACAGACAGTACATCTTGCTAGCCAATACATTTAATACATTTAATACAGACAGTACATCTTGCTAGCCAATACATTTAATACATTTAATACGACAGTACATCATGCTAGCCAATACATTTAATACAGACAGTACATCTTGCTAGCCAATACATTTAATACAGACAGTACATCTTGCTAGCCAATACATTTAATACAGACAGTACATCTTGCTAGCCAATACATTTAATACAGACAGTGTAATGCAGTCTGTACTCTTGCTAGTCAATGCAATTAAGCATAAAATTAAAGAAACTATGCTTACCATCAAGTGAATAACATATTTCATCACAGAGTGAAAAACTAAGTAATTAAAGCCACATAATAAATTATGTCTGTTATTCACTCATTTATTCACTCATCACAAGCAAATATCCTCTATTTAATTCATAATAAACTGTTTAAACCCTTATATTAGCTTTGGTGACAAGTGAATTTTGTCCTTTATTCAACAACATTAATTCAGTTATTTGCTTTAAACTCAGGAGTGGATTTGTAGCCATTACTAGTGTATTTCTTTATTTTGTATGTGCCCTGTATGACAGTGTTGTCATGATAACTGTAGCTATATAAACATGTACTTACTCGAGGTCACTTACATTGAAGCAAGGTGTCCTGTAAGACACAGTGTTGTCATGATAACTGTAGCTAAATAAACAAGTTGTTATAGGGTTTAACGCCATTTTTCAGCACACAATTGGCTATACATGGCAGCCAGTATTATTGGTGGAGGAATAACCCAAGAAAACCCAGGGAAAGAACCACCGACCCACGAGAAGCTACTGGCAAGCTTTCTCACATAACTACATGAGCTGAATCTTAGACTCAAACACACGCAGACAGAGGTGAGATGGCAGTGATCCATAATGGAAAACGCTTTAGACCACTCGGTCACTCAGGGCCCCCAAATAAACATGTACTTACTTGAGGTCACTTACATCGAAGCAAGGGACCCTGTATGACAGTGTTGTCATGATAACTGTAGCTAAATAAACATGTACTTACTTAAGGTCACTTACATCGAAGCAAGGGGCCCTGTATGACACACTGTTGTCATGATAACTGTAGCTAAATAAACATGTACTTACTTAACATCACTTACATTAAGCAAACTACCAATATTACTGTAGCCCAAGTAAACAAATACTAACTCAAGGTTGCTTACATCAAAACAAGCTAACACTGCATTTTTATTGCAATTAGATCACTAGATGCAAAGCATGATTTCCCATCCTTTGTTTATAATTCTTTACAGACATTAATTAAATTTAGTGCAATGTTGCCTATGATTCAAAACTAATAGATGATCTCGGGGGGCTGTCACAAGTTTATGCAAACCAAAACAGTGGTTTCCACTCTAAGGAAAGCAGCATCAAAGCCTCAATTGATAATGACACATTTTTCAGTGTTTTCTATTTTGGCACTACTTGTTCAGATTCATTTTAATGTTGCTATATTCAATTTCATACATATTGTAACACCCCGTGTTATTTCGAAAAGACCAAGAGTTCAGGAATAAATATGCTTTTTATAAATAATAAAGGTGAGATATAACATGCTTTTCAGTATCACAAATTGCCTTTACACAAACAGTGTCTGTCACAACACTATCAACTTTCGAGAATATATAGCAGACTTGGATATCTAAATGTCAAAAGACAACGTTATATTATACAATATTTAGTTTAAATTAATTGTATCCTTTAATTCATGTGTATATTATTAGCCTAATTTATAAGATTGGCTGTAATACGCCCTGACATAGTACCGTGATCTCAATAAAAATAATAATTTTAGTACTAGTGTACTTTAGCATTGTGGTGGGAGATAGCAGCGGCTTTATAGAGCATTACACTATATAATTATAAGGTAGGTATAGGACTGACAGGGGAAATAACCGTTTCTGGCTTCCCTTTTTCCGATGCTGCTTTGGTTCCAGAACAGTGGTCAGCTGTTACTGCATATTTTGAGATAAATTTGGATCGTTTGAATGTAAAATCATTGGAACCCAACAGAATACATGTCCAGATATGGTATTAAGCGGCCCATGGAAGAAAAAATAAGTATTTTTGCGAAGCGTTGAAAATTTTAAAAGTTTTATTTTCATACATTAAGAGGAGGTAATACTAATAAACACGGTAGGTCTTAAACTTCCAACAATTTGGAATATATCCATGTACTGTATATTTCATATTTATGAGTAACCTCTATTTACCGTATGAAGTTTCAATTCAGGAGTCCTATCTGGTCATTTCAGCCATATCTGCAATAACCTGTGCATAGGCCAAATTATCCCTCAAATATTTAGCGCATTGACCCCATTGTCGGTCAGCATTAGTGTACAAAACTAGATTTAATAACTTCTAGAAGTTATTTCATATATATATCAATTGATTTTCATTCAGATAAGCAAAAATAGTGTTTATGTCTTGGCTTCAAATTATTTATCAAACTTGTTTAAATGAATGGTGTCATGGCAAGATTATATCTGTATGAATTTAGTCCAGAAAGCTCTATTCAAAATAATGACAAAGAATGATGTAAACACTGCTATGGGGTTGTTTCACAAATTTCCAATTTTTTAGTATTTATTAAGCATGGCAATATTCTGTTGAAATAATTTATACAAACATGAAACAGTTGTCATGAATGTCCAACAGTTGTGTTAGATTTCATGAAAATAAATATGGGTTCGGGGAAAAGGGTACACACATTCCTCAGCAGGCTGACGACACTTGTGATTTGGTATAACTTTCATTGTTTATCCTAATTAAAACTGAAGCTATCAACATGTTTTCTGGCACAATACAGACTTGTAGACTGTTCATTTTCATGTAATTAAGTAGGACCCTGTTTTTCTAAAAATTGACAAAATTGCATTTTGAGAATTGTCAAACCCCCCCCCCCCTCCTTTCATGTCACAAAAGTATGCCACGCTGCATCACAGAGACAGTTGAGACTGAATTTTTTTCATTCATGGATGCATCTCCATTGAAAAATAACTTGATTTACTTGCAAAGACTGGTAATTCAATTTTCATGTCCTTTACCTATATAAGGCATTTACGTTTGATAGTAATCATGTAATAAATCTACTTAACATTCCTTATAACAACTTGATTCAGGTTTTGGATTTTAAAGTACCAAAGTTAATATTGGTTATAAAAATTATGTAAGTGATAGTTTTTAGAATACAAGGCTGAAATTCTTTTCTACTTAGATGTTCATACTTTGCCACTCTGACAGCTATCTGCCAGTGCACTGTCTGCACACTATTTATAGACTCCTATTCATGTCACATGACCTTAGTTAGCCAATCAATGTTTGTTCTTCTCAGGGCTAGCCATGGCGGTAACCAAGTCAACTGTTCAAACTGTACGAAAAATCCCTTTGAACACGCGATTTAGACAGACTTAAGTTGTCCTCTCAATGTCCGTGGTGTGCGTTTTTACTGTTAATCTTATAAATATATTCATACCTATGATTCTGTATAACTGAAAGAAACGGACAAGTAAATTTCAATGCGAATCGAGTGAGAGTACAGCATACTGATGATCCAATGAGTCGTAATACGGTTAGAAATAGTTATATTACTATAATGTTAATTTTCAGGAAAATGTATCTGGCATGAGGCATTAGTCTTTCATTGTCTTTTTTTATACAGGATTCCAGTTGGTCTTTGAATTAAGTTTTGGAATTTAAAAATAAAATTTGAGGGCCTTAAAAGTCATGGAATTTCTCAAAACTTTGCATAGTTTTGGAAAAGACATGGATTTCTAAGAACAGAATTCTAAAAATTAATAACTTTTAATTTCAAAGAGCACTGAACACAGATTAAAACTTGTTTTGAACAAGACACAATTGTGATCATTAAAAGGTCCATCAATTTTGTGAACTGACCTAGGAAAAGTGTTGGAAAATTGTGTGAGTTCCTCAGGTAACCATTGTCTATGCTATACATTTCAGTCCTTACACTATTTTCACTGACTCCAAAGTATTCTTGTTTGGGTATTTGTAATTAGAAACATAAATCCCATTCTTTTTCTTATATTTAACATTGAAACTGTAAAATAAAAATTCTAAATCCTGGTGTAACAAAAAAAAAGGATGTGGTGACAAATCTTTGTTTGACAGGTGTCTGACTGCGTTAAGTGTCCAGAGTAATTGCTTTATATTACTACCAACTAAGGATAGGGTATAGACCTTTGTCCAGGAGTGGTCCCCTCTATATCTATGAATAGTGTTAAGAGTGATTCTATCTACATGCATACTGTTAAGAGTAATCCCATCTATGCATACTGTTAAGAGTGATGCCATCTATATTTATGCATACTGTTGAGAGTGTTCCCAACTTAATATATTAAGAGTTATCCCACCTACAGGCATACTATTAATAGTTACCCCATCTATATAATGCACCCATCAGTATATATGAATACTCATAAGAGTGATCCCATCACTATCAATGCATACTCTTAAGAGTGAGCCCATCAGTATATATGCATACTCTTAATAGTGAGCCCATCACTATCTATGCATACTCTTAAGAGTGAGTCCATCACTATATATGCATACTCTTAAGAGTGAGCCCATCACTATCAATGCATACTCTTAAGAGTGAGCCCATCAGTATATATGCATACTCTTAATAGTGAGCCCATCACTATCTATGCATACTCTTAAGAGTGAGCCCATCACTATCAATGCATACTCTTAAGAGTGAGCCCATCACTATCAATGCATACTCTTAAGAGTGAGCCCATCACTATCAATGCATACTCTTAAGAGTGAGCCCATCAGTATATATGCATACTCTTAAGAGTGAGCCCATCAGTATCAATGCATACTCTTAAGAGTGAGCCCATCACTATCTATGCATACTCTTAAGAGTGGTCCCATCACTATGCATACTCTTAAGAGTGGCCCCATCACTATCTATGCATATTCTTAAGAGTGAGCCCATCACTATCTATGCATACTCTTAAGAGTGAGCCCATCACTATCTATGCATACTCTTAAGAGTGATCCCATCACTATCAATGCATACTCTTAAGAGTGAGCCCATCAGTATCAATGCATACTCTTAAGAGTGAGCCCATCACTATCTATGCATACTCTTAAGAGTGAAGCCCATCACTGTCTATGCATATTCTTAAGAGTGAGCCCATCACTATCTATGCATACTCTTAAGAGTGAGCCCATCACTATCTATGCATACTCTTAAGAGTGATCCCATCACTATCTATGCATACTCTTAAGAGTGATCCCATCTATATTTATACATACTACCAAGAATGAGCACATCTATATCTATGCATACTGTTTTGCAACAATCCAAAATTCAATTAAAATTGCTATGACAATAAACACCATTACAACTTTGTTCATATAAATGCAGACTAACAGTATGAAAATTAAGATCAGTGAAGTTAACAAATTACCTAACAAATTAAAATTCTAATTAAACAACTATTTTACATTTAATAAACTAAATGATCAACTGGATGTGTTTAAACAGACTGTTAATAGTATTTTGCCAGAACTTTAGTTATTAAAATTTTTAAAAATTTGCCCATAATAATATGGAATAAGAGGAATGAGTGAATGATGGATGCATTGAATAAAAAATGAATGACAGTTATTTTTAAGAAAATATAGGTGTACTATTTGGTATGCTTTAAATTTTACCCAAAACAAACTGGGGAAAAAAATTCCAGTACCATGTAATATGGGGACCTTGGGTGGCCAAGTGTTCTAAGGCACATATGATTACTGATCACTGAAATCTCACCTCTGTTTGCATGTTTGCATGGGTCTTAGTCAACATGTATATATGAGAGAGCTTGCCACTAACTTATCAAGGGTTGATGGGTTCTATATGGGGATTTTCCAGGTTCTTCCTCCACCAGATACACTGGCCACCATGTTTAATGTGCTGAAAAGCGACGTTAAAACCAAAAGCAAACCGAAGTAAAGTGCTTAACAATTATCAGCCTATAGGGACTCTAAAATCCCCTTAGACTGACTACATACAGTTCTGACTTGAGCTGGTCTAGACTGCAGTTTTTTGTATGTTTGTAGTAAAAATTTATTGAACTGTTTCATTTCAGAAAAAGATGGAAAAGCTCTACACCTGACCTACAAAGATAAGGTTAAACTAGTTGCGTACACAAAGCAGGTTTCCCATGGAAAATACAGACCAGATGCATCACCAGATGTTGGCTTTCTTGATGTTGTTGGAAATGATCGAAGGTATTGTCATTATAACCATGAAATGAACATCATTATGCTTCCAGTTATCATATGTCATTTGCTTGATTTGGTGTGTTTTTTTTTCTCTTTCTGTCTCTGGTTGCTTCTTTGTGCCTATGGGTGAAATCAAATAACAGGCCTGGATAACCAGGGATTATGCTGCACAATAATATATGGGCAAAATTACATTTTTACAGACAGGAGGACAAAGTTGGTGAAAATAGGGAGAAGTGAGCATAGAAAGTTCAGAATTTATTACATTTAAAATGGCCATTTTAAACTTCTGTTTTCATGTCAGATGATTAAATTGATGGTGAAATAAAATTGTAATTGTAAAAAATATTTAAACATTTCTACTTTGTTTCATCTGAGTTGTTGCAAAATATTGTATAAAACAGCGCATTTGAAAATAGGCTACAAAACAAATCAACTACTGTTTCCATTATTGAAGCTGTTTTTTTCATACTTTTATTGGATAAAATATTGCATAGTCATTTGTATTTTTAGTAATGGGAACAATATGTCCACTGAGTTGTAAGTAACTTTAACTCATTTTTCTAGGCTCATGTGAGTACACTATGAAGAGGAATTTTGTAGAAACTATAATCATCAAATTGGCCCTAAAATTGATTACAGGGCATTCCATTTCACCTCTTTCAAAGGAAAATGTATGCAAAAGATGATGATTTACTTTGAATATATATTCATAGTATTTGAACAAAAATCAGTTGTAGAATGGTGTTGGAACTAAAATAAGGCAAAGTTGTTTTCCAGTTAGACTAACTTCAGTATTATATACCTGCCATGAGTTGTACCTTTTTATATTATGACTTGTTCCATCTTTTCATTTGTTCCCTGTTTCGTTTGTGCATCAATATGAGTTCACCACCATAGATGTCTTTTGTTGGGGGTCAAAAGATCAAAGGCCAAGTTCACTGTGTATAAAGAAGCATTTTTTGTATCAGTAATAAATAACTTGTTGCTATTGCATAGCTTATTCTTTTCTGGATGGAAAAAACATCAACCTTATGATGAAAATTCATCAGAAAGGGTGACTTTTGAGGAATATCTTTGGTGCAAACCATGACACTAGCCAATGTGAACAATGCTTCATTCTTTTTCCAGTTACAGCTATTATATGGTTGCTTTAAAATATATTGAAGAGAATATAGCTGTCACTTTGAATCATTCATCGCAAATTCAGCATTTTTATTATGCACATTGTATTTACCATCTGGAAAAATGTATGCTTTGACCAAATATTTTATTCCACTTTTTAATTAACTTGAGAGAGCATTATTGGCTTTTTTTAATGGCTTGTATTCACGGGTCAGAAAGTATAGAATGTTCCAGATAAATTTCAGTAGCCTTGAATGTCCTGATGTTCCACAATCATACAGTCCCGAATGGCTTTGAATGAGTTTTCAGTAATCGCAACGTTGTATTTTGGTCCAAAGAGTACATGAGCACTTTGTAAATCCAGTGAATAATTAAAATAAATAATTCCTGTCCATATATATATGTACACAGCTGCAAACTCTGACCATAGATTCCTAAATACTGACATGAAACATGAATGAATAATTTATTTATCAGATGCCCAATATATACAAATGTCCATTTGACCTACAACACAGTAGATTGTTATGGAAAACCAAATATTTCCGATGGAAAATTCCATTAACCCTTGAACTAAGACTATAGTAAACATCCTGTTTACTACTTAAAAGTGATGTCAGATATGTAAACACCCCATCTACAACCTTCGAAATACATGTCAGCCATTACACTTTTTGCATAATCATTATGCTTTCTTTCCACCAAATTACATCTTATGCTCATCTTTATATGGATTATGCTTTTCTAGTACATTAAAAATTATACATTAAAAATAAAATAAAGCAATAAAGTTGTGTTGGTGATTTATATTATAATCTTTTTAATTCCACTCATAAAGTTATGCAATTATTCTGACAAGAAAGACTTGCACATTCTAATTTCTATTTATAACAACTGTTTATGATTCATTGCCAAGAAAACAGATGGGTTTCTTTAATTTTAAACTTTGCCTTGCAGATTCATTATAATAATAGTCAAGTTAGTTTGCAGACCAGTCTGTACTGTAAAAGAAAATGGCAGCAATTTTTAAGTGAAACGTGCTTTACCGGTTTGACTTGTTAATGAAAATTCTTTGAGCAAATGGGTCTTCTTAGACTTCAAAGTTTATCTGATAGAAAAGGAGAAATTAACACCAATCTGCAAATTTGTAAAGAAGAATGAGAGCGATAGCAATAAAGCACTCAGATTGAACACTTTGTTATGCCCATTGCTGAAACTAGTTAAAGTTAGTGCTTAATATAGATATTTTTTCAGTTAGATTTTTGTATGTATTGTTACGGCTATTGGATTTAATTTTATTTATTTTTAATTATTAAATCCAAATTTGTCATTTAGGGTTTATTATTATTTAAATGGGAAATTTTTCTAGAAAATTCACTTGACCTGGACTTTTCTGGTAAACAGGCTGACCTTGGCTTGGTTACCTCAATATCTGACCTTGCTTTAGACATTGTCAACAAGTCTTCAATTCTATTGGTTGGTTTCGGGGACAGCATTTTATTAGTGGCTGATTTTTCCTTCTGGTTCATTCTATCTCTACGTGACTTGAAGAAGGTACTTTTTCCATGACCTTCCAGACTCACATGATTCCTCTTGTTTACGAGGGAATTACAATATATATAGCTGTGTTTTTTAGAAGCTAACTTTAGTAGAATATAATTTGGGCTTATTTTAAAGAAGTTGTGTATTTTCTGTTAGAGTTTAATATCTTGTTCTGGACTGTGTCAATTCGTTGGAAAAGAAGAATTATTCTATTTATCTGGAAAAGGACACATGTTTCATAATTTCATCTGGATGATTATAAAAAAACAAGAACTGCATCACGTGACATTGTCAGCCATTTTGGATTATTACATCGTCAAGATTCGAACCTGGAACTATTAGAACATTTATTTATCAGGACTTGAAATTCCATTAGTGGATTATTTTGTGAATTCTATATTTGTTGGATTTGATTCTCTAAAACCGTAAGTTTAATTATTTTATGAAAATAATTGTACTTAATAAATTCATTGTTTAATTTATACAAGCTTGTTAGTTTTCACTCTTTCTGTGTTGCTGCTTATTCGAGCCTAAGCACGTAACATAGAATTGGTGGCTATCGTCTCGGGATTGAGATTTGAGATAAATTTGAATTTAAATTTGAATTTCCCCTAGTTTTTGCAAATTTTAAACCTTTAGTGAGACTGACACGCTTGTATCAAAATGACATCTAAGGCAGAAATATTTCTTTCTAATCCTACCCAGGAGCAATTAGATCTTTTTAAAAAAAAACGAGTTGGTTCAACTTGCCAGAAAATACGATCTTTCTGAAGTGAAAGCTTCTTTAACGAAACAAGATATCAAAAAGATTTTGGTCCAGTATTTGGTAGAACAGGATGTTTTTGAACAAAGTGCTTTGATTTCAGTCAGTAAGTCTACACCAGACTCTGACATTAAACTGAAGGAATTAGAATTAAAATTCAAGATGGAATTAGAGTTGAAGAAGTTAGAATTTCAGGAAAGGGAGAGAGAAAAGCAATTACAATATGAGAGAGAGGAGAAAGAGAAACAAATTGAATTACAAAAAGAGCAAATGCGGATTGATAGAGAGAGAGAGGAGAAAGAGAGACAATTACAATCTAAAAAAGAAGAAAGAGAGAGACAAGAAAGGGAGAAAGAAAGACAATTACAATCTGAATTAGAGTTTAAGAAGCTGGAATTACAGGAAAGAGAGAAAGAAAAGCAATTACAATTTGAAAAAGAGGAGAAAGAAAGACAATTTGAATTACAAAGAGAGCAGATGCGAATTGAGAGAGAGCGAGAGAAGGAAGAAAGGGAATATCAGTGTAAAATGAAAGAATTAGAGCTGGCAAGTGAGAATCATCATCATACTTCAAATCAAAATTTTGATTTAGCAAGGAATATTAGATTAGTGCCCCCTTTTAAAGAAAAAGAAGTAGACAAATATTTTATTCTTTTTGAAAAAGTGGCAGAAAATTTAAAGTGGCCAAGAAAGAATTGGACTCAGTTACTACAATGTGTAATTACTGGTAAGGCTAGTGAGATTTACACTTCACTGTCTGTTCAGCAAAGTAGTGATTATGACGTAGTTAAAGAATGCATTTTAAGAGGTTATGAGTTAGTCCCTGAAGCTTATAGGCAAAAATTTAGAAATTACAGAAAAGAAGCTGGACAAACTCATGTCGAATTTGCTAGACAAAAAGAGCAATTGTTTGATAGATGGTGTTTAGCCAAGAAGGTTGAGCAAGATTATCAAAATCTCAAGCAAATTATATTAATTGAAGAGTTCAAAAACTGTGTCCATAATGATGTTAAAACTTATCTTGAGGAGCATCAGATTGAAACCTTGGAAAATGCTGCTCGAGCTGCTGACGAATATTCTTTGACACATAAAGTTCCTTTTGTTAACAAGACTTCTACTCAACAATTTTCTGGCAGAAAAGAATTTCCGCCTAATTCAAACCCTTCTAAAACTCAAACTAACACAACTTTCAAAAATCAGACTTCAGAGAAGTTTGATTCTAGATCCTTGTCTCTTCCGACGTGTAACTTTTGCAAGAAAAAAGGACACGTTATTTCTGATTGCTACAAATTGAAAAATAGGCAACAGAATCAAGATAGACCAGTTCCAAATGCTCTTATTTACAAGAGGTCAAGGTCACAGTCATGTATTGAAAGCAATACATTTGTTGGGTCTAATAAATCCCAGTCTGATTTTGATATGGAGAATTATGAACCATTCATATCAAAGGGTTCTGTATCACTTTTGGGTGATTCAGCCAATCCCACCCCTATTAAAATTTTAAGGGACACAGGAGCCTCTCAGAGTCTTTTATTATCAGGTACTTTGCCTTTATCTGAGAAGTCTTCTTCTAATGAAAGTGTTCTTATTCAGGGGTTGGAGTGCTGTGTTGTTAATGTTCCTCTCCATTGTGTAAATTTGTCATCAGATTTAGTGTCAGGACCTGTGACAATCGGAACAGTCTCGGTTTTACCTGTTGAGGGAATAGATTTATTGCTAGGCAACGACTTAGCTGGGGACAAGGTTGTGGTTAATCCACTTGTAACTGACAAGCCTAATTTGGATCAGAAAGTTGATCCAATTGAAGAAGAAATCCCTGATATATTTCAAGCTTGTACAGTTACTAGAGCTATGGCAAAGAAAGCTTTTGAGAATGAAGTTGAAAAGGGCAGTATTCCCTTCGTTGACAAATGCATGGGTCAGGCTTATGTTATTGAGGGCAGCATTCCCTTATCTGACTCCTGCATGGGTCAGGCTTATGTTGAAAAAGCCAGTATACCTTCAACTGACGCTTGTATAGGTCAGGTTTTTGATGAGGTCACTTTTACTCTTGGTTTAGATCAATCAGAAAGTATTGATCATAGTGATCCTCTTTTGACAACTCATTCTCTTTATTCTAATCAGGGTGGTGATTTTGAGAGTGATGTTACAGGAGGCAGCATTCCTTCCACTGGCACTTGTATAGGTCATGGTTTTGATGAGATCACTTTTACTCTTGGTTTAGATCAATCAGAAGGTTTTGATCATAGTGATCCTCTTTTAATAACTCATTCTCTTAATCAGGGTGATAAACGACAGTCACTTGTCGTTGAACAGGAAAAAGATCCTGAGATCTCCTGTTTGTTTCAAAGGGTCATAAATGAGACTGAAGTTACTGAAGTTCCTGTCTGTTATTTCATTAAAAATGGAATTCTTATGAGAAAATGGAGACCTCCTGAGGTACCTGCTGGTGATGAATGGTCAGTGAACTATCAAATAGTAGTTCCAAAACCTTACAGACAGGAAATACTTAATCTGGCCCATGAAACTCCTTTGGCTGGTCATTTAGGGATTAATAAAATGTATCACAAGATCTTAACTCATTTTTATTGGCCAAAAATCAAAAGTGATGTTGCCAAATATTGTAGATCTTGTCATGCTTGTCAAATGGTAGGAAAACCCAATCAGAAGATACGTAAGGCTCATCTGCAACCTATTCCTACGTTTGATGAAACATTCAGTGGAATTATGGTAGATTGTGTGGATTCCCTACCCAAGACCAAGTCAAGTAATCAATTAAAGTTAAAAATGAAACTAAGGTTTGAAAGAAATACAAGGGAGAGAACTTTTGAGTCTGATAATGGAGTTGTGTTACTCTTATTCATTCTTCTTACTTTACTTCAAATTAGATATTACGGCCCTTACAAAGTTAAGAAGAAAATGAATTAAGTTATAGTATTAGTGCTCCTGGGATCTAAATTAATTATAGGAGTACCATTGTATTGAAAGAAATAGCCATGTTAAATATGTAATTAATTTAATTGTACCAGTCCTATTTAGTGAAGGAATATCATCAGGATTCGACTGATATTGGAGCGACTAATTTTTAGAATTCAGAAATTATAAACAAATCTAGACCAGAAACTTTCACATTTGTAAGTGCAAGAAAGAAATGAACTGAAAGTTATTATTATATGAGCACTTATGTCCAGATATTCTTACAAGGACAAACAAAATTTTCATGACGTTGAAATTGAAAATTCCAAACAGCATCCATGCTGAACGAGTCCACTCAAACAGGAATACTTGAAAAAGGAAATTCAATATTTGCTGGAGAATGATTTTATCAAGCCCAGTAAAAGTGATTGGAGTTCACTATGCATATTTGTTCCTAAACCAGATAAAACTCTCCGTATGTGTATTGATTATAGGAAGGTGAACAGAGTGACAAAAACAGATTCATTCCCATTAACAAGAAGTGACTATTCTATTGATAAAATTGGGAATGCCAAGTACGTCACCAAATTCTGACCTTCTGAAAGGATTTTGGCCGATTCCACTACAGAAAGAAGAGCAAAGGAAAACTCAACATTGCGACTCCAAAAGGACTCTACTAATATAAAGAAAGTCCATTTCAACGTCTCATAAAAATGTTCATCACTGGTCTAGAGATTTGTGACGTCAACATCTACAACGACACCTGGAGAGAACATCTAGCAACAATTCAATAATTCTTTAACAGACTCACTAATGTATGTTTGACAATTAATTTGTCTAAAAGTGAGTTCTGCTGTGCTATTGTGCCTTTCCTAGGACATTTTGTGGGACATGGACAAGTTAAAAATTTGAGGCTATTTCTTGATAAAATAATTGTAAACACTCTTTCCCGTGTATAATTCATTATATTGTGTAATTTTTAATCTCCGATGTAAATTGGTTTGTGATAAAAAGAAAGTTTTATCATATAAACCTTTCTTTTTATTTTATGGGGGAAGGTGTTACGGCTATTGGATTTAATTTTATTTATTTTTAATTATTAAATCCAAATTTGTCATTTAGGGTTTATTATTATTTAAATGGGAAATTTTTCTAGAAAATTCACTTGACCTGGACTTTTCTGGTAAACAGGCTGACCTTGGCTTGGTTACCTCAATATCTGACCTTGCTTTAGACATTGTCAACAAGTCTTCAATTCTATTGGTTGGTTTCGGGGACAGCATTTTATTAGTGGCTGATTTTTCCTTCTGGTTCATTCTATCTCTACGTGACTTGAAGAAGGTACTTTTTCCATGACCTTCCAGACTCACATGATTCCTCTTGTTTACGAGGGAATTACAATATATATAGCTGTGTTTTTTAGAAGCTAACTTTAGTAGAATATAATTTGGGCTTATTTTAAAGAAGTTGTGTATTTTCTGTTAGAGTTTAATATCTTGTTCTGGACTGTGTCAATTCGTTGGAAAAGAAGAATTATTCTATTTATCTGGAAAAGGACACATGTTTCATAATTTCATCTGGATGATTATAAAAAAACAAGAACTGCATCACGTGACATTGTCAGCCATTTTGGATTATTACATCGTCAAGATTCGAACCTGGAACTATTAGAACATTTATTTATCAGGACTTGAAATTCCATTAGTGGATTATTTTGTGAATTCTATATTTGTTGGATTTGATTCTCTAAAACCGTAAGTTTAATTATTTTATGAAAATAATTGTACTTAATAAATTCATTGTTTAATTTATACAAGCTTGTTAGTTTTCACTCTTTCTGTGTTGCTGCTTATTCGAGCCTAAGCACGTAACAGTATTCAGCCTCTAATTAACATGCATTTTGCCATGCATATCCAGGTTAGTGTAGTAGTAAAATGTACATTGCAATTTTCATCCAGTGTGCTGTATTCATGGTATGTAATATTTTAGAAATGATGTAGCCTCCAAGAAGTAGGGGAACTATCGTTATTACTAGTTATACATTTTGTGCTCAGATTATGTCTTCTACGCTACAGAATCTGTGCTGATGCCTCTCTTGGGTTTTGACATGTTTGCCACAATCTCAGCTATGACAACAATCAGGTACACAGTATAAATTAAATATACATAACACAAGAAAATTGAAAATCTAACAAGCAATTTCAGTTGAATGTTATCCTGTGCTTATGATGTTGTGTTTGGTTATGTCCTTTTTGACTGAGCTGTTAAGTTACTAGACAGACATGGAAGTTTACCAGTAAAGTGGTTTTAATTAATAAATGACCTTGACTTTGGGGATACAACCTTGAATAGTATAAACTTTTTGCCTTTAAACTAAGAAATACAAGTGTACCATGGCTTATCACTGTACTTTGAACAGGTTTTTGGTGTAAAGAAGTAACAATAAACCTTACAATATTGAACTATGGCTTTGACCATGAGGATGATTTCAGATATGCAGTGCAAGCAGAGGTCTCTAGGATTTTGAAATTAGGAATCAAGGACTCCTATTTTGGAAAAAATAATCCACCAGCAAAAGTTGCAGTCATCTCTCAGAAGCATATTGGCCATACCTGAAGTGGTTAAATTTCCAGATGAGAAGATCCAGTGATTGCAGTTGAGTTTAATTTTCTAACTTCTTTACATCACTGACATATAGCTATTGTTTGTCTATTAGAGTGAGTCTTAATCATGTCAGGACAAGTAAAGGTCTTATCCAAGCACTAAGCTAGTCATCACACACATTCTTAAGTCTGGCTACTGTTCAATACGAACTGTCATTTAGCAACTTTAGCACTCTTCTGAATCACATTACAATCTTCATCAATTTGCCGTTTAACCCCAAAATACTTAATATCCAGATTTACAAATGGCATTCTTTGTAAGTCTCAGTGTATCTTGATTTTGAGGTCACATGCTACACTTGGAAACAAACACAATAATGAAAGCTTTAGTTGTTCATTTGTCAAAGCAAGCATATTATGCACTGATAGGATTGGAATGACACGGGCCCAGATTCCTCACATTAACATTTAGAACCAAGAAGGATTAAATACAAATGAACTTCATACTGCTCCAACAAATGATGGTGAAGAAAGTATAAAGACCAGTTTTACAACAGACTACAGACAGAGACATCAACATCCTCATGGGTGACTTCAGTGCCAAAACTGGGTCAGACAACACAGGGTATAAACAAGTCATGGTGATCCACGGCCTGGGCGAGATGAACGAAAATGGAGAGAGATTTGCAGACCTTTGTGCAGTGAACAACCTGTTCATCGGGGGTACTATCTTTCCCCACAAGAGAATACACAAGAACACATGGATATCACCAGACCATGTGACAGAAAACCGGACTGACCACATCTGCATAGCCAAGAAGTTCGGAAGATCCCTGCAAAATGTGAGGGTGAAGAGGGGAGCTAATGTGGCATCTGACCACCACTTAGTTATCGCAAGGCTGAAACTTAAGCTGTAGAAGAACTGGATGTGCATAAAAGAAAGAAGAAAACAAACCAAATTCAATCAACAAGGTGCTAAAAGAGCTTCTTGAAGATGAGGAAGACAATGTGAACAACGGATGGAGAAAGTTAAGGAGGCAGTAAAATCAACATGTCAAGAAGTACTAGGCCCCATGAAGCTACAGCAGACAAAATAGATTTCAGCCAAAACATTGTGCAAAAATTTGGGAGTGGAAACAGAAGAAAGGAGCAGTAAATCGCAGTAGGACAAGAACTGCAAAAGTAAAGGTACAAAAAGGATACACTGATATCCACAGAGATGTGAAAAGAAGAATCTAACTTGACAAGAGAATCTATGTTGAAGGACTGGCAGCAGAGGATGCAGCGGCCGGAGTTGGAAACATGAAATTGTATGACATCACAAAGAAGCTGTCCGGCAAGTACAGCAAAACAGAAACCCATTAAAGTTAAGCAGGAAAAGAAAATAGCAAGTACAGAACACCAAATGAATACCTGGGCAGAACTGAAGAACTGTTGAACAGGCCAGCAACACTAAATCCCCCAGAAATCCACCCAGCCAGCTAAGATCTCCTCGTAAGCTGTGACAATCCCACCAGAGATGAGATCAGGAAAGCCATCACCCAGCTGAAGAATAGCAAGGCAGCTGGACCTGATGGCATCCCAGCAGAAGCCCTCTGAGCAGACATAGAGGGTTCAGTGGAAATGCTTTACCCTATCTTTGATAAGATCTGGGAAGAAAAAGAAATACAGACTGACTGAAAGGAGGGACACCCATCAAATCCCAAAGAAAGGTGACCTCAGCAATTGCTCCAACTACAGAGGAATCACACTCCTAACAGTACCAATGAAACCAGATCCTCTTGGAGAGGATGGAGGAAGCAGTCAACCCACAGTTATGAGATGAGCAAGCGGGCTTCCGGCAGAACATAACATGTTCTGACCAAATAGTTACTCTTTGCATCATTGTTGAGCAATCATTGGAGTGGAATTCTTCACTCTATATCAGTTTTGTCTATTTTGATAAGACATTCGACAGTGTAGACCAAAAGACACTCTGTAAACCTTTTGCCACAACAGCATCCCAACCAAGCTGGTGAACCTGATCAAGAATACTTATAATGGAATGCCCTGCAGAGTTATTCATGCAGAACAGCACACAAACAGCTTCCTAATGCGGATTGGTGTGTGGAAAGGCTGCTTGCTGTCACATTTTCTTTTCCTTCTAACCATTGACTGGATTATGAAGATGTCCATCAATGGGAGGAGAAATGGGATCCAGTGGTCATTGTGGAGTCAACTTGAGGACCTGGACTTTGCTGATGACCTTGCACTCTTGTCCCACAGTCAGAAGCAAATGCAGGACAAGACCGACATACTAGCAGCCACATCAGCACAGGTTGGTCTCAACATCCACAAAGACAAGCCATGATCCTCAAGATTAATTATATGGGGGTTACACTACATGGAACTCTCCTGGAAGAGGTGGAGTCCTTCAGGTACCTAGGCAGCATTATCAACCAGCACGGTGGCTCAGATGCAGACATCAAGGCATGGATCAGAAAGATGAGAGCATCTTTCATACAGCTCAAGAACACTGGAGCTCCAAAGAATTTGCCTTGACTACCAAGATCAGACTATTCATTTCCAACATGAAGTCAGTCCTATTATATGGAACAGTGACTGGAGAATCACCAAGTGGACCATAAAGAGAGTTCAGACCTTCATCAACAGCTGCCTAAGAAGAGGTTGAACTCTCAAGGCAAGCAGAGAAGGGGCTGACCAAAAAACACCTGGTGATGTGACCTTGTGGTGGACATCACTCAACTGGGTCACACCTGGAGTCAGCTCGAGGAGATGGCACATGACGGAAGCCTCTGACAATTTTTTTGGGATGGCCTATACCCCGAAAGGTGTGACAGAAAAAAACTGAACTGACTGAAAGTTGTTCCTTGGATATACTCTTATAATGACTACATGTACATTACAGGGTCTTTCAGCCTCAGAATTCAGTCATTGTTAATATAAGCACATTTTCCCACGACTCAGTAGTTAGTTGAAGTCTTTGAACTTAACTTCCGGCTATTGCATCAGGTTCTTCTGGTGTACTCTTACAATGACAGCATGTATATATGGGGTCTTAAAGCCACTAAATTCTCTCACCACTGAATTCTCTCATTGTAAATATCAGCACAGCAAAATTAATCATTTGATCAAAATAATTTCCCATTTAGCAGATGGTTGAAGCATGATTGGCAAACCTTTGAATTTTCTGTCCAGCTATTGCATGTATACAGAAGACTCCCTAACTTTGTGTCCAAATACATATGATTAAGCATTTCCACGACCTCTGGCAAATATATGAATCTTTATCCATCTGTCATAATAAGATACCCAATGTTTTATTTGACATCCTTTCTAATCATAATGTAAATATGACCTTGAACATAGCATCCAGCTGTGGTATTTGCCACATTTTCCTGTGATGATCTGTAAGTATTACAAGATTCATCCCATAATAATCTAGTCTTTAAAGCTGTAGAGTGAAAGCAAAAGAGGGATGTTAATCTTAAAATACTTAGCCTTATTTAGCCTTGACGTAGACCTTTAAAACAGTACCTCACAATATGGTATGCAACCCATTTTCTGGTGATGTACAAGTATACCATGTTTTATCCCATAATATCAAACAGCTTTTAAGTTATAGAGCTACAGGAAATGGGTGTCAGAAAATACATAAATTACTGTTCGGCTAATGTAGTTATGTGAGAAAGCTTGCCAGTAGTTTCTCGTGGGTCAGTGGTTCTTTCCAGAGATTTTTCCCGGGTTCTTCCTCCATCAATTATACTGGCCGCCATGTATAACCTATCCTGTGCTGAAAAATGGCATTAAATCCTAAAGCGAACAAACAAACAAACCTAAATTACTGAGCTGTCACCTTGATGGTGAAGAAAGGACCCTTATATAGCACATGATACAAATTGAAGAAAGGACCTTTATATGGCACATGCAGACAGCATTGGCCCAGAACTGCCATTGCATAATGTCCCAATGGGCCAGGGTCTACTCTACACATTCCTAGACCCAGATCTTCTATTGCATAAAGTACGCCAGGATCTTCACTAGATATTCGAAGACCAAGGTCTGCTTTTACATAATGTCCCAATCAGCCAGGGACTACACTAGACATTCATAGACTGAGGTCTGCATTTGCATAATGTGCCAGGAGACTAGGGTCTGTACTAGTAAGTCATAAACACAGATCAGCAAATACATAATAGGCCAAGATATATACTAGACATGCATAGACCCAAAATTTGCCATTGTATAATAAATAGCTCGATAAGCAAGGGTTTGTGCAATAAATTCTATGATTGACTCTATACCGTACATTCCATATCCAATTAAAAAAATATCTCAGTAGGCCAGTCTATGCTGTACATTCTATTTTCAAATTTAAAAATGTCCCATTAGTCCACATTCTATACTGTACATTCTATGATCAGATTTTAAAAAATGTTCCAATAAGCCACAATCTCTACATTCCATATTCAATTTAAAAAATATCCCAGTAGGCCATAGTCTATACTTTACATTTTATATCCAGTTTAGAAAATGTCACTGTTGGCCTTGGATTTCAAGCAATCAGCATATGTATATCACTATATGCTGATCTATTGCTGATTAGCCCTTTGCACCATCTTGTTCAAGTTTTTTGTGTGGGGGTCCATAGTTATGTCAGTACTTTTAGAACTTCATTTGCTTTTTCATGTTGATTAAATGGAAGCCAAGTGTCTTTACTAAGGATAATACACCAAGGGAGACAACATATCATCATTTTGAAATTATAAGATGGATACATGTTAGAAAACAAAAATGAAATGATATATATCAATAGATAAGTTGGTATGAAGACTTTGATACTTTACAATATTGAATTTCCAATGCAGTACACATCTCAGATTATCATAATGGTTTGTAGATTTGGATACACTGCAATATTAGAGTTCCAATGCAATTGCAATATTGAATTTCCAATGCAATACACATCACACAGTATATAAATATTTTACTTTTGCTGAATTTGGCCAGGTATTTTAACATGTACTGTTAAATATAAAATGTCACCAATTTATTTAGCTATTTTTGGAAATGTTTGCATTTGTCAATACCCAGATGGATATATGCACATATGGAAAGAAGAGAGAACCATTTTACTGGGATTTTATGTTGTTTTTATTTTTAAAAAAATAGAATTTCTTTTTCTTACTTGTAATTTGATATGTATTGTGATGTGTAATATTTTATGAATAATTTCAATGCACTTGGAAGAAACTATCTTTATGAATCTGACATTACAGATGTCTTTAAAAAGAAATAAGCATTGATAGAAAAAAATGGTGGTACTGATGCACATAGATGAACCTCTACAGCACGTGCATTTTACAACTACAGCTGATCAGGTCCTACACTGTTAGCAATCTGGTGGTAAATATAGTAACTGCACATATGATTGTTGTTCCACAGCCATGCCTACTTCTTGTCTACAGGGCAAAAATGAAGAGTGTTGTGCATTTTCCATATTTTAAATCCTAGTAGTTCTTTTGCCAAACTAATTTCATCTCTTTTTAATGATAACAAATGATTATTGTAAGGAGTAAACTTTAAGATGCACAAAAGGTTGGTAGGTTAGTGACTGTCACAAAGGTTGGTAGGTTAGTGACTGTCACAAAGGTTGGTAGGTTAGTGGCTGTCACAAAGGTTGGTAGGTTAGTGACTGTCACCAAGGTTGGTAGGTTAGTGGCTGTCACAAAAGCTGGTAGGTTTGTGACTGTCATGAGACTTTATCATTTTATAACAGGTCTGGGATCCAATGTTGATTTTGTGGGTAGGAAAAGCTGTGCAGACTTCACAAAGAGTTTCACATTTACCAGGAATGCAACGTCAACATTTTGCTAAAATGTATGGATCATTGATGGTATTTTAATATTGCAGAAATTGGGATAATTGTAGAAATTTAAGATGTTCAAAAAGTTTACAAGTGGTATAAAAAACGGGGGATAGCTAGTTGTCATTTATGGGGGCATATTAGTCATAAGTGTGATAAAACATGAAGAATTTTCACAGTATCAGTGGTTACAGAATTTCTATAGCCAAATCAGCATTTCCTGCTGTAAAGATGTGATCTTCAACACTTTCAAGATAAGGATGATGTTACGATAATGTTTGTGTATAGCCAACATGTTTGGTCCTATATAGCCCAAATCTACTCCCTGCAGGCTCAGTTTAACCAACAGGTTTAGTCTGTTAGATGCTAATAGTCTATATAACCAAACTCAACCTTCTGCACACTTAACCAACATGTTTGGTCTGTTAGATTCTGCAAATTTATAAGACAAATCTACACCCTGATACTGCAAATTTATAAGACAAGTCTACACCCTGATACTGCAAATTTATAAGACAAGTCTAGTGATTGAATGACATTACACTCTCACGGCGTAGAATAGGCATAATGCAATGAGTGGTCTAAAGTGCTTTCTTTCATGGATCATTGCCATTTCACCTCTGACTGGGTTTGAGTCTCTGGTTGAGCCAATGTATATATGTGAGAAAGCTTGCCAATAGCTTCTCATGGGTAGTTTGGTTCTTTCCATGGGTTTCCTGGGTTTTTCTTCCATCAATTATACTGGCAGTCATGTATAGCCTATCTTGTGCTGAAAAATGGCATTAAACCCTACAACAACAACCTTCCTGCATGTCATAAGAGGTTACTAATAGAGACCGGAGGTAGGGTGCATCAAACGCCCCAATGTCAACCAATTATGATGTCCCTAGTTTTAGAACATTCCTTTGGTCATAAAAAGAATTTCTGCCAATTTTTGTCTAATTCCAACATTGTTTAGGGGGTCCACCTCAATTAGCAAGATTTTCATTATGAAGCATTATATTGCGATATTCATTTAGCTGAATGTTATTTGCTGTTGACCTCTTTACTTATTTAATATTTTACAATGGTATTGAATTTGATTAAATAACTATTCTTTGCTTGTTTATTCAAGTTGATTGTGAAGTCTGCAATCTTTGAAAGTGAGTTTTTACAAAATATTTCAATTTTATCTAATTTTGTATTAAACTTCTTTATTTTTATTGAATTTATTATATTATACTTTCATGTTGTCACAATTCTATAGCCTGTTTTACAAATGTTATATGCAAACCGTTATTAGTCATTACAGGGCTGTTAGATTTAGCACATGTTGACTGTTAAGTGTTAATCACTATTGTTATAATCATGTTGTTGCCAGACAACAGTTGAATAATGGAAGGCAGTGAAGAGAGTACTGTTCCAGGTCTGCAATCAACTCCTCATTGGGCTACCCTGTCCCAGAAAACTCCTCCAACAAGACAGTCATCTACAATATTTGGTCTTAGCAGCAAGATAACAGCAGAAGACTCAAAATTACTGGTTTGCGTCTGCCTACATGTCTGCAAGTCTTGCGGTGTTTGATGCATCATCTAGCTGATGGTGCGCATGAAAACTGTACCAGATGGGAAGCAGCTAAAATTGTCCTTTCAAAGGTATCTGTGTTTTATGAGAAAGCCCATATTCTGATGATTACAGAATGCAGGGCATGCGAACGACTAATTAAACTGCTTGACGACAATGCTGAAGTGAGAGCAATTCCAATCAACCGCCGATCAGCCCCAAACTCCCTGAACAAGCTAAAAAAGATGGAAGAAATGCTAGCTCAGACATTCCCATTGTGGCCTGCAAATACAGAACAACTCATCAAAAATCCGGAAGCTGTCGCTTTCCTGCAGTCACTGAAGACCGACCATCTGGCAATATTCAGACCACGTGACAAAGTCCTTGCAGCCAAAGTCCAGCGTCGCGAACAAAGAGACAACATGGAAGCATGGCGGCGCGAGAGAATGCAGAGTCACCTGAAGTCGATGACTGCACCTAAAATACTCCATAACAGCGACAGTAGCAGCAGTGATGAGGATGTTGTTAGTGATGGAGAAGTTGGCTCATTGGCCCATCCATCACACCAAGAACTTCGAGAAGTCACAAGCGAACTGCTCGCACAGGAACACCTGCTTTCATCCCTTACGACATCGTTCAATGACCCAAACTTGTTCAACTAGCCACACGTCTGAAGATGACTCCAGTGCAAGAAGCTGCATACACGGAGGCATTAGTGGCAGAGGCAGGAGGTGATACTTCAAAGATATCCACATCATACTCAACTGCAGACAAGTCCAGGCATCAGATAGGAAGATTGATAGCAGAGAATTGTAAGGACTAATGGATTCCGCCAAAAATTGGTATCCCTGCATTGGGACTCAAAGCTGATGCCATCACTGTCAAACCAGAATATCACAGAAGAACGTGTCACTGTCGTCGTCGGAAATGCCACAGAATTGAAACTTCTTGGAGTCCCATCATACCAACCTGGAACAGACAGAAAGTCCGGAGATATAATTGCTGATCTGACAGTAAGGTGCCTGACGCTGAACGGCGAGCCCTTGCAGATAGTCTGCTGGCTGTTAAACCAGAAACGGCACTCTTGGCACCACAGAACTGGTTTGGAACAGGCTATGGCAAGCCAAAGTTTCCAGCAACTGTTACTCTGACCACAACTCTTGCTGATTTTGCTAGTATTGATTTCTGGTACACATTCACTCTTGTTCAGCTGAACGCTGAGTTCATGACTGAAGAAGTTGCGAACTGGCCAAATTCTGCTGCGTACCAAGCTTCTCTCTGCAACCTTCAATCGCTGAACGTTGTCAATGTCTGTGCTGAGAGAGGTGTTAAGCTCAGCTCAGATTTCTTGGCATCAGCAAGGGGTGAAGAACATTACCAGAACATGCTGCAAGTTGTTGAGAAGGACAGTATAGAACAGCCCAACTTGCGAAAACGCAAAGGACATAGCGACTAACTGAAGAATCTACCAAATAACTACCATTGACTTTAAAACATTGCTGAATGTAGAATATATTTAACTATATTTAACATTTTAAACATTGAACAAATCATTTAGAAAAATGTTGAAAACAACATATACTGTCTGAATTCATTGCGATAAAACTATTGTCTCCGATGAGTTGAAACATGTTAAAAGATGTAGTGAATGGTTAATTTATTATATAATAAATACTTCTAACACCTGTTGTATAAATTTAGCATCATACTATTGAATATAATCAGATAAAAACTGAGCATGTACTATTGCAATATCTATATACAACTCTGCATGCAATATTATATAACATAATGACATGTTTAAAATGAGTGGAAAAACTGGAAATATGCGCCAAATGGCAAGTTTTCGATATTTTGAAAAAAAATTCATTTGAATGGTGGACCACCTAAATGTACTTCAAACTTCACCAAACTTTGCCATACATTTTCTTTTTTTATATAAAAAAAACTAGACAAGGGACAAAATGATCCATTGAAGTTAAAAAAAATATGGGGCGTTTGATGCACCCTAACGGGAGGCATGGCCGCTCTCTGGTTAGCATGCTGAATTCGCAATCAAAGGGGTGCAGGTTTGAATCCTACATAAGATCAACCTCACTTGGCTGTCATTATGTGGTCTTGGATAATGCACTTTACTCCAGTTGCCTCATCACTGAACAACCTATATGTATAGTGCCATAACCCAAGCCTGGTTAAATTTAAAGAAAAAGCTAACCTTTGCTTCAACATGCAATTAACTGTCATCTGTATTTAGTTTTTGCATTGATATGTTTTCTTTGTGCAGCACTGATCCCTCTGAATGGTAAGTAGCACTTGATTTAGAGATTTTGTGCACTGTCATGTTTGGTAAATCCAGTTTTTTCTTATGTGTATCAGTTGTTTCTCCTTGTTACTTCCACTTCTTTCAGTCACTTTTATATAAGTATATTTCTCCAAGCATTTATCCAGCTCTGTAACTTTTCAGTCAGTTCCATAAAAGACGTAATAATTTATTTACTTCGGTAAACAAAAACTTTGTTGGCTTAACTGAGAGTTATTTTCTATATGAAATCAGACACTTTCATAAATATTCAACAACAACAAATGAGGTTTCTGACTGGCTGAAATTTGATTAAAATTTCAAGATAGGTACGATTTTTTAATATATATCATATCCAGTGAAACTGAATAGCACATGAAATATTGTGAGGTTTTAAGTATAATTCGTACTTATTTCATAGTGGTCAGATAATTGATAATAAAAGCTAGCTTTTCTTTATATCCATGGGATGTGCTATAGGTGTTAGGGAAAGAGATTGGTTACCTTTATATCCATCTGATGTGCTTTAGGTGTCAGGGAAAGTGATTGGTTGCCTTTATATCCATGGGATGTGCTGTAGGTGTCAGGGAAAGAAATTGGTTGCTTTTATATCCATATGATGTGCTATAGGTGTCAGGGTAAGAGATAGATTGCCTTTATATCCATATGGTACGCTATAAGTGTCATTAAATTTTTCCAACTGCTCCAGTGGCCTAGTGGTTAGAATGTCCAATTCCGATGTGTTTGAACCCTGGCCATGTCAAACCAGAGAGACATATAAAAATGGTACTAACAGCTGCCTCGCTAGGTGTTCAACATTAAGAGGTTTGTGTTTGGACTGGTCGGCTTGGTGTCAGGATAATGTGACTGGGTGGGACATCATGTTACATGTCTGCAGCATGATGCCCCATTGCCAGGCATCACTATAAACTGCCACATTTTAGACATCATAGCGATGTGTTAAAATGGTTAAAGCTACATTCAAAATCCATATCACACACACATTAAATTTTTCAAAGTAAACATGATAGAGCTTAATAGATGCCTAATATAATAAGAACTTTATACACTACATGCTGTTTGTGAAAGTCTGTAACACTGCTCTACGAATATTGGCTGCTACAGAAGATTGTATTTATAATGTAACTTAAGTGTGTAAGACATCGATATTATGATACTTTAGTTTTTTATGTCACTGACATCAAGATGTAATATGGATCTTGAGAGAGAACTCCCAATATGATAAACATTTTATTACATACTATTAACTTTGTCCCTTAGATTGTTGGTTTTCATGGCACTTTTTACAGTGTTGGCAATATCATGATGAAAAAATGGGTGCCATATGCCTTTCCCAAAAACAGACTGGCAGGCAAACCATGCTGGCTTGGTCAGGGATTGAACCTGTGACCCATTGATTACCAGTCTGATATTCAACCAAAAAAGTTACTGCAGTTTTCCCCATAGACAAGTATATTTGTTGTTATAGTTGTGATTAATCACTTTGCTGGACTTGCATAACCACACTTGCCTGTGTATTTTATTTCCATTAACCACAGATGAAAGTAACTTTTATTGAATCTGGTTGGCTAAAGAATCTGGTGGCTATTTGCATTGAAACAAGATATAAATAAATGAATCCAGGGACCAATAACAATAGAAGTTTTGTATTTGTCGGGTAAAAGTAAAAAATTGGAATTCACAGAAATACCTCAAACAAAAGCTTTACATTTTAAATACAACAACAGAAAAAAATAAGACCTTTTGAAGTATTAAATGACAGCCCAGTTTCCATTAGAGTTTTTCATCTTCCATTCTTACCAGATCAAACCATTTATGATGACTGCTCAACCCCTTGCTTTATTTAAATCTAGTACTTTTTTAAATGTGCAAAAGTCACGAGAGGTTCCATTTGGTACAGTCAATACATGTTGTCAATTTTACTGGGTTCCAGTTAATAGGTTATTGGAAGGATATTTGCTTCAAACAGCATGACAAATTTGAGTAATAAATCTGGCAAGCCAAAAATGACAATTTTCACTGTCAATGTTTGTTGGATTCACAGAAACACCACCAAGTCTATATAAAGATACTAATTTATAGCAGTAACACATAACTTGCTGCAGTTGTATAATGCATTCTTTTACTTGGCAACAAACCTTATCCATTTGATGTGAATACATCTTCCCATACAATGGAGAATTGTCACTTGAGCATGGTCCACTCTAGTACCTCACATAAACATGCAGAGAATAGTAATTTTTTTTCAATTATGCCATGTTAATAGAATTGTGTTGAAATTGTGCCAGATGAAAATTGATTGCTAGTGCTTCAGTGTGTTGCATTCTATCCTTTATCAATTTGTTATATCTTGATGGTTAGATTTATCTTCTCAGTACTCATTTTCATATGCAAATAGCCTCCTAATATTGTTCTTAAAGGGACTACGTAGTTACCTCTTTGTATGCCATCCCATAGGGTTTAGGGTACACTTGTACTCAATGTCAGGTTACAACTGTTACGAGTTGGTCTGTTATGCTAAGAAAAATACACAGCAGAAACTCCCCAAAATAGTACATATTCCTGCTGAATATGAAAATCAGTGTTTCCATTGTTGTATATTGATTGTATTCCCATAACATGTTACATTGTTATTGCATGTGTCTGCAATATGTTTTGTGAATAAAGTTTAACAGTCAAATATCTTACTTTACTGTAAAAGATGAGAGTTTTTTTTTTCATTGTTTACCTTGTGCATCCACTGCAGTAGTGTTGTTCCGATTATCGATTATAATCAATCATCAGTTGGTTGAGCAGATAATCGATTGTGAACTCCATAAACATATTGAACTCTTGATCAAAAATATAACTGTTTAACAAAAATTAAAATTTGCAATTAATAACCGATGATCAGTTGGTTAAGGGGAACCGATTATCGATTATGAATTTCTGACCGATTCCCATCACTACACTGCAGCATACCCAATATAAACAGCAGTGAGCTTACTGGTGACGTGTTATAGTGTACACATGATGTGTTTTAGTTTACACGTGATGTGTTATAGTTTATATAATGATGTGTTACTGTCACTATTTATTGAAGTAAATTTCATTTCAGAAAACAATGTAAGGAAAAAGTAATAAAATACTCTCCTTTTTTATTTCTTCCAGTACTTACATACACATTTTTCGTTCAAATGGTCAAGGATTATGTGCACATCTTTGCATAAACAAACACCTGATTGAAGCTTCGGGTCTATTTTGTTTCTTCCATTATTGATAAAATAAGTGAAAAGGCATATGCTTATTTTGTGACCAATTATGGTAAACCATTTAACATTTTTTGCAAACAACATGGCACTTATTTGCTCATTTATTGCATAAAATGAAGCATTCAAAAAATCTGTGACACAAAATTCCATTTAAAAAGTTCACCAATTCTTAGCTTGCTTTGCAGCCAAATGACAGTCAGTCTGCAACATCAGAATGACAAGAATTCTGTCAGATATGATTTATAAATCTTTTGAAGTCTTCACTCTCACTATATAGTTTGACATACTCATACAATGACACAGTATTTTATGGTCTTCAGGCTAAATGTATTGACTCTCATTATGTAATCTAATGTACACATGCAATGATACAATCTTTCATGGTCTTCACGTTAGATCACAGCTGTATGCACCTCCATGTATGGAATGACGTGGTAGCTGATGAATATGTAGTTTAAACAAAGGTTCCACAAGCTTCTACCATTTTCGGAAATCTTTAAATTTAGTTAATGATGCCACTGCCAAGATCAATGTTAATTAGTGTCTTGCATTTTTACATTTAAAAAAGGTGACATAAAAATGAATAGTTTATATTTCAATCTTTGCATTCTGCTTGTTAGACTTCAACAATGCTTCTTATACTAAATGTAGCTGGGGTTTTTTCTTCCAGTTTAGTGTACTCCATTTTGTTATGAACATATACCTTGCTCTAAATACGTGTGTGTGTGTGTGTGTGTGTGTGTATATATATATATATATATATATATAGATAGATAGATATATATATATATATATATATATACATATATATATGTGTGTGTGTGTATATATATGTATGTATATATATGTATGTGTATATATATATATATATATATTGCTGTCTTGAGCCTTTATATTTATTGGTTGCCTCGAAGATTGCAGTTTGTCACCTGCAAAGTAATAAATGTTCTGTCCATTTCTGCTTCATTTTCTTTCAACATGATTTGCTTGAAAGAATCAGTGTTTGCGCATTACAGATAGTTTTTCATGTGTTGTCTTTATTGCATCCTTGCATGAATATTCATCAGTTTTTATGCACATTAATTACTGATGCTGTTGTGTTCATTGTTAGCTTCACTGCCTGTTACGCCAAGTGAGCTTCTTGTATATAACTGTTCAGCATGCATCATCTGTAATCTGTACATCAATAATTGCTTCTTACCATGGCTGACTCTATTTCTGATCCAGTTTTGATCAAATATGGAATGTGGGTTTGTAGCATTAGAAACCTACTCATGAGTTGCTTTTGCATCTCATTGAATGTCCTTGTTACCACTTTGAAAGTCATATTTCTGATCATGTTTTACTTGCGGAGTTTATGCAATGAATGATGTCCACATACTAAAGAGGTCATCTTGTATAAGATCAAATGAGCTTGTTACACACTATGAGCTGTATGTCTGATCCATTTTGAGCAGACTGAGAATATATTGTCATTAGTATTTTATGACTCTATGGTATTAAAATAAGTAACAAGTAAATAAGTAACAAGAAAGAGCAGTGACCAACAGGTTTTGTATAATTGAAAATATAAATTTATTTCCCTAAAATACAAAGAGAAAGAAATGAAAATAACTTACAATATGGTGAATGAAATCCTAAATTCGTAAATGTTCAATCAATTCCACTAGCTTTGACTAATCCTAAGGAGTTCTAAATATATTCTGAATGATGGTCAGTATTATACTGATGAGTCAACAGTACCGAAGAAATCGCTATGATATAATCCAAAAATGTCTGAATAAATTCACACTATTTCCAACATGGCAATAAATCACATGTCTTTAAATATAATTCAAAACAGCAATTATGTTTCCAAAATTCTCAGATTGTCTTTAAATGAATGTAAGAGCACTACAATTCAAACAAGTGATTAAATTAAATAAGAAAATTCCTCTAAATGAATAACTCTTCCAAGAGTGATAGTACTGCTAAAAATAATAATAATAATGAGGACTTGGTATAGCGCCTAATCTTTAGAAGTTCTAAGCACTTGACAAAATCTATAGTGATATGACTACAACAAGCAAAAACAAACACCATGAAATTAGAAAACATAAAAATGCTGACAATATTTAAGGTAGGAACATTATTAGGTCTTTAAGATTGTTATTGCAGTCGAAAAAAGTGAGTTTTAAGAGCACTCTTGCAAGAGTTCAGTGTGTCTTTGTGTCTAATTTCAATGGGCATTTCATTCCACATTGCTGGGCCCTGGTATGCAAAAGAATGTTGTCCATATGACTTCGTTTTCATAGTGGGAATAATGAGTATATGATTGGCAGAAGAGGAGCGTAAGTATCTTGCTGGTGTGTACACATGGGTGAGGCTAGATAGGTATGCTCAACTGGAGTACATCACTGAAATGTACCACAGAGAACAAATTTTGTGTTTGATTCTGGATTGAATGGATAGTCAGCATTGGGTACAGACTTCATTATCACTGTCTTGCAATTTACCAACATCATTACTGCTGTCTTGCAATTTATTGACTTCATTACCACTGTCTTACAATTGATTTACTTCATTATCAGTCTTGCATCAGATTGACTTAATTACTGCTCTCTTGCATCTGATTGACTTCATTATCAGTATCATGCAATTCATTGACTTCATTATCACTGTTTTGCATCTGATTGATTTCATTACCACTGTCTTGCATCTGATTGACTTCATTACCAATGTCTTGCAATTTATTGACTTCATTACCAGTGTCTTGCAATTGATTGACTTCATTACTGCTGTCTTGCATCTGATTAGCTGACTTTCTTACTTCTATCTTGCATCTGATTGGCTGACTTTATCACCGCTGTCTTTCATCTGATTGGCTGACTTTATTACCACTGTGGAAGGTGTATTTCTAATTTGATTTTCATGAAATATTTAATTGCTATTTTTATCATCAAGATCTTAATAGAAATAATAAGTAGGGTATACACATATTGATGAGTAATCTTGTTTGATTGGCTACTAGCCAAGTCATGTTATGATCCAGTTCTAATCAGACTTTAAAAAAAATTTAAAATTGTGGAAAATATAAATACATATTAACTAAGATCCAATGCAAGCATTTAGCTTTTTTTAGAGCCAAACTCAGTTATGCATTCCGTTGCAACATAGTAATAAATTACACAATCCAGTTCAATTCCAGTCCAACAATCTACATATGTTTATCTTGCATGTTAATAATTCACTATATGCTACATTACAATATGTTGATAATTCATCTATACTTGGAAGATTCCATTTTTATATATAAAAAAACAACTTTACATAAAAATTATCATTCTAATACAATACCTATTTTTGAAAGTAAGACAAATATTTGGGCAAAGATTTGTTACCTCAAGAAATGTTTTTTTCGCAGATCCAAACCTTGAATCCCTTCCGCTTTTAAATAAGTACAGTGTGATGCCTATCAACTTCTCTATAATCTGCCCTTGGTGAGGTTCCTACATGTACTGATGGAAAAACAGATTTTGTTTGACCATAAGCAGTTGCTTGTTTAGAGTCCACCCTAGATCTGAAATTGGATATGGTCTGGTCTCTTTGAAAACTGCCTTCATAATTTAACACTTGTCACTCTCGTGTTTCCATTTCCCCCAAAGCCCAAAATTGTTTTTGAGTAAGCATGACATCACTGTTGGATTGCAAAACAAACACCAGAGTCACTTCCTCATCTGCCAGGTTGTAGAATTCTCTTTGAATTTACCTTTGACATAATGGTTAATAAAAGAAACTGGCAGTTTCTTGTGTCCAGAAATGGGTCTATAGTTGTAATCGTACTTAATATTATCCAAGATTTGCTTAAATATGAATTATCTGTCAGAAGAAATGGATATATGAAGCATCAGCAAATTTTCCCACGATATGACAATGTCTGATAGGTCTTAAATGAAAATGGTGCTGATCTGATGGCCAAGATGGCTGCCACATTGTTTGTTTTTTATAATACTTTGTTGGTCCTTGGTAAAATTGTGCTAAGTTGACATCCAATATGTCGGCCACAGCAGTAAATTTTAATACCTCTGAAGAATAACAAAAGATGGTTTTTGCATGTTGCAGATAGAAAAAACAAATATTATCCTGAATTCCTGGAAATTCTTTTCAACCAGTATTGTGTCAGTACCATTGACAGAATCTTGTTCTTACATGTGATTTTCTTTATCCATTTTGAAAAATTTATATGTACATATTTAAAGTTCAATTTTGACCATTATATAGGAGAATGGTAACACACTTGCTTTGCATCTTTACATTCCTGGTGTTAATCTTTCATTTCATCATTTGAAATACTATTGGTTTTTGTCATGGTTGCCATATGCCCCCTCAGAGATGTCAGCTTGACCCTATAATTACAGACCTGCCAACCCGTATGATTTAGCTGTAAGTCTTACAAAAATACAAACTACAACATAAAGCACAAAACACCGAAAAAATGATCATTGCCAAAAAGTCTGGAAACATTTTTTTTTGTATCTGTGTTTGATTTGGATCGGGGTTTCATATTAGTTACATTTTCGAGCTTTACATTAGCAGTTTATGATATTTTTTACTTCTTACTGCAAACTGGTCAAACTTGAGGACAGAAATAAACTGCCGTACTGATATGGTCTTAGCAGGGTTGGCATGTATGTATGTATGTATGTATGTATGTATGTATGTATACATATATACATGCATAAGTTAATAGAATATACTGTACATTCAATGTAATATAAAACTCAGCTATAGACTTGTTTTCAGGCAAGCATGGCTGGCATTGGGTGACATGTCCCACACTACAGCAATGGAGGAGTTTATCAAGCAACTAGACAGCATATGCCCATTATTCAGGCCCTACATTGAGGCTCACAGGACAGAAAAGGAGGAGAAGTTTAAAAAAGAGTAAGTGCAGCCTGGATCTTTAGATGATATTTCACAATGTTGGACTCTGATTACAGATTTTTTATCAATTATCATTTTTCTTTTCAAACAGGGTGATGATAAGTTAGCGATCCTTGAGTGTGCCCACATTGCCAAAAATGGAGAAGAGAGCTATGTAAATTTTTATATATATTCTTGGACAGTTTTAGCCCCAGGTTCCTTAATATAGAAAAAGTAATTTTAAATAAATATAAATAATTCCCCATTAACTAAGAAAGACCCTTACCATGACACAATAAAATTTGATTTTGATTGAAAAATGGATGACAGAAATTGAAACTTATGCTGATTAATTGATCGTTAAATGACAAGTGCTGGATGAAATATAATAATGGGACAAGGATTATTGTTATTAGGTCTTGCAGTTAAAGTTCAATAGGTATGCCTTTCCAGATCTCTTATTAAAGAAAAAATTAATAACAGCAGACCTAGGCACCACGAGAACTCATTTATTTTGAGCAGGTAAATGAGGGTCAATTTCAGTCACTTATAGTCTGACATCTCTTAATGGTCACCCAAGTTTACCAGTCAATTGGTCATAACAGCCTTTCTAATTTGCCTCTGGCAAATTTCCTGTATAAATGGCATGTAATCTACAGTCACCTGTCATCCTTGGTCAGGTATTTTTTTCTTAATCAAGTAGTTTCACAATGCCTGCTGCCGTCATCAGCTGTAACTGCTCCAAGTATGAAAATTAAACTTATTTTGTTTTAGTAAGGCATGGTATATAAAAAGGTATATTACTTGAACTGATGTTTAAACATTTCCTATTCGATTTTACTTTGTAATCCAGTAAAACTCAATATGGTCAGCACATTATATTTGGAAGCAAGGTGGTTTTTAACCTTGCAAGAGGTATACCCCACTAGTGATATCCCATACAGTTTAGTAATTTGAGGCTCCTCTGACCCTTCCCGCCCCATTTGTGATTTTGGACATTTATGATGGGGTGTAGGGTTAAGAGTCAATTGCCTATATAAAAAAAATAGGAATTTGCTGTCACCATGTATTTAATGGCATAGCTGCTTACCAGCAGGCCTAGCAAACTTAAACAAAGTTACATTGAGTCATATCTGCATGCAGTCAGTAGGTAAATGATTTAATTTCAGATAAATTGTGAGTATTATAATCATTATATCTTTAATATGCTTACAGACAAGATAAAAATACAGCATTGATAAAATTTGACCTGGTACTTGCTGTTTGTATTGGTAAGCACATGTCTGCACAAATTTGTGTAGTCAAATTATATCAACATTTAACTCATTTCCAATGTTGTAATCAGAAAATTCTAAAATCTTAAATGAAAGTCACATACTGTTTATAAAGGGATGAAAGGACGTCATTCTCATATTCTTAAAAGAGAGATCAGAAACCTGTCACTGTCTTAGCAAATTTGAAGAAAGATTCATCGAGAAATTGAGCACTTCGTTTTTTGAAATTGATTGACATGTTCTGTGCCTGATGAATCTGTCGTTGTGTCAATTTCATACTGTTTGATAGGCAATTGACTCTGACCCTACATTACAACAATAATTTCCAAATATCAATAGCGGTCATAGGAAACTTATTTACATTTTATGTCCTACTAACAGGAAACTTCTTTTATTCATTCTATCATCAAAGTTTGCAAACAAAAGAAAACTGTCCTCTGATCTCACTGAGTTTGAGCAACTGTTTAATCCATCAATTGTTTGAATTAAAAGTGAGTTGTGTGTTTTACAATTATAATTAAGCTGTCATTTAGGAACAGTTTTCACTGATCAAAACGTTTTGTATGTATGGACATGTGAGAGAGAAAGAAAGAGATAAATGTTTACATGTACACACTTGATTGTTGCTAAATAGCTAGACAAAATACATAACTTGGTAGCATACTCTTGCTGCTAATAATAATACATGTGAAATGATAATATTAATACTACTTGGCTCATAGTACATAAATTTGTCTTGAACTAAGTTTGAAAGCTGTGCTTGCTTTCAATGGTCACCTGTCTACAAAGGCCAATTTGCCTTTTCTGTGGTTGGCCACTGTTTACAGGTTTTACTACTTTTTAGTAGATGTTGAAATTGTCTGCATTGAAAGTCATTGTGGCAGTTTTCTTCAAGGTTTTATGAATATGCTTTGGCATGTATATTGCAGAACCTTTCATTCATGTAGAGAGTTATATAGTAAATGTAAAACTGAACCAGTTTACCCAGGGTGCCTTGCAGAAAATTATCCATAATGAATTTAAAAACTGGTAGTTTTTTTTAGAGGAATTTCCATATCTACCATCATCTGCTATAAATAATACTATTAACTGACATTAAGATTTATTTCTTTGCTCAAAATAACAAAGACCTTGTCTTTTCAAGGTTAGTTATCATTTTAGTTTAATGTATGTTTTTTCTTGATAAAACTAGAAGGGTTTAGCTTTTAGACTGATTAAATGGACACTAATTTTGGGGTATGAGGAATACTGTAAACAGATTACATCCATTAGCAATCACATATACATGAATGTGTCTAGGTATATATTTGCAATTTATGTCAGCCATTAGGCCAAGGTAGCATGTGATACTTAACAAAGTATATTGTGAAAACAGCAACAGAAATAAGGAAATGAATTCATCTCTTTATTCTAATAATATATTATTAAGAGATTTTAAAATTATTAAAAAAACTTGTTTTGTAAAATGTACTCAAACTAGATCCATTAAAAATAGAACATGTTCAGTTTTAAGTGTAAATTCAGTGTTTTCTGTTTTGTTGCTTTGTTGTTTTTTTATTAACAAAAGCAGCTGTTAGGGGGGAATTTAAATGTACATACCTCTGAGGATTACATTTCATGTTTAAACAGTAGGATAACTTGGCACTATTCAAGAGAAATTCAACAATGTCACGTCAAGACATTACATAACTTTTTTCAATTATTTTTATATATAGTAAAATGTAAACTTGCTGCAAAACATGATGCAACTCTTGAATTGATGTCAATCAGCTTTTAATACATGAACAAAGAACCTGTAGTACAGTTTTCAAGGCATTGTAACTATGTTAAGATTATCTAAAATTTGATTTGTTCATTATATCTATTACATAATCTTGATTAGAACTAGGAAATGTGTATAGTCCTCTAATAACAATGTAGATAAATTGGTGCCTCTCTCTGTCATTCCCTCCCTCTCTCCATAAACCTCTAAAGAGCATGAATGCAGTGGTCATAGACAGTAAACCACACCCTGTTTGATAGAGAACACATCCACTCCACAGTGGACATCCTTGACAATTCCATGAGAAAGCAGTATGAGTGCACTGGAGAGATGATGGCTGTTTGTTTTCTTAATCTTCTCCTTTCCCTCTACACCCTCTCACTACGATGTGTGGTGTTCCGAAAATACATGTGAGCTGTACTGTAATTGCAATTTCTGAGAAAATAAATAATCTTTCTATTGATTTCATGCATGTATGGTACAACATAAGTGTCACAGAATAAGGCAAGAAATAATTTGGTTATGTTTTAGAACAATTCGACCAAATTTCGCTGTATATGCGTACGTTACCTTGGGTGGATAATTGTTTTTCTAGTTAAGCAACTGAAATAGCATGTATCTCATCGTAGATTGCTTGTGTTGAGACACTGAAAGCATGGTATATACTCGTATTTCATCCCGATTAATACTCACTCTCCTGTGGATTTAAGGAAAGTATTGTATTTAACTGACACACTGGTCTTTGGATCTTGTCAAGGAGTGAATGTTCTCCATTTTTGTTCTCCAGCCATAGGGGTAAGTGTTTCATATTTATTTTATTTGATATATGAAGCATATTCAGTTTTTAAGGTCGTATCGAGAAATTACTTTATTTCTACACAGACGTGAATCATTGTGAACTTGTTTTTTTAATCTGCTGTAAATTTGTATTCCGTACTTGATATTATGACCAGTTTGGTTTCATTGTAGCTGTCTGCAGATGTTTGTAGTTGTCTGCATATGTCCATAGCTGTCAGCACTGTTTTTGTAGCTGTTTGTAGCTATCTGTAGCTGTCTGTACATATGTGTGTGGGTTTAACAGGTTTTCCGGTCATCTGTGCGACTATATAACCATCAAGGCCATACAAAGACGAAACCGCTAATTTGTAAACTTGTGGGCATGGTGGATTCACAAAGGGTGTGAGTGGCCGATAAAAGTGTGGACCAACCAAAGAATTTGGGATAACTGGTTTGTCAGTGGACACAATTACAAGTTTTAAAATATATTTATGAATTATACGACTGTACCAATGACTGAGTCATGTTTGTTCCAATTGATTGTTATTTCAGTTGAGTACAATTTGGGTCATTTTGGTTACATTAGATATTTTAAATCTTATTTTGATTACAGAAGATTATTTGAATTTTATTTTCATTCCATGAAGTTATTTGAATGCCACTTTCATTGTAAGAAATAACATGAGGTTATCTGAATCGCGCTTACATTACACGAAATTACGTAAAATTATTTGAATCTTACCATCAGACATTTGTATATGAACTATTTGTTTTTATTTTCCTATTTGTGAGTGTTTGGATAATTTAATTGAATGAGATGTAAATAAATATCAAAATATCTAAAATGGGGTGGGAAGGGTCAGCAGAAACTTGGACTAGGGATTACATTATTGTCATGGAATTGATTTGTGACCTCTGTAATCAACGCAACTCTTCATTTTCTTTCTCTGAAGTATTATTTACAACATAGTTTTCCTTTATGCAAATGATAAACCATGCATTGATAATCCTAGCTAACTGGCATTTTTTAAAATTCAGCCTTGTATTGACTTTCTTTGCCCTTGCCAGTATGAAGTACTGGTAGTTGTGCAGCTCTAGAAGAATCTCTGGTTCTAGGTGCTGTCATTTGTTTGGTTAATTTCAAGTACCGGTACACTGTACAGAGGTATCAATAACAATATGCATTGCAACAGAGTTAACAGTTAGAAATACAGTGCTATAGAAAGAAGGTGAAGGCAAAAATACTCTTTTCAGATTTAAAAGAATATACATCTTTTTATTTTGCACAAAGAAAGTTCTTGTCATGTAATAGCTTCTACCATTTTCAGAGTCAGTAAGACAAAGATATAAAACTATAAAACCTATACTACTTGCATTTTGCATGGACTAGAGTAGGGATTCAATAGAGACTGCACTCGTACAAACCAAATTTCAGGAATATTGAACTTACAGGGAACTAGAAAGAAAAGAAAAACCATTTCAAAACAATAGACAAAGCTAAATTAGTAAAAGTACAGATGTCACTTGAAAAATACATGTGTGTGATGTTATCTTAATGATACTGCTGGCAATAAGTGTAAGAGGTGAAATTGTCAGTTACAGAGGGAAATGGTCGTAACACTTTCAGACATTTAAAAAGACTGAAATGCAAAATAAAAGACAGGAGTAATAACTTTTGATATTGTCAAGTATTTCAGAATAGAGATGTAGGGCCAGAATTCTTCAGAAATGTAAGGATGACTACATTTTAGTGGTCACAGCCTACAACTATGCACATTCATCTCTGGGCGATTTCAGGTTTTGTCAAAAATAAATCCATTTTATGTAACATTTTAAATGGGGGATGATGTTGGGTTGCCAACCCTTAAACACCATGCTTGCATAGTGAAAGGTTTTTTGTTTCATAAGGAGAGATATAGAAATGCAAGCAAACAAAGGACATGTTAAAGTAGCTTAACTTCCTCTTGTATTACAGAAGAGAGGATGCTGAGAGGAAGAAGCAGGAAGAAGAGGAGAGGGAGAGGAAGATGTTGGAGGAGGAGGCCCAAAGACAGCTACAGCTAGAGAGACAGAGACAGCTAGAACAAGAGTCAGTTTTACAATTCCTTTTTTTCCTTACGTCATGCCTGGACTATCTTTCATTCAAAGGTTTTATCTTCAACATAACTATGACATAGTTTGTAAAGATATTTTGCGAAGCAAAATAAAAATTTGAAATCAAGCAATGTTCAAATGATTGGCTTGGTTATTTTGATAGTACATTGTCAGGTTGATAAAACTTTCTTTAGTACCGTGTACATGTAGTCTTTCATAACTTGTTTGGTGTACAAAAAATTTTTGAAACATGATTATGTTTGTAGCCTCAGTAAGATGATTATCTTTGTTGCCTCAGTAACACGGTTGTTTGTTGCCTCAGTAACATGATTATGTTTGTTACCTCAGATGATTGTTTGTTGCCTCAGTAAGATAATTATGTTTGTTGCCTCAATAAGATGATTATGTTTGTAGCCTCAGTAAGATGATTATCTTTGTTGCCTCAGTAACATGATTGTTTGTTGCCTCAGTAACATGATTATGTTTGTTACCTCAGATGATTGTTTGTTGCCTCAGTAAGATAATTATGTTTGTTGCCTCAATAAGATGATTATGTTTGTTGCCTCAGTAAGATGATTATGTTTGTTGCCTCAGTAAGATGATTGTTTGTAGCCTCAGTAACATGATTATCTTTGTTGCCTCCATAAGATGATTATCTTTGTTGCCTCAGTAAGATAATTATCTTTGTTGCCTTAGTAAGATGATTATCTTTCTTGTCTCAGTAAGATGATTATCTTTGTTGCCTCAGTAAGATAATTATGTTTGTAGCCTCAGTAACATGATTATCCTTGTTGCCTCCATAAGATGATTATCTTCGTTGCCTCAGTAAGATGATTATTTTGTTGCCTCAGTAAGATGATTATCTTTGTTGCCTCAGTAAGATGATTATCTTTGTTGTCTCAGTAAGATGATTATCTTTGTTGTCTCAGTAAGATGATTATGTTTGTTGCCTCAGTAAGATGATTGTTAGTTGTCTCAATAAGATGATTATGTTAGTTGTCTCAGTAAGATGATTATGTTTGTTGCCTCAGTAAGATGATTATGTTAGTTGTCTCAGTAAGATGGTTATGTTAGTTGTCTCAGTAAGATGATTATGTTAGTTGTCTCAGTAAGATGATTATGTTAGTTGTCTCAGTAAGATGATTATGTTAGTTGTCTCAGTAAGATGATTATGTTTGTTGCCTCAGTAAGACCAGAATCTAGGCCAATATAAGTTAATGTAGCATGCTAATAACTAGACAACCACATGTGAATGGTGGCTATGATAATTTATTATTTAGTGTCACTTGTGTTTGTTGACACTGAGATGTAGGTCAAATAAGGACTACCATGTATTATACATATGTTCATATATACATTTTCTAATGGGATGTGACCAATGTAAGAATTTTCTAATATTTGGCCAGAACTCAAATTCATGGATTTTTCATGGACACAGTATGGATTGTATAGCACAAAGATAACACTAATGTAATTTGTCAGCATACCAGTGTATTTCAAACTGGTCATGTTTTTTTTAAATCAAAATATCCATTGTTTATGTTCCTAAAGTGTAAATCCTAATTGCTGACAGCAAGTTTTGCCCTATAAATGAATTCCACTTGCTTGCAAAATTTGAAGTTTTTACAGACATACCAATACTTGTTTAAACATCTGTTTATATCAACAATATTACCTCAAGGATGTCAAGGTAAACAAGTAGTACTGTACCAATATAAATGTTATTGTTTGCTTAACACAATAATTGATCCCATGCAAATGATTCATTCTTTGAAATTAAATAATATTCACATTTAACCCTTTTGGAAGTCAAAGTTTTTTTAAAGTAGGAAACAATACTATGCTGACAAAATGTAACTGCATTTTCCCTATGCTTCAGAATGCAGATCCGTGCTGCATTAAATCAGCAGACAGCAGTCCAGTTCAGACAGTATGCAGAACAACAGTATCCTGGAGATCCAAAACAGGTTAGTCTTGGTTCTAGGACTAATCTTGAAATGAAAACTTGATGAATAGTGTGTTTGTTTTGGAAGCCCATTTAAACTGCATCAGCACGTAATCATGGGGGAGGGGGTCAAGTTCAATTTTATGTAACATGTGCTTATGAAACAGCAAATTATCCCCTTGGAATGAATAATGAAGGAAACATAACCAGTATATATGACAACCAATATATTCTTGATCCTCAGTTTTTTTATTTTATTACTGCTTTGTGGATTTAAACTATGTAACAGAAGAGCAACCAACAGCTTTTGTAAAATTCTACACATTATTTATTTCCCTAGTAAAATTTTAAGAATAAGTCACAGTATTATTAATTAAATCACAAAAATATTCCTTAAAGTTAAATCGCAAGTCCAATGTATAAAGTTCTGAATGAATTCTAGTGGTGTTCCAAATGAGTTCCAATATTGAATGTACTGTTGTACCAATAGTCTGGAAGGTGTTGATCTTATAACCCAAATTGTTCTTGAATGATATCAGAATAATCCCAAAATAGAGATATGGTCTAAGAAGTATAAATTAGCAATTGTGCAATTCCAGTGAATAATTTATATAAATCCCCTGAATCTGAACATGATAATTAGTCTAATCCACTTCAGATGTTAAGGTAGGAAGGAATAATTCCAAAGCAAGCAATTTTATTTACCTCTGCACTTGACCTATGTTGAAGTAATCATATTCTGGAAATCCTGTCATCTTAATGGACATTTCCATTAATAATTTAGCTTTTAAAAAATTCAATCATATCGCTATGATGCCTGCGGTAGAACAGTTTAAATTGATGTCTAGCACTGAGGCATCATGCCACAGACATGTAGCATCATGTCCCACCCAATCACATTATTCTGACACCAGGGCTGCCAGTCCTAACATTAAGCTCATAATGCTAAGCACAACGCGAGACAGATGTTAATACATTTTGTATAAGTCTTTGATATGACTCAGCCAGGTTTGAAACCTCATCCTCCAGCATTCGAGGTGGATGTTCTAACTACAAGGCCACCAAAGTGGTCCTTTAATTTCTGAATAAAGTTAGACCTTGAACTCAACATCAGTAAATATATTTGCCTTCAAATAATAATGATCTTAATAGGTAGATCCTAAACTCAATTACTGGCCAAGAAGTAGTCTAAAGCGCACACCGTTATGGATCACTGCCATCTCACCTCTGTCTGCGTGGGTTCGAGTCTAAGATTCGGCTAATGTAGTTATGTGAGAAAGCTTGCCAGTACTTCTCGTGGGTTGGTGGTTCTTTCTGGGGGTTTTCCCGGGTTCTTCCTCCACCAATAATACTGGCCACCATGTATAGCCTATCATGTGCTTATAAATGGCGTTAAACCCTACAACAACAACAACAACAACAACATTACTGGCCAAGATCAATAACACAGTATGGATATACAAAACACAATCTTGCAGGAAAGCTATCACACAATATAAATTTAATATACATAATACTTTATTATGTCTCCAGGGATATGCATAGAAGGATAGTGTAATGAATGTGAGCTTGTGGATTTCTGTTATATGATAATGATTATATGGGATGCACTTAAAATGCAAAACCATTAAGAAAATCATTATTTTAGGTGTGTAAGTTGGAGGCAGTTATTTGGGTTGGGTTGGGGATGGAATGTTAACTAGAGAGAACTTAACTTTATAAAAAATTAAGAACACCTGCATATTTTAATATTTTAACCATAGTAATTTAGGATCATGACATTTTAACAAATACATACAATTTATCATATTTGTGATATAAATATTTAGTAAATAATGCATAATATTGTATTAAATATTTGTGTTGAGACATATTTTTAAGTTTCATTTCTGAGTTTGATAAAATGTATTTGCAAACTTGTTTGATTTATGGGAAGATGCATCTTAAAGTATATTTCTGTACTTCTGAATATCACTTTTACCAGAGTTTTCTTAAGAAATTGTTAAGCAGCGTTAAATATCCAAATCACACACACACACCTAGAGTTTTTCCAGGTTCTTCCTTATCAAAAGTATATTTGTCTCATGTATAGCCTGTCATGTTCTGCAAAATGGCATTAAACATATAACAGCAACTAAGACCATTTGTAACCTTGTTTATATGTTAATGAAACATTTCTCCTTGAACAGTTCATGCTGTCTTTCATATGTATTGGGCATTCGTTTATATACTGGTACATCAAGGAAAGGTGGAATGTTGGTTAATCTTGTTTCTATTAGTTCCATGGTGAGAAATAATTCATGAGGAATAAACACAAAAATCCACCCGTATATGTCATAATTTTCTTTCTCAGTTGGTGTTTTCTGTGGCCAAAAGAGTTAGGATTCCATCATTTCCAGATATATTTAAATGTAAGTGTTTCAGTAACCAAGACTGACACATGTTCTTTTCAGTCTCAGATTATAGGACCTTTTGTTAAACTACTTTGGTACAGAGAAAAGTTTAATTACTTTATTAAGTTATTTTAAGATTACAGTTTGGAACATTTTATGATTAAAATAAAACTGAACAGGTGGCACTAAAGAAAAGACGTAACACCTAAATTATAGAACTTTTATTGGTAGAAATCCTGAGGACCCCAGCTTGATTTTTCTGGAGCCCGACTTTTACAGAATTTTCAGTCATTGTGTAATAATGAATATTTATATCTGCTGTGTTGTATGTATTCAGCAAGAAGAGTTGATCAAGCAGCTGCAAGAGCAGCATTTCCAGCAGTACATGCAACAGGTTTACCAGCAACAAGTGTTCCATCAGCAACAGCAGTACAGACAACTACAGGCCATGGCTGCCACTCAGAATTGTACTCAATCACATAACCCAATCCCCACACATCCCCATCAGGCACTGCAAGAGCATGTTCCATCTAGTCAGCAGAATGGAGGAGAGGAAGAGCCTGTTTCCAATGGTCAGGAGGATGCCAACAACCAAAATGAAAGAGAAGAAGGTAAATCTTTGCTACAGTAAACATACATGCCAACCATTAAGCTTTTGGCATAATCATTACACTTTTTTCCACTAAATTATGCCTTACATATAAACATATATAGATTATGCTTTTTCGGAATAGCCACCTTCCCAAAAATCAATTATTTCTTTTCTTGTTTTAATTAACATTCAATTAATCCCACAGACCTTTTTTTTAGAAAAGATGGCTTTTACATAACTATAATATGAGTACGATTGTCTGTGGACTTGCATGCACTTTTCTGACAGTATCGTGTTCTATTTATAGCAACTTTCGACCTCCTATTCTGTTTATAGCAGCTGTTTGGCTTTGTGAGGAGAGAAGAGACTGGTTTTCTATTTTCAACCTTTACGTGCAGATTTCATTGTTCTAATTGATATTTAGTAGTGAACCAGTGTAAAGGTATTTGGCGCTAAACAGTATATTTTATTTTAGTCAATACGTATATTAGAGCAAAAATATCTCCTTTCAAATTATTTCACAGATGGATTAGAAAAAGGCAAAAAAATAAACTAAACAAAAAATAGAATCCTCCAAATATGAAGATCTGAGGGCACCATCACGTGATGTCTATTACAGGCAGTGTGGAAAGAATTGTAATATTTGGCACTAAAAGTCTTCAGATGGATTTTAGTCGATGTGTGTGTAAAGCTAAAAGTGCTACATATGAAACTTAAGCAGTAAAGGATGTTAAAAGACAAGAGGGGCAAATAAATAAATGTTTCTAAAATTTTAGCATGTTACATGTGGATTATGCTTTTTCTGCCTGGATTCCGCTTTTTGACCACTTTTACGCTTTTTCCTTGTCAGGGGTTGGCATGTATGCAGTAAAGGTTTTTAAAAAATACAGGAAAGATAAATTTAAATGACAACAAGAAAACCAATAAGATAGCCTCCTCTTAGATACATGAACAGAATAATGCTTAGGAAAGAATTTGATCAAAGGATACATTTAGTCCAGAGATTTATAACAATTTCCCCTTCAGTCTTCACTAGAAAAGTCAGAAATAACAAAAAAGTTTAGGCACTGAAAAACACAAAGCTGCACTTAAGGAAATTCCTTATAAGATGATGACTTGGCAGAGAAGGCGTAAATTTATGCTGAATTCCAAAAGAAGAAATAATAAAATAAGTTTGATTTGAGGATTAAGGGGGTTTATATATAAATTAGTAGATTCTATTGTTGTTAGAGCCATAATTATAATGTCCTTAAAATGTTTCAATTTCCCCATCTGATCAAGATACAGTACATACACTACCTTATAAATTCACCCACCTTGCTGCAACTCCCAGCCTGTTTTAGGAATGTTGGTACTAAAAATCATTGGGCACCTTGTATCAACCCAAAAATATTTTTTGTTTTGCCTGTAAGGTTACAAATCACAATCAGAGCTGTAGTTAAGCCTAAAATGCATAATAAACATTGTATTGCAATCAAAATATGATCCTGACATGACCATAGTCAGTACTTTATGAAAATTTAAACTTTGCCTACATAAGGATGATTTTATATGGGTATTTTACATGTTGAATAATTGATTCTTTTATAAAAAGCTATTGGTCATGGTAATCCAAACTTGCTTGAAAAGGTATAGATTGGTATGCATGTTTCTTAATTGAAAATCTCTTGCTTATAAAAGTAATAACATTAATAATTGGTCAAAGAAAATGTCAAGGACAAGACTTTTCTGATTTCTAGACCAAGTCTTGGTCAGTGCTTGTTGATGTTGAATTCAGATGATACAGGGATCACAAGTTAATTGTAATATAAATGATTTGCACTGATTTGCTCAACGATGTCCAGTTAGAGCATGCAAGGCAGATAAACAAGTAGACTGTATATCATGTCATTATATTGGTTATATTTTCAGATGAGTTACCTCCCATAGCTGCCGCCTCCATTTGGACTCGTAAAGATGTAAAAGAATTCAAGGATAACCTTAGAAAAGACAAAGATTCTGTGATAAAAGTGGGCTCTGGAGAGACTGTGACTGTAAGTGTTCATTTATTTGTCTTGCAGTCAGATTTGGAATAATCACAAAATGTTTCATTACACCCAACCACAGCGAGGGTGGGGGTCACATAACAGCCTTTACTTTATCACACCCTGGTGAAGTTTCCCATGTAGGTCATTTTAAACACAGTCATGGGATAGCCATGTTCAGCGAACACATTATTTTAGTTTCTACGGCTTATTTTACAATGCATTTAATAGGAATATCAGCTGTATGTAAATTATATAATTTCTTGCAAAATAGAAATTGTATAACGAACTTAATTTGAAGTACCATTATACTGCAACTGAATTTCCAGAAAATCTCTTGAAATGGCATTGTGGTAAAAATCTGCAGGAAGACCTAAGATCTTCATTCTTGGTTGGGGTGGTAGTTGGGTGTGTCTTGCAGTTAGTAAGCTGAAAACTTGCTTATGCAAGAGGAATATATATAAAGGGAACTTACTCTTTTTTTATCAAAGCACAATTTTAAAACTGTATTGCTGGTGATTCAAACCACAGTGGTAGATCTTATAAGGTTACTAAACATTATGGGTTCCTTTTTGTTTTTAAAAAAGTGCATGTTTTTTTAAAAATGTATTATACTCTCTTAATAATATATAGACTTCAAGATGAAAACATATTATTGCAGAATATACATGATGACTGCTTTAAAAAAAACTTGTAGGTGTGAAAAGCATATGTAATCTTATTTTTAAATAGTCATGCTGGCTTCCTGTTGTCTAATGACTTTAGAAGTTATTGATATGGGCTTGTTTAACTGTTACATCTGTATGTCCCACTTTCTTTTTGTCTCCAAAGTTCTTGCTTGATTTCAGCTGAATTTAGTGTATGACTAGAGAAAGACCAAATCTAGGATGAGTACAGTTAGAAGTAGTCTGTGTCATGAGTGGGTGGAGTTATTGCCTCTGAACCAATCCAGATTCTGAACATTTTATTTCTTCAGAATAATTTTGTATCAAAATTTTTGTTGCTGTCTTTTCTAGGTGAGGGTGCCCACACATGAGGATGGAAGTTGCCTGTTTTGGGAGTTTGCCACGGACTACTACGATATTGGGTTTGGCGTTTACTTTGAGTGGACAGTGTCGCCAAGTAACACTGTCAGTGTCCATGTTAGTGAATCAAGTGATGAAGAAGAGGAAGAGGGTAAGCCAGACAGAAGAATTTCTTGATCTTTTTAGGTTTCTTGATTTAAAGCTTCTTGTGTTTTGCTTATGATGTAAAGGCTTAAAATTGATCATAAGGTTCTACAAGCCTAAGTTTTATCTCCTTGTGCGAAATTAGAACTCATTTAATTTTCAGTTGCTTAGAATTAAGTTTAAAATTTTAATAAATAAAAAGAATCAAATTTTGGGAATCATTTCCACTTTAAGCAGACAAAAAATAATCCTTCATAAAAAGCATGAGTCTCCTTGGTAATGAATGGCATCAAAAAGATTTATCAATGTATTTTTAACAAATGTAGCAAGATTCAATTGGTCTTTATTGTTCAATGCAACAAGAGGATTGATTGATGTCTTTGTTGACGATTGCAACAAGGATTTATCAATGTCGTTAACGAATGCCTGACGAAGATTGATCAATGTAGTTTAAACACACGTGTCTTTGTGAACAAATGAAAGAAAGAAAATTGATTAATAGTTTTCAGATGTGAGTGTCTTTGTGAACAAATGTATCAAGAGAATTGATTAATGTAGTTTTTACACGTGAATGTCTTTGTCAATAAATGCATCAAAATATGGTGTCATGTACAAGTTAATTTTTCCCGGTTTTTCAACAAGTTTTAAAATAATTGAATACTATGTTCAGATTGTGGACAAATTTCACTTTCTTTCTCGCTACATTCGGAAATGAACACAAGAATGAAAGCTAAAGTTGTTTATTTGATGTACTCTTATAAATGATGACATGTACATCTCTGGATCTTTCTGCTTCTTTCAATCACTGTAAATATCATTACATTTTCCCACCTGGCAGCCAGTCAAAGCCTTTAAACTTACCTTCCAGCTATTGCATCATGTTTTTTTTATGTAGTCTTATAATAGCAACATATGCATCAAGAGGTCTTTCAACCAATGAATTCTGTCATTGTAAGTTTCAGTACAGCTAACATGCAAATATTTTCAAATATTTCCACCCTGTCATTGAATATGGCTGCCATGGTGGAAAAATTATTAAACAATTTCTCAGTTGTGAACAGAATTTGATCATAATTTGAAAGAAAGCATCCTGGAATGAAGACCTTTTAAATCTGTACACATATAGCCAACCTTTACATCAAATATGATTAAAAAAATTAAAAATCTTAAAAAGATTTGACCAAGTTTAAGACAAAGCATCTTGGCATGGGGCCTTTCAATATCGGACAAGGATGCTGATGGAACATCAAATAATGATGAAGATAGAAAAACTTGATTACCTGGCAAGTGTTCTGTTTTTCTCGAATTTGTCCCCTAATTTGGACATCAATATACATGTATGTTTTTCTTGTTAAAAATCCAGATTTTTAATTTGTAATTTTTGGCTGTTTCTCATTTTTGATATATTCAACTTCTAGTCATGTTGAGGAAAAAAAGCAGAATATTGAAAATTTTCTCCAGCAAAGAAAGAAAAGCAGAACTGGAAGGACAATTATGCCATCGTGTTTAGATTTGTGAAATCATCAAGTAAAGGTGAAAACATTGCATTTTGCAATTTTTATAATTGTGATTTCGCAATTGGGCAATTAAGTGACGACAAAAAACAGCTGATTAACATCATCAGAACACAGCCTGAACTTACAAAGTTGAAAAATACCAGAGAGAACCTTGATATAATTTGATCAGAAGTTTGTTTTGCTTATTTTTTTTTTTTTTAAATGAACCTTTCAATTTCATTACTTTTGTTGCTACAGATTTATTTCACACACTTTCTCCAGCCAGTAAAATTGCAAAGGATTATTCATGTGATAAAACAAAAACGGTACAGTGGAAACAAAAATCAAACAGATTTGAGATCATCTGTTAAAGATGATACATTTGAATCAGTAATGATTGAAAAAAACAAGTTGTAGAAAAAAGGTTTCTATAAAGGTTTCTATAAACAGTCTATGTCTTAATGGGTGTTGCATTCATACATCTTCAAAATGGTCACCCAAACGGAACAAGGTGCCCATTTATAAGTTACAAGAGTGTAACTGTAATGCATGCATCTTGGACTTTAAATAATCAAGTTATTGTCCTACTTTACTGATGGTTGTATATGTTGTAAATAGTTACATATGCATGAAAGTTTCAAAAATCAGTATTGGTTCCTGAAAAACTATTTTTGTCATAAGCAGTCAGTATTTTTTGTATGCTGGAGCTAGCATTATACCATTTACAGTATTGGCAAAAAATTTAAACAGAAGCATCTTAATGCCACAGATTTCTTGGTCAACAGCTGTTGCATTTAGGTTTTAGGAAAACATCACCTTATGAGCGATTTCATGCCAACTCAGGTTTATTATTAAAAATATCACAAAAGGCACAGTATGAAGGAAGTTTTGGAATGGGGTTGGGATTATTTGCCATAATAAGGACAAGTTTTCATTTGAGTAAGGGGCCCCGAGTGGTCTAAAGCGCTCTCTGTTAAAGATCACTGCCATCTCACCATTGCGTGGGTTCTCAGATTCTGCAATTGTGGGTATGTGAAAAAGTTTGCCTGTAGCTTCTTGTGGGTCAGTGGGTCTTTCTGGGATTTTCCCGGGTTCTTCCTCCACCATTAATACTGGCCACAATGGCGTTAAACCCTACAACAACAACAACATTTGAGTCATTTTGATGGATACTTTTTTTAGCTTAAAGTTTGTGTCTTTTTCTTTGAAACTTGTTTAGGTGAATAAAATTAAGACCAACATTTACAGCATGTGTTTAGGTGAATAAAGTTGTTAAGACCAACATTTACAGCGTGTGTTTATGTGAATAAAGTTGTTAAGACCAACATTTACAGCGTTTGTTTAGGTGAATAAAGTTGTTAAGACCAACATTTACAGCGTGTGTTTAGGTGAATAAAGTTGTTAAGACCAACATGTACAGCGTGTGTTTAGGTGAATAAAGTTGTGAAGACCAACATTCACAGCGTGTGTATTTGGTGAATAAAGTTATTAAGACCAACATTTACAGCGTGTGTATTTGGTGAATAAAGTTGTTAGACCAACATTTACATTAGCAAGCTTTGTACACTAGCAACATTGTAGTATGCTCATTATATTCTTTTGGCATATTCACATAAAGGTTGTTTCAGGTGTGTACACTGATGGATGAAATGCTCTTTCCTACTTATGGTTGTAATGTTTATTCTTGCATGCAACTTTACTCATGCCTGTTATTCTTACAGAAAACAGTGGGAAAAATGATGTGGAGAAAGGGCAAGAGGATAAAAAAGATGACCGCCCACCAACAGATGAAATAATCCCGGTTTATCGCAGAGACTGTCATGAAGAGGTTTACTGTGGTAGTCACACATATCCGGGCCGTGGAGTTTATCTCCTTAAGTTTGATAATTCTTACTCACTGTGGCGCTCCAAGACACTGTACTATCGTGTATACTACAGCAGATGAACAATTTTAGTATTTTCTTAGCAGGGGATATTGTTAGTGTCTTTCTGGCAGTCAGAAAAGACAGAGGTTGACCATGGATGGAGAAATAACAGAACAGAGACTTCACAAGAGGAATATTTTGTCCCTGTGCTTATAATAATTATCATTGTACATTGTCAACACTAGGTGTTGTACTTTTGCCATCGGTGTTTCTGGTGAAAACTTAAACAGCTCTGGGTCCAGGTGTACTAGAGCATCTATCTTTGTGAAATTTAACATCATTTTTCTGACCAGGGATTTACAACTTGTATAAAAATTAGCTGACTGGAACATTTAACATGCCCTTTGGTAATTTGAGTTTGCCCTTAACACAATATCCCAACGTGAGTAACAAAAATAAGATAAAAATATGGGATAGTTATAGAAACCAGAGAGAGAATATAGAAGTAAAAGACCTTGAACAAACAATAACATTATTGTATCCATGGATACCCATCAATCCATAAAGATTAGAACTCCCATGCTCATTGCATCATACTGGTTATTTTTCATTAAAAAGAAGCTAGAAAATTCCTATTTTTGCCTATATAAGATAGCAAATTCTTTTCATCAACCACAGCAATAATAATGAAAGTAGACTGTAATAATTTATGTAAAGCAATGACATGCCTGAAAATATTTGACAACCCAATATTTGCAATTGAGGACATGTATTTTTATCTATTTAATTGTTTACTAAGCAATAAATATGGATCGGTTCGCTGTAATTTTCATAAAAAGATTTGTTGATAAATACTGCTTATGGTTGCTAGGTACATTGATCACTCTCTGAATTAAATCCTCCTGATGGTTAGTGGCTAAAGATAAGTTCATTTTGTTTCCAAACTCATCTGTCAAAGAAATCTCAAGTGTGAATTAAAAAATGGGCACATCACCTTATAATCGGTAACATGCATCAGAACAATCTTAGACGAACCAACTGTTTCGAGTCAGCAAGCTCACAAACATTGCGAGGTTAGATTAGACCTGTAAGTCTGCAAATTCTGGATATGTACATATATTATGATTAAAAATGTAACTGATAATTTAAAATAAAAATATTTATTCCTTATTTGTCAAAACTTGTTTTAATATGGCAAATATTCACAGTATTACATGTGCACAAGAAAATGCATGACTTCAAGATGGAAATAACATACAATAGATGGAAGAAACTGGCCAGTTATGGTAATAGATTAATGCAGTACATATAAATGCACAATAAAGCTGCTGTCATTTATACTTTGCTTAATTTGTAGGGTATTCAACTCATTAAAACTGGAACCAAAATCCACTCATACATTTTTTGAACATGCCCTTGGGCAAGTACCTTGGAAACATGTTTTTGCCCAAGTTAAATCCCTGCTGACAATCTACATATTTGACCTGCCATAATCACCAATAAGTTATTTATTATTCAATTTTAGATACATTTTGTGTGGCTTTTTATTTATATTGCAACTTAAGGAGCCTAATGAATGTAACATAATTTTCATAATTATAACCTGACCAAAGGCATTGTGAGCTGATGTCATGGCCTGCTTGCTATTTTTATCTTCTTCACCATCACTGGGACAACCTTGATCCAACTTGGCATGAAGGTTCATTAAAATATGCAGTAACAAAATTGTGCTTGGGATTGCAAAAATATGTCTGGAGTGGCTTCTGACTGATGTGCTGCTACAGTAACCAACGTTCCCTCTAAGTTGCATGCATGCATGCGTGCGCAGCTGCTCAGGCATCCCCACGCAGCTGAATTGTCAATTTTTGCCCAATCCAATGTTAAATTTTGCTCGTCATCGTAATGCTTGCGCAGTGCAGCAAGCACTGTGTGTACACCTACCATTCACTTAGAGGGAACATTGACAGTAACCATAAGAAAAACTTTTTCAGAAAAACTTAGTTTTAATAAATATTTGCAGAAATGTTTCTTCAGACATATCAAAATTGCAGCCCAGATGACTACCTTAGCAATGGTGTTTCATCTTTAGCAACAAGGCAGAAATTTATTTTCAGGTTCTTTTTCAGAAAAGCTTTGTGAGCTTTATCTTGTCACAGTAGGAATGTTTCTTAGAACATGCTTTATGAACATTAAGTATATGTTGGCACCCCATGCAATGGTGTCACTTCCATAGCAACCATATGGAAAAGGTTGGGTTTTTTTTCTTCTCTTTTTCGAAAACAGCTGAGTCCATTTTTATCAAGCCTGGAAGGAATGTTTTCTAGGAGATACTGTATCCAAATTATGTCAGGGTTGGGTCCCCTTCCCACAGTATGGTGTTCTTGGCATCAGGTAGAAAACTAGATGTCTCTAGAACAGATGAACTAATTTTAATCAAACTAGTTGGAAACGCTTCATAATAAATGTTCTGTTAGACTTGGCTATTGGATGGCTTCCCTCATAGCCATATGGAAAACCTTATCCATGTTTATTCAATTTCGATACAACAATTGATCAGACATTTATTGGAATGATTCTTAGGACATGCTCTACCAAAGCATGTGGGGCCGCAAGTAGCCAAGTGGCTTAAGTGCTCGATATTACGGATCATTGCCATCTCACCTCTGTCTGCATGGGTTCACATCTCTGGTTTGGCCAATGTGGTTTATGTGAGAAAGCTTCCCCTTAGCTTCTCGTGGATGGGTGGTTCTTTTAGGGGATTTCCCAAGCACTTCCTCTACCATTTATACTGGCCACCATGTTTTGCTTATCTCGTTCTGAAAAACAGCATTAAACCCTACAACAACAAGAGCAGCCAGAACCTGTCTAGGTTGGTACCCAGCAACATAGCAGTTTCTTTAGAAAACGAGTACAAAACCTGTTTGTAATTAATTCACAATGGTTCACCCAACTTCGATCAGAGTTGGTGTAAATGTTCCTTAGTATATGTTGTGCCAGAATTATTGCTGGTGGTGTCCCTTGCAATGGTGCAATTATTTCCTGGTGGTATCCCTTGCAATGGCGCAGTTTTCATAGCAACGATGGAAATACTACACATGAACACATAATACTCATTTCCTATAAAATATGGCAATTGTTACAAATAGAAAACAAATTTCCTAGAACAACTTTCCTTCCACAACTGCCTAATCTTGTCTGGCCAAATTTGATAGAATCCTACCATAATGACCTTTGATATAATTTGAAAAATGCCAACACAGAATCTAATTCATCAACGTAAACATGTTCAGCATGTTTAATACCACCAATTTCAACTGAATAGCTCAAAATTATACTGACACCAGGGTCTTTTAGCATGGGTTACTATATTTGTCTATTAAATTAATGTATGCCAGTTGAATAATATCCGAACCCAAAGTATATTTTTAATATCTTCCTGAAATACCTGGGAAAAATCATTAATCGTGAGTGTATTTCACATTTATCAGTATACATGCTTCATTTTGTTTTGTTGCCAGTGTTTATCATTACAGTATTGTTTTTTTGTCAGAACATAGGTATTTTTACATCGTTCTGAAATATTGACTAATTATGAACAAAATAACTTCATTGATATTCTTAGATAAAATTGCATGCACAATGTTGTTGAATGGAATGTGGAAATGTGGTTGTATCAATGTATCAACATATATGCATCTTCAGTGCTTTTGGTGTGTTATTAGGGCCTTTCAGTAATAACAGTGGCTTCAATCAGACATCAAACTTCATAGTAATGTTTTGTTTGGTTATTCTCTCGGATTTTAGTATGGAGTGGTTATCTTAGTAGTGATGTGGCTTCCAATGGAACCATGTAGAAGCCTATTTTCACTTTCTATACAATTGCTCAACCAGTTATTAAGCTTGGGAGAAATTAATATGCTCTACCAAATGTATGTCCTGGGTGGCTGTCTTAGCAACATAACATTGTTGTGGCTTCCTTAGCATCAATGTGAAGAATCTATTAATAGTGTCTTCTCCACACAAAAAAACTGGTAAGATTTGATCATATTTTGTTGGGCCTTGCAGTGGCATGGCTTCCTTGGCATTTGTGTGGGGCTTCCTTAGCATCAGTGTGAAGAATCTATTAATAGTGTCTTCTCAACAAAAAAAACTAGCAAGATTTGATCATATTTTGTTGGGCCTTGCAGTGTCATGGCTTCCTTGGCATTTGTGTGGGGCTTCCTTGGCATCAATGTGAAGAATCTATTAATAGTATCTTCTAAAAAAAAAAATGGTGGTAAGATTTGATCATATTTTGTTGGACCTTGCAGTGGCATGGCTTCCTTGGCAATTGTGTGGGGCTTCCTTAGCATCAATGTGAAGAATATATTAATAGTGTCTTTTCAAAAAAAAAAATAGTAAGATTTGATCATATTTTGTTGGGCCTTGCAGTGTCGTGGCTTCCTTGGCAATTGTGTAGAAGACTTATTGTAACATTCTTCAGAACAACTGAGCCAGTTTTAATCAGACTTCACAGGAATGATTTTTAAGGGTATGCTTTACCTGAATTTTATCAGAGTGACTTCCCTAACAACTATGTTGTGCCAGTAGCAAACAAGTTCAAAACAAATTGTTTACTTCGCCTGAATGACTCAGCCAATTTGATAAAACTAAGTAAGAATGTTCCTTAAGATATGCAGTGTTTAGCATGGCTAGCTAGGCAGTGAATTCCTACAAATGACACTTGTCTCCATTTGTGTATTGCTAAGGTTACCAATATACAAATAAAAACTACAATGCAGACTATTATAATCAATGTTTTCTCCAAAATGGCCTGACCAGATCCAACATTTGATAAGTAGAATTCTAGCATAAACAACCTTTCACACTCGTACAAGAAGTACCAGCAAACCATTCAGTAATGATGTTACTCAAAGTAGAACAATGTTAAACATCTCGTCAAATACCATCAGGTAGCAAATATCCTGACATTGGTCTCTATCAGTCCTAGTCACTATTACATTCGCCTTTTAGGTAAGCGATGGTCCAGGCTATAACTTTAGTAACCCTTTAGGATTTGGCAAATGTTTATACCAGAATAAAAAACATTTCTGGTTCCTTTATGTATTCATGTATTGACTAAGGCACAGTATATTTCCTTGTATTCCAGTTCACCTGTGGCTGATGTTGACTAAGATGTGCACACATACATACACACACACACACACACACACACACACACACACACAGAGGTCAGTCAATATTAGGTAATAGGTTGTCACATAATGAGTGCCCTTTGAATGATGATGACTGGTGTCATGCACATAGCCTAACATTCTTGATTCTTGGTCAACAGTTTACTGTCATTTGGATTTTTTTTCTCTCGTTGCTTTTATTGTAAAGACTTGTATAATCTTATCCTGAAGCCTTATGGAGTAATTTGAATAAAATGTCACATCATGTCAGTCTTATCTCCTATTAAAATGCAAAATTTCATACTTTATAGTTCATAGATTGTTTCCAAAGAAACAAAACATGGAAATTATATTGCAATGGCAGTTTTGCAGAATTGGTTTTCCAAGGACACAACATTTATTGGTCAGTTTTATCATGAGTATGAAAATTGTCCATTTTTTTTTAAAGCTTGTTGAAAACAATGTCTCTCCAGATCTGATCTTATGATACATTATGCTTTACAAGTTACTTATGGAGGAAAATGCTGGCACTTTTAGAGTTTTAGAATTTGTGGTCTAGAATCTCATAGTGAATATAATCCCTGCAAAAGAATAAATTTAGATAGTCTTCAAGTATTGTCAATTTTCTGCCAGTATTGTCTCGTGTCAGTAATAGAGATATATGCCTTCTTATAATAATAAATGTTAATAAAACACTTCTTTCAGTGAAGAAAAATAAACTGAATTGGTACCGAATATTTAAAATACATCTTTGGGGTTTAAGTTAACTTGTAGACAGTAGACAATACTTGCACACAGTATACAATAATTTCAGACAATAGACAATCCTTGTAGACAATACTTGCAGACAATAGACCATCCTTGTAGACAATAGACAATACTTGTAGACAATAGACAATAATTGCAGACAATAGACAATACTTGCACACAGTATACAATAATTTCAGACAATAGACAATCCTTGTAGACAATAGACAATACTTGCAGACAATAGACCATCCTTGTAGACAATAGACAATACTTGTAGACAATAGACAATAACTGCAGACAATAGACAATACTTGCACACAGTATACAATAATTTCAGACAATAGACAATCCTTATAGACAATAGACAATACTTGCAGACAATAGACCATCCTTGTAGACAATAGACAATACTTGTAGACAATAGACAACAATTGCAGACAATAGACAATACTTGCACACAGTATACAATAATTTCAGACAATAGACAATCCTTGTAGACAATAGACAATACTTGTAGACAATAGACAATACTTGCAGACAATAGACCATCCTTGTAGACAATAGATAATACTTGCAGACAGTAGACAATAATTGCAGACAGTAGACAATATTTGCACATAATGTTCAATAATTTCAGACAATAGACAATCCTTGTAGACAATAGACAGTTATCTATAGAACGCTTTAATGCTTTGTTCTACATTATAAGAATGTGGACTTCTTTTATTTTGAATTTTGTTAGAACTGAATCTTCTAAAATAATAGTGAAACAATATTTATAATACTAGCCTGTTAACATTAATGAAGCAAAATATAATTGACTTGTCATGACATCATACTTTTGTGTAGCAGAAGAAGAGATGGTTTCAAAAGTCTTCAGTAGCACTATAAACTCGGCATGATTTGTTCAGTAATTAGTTTCAAGTAAACAAGGTATACACTAATCTGCCAGCATATTAGTTATGGCAAAACCTCACATTGAGCAGACACTGATGTAACGCTTAAGCTAGCAGATCTAGCACTGTTATAGTAAATACAGAAATCTTTTTGTTGAAAATTCATTTCTAAATTAAAATGTTTCAAATGAATGCTTCTAGTGTCAAATAGTTTGTGGTCAGTGACATTGTTTATGATGTCATCTAGGGATCAGTTTGATTTATCTGAAGACTATCCTATGACATCACTGTTTGATTTATCTGAAGACTATCCTATGCCATCACTGTTTGATTTATGATTTATCTGAAGACTGTCATATGCCATCACTGTTTTATTTATCTGAAGACTATCCTATGACATCACTGTTTGATTTGTCAGAATATTCTATGCCATCACTGTTTGATTTGTCAGAAGACTATTCTATGCCATCACTGTTTGATTTGTCAGAAGACTATTCTGTGCCATCACTGTTTGATTTGTCAGAAGACTATTCTGTGCCATCACTGTTCGATTTGTCAGAAGACTATTCTATGCCATCACTGTTTTGATTTGTCTGAAGACCATCCTATGCCATCACTGTTTGATTTATCTGTAGACTGTCATATGCCATCACTGTTTGATTTATCTGAAGACTGTCATATGCCATTACTGTTTTTGATTTGTCAGAAGACCATCCTTTGTCATTATTGTTTGTTTTTCATAAGACCATCCAATGCCATCGTTGTTTGATACGTTTAGACACTCTCCTTTCATGTGCCAGCTTACCTAACGGGACCTCCCACATCACTCTAGATCAGAGGTGCACAACCTTTCTTCGGCCAAGGGCCAGATTGCATTTTCTAAGATGACTAGATGGCCACAAACATGACGCTACATGTTCTATACAACAGCGACTTGGTAAACGAAATTAACGTTAATATGTTGTAATAAACTATTGCTTGACATGAAGATTTTATATAATTATAGTTTTATTAGCCCAGTGGATTTTAAATTTCTTGAATATAATTACTGTTCACGGGCCAGATTTCTGTGTTGTTTTAATTTTGCCAGGCAGAACACATTTTGCAGGACAGATCTGGGCCACAGGTTGTGCACCCCTGCTCAAGATGTCAGACAATTTAATCATTTGTGAAAATATGTTATTTTTTGTTCTTTGACCACCTATTTGACTTTACGACAGTCAGCTGTATAAACTGCCCTGAAGATAGATTTATGAGGACTAAGCAAGTCTGTTTATTTTTTTAAGGGTTACAGGCATATATCATGGTGTTAAAGAGATTTATCTCTGTTTTGTTTGGAATAGTTTTTACTATAGGTCATGTTTTAGAAAGACCTCTATGTAGGGTGGTATGGGAGTAAATATCAATCATGTTTATTTTTTTAGCACAAAAATGTTGGGCAGTTTGGGAGTCAACGGTCGTGTAGTTTCATGTGAAATGTTATGGCAGGTATGTTAATGTTTGGTTTGAGGCAGCCAGGATGGTGCTGTGTAAAGACTATAGATCTATCATCTAATCCAATCATTGTCTTATGAGTCAAGTTAAAGAACATTCTGAAAATTTACGGAAAGGCTAAAGATTCCTCAAGTATGTTATGTCTTGCATGTACCATTTGGCTTTTTATTATGCAGTATAATACACTTCAGATGCCTGTACAAAAATGTATTTGTTGTGTCATTTCTTCTTATCATGAACATATCAAAACTTGATTTTATGCCTAATGATTTTTATCAGAAGCAAATTTTGCTCAAACTGAAAACAGTTTTTCTTCCCCAGCAGGGAGATAAATAATCAGTACCTGTTTTACAGCTATTGACACATACAGTGCATACCTTTTTTGGACTCTTCATTGAGCACATAGGGCATGATCATTTCAAAATTGTCTCTCATTTCTGCATTTAACAAGAAAACAACAGACTGTGATGTAGGTTAACATAAACATGTATATAGTAAAGGGTAAATATATTTAACTTGTTGACCAGGCCTGTTTTACTGCCATCCTTGAATTTTATGTTTAATTATATGTCCTGGTCTTTTCATAAAATCTGATTTTGTAACAGTGATTGGGTACAGCATTACTGCACATATATAATGGTTAAGTTTTATAGTAAATATATGTATAGAAATTATATAGACTTAGTTTAAATTTGAAATGTAAGACAGGGCTTGTTTCTTTAATGCATTCGTGTGTGTGTATATATATATATATATATATATATATATATATATATATATATATATATATATATATATATACTTGACAACCAATTGCAATCAATTTAGTATTACATTCTGTGAAATCCTTTCTAATATCTGGTGTACTGCTATCAGTGGGCTGTCTAGTATCTTATGCGGAATAAATGAAAAATAATCAAATCATAATTGTATAGCTTATTAATGGTGTTGTCATTTTTCCTAATATATCATTGTAGCACCTTACTTTTTATATATTCTTGTCCAATGGAAATGATTGATTTACTTGTGTCTTGAATGGGTGTTAACCATATTACAGTAAAACCAATCAATAGCAGCCAGTCACAGGAGAAACCCCAAACTAACATTTATTCATGGTGACCTTTAAATTTCAAATTTAAATAATTCACTATATAAATTTATGATTCATAAAGTCTGGTGGAAAAGGGTTTCATTTGTAGATTTCTTCAATCATTCCCTATGTCTGTTTTTCATCCAGTACAATCTTCCTTGTGTATGTCAACCCTGTGATTGATAGGCCATGTTTCTTCAGACATTTGCACCAGCTTTTGACCCCAGTTCTAGGTTCATACAAAATTTGGTATTTTTTTCTGGATAATTTTGTACCCAAAAAATACCTTCTACAAAATAGTTACTGGATTGTTAATTCATTATTGATTCATCATTTCAAATGATAGCCTAATTATTAAATGCCAGTTTACATTTTCATCTCAAACATGGAATGATAATTAATGGTCTTAAATGAAAATGGCACTGCTTACACATCCAGTTTGGGTTGGTCTTAAATGAAAATAGCACTGCTTAGACATCCAGTTTGGGTGCCTCAGTGGCCTTCTTGAAAATTTTGTTATTGCTAAAAATAAATTGATTTCATATCAACATGAGGTATTCGCTGAAAGACTTACTATGTTGGATAGTCTGTTCTAAATGAAAATGGTGCCCATCTGAGGTCCAGTATGGCCACTACTGCAGCCATCATGAAAATCAAATTTTATGTCTGCTCCATGATGAATGCTATATTAACATGAGCTTTTCACCTGAAAATTTTTCGTGATGTCTAGTTGGTCCAAAATGAAAATAGTTCACAGCAGATATCAAATATGGCTACCGCAGAGGTCATCTTGAAAATCTTGTTATTGCTACTAATCATATCAACATGGGGTTTCACTAATAGACTTCTTATGATGTCTAGTTAGTAGCTGTATTGGTTAAATGGATTCGCTGGGAAGCTAAACTCTGTATATAAAAAAAATGCATCCTTGTAATTTTTTGGATGTATGAAAATTCCAACAGCTGAGTACTCTGGATGCAAGCTTTACTGACAGCAAAATTCTCATTTGATCCATTTGTACAAAATGACTATCAGTCATTTTGGGTGCAAGCTATCAAACAATGTCTCAAATGATTTTGAAAGCAGCAATAGCTTACCTGTTTCTATTGCTAAAACTTCATTTTTCATGCACACAAAAAATCCATTTCTTGTGAATACTCCTCGATTGTGAAGAATTGTCAGTATGACATAATCCACTCATGCAGCTTGCTGATCCATTTTATGGTCATGCACCAATAGTTCATCTTGTCAAGAATGTTTTATTGATCATATAAGTACTTTGATTCACTAGGAAAAAAAAGTTGCCTGTAGCAATATTTTTTTACCTCTTTTGCAGCCTGGCCATACAATTATTTCTCTCTGATGGTATTAGGCTCTGTTCATTTTTACAAATCACGCGGTAACCCCTTTCCCTCTAGAATTCGGTTCTTTCAGGAACTTGGGCTTACTTTGTGTACATGCACAGGGGATGGGTACAATTTCTTACCATTTAAATTACTGGATTCTCCATTGTAGAGACATGCACTGCTCATTATCATTTTTCAATACTAATAGAATAATTTCATCCTAGATGGGGCGGGTAAGTGTGTCCAATGTTCAAATTGCACAGCGAAAATCATTATGCAGTTTATAAATCATGACTTGCAAAAATCTGGAATCTGGCTGAATAAAGCTGCACTTATAAATGTATGAAAAACCTCTCTCTCATTCTTCATCGGAACTTTTTGGCTGCTCACTTAAAACCTCCTCAGTGGTCTGCATGACCCTTGGGTTTTAAGACCTCTCCCATTGTATTTCTGATTCCTACTGCAAAGAAAATACCCCGTTCATTTAATAGTGTGTCACTGCCTTCCATAAACAAAGAAATTAACTGCTCATCCACTCGTGTCATTACCTCCCATAAACAAATAAATGAACTGCTCACTCCACAGTGTCGCTACCTCCCATAAACAAGGAAATAAACTGCACACCCCATAGTGTCATTACCTCCCATAAACAAATAAATGAACTGCTCACCCGATAGCGTCATTACCTCCCATAAACAAGGAAATGAACTTATCAAGCCATAGTGTCATTACCTACCATAAACAAGGAAATAAATTGATGATGCCATTGTGTCATTACCTCCCATTAACAAGGAAATGACCGCTCATCCCATAGTGTCATGACATCCTATAAACAAGGACATGAGCTGCTCATCCCATATTGTCATTACCTCCCATAAACAAGGAAATGAACTCGCGCTATTGTGTCATTACCTCCCATAAACAAGGAAATTAACTGCTCATCCCATATTGTTATTACTTCCCATTAACAAGGAAATGAACTGCTCATCCCATAGTGTTGTTACCTGCCATTGTGGATCAGATGCACCACTAACTTCTTATATTATTTGTATCATTAAAGACGTTTTCGTCGTCAAGCATTAGTTGTTTTCCATGACTAATGAAGCCCATGCTATTCACGACTTTTTCCTGGAAAGCAGTAATCTTGTCGTGTATTATATTTCGTGGCAATAATCGACTTACGAGTTAGACTGCGTAAGTATGATGCGGGTTTTGACACGAACAAATGACTCAATTTAACAACAATGAAAAATATGATGATGAAATCAGCCAGAGGCTTCTGATCCACGCAAAAAAGCTGCCCGCGAACTCCTGGAATGATGCGCAATAGGTCTTCGCGAACGTGGAAAGATAAACTTCAGTCGCGATAAACCGCAAGAGAAGACTTCACAGTGAGCTTGCAATAAACGTTTGACCGCAAAATCTGCGAAACAGGTGGCAGGGATAATGGAAACAGACAAAACCTAGTCTGGTTGTCAAGACAGCCAAACGCGTCAAAAATGTAAAGAAAGCCACGAGACTATCACATGCTGGTCAGCGGCGATTGCAGAAATCCAAGAAGACGTTAGCATGGTCGCAAATGGCACATTTATTCTCGAATAAGACGTTATAGAGGAACCTGTGTATATTCCACTACCATTACCCGAGTACAGATCACAAATACATCGCATCAGCTCTTTGTTGAATGTCGCTAGTGGATCTTTGATTCTTCCGTGCGTAACATTCTTTGCAAATCCACAAAAATGGGACGAGCTCGTGTTAATAATACAGCTAAGGACAATGATGCATAAATGAAAAAGATATGATCTAGGTGGGTATTCACGAAATTTAATGAGGTCCAACCAAAGTGGAAGGTTTTTCTAAGTGGGTTTAATAGATAGGCAGGTATAAACTTTAAATGAGATGATGAATTGTGGACACAGTATATTGAAGCATATATACATCTGCCGGAAACTTCTCAACTTCCAAAGCAGCAATCTTGTTCACCTGAATCCTAAACCATCATACGAACTCCAAACCTGGCCCTAGTACAAGCTCTAACCTGAACCTGAACCTAAATCTCCACCGAGACTACCACTGGTAGCACTTTCCCAGCTCAAAAAGTTTTTTTCAGCGCAAAGACATAATGTAGAACAGAAAACGAAATGTAACCAAACAATTCTTTAAGGAATCTTTACCTACTCAAAAAGATGTTCTCGCCTTTTTAAAAATAGACTTGGTTTTCGTGGGTATAATATTTTTGGGAATACATGGCAGCCCGAACAGGCGATAGAGGAAAAGCCCAGCAAAACTCCGCGTGGTACAACCGACCCATCGGAAGCTGCTGAAAAGCTTTCTCATACCAATGTTGGTTTTACCCGCGCGGAAAGATGTGAGATGCCAGTAATCAGTAAGGGCAAGCGCCTTATACCACTCGGCCACCCGAGACCACAACGTGTAAAAACTGGTACCAGGATTTTCACCAGAACTTTCTCCTGACTTACATGTGAATGTCTACCTGTACTCTTACTCGCATTTCCACCTCACCTCACTCAGAAAACATCTGTATGAAAATGCCATGATAGTTTGGGATGTCCACAGGTGTGACCCGCATTGGGTCTATTAACTTGTGGACAGGCTGAAAGAACATGGTGTCGGGTCGCGACAGAAGTCATCAAGAAAGCCACGTCGATCTGTCAGTGGCTGCTCGCCGACATTATATACCAGGAGACGTTTCGCGCATTAATTCACGAACTCACAGAAGACATTGATGATGTATATATCACCGATTATGAGTTCTGAAGGAATCGATATACTTTTCGTGCTTTGTGAAATCAATGCTGCAAGGCATCGTGACGTTGGAATTACAACCTGGTGTGTCACCCTGATGAAACCTCAAATTCACTTGGTTCTTCAGACGTCATTTACTGCGATCTCGAGTTGGCACTAACGTCGTTGTAAGTTTACTGCAGTTGGCCTAATACCGAATCGATGTCGCGAGAATCTTTTAATACGCGTACACGAGCCCACATTCACCTCTGCCATCTCGATCGAATCTCCACAGCACTCAATTAACACCGGGGAAATCGTTGCTCTGTTGGCCCAACGATGTCAGACATCATCAGGATCACCTGGACAATTCGGGTTAATCTAACATGTGAAAATGTAAGTGGTGGTTGCCGTTTTGGTACTTAAGTGTAGCGGCTGAGGGCATAGCCCCTCGTGATTACATATTGTTTGGGTTTTCGAATGCACCCTCCGGGTGACCTGCTCTCAGTTACTACAGAGGCACCTGTGTATAATCCATACAACAATCCCCTGTAGACACAACTTCATTTTTTCCACGTGGATCAGGATTGGAGGTTGGACGGGGAAGATCTTGACGATACAACTGTACATTAGACTTCGACCTGATATGTTATACAATTATAGCAGTAGACGCACGTATTGCACCCATTCGTGTATCAACGCGAGAAAACCAGTTTACGCGACATTTTATCTAAATGGCCTTATTGGTATAGTTTGGTGGTGGTTCACAGGGTCGCCAAGTGTTCTCTCAGCCCTGACTTAGTGCGCTGCACCAATTGCTAGACAAGTTGCAATACAAGCTGCTTATAGCATCAAAAGAACAGTTTTGGATCGGTTGTAAAATATGTGATCGAAGGCAAATTCACTCAATTGTCTAGTGTGACAATTAGTGACTAACCAAAGACGGTTGCACTTTCATTCGCATCAGCAATGACCGCCCAGGTTGGTAAAAATCACAAATGAAGTATGTTCAACTTCGCCTGGCACAAGCCAGTATAGATTCGATTCTTGCAAATCTGCCAGTGAGAAACTGATTACGGTTGTGGACGGAAATTAAAAGGTATTGGACAAAACCAATATTGGAGGAAAGCAATAATATATAAAGTTTCAAAATGGCCCAATTTAAAGATGCACATAAAATTGAGTTTCACATGGATGCGACTGTGTTGCTTAATCGAAGCGTCGGTGATTATCAACATTTTTGTGTGTGCTAAGTTATACTCTCCAATCATAAGCAAAGAGTAGAATTACAAGTGCATAGCACATCTACTAGATTTGTATATTGGATATCGGTGAGAAAATTATACAAGCCGACGATATCAATTACGCTGACGGTACCCGATTTGAATTTCTCAGCATATGTATAATGGTGTCATTTAAAGGCACACTTTATTTCATCGATGGAAAGGAAATCGAAGAATGTTTAGACGAGGTCGATGTTGCCACTATGAATCTTGGACTAGCTATATACATCAACAGTTATGCGAAATCCGTGGATCCAAATATGATGTTTGTCAAGGATATAACCGACCATGCAGATCATCTATTGATACACTTCATGAACGTTCACAGACTGTTTTCTTTTGTGGACCCAAAACCTGCTGACATGCCTACCAGACCTTCGTGTTGTCGGTGCTCCCTTGATGCTTGGCGCCAATAATTTCAACAATGGACTCGGACAGCGTCAGCCACAACTTCGTGTATACTCATTTCTGTCTTGATTGGGGATTTCTCTTAGGCATATATACGAGTTTTGTAGAGATTGTCAGCAAAGCAACTATTGGAGCCAAGCAGACAGCCATGCTATACCAAAAGGGCAACAGCAACGATGCAATTTAGCATGGGCGCGGCGTCACTGGTGGCAAAGGTGTGTTGTCGAGATTAACATTATGGATGCCTGTAATAACGACTTTGCCTACCAATATATCGTTTGTTGTCGTGTATGGAATACGGAGGCACTTCAACACTGCCGTCTTTTGCTCTCACCAACGAGACAAAATAGCAACCTGTGCTACAGTTTTCATGGTAGATGCGTACCCAACAAGGCATTAGCGCGCCAAGACGCAAGTTTATGGCATATCGAATTTGGCTTGATTGAACGGCAGACAGACCAGTCGTACTATGATATTTGACAAGCTAGGAGTGTCTGGAGTTTACGGCTAAATGGTCTGATGCTAAGTAATAGCAAAAATCAAAACCAACAAGTTTCGTAAAATTCTACAAAATTTTAATTCCCCAAGTTATCAAATGAAAAGAGGAACTTACAGTATTGTGAATTAAATCCCAAATAATCTTAATCACAACTCCAACAAATTAGTTTTCTGAACGAATCCCAGTGTTGTTCCGAATGAATTGTTATCTTGAATGTGCTGATGTATGAATGCACTTAAATGTGTCGATGTACCGCTAGACTTGCTATGTCACAAATAATAAAAACCAGAATGTCTTTGAATGAATTCACATTAATCCCAAAGCAACGTTGTTGTCCGAAAGTCAACGAGTGTTTCGAAAGTGATTCCACCAGACAGATGTTAAAATATGACTGAACAATTATTTTGATCAAAACCATTATTTAAAAGCATAAAACACAATAAGAGGACCAGAATGCGGGTCATTTTCCCGTCAAATTCGTAAACATGGTCCTGGAAATAACCTGACACATATCAGGTAGGCCATGGTTTTTTTTCTTTTTTCTTTAAGGGAAAACAAATGTCCTGAACTAAAATACAAGCAAACATGTTGCTTGAGAATGATCATTACCTAAAAATGTGATGGACACAAATTAAATATGTTATATGCTGCTTGTAGATGATCAATACAAGCTAAACTCACAATGTAGCTATACATAAAGCCGGTGTCAAAACATTGACATGAGTATGCAGATTTCCCAGAATATGCCGGATTTATTACTTTTCTTTGGAATACCATGACCTGTATAAGCAGTCAGTGGTTGACATGCACCTTAATACACATGTAACCCAGCGCCCACCCCACCCCCAATACAGGCGCATTGCTGTTATCCTCTCCAATAAGTTTTGTTGTTGGATGTCACAGGTAAAATCAACAAAGAAGTTTGTTCTCTACGTTACAAAGTGAATTTTGTTTATTTGATTAGGATTTTTAACGTAGCTTTAATTATTTGTCAGTCATATCGCTGTGATGTCTGTAGTGGAGCAGCTTATAATGATGTCTAGCACTGGGACATCATGCCGCAGACATTTAGCATGATGTCCCACCCAGTCACATTATCCTGACACCAGTCCGACCAGTCCTACACTAAACTCTTAATGTTGAGCGCCAAGCGAGGGAGCTGTTAGTAACATTTTTGTAAAAAAAAGTCTTTGGTATGACTCGGGAGGGGATCGAACCCACAGACCTCCCGCTTCTGCGGCGGACGTTCTAGCCACTAGGCGACCGGAGAGGTTCATATGTTAATGTGAAAATAACGTTGATAATCGAATAACGGTTTGCACTGCCATAAATATTTGCGTAATAATTTCGTCAGATTGAACTTGATCCACCCAATCAACAAAAAAATAATACGAAGGAATTTTATGTTTAGCCGAAGATATTTTTTTTTAATTCAAAAGAGGCTTACAAAGCCCTACATGCATGCCGGATTAAGGCATTTGAAGGGTCCATAGCTATCCTGCCTTGTCCATAGATATGGCTACCGTACTATTAACAATACTGCCTGTCAAATGAGACGATAATATACGAGGTCCCTTGAGCCCTGGACACGTTACCCACTTTGCCCAATGGATAATCCATCCATGAATACATGAAATGTTTTCTCTAGTGACCTAAAATGCTGTCTGCGACCCTGACTCCACCTCCGAGTCTTTATATATATATATATATATATATATATATATATATATATATATATATATATATATATATATATATATATACTTTCAGAATGGATCAGAACAATATAACAAGGTTTCGGGCCCCGAGTGGCCGAGTGGTCTAAAGCGCTGTCCGTTACAGACCACTGCCATCTCACCTCTGTCTGCGTATGTTCGAGTCTAAGATTCGGCAAATGTAGTTATGTGAGAAAGCTTGCCAGTAGCTTCTGGTGGGTCGGTGGTTCTTTCCGGGCTTTGTCCGGTTTCTTCCTCCACCATTAATACTTGCCGCCATGTATAGCCTATATTGTGCTGAAAAATGGCGTTAAACCATTAAAAAAAATAAGATTTCATTGATTGAAGTGAACTTATTAAGCGATGTCTCAGTAAAACACAATATATCAAGCTGCTTATTATTTGCTTGGATCAAGTCAATTTTATATTTCAGACTCTGAATATGAAGGTGCAGGAGACCGAGACTGTTGTCAGGATCAGGATTAAGTTCAATGCCTGCCATAAATTGAAGGAAACATAACCGGCACAGAAGAATGACTTTAGGTATAAATATTACTAACGGCGAAAAATAGACCAATGGTTGACTCGTGTAACATGGTTATATATCTGTTTAGGTGACAGAAGAGAGAGAGAGAGAGAGAGAGAGAGAGAGAGAGAGAGAGAGAGAGAGAGAGAGAGAGAGAGAGAGAGAGAGAGAGAGAGTTTATTCTTAGGCGTATTGATTGTCGCTGAAGGACAAGCGTGAAGAAAGACTAATATTGGTCTAATCAAGTCCAAAGCAAGGTAATTAAATGTCGATAGGTTTTGAATTAAATGTTGATAAAACAGTTAATCTCGTACAGGCACAGGTAAGAATACTACGGAAGCCCATTAGCGCCAGGTAAAAAAATTTTGTTTGGCGTTTTTATGAGATAGTATTGCATTATTACGAGATAACATTACGTTAGTACGAGATAACATTGCGTTATTACGAGATAGTATTGCGTTATTACGAGATAGTATTGCGTTATTACGAGATAGTATTGCGTAATTACGAAATAGGATGGAGACTCATTTCTTATACATAAGGTATACATCTTGACTGATTTACAGAACATGGCGGATATATTGGACATATATTCTTTGCTTAGATTCTTTTTTAGATTAAATGTTTCACAAAAATATATGTTAGAACTTTTAGCATATAAACATCAGATAGTAATAAGCAGGTGCACATTGCAAAGAAAATTGAAGAATATTCGACTCTACAGGAAGAAAAATAAGACAGATCTCATTCAGGTCGCCGCATTTCTTCAGAAACAGATAGAGAAGTCTGGTTGTTTGCATGGATACAGATGGATGTACACGAAATGTTGTATTGAGGGTCTTGTTGTCGATCGTGAAAGTGTCAGAGTTCTGTTGCAAATTATTGATCCTGAAGAAGTCGAATTGCGGAAAAGCCGACGCTTGCGACGCCGTATTTATTTTAATCATGGGCCCAACTACACCTGGCATATAGATTCTAATGATAAACTAAAACCATACGGAATGTTCATTAATGGATGCGTTGATGGATTTTCCCGAAATATAATTTGGTTACAGGCTAGTGGCGGAGGAATGGCACGTAGTATTGCCTATTATTTCATAGAAGCGGTTAAGTGTCGAAAAGGTTGTCCTCGAATAGTGCGCACTGACATGGGAGTAGAGAATACCGTCTTACACAAAATGCAAGCTTTCCTCAGGAGAAGTCATCAAGACAACCGTGCTGGTAACAACAGTGTTATATGTGGAGACAGCAGGGCAAATCAGCGTGTTGAATTTTGGTGGAGTGTCCTCAAGAAACAATGCTTACAATTCTGGATTGATCTATTCCGACAAATGCAGCAAGATGGTTACTTTAGCGGGGACTATCTAGATAAACATTTGTTACGATTTTGCTTCCTGGAAATTATTCAAGTGAGTATTTGTTAACATACAAGTATTTTCAATATTGAAGTCGTACCGTATCGTATGCAAGACATAGCTAAGAAAAGGACAATCGGAAAGGGACATAAGCTTGGCACTTTGGTTCTTCCAACAGAACTCACGATACTAATTCAGTTCCCATAGTATACCTATGCAAACACCATGATATTAAAAGTTAAATAACCTTAAATTTCTGAGTGCTCATGATCAAACCTATATTTATCAGTATAGATGAAACCTGGATGTCAGCTTCGGTGTAGAGAAAAGGATTTGAGCCGCGGCGTTTTCTGGACATAATGTGTTTGGAACATATACTTTCAATTCCTCACCAAAGGGTCAGGTGCTAATTTCAGTAATAAGTGTTCCAAACTTAAGACTGTTAAAAGACTGAAATTCCATCAATAAAACAATGTCATTGCCCATTAAACTAAAAAATCTACGACTCTTTGGAACTTTATGAAGCTTTCACTAGTTAATATTGAGGGAGTGGTGAATGATATTTTTCATGAATGTCGAGTCCTTTTCTCATATGAGGTTAAATCAACCACTAATTTCTGTATATTTTGTTACAGTATATTGCAAATTGGCATGAATTATGCTGTCAAATTTGGATTATTGTGGTTATAACCAGTTCACATTCTTTCTAAACCAACCTTGCCCTAGAGTAATGACCCTGGGTTATGTTCCATAGTGTCTTCCTGTCCCTGGGGACAAAACTCCGTGGTCATAACCAGATAATCATCGAGATGCCCACCATATAACACACACACACACACACACACACACACACACACACACACACACATATATATATATATATATATATATATATATATATATATATATATATATATATATATATATATATATATATATATATATATATATATATATATATATTTATATATATATATATATTTATATATATACATACACACACACACATACACATTTTCTCAGCATGCAAAAACCCAATGTATATATGTATGAAGTCAATACATGCAAGCCCCTATTGGAACGGTTTCAGGGTCATGCTTTTCAACCTATTGATTCTTATCCTCTTGGAAACGACTACTGTGTCATGACTCCATACCATTGATTGACATACCCTTTCACCGCATTCGAAGTAATCGAACTACAGGACTACCTTGCGACAAGTCCGAATTGCTGTACACATTGCCACATCTCTATGGATTCGATAATTTAATTTGCCAGGTAGACAATTTAGATACCGATGTTTGTGAGGAAGAATGCCAAGCAAAGAATGACTTGCCTTGTGATGAGGATTTATACAAATTGTGCCTCTTTCTGATGGACGAGAATGACTGGAACCAGCCAGTAGATCCGTATGAAGCCGTAAATTTGTACCAGGAACTTAGAGCATGTATCAAAAACACTCTATAAGAGCAATATCACTTATCAAATAAATCATTTGCGAACTACAAACTTTATTTAGCCTTGTATATACCTCGTTTGGATCCCATTTATTATGGACTTTATTGTATAAAGATGCACAAAGTATCTTTATATGTAGCTACGGTCCTTAAAAATGTCTTTGAGATAAATTTAAAGTTTATTTCCGTAGCAAATTCGATGTTAGACAAATTGTTGTTGTTGTTGTTGTTGTAGGGCTTAACGCCATTTTTCAGCACACGATAGGTTATACATTGTGGCCAGTATTAATGGTGGAGGAAGAACCCGGGAAAACCCTCGGAAAGAACCACCGACCCACGAGAAGCTACTGGCAAGCTTTCTCACATATCCACATTAGGCGAATCTTAGACTCAAACACATGCAGAGGTGAGATGGCAGTGATCCGTAACGGAGAGCGCTTTAGACCACTCGGTCACTCGGGGCCCCTAGACAAATTGTAGATCCACAATGAATCATGTAACCCTAGTGTCCGTCGCCATTTCGAATTACCTGATTTCGTCAGCTGATAATCGGTAGTTCCATCGATATCGAATGACCAGTAAGTTACAGCTTTCTTACGTTGGAAACCTTACTTTGGATATTATTGTCATATTGTTCTAACGTATGTTTATTTGTTATTTGCCTGTCACATGTGAATATATCATGTGACTATTTTCACGGTTCATAAAACGCTCCAGATTACAACATGGATAGAATGAGTAGGTGTGATATCAAACACAAATTTAACAGACGTGTAAACAAATTGGATAAGCAGTGTCTCCATATGCAGTAAATACAGCATTGAATAGATCTTTTCATGGCGTCACAAGATCGCTGACGACAACTTCCTTGATGTACATAATAAGAATCAGGACCCAATGGCATATTTCCCTTCTATGAATGTTGTATTCTTTTGTAATATTCTTCTTGCATATGGGGCCAGGTTAACTGGAACAGTGCCTAACTCGTGAGTAAAGAGTCTCAAATTTGAATCTGGCTTTGGTCAGCCTAGGTCGGCTACTGCAAAACTCGTGGGCAAACGGTTTTAAATTCGAACCCAAAGTGGGCTAGCCACGATAAGCTTTTGTTGCAAGTTCTTGGTAAAGACACTTTACTATTCTCTATGTTCTATAAAAAGGTATATAGTGAGTAAATGATATACAAAAATGACTGAAATTTGTTCCAAAATATGACCTCCAGAGTAGCTGTAGTTAAAAGCAATATTTTTTTTTTTTTTTTTTTGGAGGGGGGTCCTTTCCCCCAACTCAGGGGCCATACCGTAAACTCATGTCTTGTTCCAGTCTTTAGATCATCGCCGACTCCTTGATAATTGCAAAACTGACACTAGTCTTCCTCTAAAGGAATGCTCCAAAGATAATGAGAATATTTCATTTAATTCTTCGCTTCTTTATTTAATAACTAGTAAAAGACATGGTAAAGGGTAAAAATATCCTTGGAACTCGAAAACGTTGGTGTAAACCACATCATTGTGAACATGTACATTGGTTATTAAAACGATTTTGTAACTGAAATTTAATTGACACGCTCCTAGAAATGCGCTGTAACTGTAATTACTTAAATATCAAAATCTAAATTATATACATTATAGAATTGTAGGTTAAATTGACATTGGATGCATTTTCTGATAGTTGTATATATTCAAACTTAAGTTTAAAGATAAGCATATGGTTATGTGAACAAATAAGCAACATGAGTGATAAATTGCACTGGGGTGAAGCAAATGAAGGCTCGTACAGGTTGTTAGAATTATTTTAAAATTTTCTTTTAATCTATGACGCTAAATTTTAAAGTTTATAAATACTTTATAAATTTTAAAGATACTAGATGTGAATGATGATAGAATTTAAAATACTTATCTATAGTTGTCATAATTTGTAGCTGGCGCCTCTATCGGACAATCTCGACTAAACTAACAACGTCAGTTAGAAATCGCAAAACACAAACAAATCAGCAACAAAATTGAAAAATCGATGCTATAAAGGACTCGTATTCTGGCGTTAGTACTGTAATTTGCAAAGTTTGTCAAAATATATTTCAAAAGTATTACAGCTCTTCATATAAATTGTGGATAATGAAATGGTCTCTTAAAGCGGCACCTCACTTGTACAGTATCTGACTTGTAATCCAGGGGATGCAGGCTCGATACAAGCCCAAGTCAGACCGGGCCAGTAACTTGGATGTATTCCGCTTCTGTTTGCCCTAGTACGATTTAATCTTAACGTGTTCACGTGCAGTAAAAGACTCCCAAACACATAGACGTACACAACAAAAACAAATTCATGTCTTTCTGTCCATGGCAGAGGTGTATCCGGTTTCCGTGGCATAATTATTGAGTGCTCCTTCAGAGTGCAGTCAGAAACTGGATTACGGACTCTTCATGGATAAAGACACAATAACCAAGCCATGGGCTCCAAGGGTTGTTATTGCCGGGGGCGGACGTGGGAGATCAGCACCCACTTCCTTTGGAAAATCTCCAATGGCTTGCGTCTGATAGAGCCTCTGACAACCAAATCCAGCTCCAGGCCTTCACTATTGGCGGAACCTGTTTAAACTGACCGGCGAAGGAACGACAGGCGAGTTTCTGGCGCCTCAAAACCAGATGCTTCGGGCAGATGGGGCTCGTTAACCTTGGGTGGTTGCCCATCTAGGAGAAGGTAAACTCCGATTTCAAATCTTCGCTGCCTTGCGACTATACCCTCACATAGGAAAGGCTAAGAGAGTAAACCCCAACAGAAAATCCGGAGACGGAGTCCCTAAGGCGACTTGGTATTGCTATCAGTGTCATCTCGGCAACTCCTGCGACATAGTTGGTGCCATGACGTATCGGCTTGTCCTTTCCCTTGGATCCATCAGCTGCGTGAAGACCCCCGACCCCGACCCCGACCCCCCCCCCCCAATCAGCTGCATGGGCAACAGCTGATTTTTCATATCACCCTGCCCAGGCTTACGCCCTGGAGAGGACACTCCAGCTTTGCTTCACAGCGTCGACACAACACGGGAATCAGCAGTTTACCGATTATAAGTCACTACTCGATTGGCGCCAGGGGCTGCTTCTGACGGTGGGAGAGACCAATAGGTCTCCCTGGACAGCTACCGCCCGCCTCAAACTAGGCAGCTTCAAGCCAATAAGGTGACGTCCCGCCACGGTTCACCTGCCTTGCTGTGTGCATAAGGCTTAAGGTACGCGAGTACCTTACAAGCGGACTGCAACTACTGCACCAAGAAATAACAAAGGAAATAGCAAAAGAAAACCAACAATGAAACCTCCAATCCTCAAGCTGTGCACCTGTAATGTCCGGACCATGTTGACTTGGCTTTCAGACGATCTCCAGATAATCAGCGATGTTCGAAAGACTTCAGTTATTAACGACAAACTTGCAAGACTTCAGGTTGACATCGTCTCGCTACAGGTGACACGACTACCAGATTCCGGGTCCCTCAGAGAAAAGAACTACACGTTCTTCTGACTAGGAAAGAGTGTCGACGAAGCCAGCGAGTTTGGTGTTGGATTCGCTGTCAGGAACACTCTGCTGGGGATGATAGAACCCTGCAAACAAGGAAACGGAAGACTGCTATCCCTCCGCCTCCACACCACAACCGGGCCTGTTTACCTGATCAGCGTTTCCGCTCCCACACTAAGCGCCACCACAGACACCTAGGATGAGTTCTACGAGGAATTAGACTCGCTGATCAACTAAATTCCGAAGGAAGAGAACTTGATTATTACTGGGCGACTTCAACGCTATGGTGGATGCCGAACATGACTCCTGGCCTTCTTGCCTTGGCAAGTTTGGCGTTGGGAAGATGAATGAGAACGGACGGCGCCTCCTAGAGATGTTCTAGTACCACGACCTCAGCATCACCAATTATTTCTTTTAGACAAAGCCACAGCATTAAGTGTCTTGGAGGCATTACCGGTCTAAACACTGGAACCAGCTGGACTTGATAATCACAAGACGAGCTGCCATGATCCGCCATGTTCTATAAATCAGTCTAGATGTATACCTTATATATAAGAAATAAGTCTCCATCCTATCTCGTAATTATGCAATACTATCTCGTAATTACGCAATACTATCTCGTAGTAAGGCAATACTCTCTCGCAATAACGCAATGTTATCTCGTAATAACGCAATACTATCTCGTAATAACTCAATGTTATATCGTAATAACGCAATACTATCTCGTAATTATGCAATGTTATCTCGTAATTACGCAATGTTATTTCGTAATAACACAATACTATCTCGTAATAACGCAATGCTATCTCGTAATAACGCAATACTATCTCGTAATAACGTAATACTATCTCGTAATAACGCAATGTTATCTCGTAATTACGCAATACTATCTCATAATTACGCAATACTATCTCGTAATAAGGCAATACTACCTCGTAATAACGCAATGTTATCTCGCAATAACGCAATACTATCTCGTAATAACGCAATGTTATATCGTAATAACGCAATACTATCTCGTAATAACGCAATGTTATATCGTAATAACGCAATACTATCTCGTATTTAAGCAATGTTATCTCGTAATTACGCAATATTATCTCGTAATAACGCAATACTATCTCGAAATTACGCAATACTATCTCGTAATAACTCAATACTCTCTCGTAATTACGCAATACTACCTCGTAATAACGCAATACTCTCTCGTAATAACGCAATGTTATCTCGTAATAACGCAATTCTATCTCGTAATAACGCAATGTTATCTCGTAATAACGCAATGTTATCTCGTAATAACGCAATATTATCTCGTAATAACGCAATACTATCTCGTAATTACGCAATACTATCTCGTAATAACGCAATACTATCTCGTAATTACGCAATACTCTCTCGTAATAACGCAATACTATCTCGTAATAACGCAATGTTATCTCGTAATAACGCAATACTATATCGTAATAACGCAATGTTATATCGTAATAACGCAATACTATCTCGTAATTATACAATGTTATCTCGTAATTATGCAATGTTATCTCGTAATAACTTAATATTATTTCGTAATAACTCAATGTTATCTCGTAATAACGCAATACTATCTCGTAATTACGCAATACTATCTCGTAATAACGCAATACTATCTCGTAATAACGCAATGTTTTATCGTAATAATGCAATACTATCTCGTAATTATGCAATGTTATCTCGTAATTACGCAATGTTATCTCGTAATAACGCAATACTATCTCGTAATAACGCAATGTTATCTTGTAATAATGCAATACTATCTCGTAATTACGCAATACTATCTCATAATAACGCAATACTATCTCTTGATTACGCAATACTAATTACGCAATACTATCTCGTAATAACGCAATACTATCTCGTAATAACGCAATGTTATCTCGTAATAACGCAATACTATCTCGTAATAACGCAATGTTATATCGTAATAACGCAATACTATCTCGTAATTATGCAATGTTATCTCGTAATTATGCAATTGCAATGTTATCTCGTAATAACGCAATATTATCTCGTAATAACGCAATGTTATCTCGTAATAACGCAATGCTATCTCGTAATTACGCAATACTATCTTGTAATAACGCAATGCTATCTCGTAATAACGCAATGTTATATCGTAATAACGCAATACTATCTCGTAATTATGCAATGTTATCTCGTAATTATGCAATGTTATCTCGTAAAAACGCAATATTATCTCGTAATAACGCAATACTATCTCGTAAAAACGCAATACTATCTCGTAATTACGCAATACTATCTCGTAATAACGCAATACTAACTCGTAATAACGCAATGTTATCTCGTAATAACGCAATGTTATCTCGTAATAACGCAATACTATCTCGTAATTACGCAATACTATCTCGTAATAACGCAATACTATCTCGTAATTACGCAATACTATCTCGTAATAACGCAATACTAACTCGTAATAACGCAATGTTATATCGTAATAACGCAATGCTATCTCGTAATTATGCTTGTTATCTCGCAATTACGCAATGTTATCTCGTAATAACTCAATACTATCTCGTAATAACGCAATGTTATATCGTAATAACGCAATACTATCTCGTAATTACGCAATACTATCTCGCAATAACGCAATACTATCTCGTAATTACGCAATACTATCTCGTAATAACGCAATACTATCTCGTAATAACGCAATACTATGTCATAAAAAAGGCCAAAAAAAATTTTTACCTGGCGCTAATGGGCTTCCGTAGAATACAGACTATGTTGACCGAATTTACTTTTTATCTGAGTCATTTGATACTTGTGTACACAGGGCCAACACATAATTGGAATCCATCACACCTATGCTATCTTGCCATTATGGAATTACGAACGATTCCGATGACTGAATTAAGGCGTGGCACCTCTTATTTCTAAACTATTTAAACGTCGTTTAAATCAAACATCTTGATTATTTCAAAGAACAGTTTATACCAGACAGCTTTAAATATATCTCTTCCTATCGATGTAGTTATCGATAATTCTCTCCCTATCGATGTAGTTATCGAAAATTCTCTCTCTCTCTCTCTCTCTCTCTCTCTCTCTCTCTCTCTCTCTCTCTCTCTCTCTCTCTCTCTCTCTCTCTGTAGTTATGAAAGAGAGTGATTCTGTATCTGAACTTCTTATTTATTAACTTTACAACTGATTCTGCAATAGATATATCGTACTGTCAACAAATGTTTTCTAGTTCATAGTATTGGTTACCACATTATGTCACTTGTGCGACTTCTGTTAGTTATGTTAAATCTGAAATTCTGAGGAATAACATAATCATAAAATTGACACCGAATTGTTATTATCTAAAGATGTAAACGTATTATAGACGCTTTGTATACACCGTAAACCGCATAGCCCCAGTTCCAGTATTCTAGCATTATCTGTCCCTGAACGTAATTCTCAATTTATCATTCATCACACCTTGCTCGGTAATATAAAGTAAAATAAGTAACCATAATGTATGAAATATCATTGCTTCCATTGAATACCGTCATGTCTTCTAACAGCATTCTACCAACGGTTGATATGGTCATGTCTTCAAGCAGCATTCTACTCTTTGAACAAGCCGACCAGTAGTTAGATCATATGATTTAACAGGATCTCTTAAAATTGTCATACGGTTATTTTCTTAGGTTTAAGTCAGTGTTATGTTGTTGACCTTGTGTTAAATCTGTCTCATCTGTTTTTGGCTTCATGTTTTAACACGTACACCTAGGTTACTAGGTCGTTTCAGTGGTATTTATTTCATAATTTCGTCGTTAATCTGACGTCGAAAACAGAAGTTAAGGGCATAACACGGATATCAATTACTTTTCAATCTTTAAAAAAAATTCCTTGCATAATTTGATTTGTTTTGGTAGTTTTTGTAATAATGAATATTAACACTGCTTGAAACAGTGCGATCCTCAAGGACAATATGTGTTTAACAAATAGGTTTCAAAACCCGGGAACTGGGTTAAATCTAATATATTTCTGCAAAGATATATAGCTAAGGACAGTATTAAGTTCGTTAGATGTCTGCGTAGATCTATGTCTAAAGACTATCGAATTATTTTGACATTTGCATTGATCTATGTCTAAAGACTATCGAATTATTTTGATATTTGCATTGATCTATGGCTAAAGACTATCGAATTATTTTGATATTTGCATTGATCTATGGCTAAAGAATATGAATTCATTTGATATTTGCATTGATCTATGGCTAAAGACTATCGAAATATTTTGATATTTGCATTGATCTATGGCTAAAGGCTATGAATTCAGTTTGATATTTGCATTGATCTATGTCTAAAGACTATGAATTCATTTGATATTTGCATTGATCTATGGCTAACGACTATCGAATTATTTTGATATTTGGATTGATCTATGGCTAAAGACTATGAATTCATTTGATTTCAGCATTGACTTGTGACTGAAGACTATCAAATTGTTTTGATGTCTCCATTGATCTGTGGCTGAAGACTATCAAATTATTTTGCTGTCTGCATTGATCTGTGGCTGAAGATTTTCAAACTGTCCATTGATCTGTGGCTGAAGACTATCAAATTATTTTGCTGTGTGTATTGATCTGTGGCTGAAGATTTTCGAACTGTTTTTATGCCTGCATTGATCTGTGGCTGAAGACTATCGAATTGTTTTGATGTCTGCATTGGTCTATGTCTAAGACTATCGAATTCATTTGATCTTTGCATTGATCTGTGGCTAAAGACTATGAAATAATTTGATTTCTGCATTGATCTAAGGCTAATGACTAATCTGTTCGTTAGATGTATGCATAAAAGTACCGCTAAATATAATGAATAATTATCACTCTGGTTGATATAAACTTTCGAGTTCCGCTGTTTTATTATTAACATTTACAGACATGCTCTCTTTCACTTTATTCATGAATATATCAAGGTTATGAAAACAGCTAAAAGACATCCATTGTTAATTATGTTGTTCATATATATATATATATATATATATATATATATATATATATATATATATATATATATATATATATATATATATATATATATATTAGGGTGTCCCATATTATGCAAAAAAAAAGTTTTTTTAAAATATTGTATAGCATACCCTCCTAAAAGTTTCCTTTTGGTTCCATAATAACATCTACAAAATTATAGGTCCTTCAAATAATATTTAAGGGTCCCCCAAGGGTGATGAAATTTTAGGCAATAGTCATGATGGCATTCGACATTGTGAAAACAGTTCGATACGGTGTAATACATTAACCGTTCGTAACATGAAAAAATGACAGCCTATTTGACACAATTAGAAAGCTCTTGATTAGTATAATCTAGAAATGTATTACAGTGGTATACACCTAGATTTTATTAGCTGCAGTTGTACAACAATTAAGGTGAAAAAACTGAAAATCGTACAAATACAACATAAAACGCTCAGTTCTACATATCCAAAAGATTGTGACGATTGCACTTTGCAAAGTCATGCCTGTGCTTCTCGATAACTTGCATAAGGTATTGTTTTTGTTCTTCATCCTTAGTTATTGTAGCATTAAAATTATGGATAAGGGCGACACCCCGTTCGGCAACGTCATTGACACAGGCCAAATTACTGATCAACTTGAATGCAATCTTGTACGATTCACTTTCAGGCCAATCTTCAGCCGGAATGTTGAGGAAACTATCATCGATGGCGGTGGTTTTGAAGAAACTTCGTGAGATCGATAATTCATGCAGTGTGTGCGGCAGTGTCTGCAGTGACTTAACCAAATGCAATCCTCGGTCATCTTTGATTGCTAACAGTAACTGTTTTTTCTCCTCGCACGACAGATGCTGAGAAAACAGAGATAGGGTAGCTAGTTCTTCGGTTAATTACCACGAGTGACGCAACATCATTTTTAAGCCAATGTTCTTCAGTGCAACATCATTGTAGTCATCTAGTCTTTGAATGAGTAGAATGTCATTGTATGGCGCATCAACCACTGCTCGAGATGCGAAGCAAGACTGAAGGTAGACGTTCACCACAAATCTGTTGAATCGTTGGATTCCCTGTAATTCACGGGCTGTTAGCTTGATAACAGATTCATTCACATCAAAGACCAATTTAATCTTCATGGAGTAGATTGCCTTCGCCATCCAGCGAGCTCGATGTAGGGCACCAGGTTTTCGAAGCGTCGCTGAACTGTCCCGTCCAACCAGTGATGCTGCAAGTTGAAGAAATTCTTGATAATCATCTCGAGGGTGGCTGAGTTGAAACTGTTCTGCAATGAATGTTTTAAGTTTGTCACACGCAGAGATTAATGGTGTCACAGTTGGCTTTGGTTGACGGTGGACTAAGTTGGACCATTTTTCTATGAATCGCTTAAAAAGCAGAATTTCAGGCCCAGCTGATGGACCAAAGAAGCACACATCAAATGCATCGGACAAAAGTACCTCGAACATGTGATGGCCACAGGCCAACCATAGCAAACTGCGACCAATGGCTGTCTCCAGAAGTGTGCAGGCTCCATTAAGTCTACCAGTGTTTGATGCTGTCGTGTCAAAACACATGCCAATCACAAGCAATTTGCATTGCCATGACTTCAAATACTCCAGAACTGCCTCTGTTGCAGCCTTTCCTGATCCTGATGTCAACTTTGGCACACCCAGAAGTTTTGTGCTACCATCAACAACAGAAGATAGCAAAACTGGCAATACTTGCTCAGTATCTACTCCTATGAGATCAGGCAGCAGTTTGCCATCCCAGTGCACAACAGCTTTACTGGGTCTAAAGTCATCCTTGATCTGGGTGGCAGTTTCACAGTGAAACTTCAGTCTTTGGCGGTGAATTGTACTTTTTGAAAGTATTGCTGAGGATGTTGAGCAGCCTACTTCATTGACCACAGAAGCTAGGATCATAGTTGCTGTACGAACGCTTGTATTTGTTCGGTCCAATACAGCTGACACTTTCGGAGTGATTACAGTGCGACGAGTGCGTTTACACTGTTTACTGCTACTTGGCGTCGCAGATTTAACGATGAATTCGTCTGCTGAAGATTCATCTGATTTTGAGGAACTGCTGCTTGACTGTGATGAGTTTGTTGTTTTGTCTTCATCATCTTCACATTCTTTAGCTCTGACAGTCGCCTGAACACTGCAGATTTGTTCTGCTGTTGCGGCGGCTCGCTTCAATTGTCGTTCTTTGCGCTCAGCCGATCGTTATCACGACAAAACGTTTTCCTTTTTAACGATGAATTCGTCTGCTGAAGATTCATCTGATTTTGAGGAACTGCTGCTTGACTGTGATGAGTTTGTTGTTTTGTCTTCATCATCTTCACATTCTTTAGCTCTGACAGTCGCCTGAACACTGCAGAATTGTTCTGCTGTTGCGGCGGCTCGCTTCAGTTGTCGTTCTTTGCGCTCAGCCGATCGTTATCACGACAAAACGTTTTTCTGTCAACTGACCCAAGGCATCCGGCTCTTGACTCTTGCTGCAGTTTCAGAAACTGACGGTCTTCCTTGTTTGTAATCAGTTCATTAGAATTAGCATGACTGATGTCAAACAGAATATCAAGTTTTTCACCATATTCTTTCTGGTTCTGCTGGTCCTTGGTGTTGTTCCTCGAGCGATGTTTCACCAAACCAACATGCTGACAATAAAGATCTTTGATCTTCTGAATAATGTTTGGTTTGTGGCGCACCGGAAGTCGAGATTTCATCCAGAAGGGCAACAGTTGATCAAACACTCGCTGTGCACTCTCTGCAACAGTCAATTTCTGCTGTCGGTGGTAGTAGACAAAATTCCTCATGATATCACGACCAGATGGAAGGCGAGCACCTTTGATCATGTCACGGGGATGTCCAATCAACCAAACGATATCCCTACTGCGAGTACTAGTCGATTTTGCTATTGCTCTGGAAATAATAATAACACTAATATTATTCAATTCAATTAATAATATTTTTTATTCTGTAAATATACTTTTTTTATGAATTAATAATATTATGCACTAGCTGAAGTACCCGGCGTTGCCTGGGTAGTTACCAAAAAAAATCCTTTTTTCAATTAAAGTTTTATTCTTACATTAAGTTTACAAAACATTGTTAAAAATACACAACTAACACAAAAAGTGACATGACAAATAATTATTAATAAGTAATATATATACTTGTAAGATGCAGTTGTTGAAATCCAGTTTTTCACAGTTTTGCATTGTTTGTATTTGAAACCACATTAGCATAAACATAAAGGTGTAGACATTGCTAGAATCTACTAATCAAGATCTTTCTAATGGTACCAAACAATATATCATGGGAACAGTGGTTGATTCACAGAAACTTTTAGAACTATGACCTGTTGAACGCTATTTACACCGATTTGCCAAAATTTCATAGGCCATGGGGGACCCCTAAACATTATTTTAAAAGTCTCATTTTTTTTGGGTGTTATTTTGTAACCCAAAGGAAACTTTTAGAGGGGTATGCACCAACATTTTCAAAAAAAATTTTTTTTGGGACACCCTAATATATATATATATATATATATATATATATATATATATATATATATATATATATATATATATATATATATATATATATATATCATCTGAACTATTGTGGTAATGAACAACAAAACAGTTTTCTTTGCATTGAAGTGGTTAGTTTACCATTTCGGTTTTAAACTGGATTTGCAACATATATTTCTTTCTCTGGAAGACCGTCGCTGACGTGATAGCTTCCTCGCAATTAAAAGCTTTATACGTGACGTCCCGACAGCTTTTTAATATTTGATCTTTTTCACCAAATCACGTTTAATCTGCTTAACTTTTAGCAACCTAAACTTTGTTTAATTGTCATATGATAGTGTAGGATATCGGTAGATTTTTCACATTCTCCACAGAAATGCTATGCAAGCCTGTTTGCAAATTCTTCTCAAGTTTTATCTGGCTTGCGTTTTAAATCATAAATTTGGTCTCGTGTGCCATTATGCTCTTGGTTCGTTTTAAAATATACACTTGGTCCCTTATACCATAATGTTCGTAACATATTTGGTGTTTTGTATCTTTATGTTTGCAATGTGTTTGAAAACATGTATTTGGTGTCTGGTACCATTATGTTCGTACTACGTTTTAAAACACATTTAGTTTATTGCACCATTATGTTCGTACTGCGTTTGAAACATACATTTGGTGTCTTGTACCATTATGTTCGTACTTGGTTTTAAAACACACATTTGGTACTACTATGTTCGTACTGTGATTTAAATCATGCATATGGGGTCTTGTATCATTATTTTCGTACTGCTTTGCAGATACTACTCTCTTTCTCTGTCGGTAAATATGTGCTGTTGCATGACTTGCTTAATTTTCTGAAGCATTCCTTTGATTAAAGACCTGTTCACATCTTACGTTTATCCAACATTCATTAACTTTCTCCAAAAGCGTGTGTGTGCAGCTGCCAGAGCAGATTAACTGCTTCATTGTAAACAGAGTGAAATTTCACGCTTTTTATAGACATTTGACTGCAGGAGGAAGATATGCTATTCATCTAACGAGAAAGCTGCGTCTTTGTAAACGATATATATTAGTTGAACGTTGAATCAAGTCATGAATTGGGCTGACCAAAGTCCAAACTTAGCCTTGGCGGTTGCATGTAAAATTTCGCCATGTTCACTTCGTACAGGTTGTACATTTGTTCTATAGTGGAGTTGATTCTTGTAGATCTCAAGCATCATGTTTTGTGCGTGTTGTTACATTTCACCAGCTTCGGAAACAGAAACAAATTTCTTTTTTGACCAGTGAACAACAGACTCCGAACACTGCACCACAAAATATCAAATAATTTGTTCTAACTTCACTAAATGACAAAGAATTAGGCTCACAGGTCACACACACTTGCTGAACTCTTCCAGTCAATGTGGACGCAAGGAGCTATACGCAGAATACGTGGGTTCATTTATTGTCCAATTGTACGAGCGGAAAGGCAACATACAATCCTATAGCAACTATTATGACATAGTTTTGCTATCAACGACCAGCATAATCCTCGCTGGATTTTCTTGTGCATCACATTGATCCAGGACTCCTGCCTGAGAGTCATTGTGGTTTTAGGAAGGATAAGGGACCACAGACATGGTGGTTGGAGCTCGTTAACTCTATGAAAAATACCAGTAACACAATTCAAACTGTAAAGGAAATCGACGCGACCAAATCCTTTGGCACATTCAGTTATGGGGGCCTCTGGAGGATCATTGTAAAATTTGGTTGCCCAGAAGAATTAATCATTACGGTTCGGCATTTCGCTAATGACATGCTTGCTTGTGTGTGTCGTGGACGACGGTGAGTCATCAGAACTACTCTCTGTTTCCAATTGAGTCATGCAGGTTGCGTATTTGTCACATTCTTTAAATTGATATATTTTGCCATGCTTACTTATGCCTTCCGTGACTAAGATATTTGGATTGACATCAGACACGGTACTGATGGCAAGCTCATAGATCATATGGGACAAAGCTAAAGGAAGCTATTATTCTCGATAAATCTGCTGGCGACTATTCCTGAATTGTCATTCTAAATCAGAGTATGGACCATTTCTCCTCAGCTTGTGACAGTTTCATTCTCACAATCAGTATCAATAACGCAGAAGTGATGCCCCAGTCTGCACTAAAAAAGCCATAGAAATATCATCACAGTACATGTCCGAACCCTTCTGTCAGTTGACGAGTTCAAGTTTACATATCTCGGTAGTACAATGTCACGTGCAGTCCAAATAGATGATGAAACAAGCTCTAGAAGTGCGAAAAGAACTGTGGTCTTTGGCATACTTTGTACAAATGTATGGTATCGCAGAGACTTTAGTCTGCAGACAATACTAAAGGTCCATAAGGGCACTGTGTAGCCGACCATACTGTATGGATGCGATACTGGACAGTGTACAGACGCAATGACAAGAAGCTAAACCATTTTTCATGGGCTGCCTGAGGAAATTTAAAAGGACACGATGATAGGAGACTGCCTCATACATTGAAGTTCTCACACGAGTAAGCATTTCAAGCATCCACACACTGCCAATTCAATCATATACAAGATGGGCAGACCACGTCACAAAGATGTTAGAATGGCGACAACCAAAGATCTTCTACGGTGAGCTGAAGGAGGGAACGCGATCTCAGTGTGGTCAGAAGCAACGATTCAAATGTTCCCTCAAGTCATTCTTTAAACATTTCAACGCTGACACCGAGTCTTTCAAATATCTCTCACATGATCGCATTGCCTGACTCAGTGTCATCCATACTGGAACTTCATAGTTTGAACTTAGGATAATTCAAGAGGCAGCGAGGATGCGCGAGGAGCGTAAATCTCTGTACTTTAGCAAATCCTTTTACTGACAAAGCAACCCCAAACGGCATCTCCTTAGCAGAGTGCAGAAGATAGTTCATAGTACAAAATGACCTGGCGAGACACTCATTACTGACAGAAACAATATCAGAAATTGATGTCATAGTCATCTTCGAACTCAACGAACAAACAATTTTTTTCATTTTTATAATTTTTTTAATTTTTTTACGAGAAACCATTAACACGTGTCAAGGGTCCACATAATTGATAAAAACGTTACTGTCTTTAAAAAAAAGACTTATTAACCTCTGGTTGGCTTAGAACCATAGATATTTTGATATTTTTGTAATCCTACACTTTATGTCCAAGTCACGCAGCCTTACTCTCCAGTTCCTGTACTATTTATTTAGCAGTATAGTCCTTGTAGATAAGTGTAATCATTCAACAAGTCCTATCGCATTGATTCGCCAGAAATCAGCCACACAAAGGTCTGGTAACAATTCAAAACTTATTTTCTTTGCAACACTATACGAGGCTTTCCAAACGTTTTAGAAAAGTATTTTCACTGGACGATGTGATTACATACTTTGAGACAATGAGATTACGTCATAAAATCTTGTAACCATTGACAGATTCACGGGATCGGCATCAAGTAACAAAAAAAAAACTATTTAAAGAAGATCATTTATGCTTAAAACAGATTTTAGAGTTGAATAATCGTAGACAGTATGACCAAACAAGTTCTTTAACAGCGAGAAATGGTTTTGATGTTCTATTTGTTTGAACGAAGCGTATATTCTATTGGTAACCACAATCAACACAAAGCATTTTAGCAGACCCTCGAATATCAGAGATCTCACAGAGCAGCATAATAGTCTTGTTGACTGAGACTATTTCATTAATCTGGTCTACAGCCCAAATACTTCCGAAATAAATGTAGTCCAACCTTACTATTCTGGGCCACTAAGAACGAAAATGATGCTTATAATTGTTGATTGGCTCTAGTTTTAAAGATATGATACTGGGTCAGTATATACGACACTTTGATTTGGAAATGGCGAAGAATAAGTGAGTTATAAAGGGAAGGAATCTCAGTTTAAACCAGAAATTACTAAAATGCATCTTTGACTGGATCAATGAATATTTATAGCTGTTTTTGGACAGTCATTGCTTTTGACGCCAAAAAATAAATGATGCAATCTGTATCTGGTATTTCGTTGTATATGAAATAAATTGCATCCTGTTATGTATCTGTTGTTCATGTTATATCATGTTATTCCTAGAAGTTATGGATAATGAAATCATAACTAAGTTTACATGACTCAGCTGACACAAATTGCCCCATATCAACTCTAGCAATCATACAGTGTCGTGCTCTCTTGTTTTTATCAACCTTTGTTATTGCAAAGGGACACCAAAGTAAGCAGATATGCATCGTACTTGTGTTAATAATACAGATATTTTCTGCTATGTTTTTGTGACGTGCCTTTCGCATCACAAAAGAGCAGTATAACCACTATGGTCAAGAACGCATATCACCTTTATTTTGGCTGCAAAATTGGAGATTAGGACAAGAGGTGGGCTACACACATAGCTGTGACACTTGTGCAACAAATCTTCGCCAGTAGTCAAACAGGAAAAGGAAATAAATGCCTTAAGCATTGTCAATGATTTGAAGAGAGCCAACAAATCATACAGCAATTGTTACTTCTGCATGGCGCCTCCAATTGCGAAAGGCGTGTAAAAAAAAAGTGGACAGTGCATTATCCAAAAATTCCATCAGCTATACTCCCAGTAACCCGCTGAGAAGGACTGGCTGTTATGGTGCACCAAAATCATTCTCACTTGAGTCAGACTAGGAAAAGGAAGAATATGAAACTTCTAGTCCTGAATCATGACCCATATTTTCTATCATCCTCCTCCTCTGAACAAAACCTAATAAAAACAGGTGTCCTGAATGACCTTGTCAGTGATTTGGAACTATCCAAGAGTAAGGCAGAGCTGTTGAGCTCCAGATTACAGAAGTGGAATCTCCTGGAAGATGATGTTAGGGTTTCCATGTTCCGTGACTGTCAAAAGGATCTTGTCCCATTATTCTGTCCACTCCGACAGTCACTGGAACCTTGAAGGAAAAGTGTTCATCATCCACTACTTGTTGAATCAAGGAAGATTGTTTTACCATTCTTGCACATCAAGCTGGGTCTGATGAAGAACTTTGTGAAAGTCATGGACAAAATACAAGCAACATTCAAGTACCTACGTGGAAATCTCCTGGGTCAAGTGAAGCCAAGATAAAGGAGGATGTTTTTTGTTGGTCCTCAGATTCGCGAAATTCTACGACATGGTGCATTTAACCGTGCAATGTGTGGCAAGAAAAACACAGCATCGAAAGCATTTTAGTTAGTGCCAGCGACTTTTTTCAGAAACAACAAACATTTGGGTTGGTAAAAATCCTCAAGGCATACAAAAACCTTGGTTGCAACGTGTCACTAAAGATAAACTTTTTTGCATTCTCATTTAGATTTTTTCCACCAAAGCGCAGCACTGGGCGACAATCATTACCAACTATTTCACCAGGACATTACAACAATGGAGAAACGGTATCAGGGCAAATGGAACCCATCATTGCTTGGATACTATTGCAGGACAGGGACAAGAGATGCTTCATTTAATGAATACAAGAGACAAGCCAAGAACAAGGACTAAACAATGTACATATATATAAATAATAGTTTTTGCCTTTTGTTTCATAATAAATTGTATTTATATAACTCCTTTGCTGTTATATTTTAAGTGTATATAAACAGGACAGGTGAAATATTATCATTAAAGCAACAAAAAAAAATGAAAAGTGCAAGGTATACAATGTATTATTAAAACTTTGCTATCAATACAATATACGTATACGTAAAATGTAAAAACTTAAATATCTTGGAAACAGAGGCCAATAAGTTGTCCTAATTGTCATATTTGAATTCAGCACATAAAAATCCATAATAAATAGCACATTTTATCTCTCAAGCAGATGACTTCTAAGAAATTGTAGACCAGTGTTATCTGTACATTAGTCTGTATGGCCGTTTAATTTAAATTTATGAAATACTCTTGGCTGACTGGTCACAGTTACCAATGCGTCATGCTTCAGTGATCTGCTTAGCTTTGCGTTTACTTGGCTGACTGGTCACAGTTACCAATGCGTCATGCTTCAGTGATCTGTTTAGCTTTGTGTTTACTTGCGGATTCGTTACATGATATGCATGCACCTCACAAGTATTATGCTCTTTAGTCAGAACTGTCAATGACTTTTATTTCATGCTTCAGTGACCTAAATTACCCTTTGTACGAGTTCATTTTATTGGATACTACTGCGCTCGTAATCTTGAGTGCTGTTCGTTTAGTATCAATACGAACTCTTCAGTGCTGTTCATTTAGTGTCATTACGAACTCGGAATCTTTAGTACTGTTCATTTAGTGTCATTACGAACTCGGACTCTTTAGTACTGATCATTTAGTGTCATTACGAACTCGTAATCTTGAGTGCTGCTCGTTTAGTATCATTACGAACTCGGACTCTTGAGTACTGTTCATTTAGTGTCATTACGAATAGGTCATATAAATCTGAGGCATATTAAAGTTTATAAATTATTATTGATAACTGGAAACAATATCCTCTGGTCTTGACTTGCCACTCACCCACCCCCATTCAATTTTGCCCGAATAATGGTACTGCGCATCTCATTTTACATTCTCTTGCAATCATGTGCTAAGCGAACATATAGGGGGAAAAGAAAGAAAACAAGGTTCTTCAATTAAATGGAAAAATAACAGTGCGATATGCAGAGCTTTGCTGGATGAATATAGACCATGTAAGGGTCAATCTCTATATATTCGTCACGGAATCTCTCTCTCTCTCTCTCTCTCTCTCTCTCTCTCTCTCTCTCTCTCTCTCTCTCTCTCTCTCTCTCTCTCTCCATCATGGGTTCGTTTTTTGACTCCATTCCCATTGTTATTTGTGGTGATATGGTGATCAGCCAGTTGCTATGACTCCAGTATCCAACGTGCATGAATGGAAATGTATCCTCCAAAAATTAACCCGAAATCTATTCTGTAAAACCATCTATGCTATTTTTAAGAATGTATTAATCCGTAATATTCATTTGCAACTTCGATGCAAATTCTAAGGACCATATATAAACTGCATGGTAATATCTGACATTTGGACCACCTCGAATATTTACGAAATAGGTATTGACTGCGAATTGTGAATGCATCGAACTATTTTGCAACTGGGTTAAAAGTGCGCTCAATCCAATCTCAGAAATATATTATTTATTTTTTTAAAATAATGAGCCGACATAAATCTGGGACATTTTTTTATTTTGCAGTAATAGCCGAGACTGTCCGAATGCGTAGAATTGACAGAGAAGTAGAGAAAGAGTCAAATTGTAACCGTTGGGAAGATTAATAGAACAATTGTTGTGCCAAAAAAATTCCGACTCGCGAAAAATACCTGCAGAGTGTATTTAGAGCTAAATTTATACTTATCTCGGCACGATTTTACTATAATAGAAAAAAATGTGGGCGGGCGGGGGGATTCCATTTTCTTTTCGACAAAATAGCACCAGAAAAAGACAAATCTATCACTACATAGGTCGCTCGTAACACTTACCTTGGGGAGATCATCATTCGAAAAGGCCTTGCAGAATAACCATCAGAAACTATATTTTAAGCTGAAGATTTATTACCGTATTCCTTTAGTTTTTTCCCATTTTCTTCGTACTTTGTGCTCATTTATCTTGGTGGGGTTGTTTTTTATTCATCCTTAATGTTACATACTTGATAGGCTAGCTTTGTCTGAGAAGCCATTCATTGTTTGTGTCAAACGATTCAGATATTTCTATCTCAACATTGCGTAGATAAATTCCTAATAAACAAACTCGAGCCTGGTGACAAGTAAGTACCCTCATTATATTATTAAAAGGTAAATAATTTCAGAGAGAACGAATAAGCTCAACGTGGTGGCTAAAGCAAGTAAATTAATAATTTGAGCAATTTAATCGTTTAATCATGAGTGAAGGTCGTTACACTAATCACGATGTCGTTATGGAGAGTTGCTATTTAGAGGCAATTAGTCAATCGCAGTACACAATGTTTCTCACAAAGACCTTTCAGTTAGAAGCTTACATAGATCCAGTCATCATTCATGAACAAACCTTCAGTCGCGGCCTACTTTGCTCTCACAGATTGCTAATCAAGCCTAAAGCGATATTTAAATTTTCTACATCAAACGTCGAGATCAGGTTTCAAGATTTGCTCACGCAAGGTTCTCTGAAGAGGGAGTGTACAAACAGAATATGCCACTCGGAGTGGTTCAAAACAGATATTACAAGTCCCAGGTAACTACTGAAGCTCGATAAAAACACTGTAGTTGAAGACTGGACTTAATGACTGTATTTACAGACAGTATTGCTTCTAACAAGGAATCTAGTTTAAACTAATCAATACACTTCAAAAATATTCTAATTACAACTCAGTCGCTCATTTTGTAGAAGGTCATCTCTGCAGATTTTGGGTGACCAATATTGTTTGAACGTGGACAGTTTAAAGATCGTCGACAAACAGCGATGATGGACGAAAGATTAAGCAGTGAGGCGTTAAAGGCCTTCGATGCGTCGAGAGCTGAAAAGGCAAGCAACGGTAGCGAGAGTACAGCACGTGGACCAGGTGGACGTTCCTTGTTAGTGAAAAGGGACAGTAGAAGTAGTATGGATAAACTTCAGAGTGAAACTGGCAGCCAATTGTCAGCAGCCGGCAACAAGAGCAACAAGTTTTTTCGCTTAAAGTCAAAATTACAGCAGTATAGGACAAGTTCGTTTTCCAAGAGTGGATCGGAAGCACCGGTACTGAAATATTATGAGAATACGTACAAGACTGAGCCAAAAGAGGGAAAGCAGTTTTCTGTTCCTAACGCCGAACAAATTATCCGTTACACATTGGAGACCTACCTTAAAGGAAAGGAATATCACCCAAAAAGATGTGCCACTTTAAGCAAGTCATTGGCCGAATTGATCAAAGAACGTATAAAAGGATCTGGAATAGAACGTTATAAGTTAGTGTCCCATGTCTTAATAGCGGAAAACAAAGGTCAGAGTACACGTTGCGTCAGCAGATGTCTGTGGAGCAAGGAGTTTGATAATTATGCAACGGCGACTTACGAAACAAAGGATTTTACTGCTGTTGGTTCCGTCTTTGCAACATACTACGATTGATATATTGATGCACAATCATTTATTATGTGGGTTAATTGATCTCGAAGTTTATTAGAAACTAAAAGCACTTCAGACGTGACTAGATCAAAGAATTGTAACGCCATCCCGGAGTGTAGTCTTCTTATGTTTACTTTCTGGAAGATGTGAAACATGAATTTCAGGATAACGCTGATTATTACCCAGTTTCATGATGCATGCAATAAAATGAACCTGATATGATGAGTGGACGGATATTGATGGGAATAACGAGATAAGTCGACGGAATTGTTATTGCATTTTATGTACAGGATCTTTTAGAATTAATTCTTTGTTTCAAGTTAAATTCTAAGGATATACTTTTAGGCCTCGACTTAAAGTCTAGATTTTGGCGTAGTTGATCGAATATTGAATTTAAAAATTGTAATTTGAATTTATAAACAACACTTCTTAGTGTATCTGAAGACGTCTGTGATGTATTCGTGCAATTCCCGAATAAAATTCATTTAAAGAGTGGATTTCAAACAAAACAATACTTCATACTTGTATACTAAATTCACACAAATTAAAGACTTTTCGTACAGTCCATTATGTAATTGTTAGTTTGTTGATCGCGTTCTGTTTGTGTATGTAATGCTGTCTGTACACATTATATTATTCACAGACGTTAAGTTCATGATGGTCAAGTATATCGAAATTAAGTTCATGATGATCATATTTACCGATTTAGTTTGCTAGGTCTTGAAGAAACTGTAGCCGTTGTTATAAGGCCTACTTTTATTTATCTCTATATCCATTGCCTATGGAAATTTATTACGAAAATGATTTTCTGATTAGTTATTATATCTATGAACATGTTTTACAACTCTCTGATGTCACTGTTGACATCGTTCCAAGTATTAATCAGTCAATTGTCGGCAGAGGCGGCCCTAATATAGATGCTAGCAACTGGCGCCCTCGGCGAACCCTGGAATCGACGCATCCCACCCCCGTGATAATGTCCTCCAAATTGGTGCCCTATGTAACCGCATACTTTGTCTGGCCGCCCCTGATAGTCGATATTGTACATCTGTAAAAATATCATGTGATATATCATTCCGGTTTTAGTTTAAAGGAAAAGAATTGTAATACAATAATTGTAATAAAATACTGGATAACAGCAGATTGTCTTTTTTATAAACGAATGCTCCCCCTTCCCCCCCAGAAAAGAAAAAAAGAAGAAAGAAAAAAAAAGAACAAGCAGAAAGAAAAGCAAAACAAAGCAATGTTATTCCAGGTAATTCTATGTCAGCAAATAAAAATTATAGCACGCAACTGAGGATGAAAATTGAATAACATGAATACTATACCGAAAGCGGCCTTTTTTCAAACATAAGCGATGAGGAGAACTGATACACAGGAGCTGGACACATCATCTAATGTCAAACTCATGGAGATGATTTGGCATGTGTATCTCTTGCCTCGCATCAGTACTGAGGCTAGACTCCCCACCTCTCAGATGGGTAAAATTAAACCATGAGGAACAGTTAAAAAAAAATAATTATGATGGTTTGTTGGTTTTAACGGCACGAACCCTGTAGACTTGGGCGGGTATCACACCGACATTTTCAGGTTCTTCTTTATTTGATCATATCTTTTGATATTCTTAGTTTTGATCGATAGCGAGCAACTTGTGTGCACTGACGTGCCGTACACAGAGTAACCCATGACGCCAAAACAGCTCTATGAAAGGGTTAGGGGAAATAAGGACTCAAAAAACTTGATCCAATCCCTTAATGCAAATTTTCTATGCATCTTACCAGGGATGAAGAAGACAAGTGCGTGTGCCGGTTAATGCGTGGTACTGTCTTTGTAATTATAGTTATAAAGATAAAAAATATATTAAGGTGTGCTGTAACATAAACGAATAACAGATTAGCCATCACCTGAACGCACATTTTCTACGACCGTAACCTTGACTCGTGTGTCGTAATGTCAGCCAAACGTGTCGTATAATGAACCTCTTTTATTCATGCCAGTTGTTACGACAATAAATCAAAGGTTTAGAAAATACAAGCAGATAGACACAAAATAATTATAACTAAAAAGTTAATGCAATTTCCTATAACAATATTGACACTATGAAAAAGGGGCTAGCCAGCATATAGTGGAATTAAATGTCATAGATTCATACTGACTATGATGCGAATATATCAAGGGTGAGGGGTAGGGTATAGGCCTATATACTATTTAATAAATAACCTAAACCTTTTAAAAAGGGTTTCCTACACATGCCATGTACATGCTATGTTAAAGAAACTCGATCAACAATTTCTTTACAACTAAAACGATAGTTACCGATCAACAGTTGACGTTGACAACATTATCTCCTTGCAAGTAGGCTTTTAAATAATGAAATGAAGAAAGAAAAAATGAATACGACGATATAAAAAGGTTATGGTGTACAGTTTATAGGTTTCTACAAATCAACTGCTTCTTTACGATATATCTTTTCACAATAGTTGTTGTCCCTTCTTTTTCTTTTTTTTTCTTCTCCATTTACAAAATATGTTACATACGGCAGGCACTTAGCGGGAGTCTAATATGACTCTAATTACTTTAATTGCAACTTTCTGAAATGATATTGTCAATTACACTCGTATATACCTGCAATCTTTCAGCATGAAAAACTAACGTGGTCATATTGAATAGCGACTTGTAAATCAGGGTAAGTTTTATATAGTTAACTAATTTCTAACCTGAAATTTCCAGAATAATAATATTTGTAAAAAAAAAATCGCATTAATTTTAAAAGCATATAAAACGAAACGTGTCGAAACATTTTACAAAGGGATAGGAACAGTTTTGTGATTGTAATCTAACATACCGCAGTGTATCACGTAAGAAGTATTTTCCTTCAATATCAAACTTCAATTTTTGAATCCGTCCAAATCTGAAACCCGTTAGATCTAAGTCGTTATAATAGGCCTTATTGTAGCCTTCCTTACTACAAAGTTATGTCAAATGTCACCTGTTTGGTAATTTGAAGAATTTTATGGGTGCAAAAAAATTGGCCCGAGTTCAATAATCCATCCATTCATTCATACATCAGTACCATCACTATTTCGTTCATTTATTCATTCATTCATTCTCCTTCGCGATGAAACTGGGGGTGGGGGTTAAAAAGTTGAGATTAACGCACGAGTTTTAACGTGTATGACTCTAAGCTGTTGCACAATCAGTGAAAAGAAACAGGGAAAAAAACATGGTGTAACATAAATGAGAGAGAGAGAAACAGAGACAGCGAGAGATGAGTTTTGTGTATAAATGGCTTCCTTGAATTTATTTACTTTGAGTGGGCATAAACTGATACGTAGAGATGCACGTGTGTTTTATTTATTTATTTTCTTCTATTCAGTTTTCAGCAATGTCAACAACAATTTCAATTCACAGCCTCGTCAAATTATTCAACATCTTGGTGTGTTTTGTTTTTTTCAAATATATTTTGAAATTTTGAAAATATTTAGATCCGTCGTTTTATATGTTCATGAAAAATACGAGAAGGTCTCGTGGTTATTTTAGACCTAGATGGTTGCCTTGAAGTCCTTATGCATTATATACGGACGAACTGCAGACATATTATATAGTCAGTGTTATGATACTAGGTCAATAGAGGGACCCATTAGCATACTTCAGCCATCACGAGCTTGACGTACCCAAATCGGACCATAATGTACTCGGCCTACTGGTCCATGAATTTATATAAAATTAATGTATATGTAATGTTCTTTTTTTTCCAACGGTCATTTTATTGTAATCTTTGTATGTTTCTTTCCACGATAATTTATTTTGCAATAAAAATATGGGGAAAAATCATAATGCCAAATTAATTAACTTGTTGAGATGATCCTTGTCCTGTCGCTATGCTAATTGTTAATTGAGTTGACGGTAGCATGTGTTTACTGCTATTTATGATTGTAAACATGAGTTGACCCCCGTAATTGTTTTACAGTCGCAATTCTCATCCGTATAAGGCAAATTTTATATCAACAATAAATATTTTCCAGTGTTCTAAGGTTACAACGTCTTTGTAAGGCCGTTGCGTTAATTGAGTTGAATAGATATTTTTTTAAAGAAAATATAAGCATCATGACAAAACAAACACCTTTGATTCTTATGTATTTGTTGTTGCTTTTTTAAGCATAGTATCGGTATATTTTTGTCGTCTTTGCAATATCTTACTCCTTCTGTAAAAACTAACCATACTTATATATTTTATTTATATAAATTTATTAACAGCAATAAATATTAGACGTCCTCTTTTCTTTATCCAATTATACCTGTAAAAGAACAGAAATGAACAAGTTTCATCTGGAAGTTGACATGTAAGGTGCCTAGCATTCAACAATTATGAAATTTATTTCATTAGGATATATTAGCATTAAGTTGTAGAACAACAAGTAATGCTTAACGCCTACATGGTCACGTTTGGATCAACTCCATCCTAACCGGGAAAATTCCATATTGAGGATACAGGGAAAAGTCTGTGCAGTGAAAATATATTTAACATACATATCATTTTCTTCTTGATTTCCGCTGTACTTGCTGCAAAGAAAATAGCAGTGCCATCGTTCGTCAATCTAAGATAGTCTTAAATATATATACATACATTTCTCTCAGACATATCATGCCAGTATATACACTTCTCTAAGACATACCAACGCTAATGCAAAACAAATCGGGGAACTTGTTAGGTTAGGTGAATGAAGTTCCCAGCCTTGATAACTGTTAAACCCTGGGATGCGGTTAATGTTTGCCGTTCATTAAACAGTTGATCACATAAGAACCGTATGCCTTTGAAAACCCGAGAAACATAGAATTGACAAATTAATTTAAAGGTGGTCTAGAGTATCAAGTATTTGAACTAGCGCCATATCTTAATACTCGAGTGTGTAGAGATTAATTAATTTATTTTGAGCACCCTTTCTGTGTGGGAAGGTTCTCCTCTATATTATTGTATCCAGGTCGCTCTATTCTGCTTCAAACAATCTTCCTATTTTTAGATTACTTAATATAATATTGGTTTACAATCTTAAACATCGCCCGGAAAATTAGTCGATCCCATATGGTTGTTACGAACGTTTTTACAAAACTCGATATCAACGCGCATTTTGCATTAAAACAAAAATCCCTGTTTTGTTTTGTGTGTTGTTGTTGTTTCTGTTTTGTTTGTAGAACTTATGACGTGACCACTTTGTACTTATATCAAGACATGTACTAAAGTATTGCTTGGATGAATCGATTGCATTATACAATTATTTACATCGTGAAATATTGGTTTGGTCTTCACGGGGTGTGGGGTTAAGGACACCTTTGTCTGCACATTTTAGGCCATGCATCGTGGCCTATATATTTAGTACAGGAAGAACCATTGGATACCCATGGAAGAACCACGGAAAGCTACTAGGTAGCTTTCTCACACACACACACGTTGGTCGAACCGATACACGAACGCACGCGGACAAAGGTGAGATGCCAGTAATCCGTAGAGAGTATACAACTAGAACCTTTGAAATATTGGACTTTGCTTGTGCATTAAATGTGAAATACAGTACAAAGTAAAATATATTGGAATTTAGTTATACGTTGAACGCACATCAACATCTTTAGAGACGCAACCTATATATAACATGAAATATTGGAATTCGGTCTTATATTGAGTGTAAAATGGTTGTATTTGGGAACGCAACTTATATTTAGGGTGAACAATTGGAATATAGTCGTACAATGAATGTAAAATGCCTATTTTTGGAGACAGAATATCTGTTGACTATGAATAACAACTTGTATTTTGTTACTGAATGAGAATGTGGTATACAAAGATCATCATGAAATCGAAACCAATTGACAATCCATTACGTTGAACCTTGAGATGTAATTTTCTTTTCGTTTTCAATAATCGTATAGCACAGTTAGGAACAAGTGATAAATGATAAAGGATGCGCAACATATAAACAACTATTCATTTAATGAAAACTGAAAATATATAAAAATGCACACGTACATAAGAGATTGGATACAACATATACTACTACTACTACTACTACTACTACTACAGCAACTACTACTACTACTACTACTACTACTACTACTAATAATAATAATAATAATAATAATAATAATAACAACACCAACAAGGATTTTGTATAGTGCCTAATCTTTAGAAGCTCTAAGCGCTTTTCAACATCTATAATGATATGACTACAGAAACAAAATCAAACAAAAACCATGAAATCAGAAAACATAAAAAGTGCTGAAAATATTGTATGGTAGGAGAAAATATTATTAGGTCTTTAAGTTTGATCTTGCAGTCGAAAAAGGTGAGTTTAAGAGCACTCTTGAAAGGGACCACTGTGTATTTGTGTCTAATTTCAATGGACAATTCGTTCCACGTTACGGGGCCCTGGTTCGCAAAAGAATGTTGTCCATTTGACTTCGTTTTCATAGTCGGAATAATGAGTATCCGATTATCAGAAGAGGAACGTAAGTATCTTGCTGGTGTGTACACATGGGTGAGGCCAGATAGGTATGTTGGACTGGAGTCCTTCAGTGAAACGTAGCACAGAGAAAAAACAAATTGTGTTTGATTCTGGATCGAATGGAATGCCAGTGTAGGGTACATAACAGCGGAGATGTGTGCTCTAGTCGTGGTACACAATGAATTATCCGAGCAGCTGTGTTTGAACGTTTTGAAGTTTCTGGAGTAAATATTGAGACGATCCAAACATAACCGAATTACAATAGTCCAGTCTTGAAAGTATTAATGAACACACAAGTCGTGTAATGGCATAAACTGAAAGATATTTGCGGATGGAGCTGATGCATATCAGCTCAAGATATGCAGCCTTGCATATGTTCATGACATGTTGGTGCAATATGAGAGTACTGTCTAGAGTAACACCTAACTTTCCTATTGACTGTGTGAATTTAATGTTAGTGTTGCTGATATTTATTGTTCGAGGTAAAGGATGGGAATGAGAACGTTTTGTGATGTGATCACAATGGCCTCAGTTTTATCATCATCCATCTGCAGTTTGTTACGTGTCATCCATGCTTTACACATCAGAAATGCATCTCTCTACTCCTTGGATGGTAGCATCAACTTCAGTTGGGTGGCTAGATTTGTATATTTGGGTGTCGTCAGCGTGCAGTTGGTGAGAAGATGATGGTCTATGACACTTAAGAGGGGTTGAGTGTATAAACGAGTTTTAATGTGTATGGATTTCCTGGACAGTCAAAAACTGAAAGTTGAAATCTCCAAGAATAATCAGGTCGCCACCTATGAAATTTACATACTCCAGGAAACTCGGAAACTGCTGCAAAAAGATTCAGTCAGTTTGTTTTTTTTTTCTACAAAGAGGAGGGCGGTAAAGGCAGAAAAATGGACTGACCTATGATCCAGTGTGAGTGTTGTTTGGACTAGCTCAAACGAAGTTTGGCAGAAATAGAAGGTTGTGTTGTGTTTAAGACATTTTATCATGGATTTCTTTGTAATGACAGCAATTCCACGTCCGCGAGAGTAGCGGGGGCACGACTTATTCGAGTAACCGGTGGGTGTTAGATCCGCGAGCATGGTCTCGTTGCCTGATGTGTTAGCCATGTTTCTGTCAGGAAGAAAAAGTCGATATTCTTTCTGATCGTTGATAAAATTAACTATTTATGTGCGCTTTACTGGTGGTCATACTGATTGGGCGTTGAATAATGCAATACTCAGGTGTATATCTGGGATAGTTGACACAACGTTGACGCTTTAATAGGGATTTGCATCAGATTATCTAGATTAACGGCAGAATTTTTTAATTGTTTAGCCGGAAAAATCGAAAGGGACATAACTGGGTTTCTTTTTCCTGTTCTACGCCGGCCAGCTTTGAAACAACGTTTTTTTTTTCTTTCTCGCTTCCGTTTACATTTAAGTAATGATGAATGTAGTCCCAGTTCGTTTAGTCTTAAGCACAATGTAGTATGTAGAGCCAAGGAGTATTCATTTCAAGCAATTAATAAGGGTCCATCATAGCATAAACGGGTTGACTGGCGGTCACGTGATGGTGGTTTATTCAAGAACAAAGGACGTCGCAGCAGTGGAGAAAGCTGGTTAAGCGATAGCGGCCATCTTTTTCACATCATCTCTTTTGATCTGATGTAATTCTCTCTCTCTCTCTCTCTCTCTCTCTCTCTCTCTCTCTCTCTCTCTCTCTCTCTCATGTAAAGGTGTGATTGATATATATATATATATATATATATATATATATATATATATATATATATATATATATATATATATATATATATATATATATTCCATCAGTTCAGATTTACTCATTTCCTCACGCGTGTTTCTTAGGATATATATGCCCCATCAATCAGATTCGCTCACTTACCCAAGTGCATGCACATAATCAACAAGCAAAATAATCATCACATTATTTGAGAAACGTCCCCATAGTCTTAAATGCATCTAATCGTTTTTTTTGATCGCTTATTCTATACTCGACCAGTCTAATCATGAATATTTAAATGATACATTATTTACTGAAATATTTTCAAATAATTAGTCATCATGCCTAATTACTTTTTGCCATGACTTTTTGCCTATTATGTCGATACCGCGTATAGCCGATTATTAAAATTGCAGATACCGTTTTTGAGACCGATCATTTCATTATCACAGCTTATACTCGTATATAAGCTGGACAATTTATGAAAAGGCCTGGAAGATATTTTTTTTTTATGGTTTTACGCCATTTTTAAGCACAATATAGGCAATACATGGCGGCCAGTATTAATGGTGGAGGAATAACCCGGAAAAAATTCGGAAAGAACCACCGACCCACGAGAAGCTACTGGTAAGCTTTCTCACATAACTACATTAGCCTAATCTTAGACTCGAACCCACGCAGACAGAGGTGAGATGGCAGTGACCCGTAACGGACAGCGCTTTAGACCACTCGGCCACTCAGGGCCCCCAAAGGCCTGGAAGAAGGGGTTGGGGTCGGTTTATACGTGGGCAAATGTCTAAACTTTACCGTTTTTAGGTCTTTTTTCTCCATGTCCTAAGACCTAGGCATGTTAAACAAGTAACTTTCGGTGATCCGACAATTATTAAACTGTTATAAAGCACTATGAGTCATAGTTTCGTAAAAATTTCGCTAGCTATCTAATATTCCTAACTATCTGCCATTATGTATGCTGGAAGTTCAACAGCCACATAAGGCCTCATGGCCGGTTGGCTGCTGTGATTGGGATGAGGGCATGAATGGTATTGATAATTTGTTGTGTGCAGACAATCGGCGGTAGTTTACAGCAAGTGTGTTAAACAGTATTTACTTTTAAGAAAATATTGTCTTTCAATTAACCCCCAAATCAAATGTTTATTCCTTAATTTCCACTATTTAATTCTGATTTAAAATTCAAGCCGTTTCAAGATGAATGTTATGATTGAATTTATGTATTGGAAATTTTTTATTTTTTAAACTTGTTTAGATTGGCACTGATTATTTCTGCCGATACCGATTACATGTATACCGATTATTCTAATACATGTAATGGTCTAAAGCGCTCTCCGCTACGGATAACTGCCATCTCACCTCTGTCTGTGTAGGTTTCGAGTCTCAGATTCGGCCAATGTTTTATGTGAGAAAACTTGCCAGTAGCTTCTCGTGGATCGGTGGTTATTTCCCGTTATTTCTCCGGGTTCTTTCGCCACCATTAATACTGGCCAACATGTATAGCCTATCTTGTGCTGAAAATGGCGTTAAACCCTACTACAACAACAACATTATATATTGGAGAAAAGCATATACATCTTTCACTGTTATATGTCATATTGTTCAGCTTTCATCAATCTAAACAAAATCCAGAAATGCCATTGGGGGGGGGATGACTAAAGACAATTGGGGCTACCAAGGACACAATAAGAGTTCGTGAACTCCTTGTTTCAAAAATTAGTGCAAGCACCTTCCGTTTCTCTAACAGTATCCTTTTTCGGCTACAGGTGTACCTTCCTGTATGCATACGACGTCACTGAGATATGCTCACTTATATAGGTGTACCAACGCAATCAAGAGTACAACACAGTGTGCCTTTCATGATGTTAGAAGTAATTTCAAACATTGAAATGACGGATTTAAGTCAAATGCTGAGGTGAAAACTTGGTTCAGAGAGGCTATCTTCCTTGATAAGTTTTAATATTAAACGTACAATATTGTATTTAAATATAACCCGAACGAAGATGATCATGGCATCACCTTAGCGAAGTCTACGTCCCACAGTCCCAGGTGCGAACAGCTGGGTCTATACAATAGCGATTTAGTTTGCATGAGACTGTCTTGATATGACTGGTAGTATCAAAGCACTCAAGTTAATAATCGCAATTTATTATTAAACATTTTGTATCCAATTTCACTATTTTGATTCTCAAGGACATTCATGACCAAAATTGTATTATTTTAAATCAATTCCCTTACCTTAATAGTTGAATGTGACCGAAGCTGGCACACTTAATACCATTTTCTTATGAGCGGTGTTTACTGGACCACTGGGTAAAATAATGCAGACAATGAGCGAAAATTTGAAAAAGCTGAATTCTCTACCACATGTCAGTAGGAATTTCAGTCCAGTCGATAATAAATACACTCGATGGGTGAGTATTTTGTATATGCTGGTGCTAAAAAACGGCCTACTCAAGAAGTGGAAAAAAATTAAGTACAAAGAATTTTATCAAAGAAGAAACCCATGAACGTATTGTGTAGAGCTTTAAAAATACCAACAAACAATTGTATATCCTTGACACCATGGGTGTCATAGTATCTGTATATTGATTGATATGCTACTGCAAAAATTGAAGCGCTTCATCACACCATGTTAGTAAATATTTCTCGGTCAGCATATACTCTCTCTATCCTTTTTAGATTGTAATGTATTGTCGGTGAATGTACCATTTATAATTTGAATGCTTTTACTCAGCTCAGTAATGTTAATACATATGTAATCGTGTTTTCATTCTAGTTAGCCCCCGCCCGCCCCCCGCCCCCCCCCCCCAAAAAAAAAATAGAAAAAGAAACAGCAACAAAGTTGATTATTTAAAGTTGCAGGACAAATTATTTATTTCTTATCTGAAGACTTGCTATGGTATTAGATGTGTGCTGATCATAAAGGTGTCAGGAAAACAAGGAGTCGTACTGGGTGAGCCTCACGTGCATTTGACAATTAAGGTTTAATACTCGTACTTTGTCCGTATTTCATAACTTATTCCAAAATTAAACAATACCAGCTGGCGAAACAATTAACTTCAACATAAATGATTGTGTCTGAACCTTGATTTAATGGTCGATTTTGATAAGGTGTTTCTAGATTGCCGTGTGTCCATTAATCGGCCTTTACGACACCCTCTTTCATACCTCAGTATCGAAGGTAGGATTAACCGCAACTTTAAAGAAGATATCGGAGTTCGGTAAGTTGTTTTATCCAGCTGTGTAACCATTTTCATAAATATGCAGCTCGGTAGCTAAATATACCTTTACAGCTTGTTTTGCATAGTCCAATGGTACAATTGATGAATTTGATGTATGTTGTTGACATCGTATCATAATATTTTCATCTGTATCGTAACCTAGCTTGTTATTCTAAGTCTATTGAGAAGTTTTTGACAACGCCATTTTGACACATCCGGGCTCTTGTCAGACCAGATTTGTGGATCTTAAATTTATACGAAACGTTTATACTTCAGGACAGTACTAGAGCAAATTTTGGGTTGTTTTGGATTCATTGTAAAATACTGTAAGTTCATCTTAAATTATAATTTTTAACTTGACAATTAAATTGTTTGTTAAATTTGACAAAACCTGATGGTTTTGCTTCTTATTTTTACTTAGTTTATGACCATAGAGAAATAACATTTTCCTCTTCGTCCGATAAAGATATTTTATATCCAGACATGTTTATCGGCTAGAAATATTTTTTTAAATTTGTTCTAATTTGACTAGCTTTGGTATGTTTTTATCATTGAAACACACTAAGGAAATTCCACACCAGATGTTGTTTATATACTGCCTATTTCGTGTCAGAATGTAATCTGGCATTTGTTCTTTACATTTTTAAAGTCTACTTATAAGTATGATTTGTGTGATAAACTGAACTCCAGTGGAGTGCATTTGTATCTCATTAAATTGACTTAATATGTTAGTTTCATTAAAGTGATTTGGCAAATTGTATGCTTTAAAACGAGATGTGGGACGATCAGCGCCGGATTAAGCACCGTGGAGGCCCATAGGCAGTCAAACATTTGGGGCCCCAGACCCACGGTCACGGTCTCATGGGGGCCTCTGGGGGCCCCTAATGGGGCCCATACAAGTCGCGGGGCCCATAGGCAGTTGCCTACTCTGCCTAATGGGTAATCCGGGACTGGGGACGATGATAAGGTGCTGTTCGTATTAACCTTTCAATCTTAAATCAGTTTATCTATGATAACTGTAAATATTATAATCAGAAGAAGATTATTGCGAAATTTTATATTCTTATGCAAATACATTCATCCTGTACTTACTGTCTTGCCACAGTCGTATGTAATTATCGATTGAATTAAAATTGTAATTTGTGCGCTTCCTTCATTGTAATACCAGATTATTTTTTTTGCTCGTAAGCAATCTCTATATTTCCTGTATTTCAGATTTTTTTCTGTGCTGCATTTATAACATTTTACAAAGACTTGTACAATTTATTTGGTTATCAAATTACCGTTCTATGAAAACATGATATTTAAAATATATCACGTATCTATATCCGCAAAGTGTCAATTAATTTAATTTCGTCTGTGATGTCATGTATTATTCAACTCGGATATAACTTATATTGTTGTCTCCTGACTTATCACGTTATCATGAGTGCCATTTTTGCTGTTTGACGGTGATATTTCCGTGTGTCTTTTGTGAGCAACTGACATTTTTGCAAGATATGCGTGCTTTACCTTCTTCAATTCTTCATTTGTTAATTAATTAGAGTTTTTAATTTATTCACATTAAAAACGTAATTTAATTTTTCTTAATGGTGCGTTAAACTCCGCGCTATCGGGAATAATAACACCGGAATACTTACCTCGCTCTTATTTATCAATAAATTTAATCTCTAAGTATTTATCTTTTCTAAAATATTTTGTGATGCTTGAACTCGACAATTGAAAGATTTAAAACATTCTTTTGAATGTTATTAACATAATTATATTTGACCACACTTTCATTCCATTCAGACATGTCAACAAATACAACTTATCTCTTTTTGATGTTGAGACTTCTGCTTTTTTTTGTTAAACTCGTGAAATGTTTTTATCATCTCTTTGACAATAGTTCCTGTCATTATTTACATTCATAAAAGTATTCAAATTCATTTTTGCTGTTATCAGATTAATATAGTTCAGTGAGCAACGGACTCAATTGATGTTTGTTGTTTAACACTCAGTAGTACTGAAAACACAGGCACATCGAATTTATTTTGTTTTCACTTACTAATATGGGGAAACATTCGCCCATCGAATGTATTATTTGGTATCACTACTTTGAATGCGAAAACATTGGGAAGTTTCTTTTATTTTTTACGGAGTGGGTCAAAAGTCCAATCCCTGTGCTATCAAGAAATCTACTTTCGAAACACCGACTCAATACTCATCCATCGAATTTATATTTCGTTTCATTAGAAAATATCCGTTCTTGGAAAAACGTCATACTACTTCGAAGTAACAAGTTTTACTACGTCATACTACTTCGAAGTAACAAGTGTTCCAGCTCCGGACATGCTTACTAATATGTATCTTTGCAAGTTTAAAAATGAATGAAGTGCTCGCAGTTCCAGCGCCGCGATCTATATTACTACCAATGTCGAGTTTAATCCCTGATTTGGCTTTGCTATGGTTACCGTAAATTTAACGTAAAGGAATGTATTTTAGAACTCTGAAATAGCCGAGTACGACTTCCCAGTGAAATATACTAGATCTAGAAGTAGTGAGATATCTTTATGAGATCGAATCGAAACTAATTCTATAAGAATAAGAATCATCATCATCATCATCATCAAATATTCAAGAACTCGTCTAGCATAATTATTCCTTTTTTCTTAATATAATGCACGAGATGAGCAGATGTTTATCGAGTACTACAGATTCCTCTTTTGTATCGAGTACTATAGATTCCTCTTTTGTATCGAGTACCGTTGATTTCTTTTTTGTATCGATTACCATAGATTCCTCTTTTGTATCAAGTACTATATATTTCTCTTTTGCATCGTGCACGATAGATTGCTCTTTTGTATCGTGTACGATAAATTGTTCTTTTGTATCGAGTACGATAAATTGCTCCCTTGTATCGATTACCATAGATAACTCTTTTGTATCGAGTACTATATATTTCTCTTTTGTATCGATTACTATAGATTGCTCTTTTGTATCCTGTACTATAGATTGCTCCCTTGTATCGAGAACCATTTATGTCTCTTTTGTATCGTGTACTATAGATTCGTCTTTTGTATCGAGTACTATAAATTCCTCTTTTATATCAAGTACCATTGATTTACATTTTGCATCGAGTACCATTGATTTCTCTTTTCTCGTGGACATTGCGCTCTTTTCACCACTCGTAATGAAAATGAAATACATCCAGATTAGACACTGCTATTAAATCCTGTTGATATAACTTAAGTTGAATTGAAAATACCAATATTAATTTGTTTGATTAAATTTGTAATTTTTCTTGTCTAAGTGGGCTTCTATTGCATTATTTCTTCCCTATAATCTTGCTCATTTCTCCGTTTATATTCTGTCTATTCACTCACACCGTGTCATAACATCGAGGAAGGTCATTCCCTAGATAGCGTAGCTAAATCCAATTAACTACCCTTCTTACTAAGAGGGAGACACTACAATAGACCTACAAACAATTTAATTTTCCCATATTCAGTGTATTACTATTCAAATGGACCGAAATTCCTCATAGTTGTGTATCACCATTAAAAAAGTACAAAAATTCCCCGTATTTAATTTTTTTACAATTCATAGCATTGAAATCTTAAATATACAGTATATCACAATTCAAAAGTATGAAAATTCGACATAGTGTATCACAATTCAAATGTACTGAAATTCCCCGTATTTAATTTTTTTTATAATTCATAATATTGAAATCTTAAATAGACAGTATATCACAATTCAAAAGTATGAAAATTCGACATAGTGTATCACAATTCAAATGTATGGAATTTCTCCATATTTAATTTATTACAAAAGTATGAAAATTCCACATAATCAGCGTATCACACTTCAAACGTACGTAAATTCCCCATATTTAAATTATTAAATTCAAAGAATGGGAATTCCAAATATACAGTGGACCACAATGCAAAATTTTGGAAATTCCACATTTCAGTGTATTACAATTCAAATGTATTGAGTTTATTACAATTCAAATGTATTGAGTTTATTACAATTCAAAATGCATGATAATGTTTTATTTTCAGTATATCACAATTACAAATTCTTGCTGTTCCAAAGTAGTAAGCTATTTAATAAAAAAATTATAGTACTTGTACAAAGTTCTGGGTATTTTGTTATAATAATTTGGACTGTACGGTGTTTTAAAAAGCCTTTCATTTAGAAGCATAGGTGTTAGGCTGCATGTGGAAGGAAATGTGTGGGGATTATTTTAGATATAATGAACTGGGGTTTACAAAACAAGGTTCTTCTTTTTCACAGAACAATGCAAAGAATGTACAAAATAATTCCCAACAAGCAAATAACACAAGTCCTGGTAACAAACTGTTAAGAACTATCCTAACATGATTGTAGTTCCCGTAGCCTATTCTTGCCCGACGCCAGTTGTTCCATGTACGATATGGATCTTCATTAACATGAAAACATGTGTTCTATATGCTTTATGTCGAACATTGCTATTGAAGCTCATTACAACGAAGGTACAGGCACGACAACTATGAAGGCGTGAAATTCCCAAATGACACATAACACAGATTTCCCAGTTTTGTTGCATAGTTTGTGGCGTTCCTCTGCCGTTGCCTTTACGTTAGGTCGACATTAAACAAATCCTGGCACGTGAAAAACAGTCAGCACAGAATAACACATACATTGAAAATAGTGATGTATGATGTGAGGATGAGCAACGCGTTCCACAACTGTATGTATGTATGTATGTATGTATGTATGTATGTATGTATGTATGTATGTATGTATGTATGTATGTATGTATGTATGTATGTATGTATGTATGTATGTATGTATGTATGTATGTATGTATGTATGTATGTATGTATGTATGTATGTATGTATGTATGTATGTATAACACGGCAAACTGAAAACTTTTTCCCAACGTTTCGGGCTAAAAAAAAAATTCTTCGTCATGGGAAGAAAAACAATTTACATATAAAATCACGAGGGATAATTTACAAGAATTTCCATTCAAAGGAGAGGGGAAAAAAAGATAAGCGGGCTCTTGCTTTGAAAAAAATTTAAGATGTGAACAAAGGACGGAAGCATAGCGTGGTGAGAGATCAAAAGTCAGCACTAGGATTTGGTAAAAAATTATATCCCGGTAGAGTTATGCAAGGAGGTTCTGAAAGAAAGATGTTGAATAATGTTTGCGTCGGGATAATGGACAAGAACTATAATAATAATAATAATAATAATAATAATAATAATAATAATAATAATAATAATAATAATAACAATAATTATATCTAAACGTAAATATTTCGTTATATTTTAGTGCAAAAATTGCGTCGGGAGTAAAACAGGGACCCACTAAATTTTAATAAGACTGCAACGGGAATGTTAGATAAGCAAACTTCAAATGACTTTTCAGTTATCGTAACTTCAAATGACTTTTCAGTTATCGTAACTTCAAATGACTTTTCAGTTATCGTAACTTCAAATGACTTTTCAGTTATCGTAACTTCAAATGACTTTTCAGTTATCGTAACTTCAAATGACTTTTCAGTTATCGTATTCAGTATTTATAGGTTACTACATTTGGTTGGAAAAATATGAATTGCATTATTTCTTCCAAAACCGCTCCGGTGGCCTAGTGTGATTAGAGCGTCTGCTGCGGAAGCGGGAGGTAGTGTGTTCGATCCCCGGCCGAGTCATACCAAAGACTTACAAAAATTGTACTAACAGCTGCCTCACTTGGCGCTCAGCATTAAGAGGTTAGTGTTAGGACTGGTCGACCTTGTGTCAGGATAATGTGATTGGGTAAGACATCATGCTACATGTTTGCGGCATGATGCCACAGTGCTTGACATCACTATAAACTGCTTCACTGCAGACATCGTAGTGATATGACTGGAAAATTGTAAAAGCTGCGTTAAAAATCCTAATCAATCAAACAAACAAACAAAATGTCTTCCCAATAATCTTGCCCAGTTCCACTTGTAAGAAAACCCTCGTAGTAAATTGAATTTGGCTACGTTATCTGGAGAATGACCTCCGTCGATATTATGACCCGATGTGATTGAAAGATACAATATCAACAGAGAACTGGGCAAGATTATTGGGAAGAAATATTGCAATACGAGCCCCCTTAGACAGGAAAAAAAATTAATAAAAAAAATGAACAGTGGTAATTACAATTCAACTTAAATGATATCAACAGGATTAAATAGCAGTGTCTAATTTGGATTTATTTCATCATCATAACGAGCGGTGAAAAAAGCACAATGTTCATGACTGATTGCATCGCCTTCCATTCGACTGTCCCAACGTCCCTATTTCCTCGAATCTTCCCTTTTCCGACTGGCTCGTCCTTTTTGGACTCTACTCCTCACTTTCCCTTATAGGACCTCACTCGTCGCTTCTCAGAGTCATGAATTTACAATAAAATATTAATGCGCATATCACACCGTTTAACGACGTTTTAACTTCGTCGTTCGTGTGCTCGATAGTAGTTTTAAAAGGAAAAAATATCGTGTTGGGTCTTATTAAAATAGAAAATTAGAGTCATATTGCTAATTGCAACAACTTTTCCGTTGATCTGGAATGGATGGAGTTTGTTTTTATGTTTTTATATTAATCGAAATCAATTATGATTTTATTATTATGATGTACTGGACTATTGGGTCAATGCACGGCATATTTCAGTTGGATATGTATTTGAAATCACAGTAGAATATGCACTGACACTTGCACACGCAGTTGGAGCCAGGAGGGAACCGAGCCTCAAATGTATCATACAGTGTTTGTCATCTATCGCTAACCTCAAATTGAATCAATATAGTTACATAGGAATATTCCAGTGGAAATAATAATTTTTCGTCATCTTGGCTTATTGGCTCTAAGTCTCTTAGTTTCTTCCAAAACATATAGTTGCATTATATATATATATATATATATATATATATATATATATATATATATATATATATATATATATATATATATATATATCGAACCTAGTGTTTTGACAAAGTGTAAAATGGTAATTCTCTGATAGATATGCGATAGTCCTTAGTCTCGTCATGCTTTTCTATTATATATGTTTATATAACCTAGAGAGCACTGGTCATAGTCTGAACCATTGTCTCTCACGTTTATTGTTGACATTGCGAATAGTACGTTCTTTCGTGTGCTTGTTTGGACGTTTCGTTTCTGACTTAGTGAACTCGTCCACATCATTAACTTTATCATCTATATTTTCTAAAGGACGAAACAGCTTGTTTAGTTCATTCACAAACAAATTTAATCATCCAAAACTATAAGCGCCTACTACATGAGTATACATAGTTTGTTTATATATAGTATGAAACTAGATACGTTTAGCCCGTATCGGTAACGTTATTATCCGCCCTTTCTTTTCGAACTCTTTTATGCATGGATATTGCACTAGAAAGGACATACATCACAATTAATTTTACAATATGTTCTCTACATTTATTTCTCAGTACTGACCTTTCCACTGTGTGACAATCAATACAAATAATATATTAATCTAAAATACATTCAAAGATGACTTCACGGTGAAGTTTTTGTGAAAGGTTCACCGGCATTGTTTTGAGATGCTGCACTGTAAACAGAGCAGCATGTAAACAGAACACAGATTTCACTTCCGGATCACCAAGGCCTTATTACTCACTGTGCACTGTCGCCGAAATACACACAGAAAACCATTCTCTGAGCTCATATTCTCAAGAATAAACAATTACATTTAAATCCCTACCAAAAATGTATAAATATTTCTTCTATCACCCCCAAAATGAGAGAAGAAAAATTGTTCAAAAAATAAACTAGAACTACTAATGAACTGGAATTATAATTGTGATGCGATTCCAAAATGTAGTCCCAGTCTATTTTTGAGCATTTTTTCCTGTCTCCGTTGGTGTTGATACCAGAGTTAGATTTAGGCATTCCTAGTATGGATTTAAAGGTAATTGTTTAGTCTTTAGAATATGAGCTTATGATGTTGTTGTTGTTGTTGTTGTTGTTGTTGTGTGTGTGTGTGTGTGTGTGTGTGTGTGTGTGTGCATGTGTGTGTGTTTCAGCGAAAGCGTACAGGGAGTAATAAGGTCTTGGTAATGATCCGGAAGAAATGACGGTGAACCTGTGACAAGAACTTCACCGTGGAGTCATCTTTGAATGTATATTAGATTAACATATGATTTGTATAAATTGTCCCACAGTGGAACGTTCAGTACTGAGAAGCAAATGTAGAGAATATATAGTAAAATTACACGTAATCTGGGTCCAGAAGCATTTCAGATAGATACTGCCGCTGATCGACATTGACCGATTGCAACATAGAATGAAGTGAATGAAAATATATTTGTCGTCATGGGCAAACTTTCTAATTAAACGCTGTAAATACATGCGCGATAAAGTAATTAACAAATAACTGTTATGAATAATAGATATACTCATATATCAAAGGGTATGTGTATGTGCAGATACTTGGAACAAAAATTTAAAAATGTAGAAGAAGAAAATAATTTGGAAATAGTAAAATAGTGAAGCACAATTCCTAGGCTTATCAGCAGTAAGAAGCAATTACAACACAAACAAAACAACAACAAAAAAAAAACAAAGAAAAAAAAAAAACGAATGAAACAACACGAATGTTGAAAGTAGCATTTTATAAATTAAGTCAATATTTGAACTTTCATTCATTATTGTTTTATATTATGCATAACGCTTAGAATATGCACCTGATGATAAAATATCTATGTTAACCATCTTCATTAAACAAACCACTTGCAAATTTAAAAAAAAAGAACCCAGCTAATTTCCACTCTGTACTTTGTTTCCATTGTCCTCAAGTTGTATACTATCAAAAAATTTCGCAATGGTCATTATTTCATTAGTGGTCAATTCCATCTTCATACAGCGATTGCGTACTTTCTCAAATGTGCTTGTTTCATACAATTATTAGCGTCAGTTTATAAATTTCATTTTATTTTCTATTGTGCAATACAAACATATGTGTATGAATCTGATGATTAAAAAATTATATTAATTTTTTTGAAATTTAAAAATTAGAACCAAATGAAAATAATTTCCAATTGTTTATTTTATTTCCGTTGCATTCCATTTTTCCACCGCGTAACGTATTTCCATTCCTTTTAGTCATACAGATCTAAAATTCACCGATCATGTTCCACAACAACAAAACCGTTTATCAATGTTCATTTACTAACGGCGAACTGTATGCTGTTTTATTTGTAGGTACATTTACGTCCTTTAGTTACGTTAAGTTATCGGACTCTGAAATGCCTCCACCCCAGACATTACAATTTTTAAATGGCTTTTATGTGGTTTTGTCCCACATATAGTATAGATTTTTGTTTTCTACCAACAACAAAAAAAAATTAAAAAAGATTTCGAAACTTAAAAGTATTCATAATTTTCGTTCCTATTTTTATTATTTTATGGTGGGTCGTACTCACACGATGTCTGGAACAGCTGGTCCCATTGTTACTTCCCTCTTGAAACACTTTGTCTTGCGGCTGTTTTCTATAACATGGTCCCTAAATGTTAGTGATCTTGGCCAAGGATCAATCAATTGTATTTTGTGCGCAACATATGTTTATGCTATCTTTTTTTCATCATGCTTGATTGTGTTTGTGTTAGGAATAGCCATATTCTATATTTTAATTTGTATCTAACTTATTTAGACTATTTTACGTACAGAAAAGAAGAAGAAAAAAAAAACGGTGTAAGGTATAATATTTGTATAAAATTATATATTTTGATGGTTCTCTGGTCTCCGTTTTAGTAATTCTTTTCTAAATAGTGATGCGACTGGAGTTTTTGTACATGGTGTAACACACACACACACACACACACACACACACACACACACACACACACACACACAATGCTGACAATTTTTAAAATGTGATTCGTATCATATCCTTAAGCTTGTCATCTTGAAATTTCGGGATACAATATCAGTCACGAATTCAAATTTCATAGATTGTATTTTATGCTAGAATTTTTATGTACAAATTCTTTTCGCGACAACATGTGTTTGCGCCAAAGACAGTTGACAAACCAATTTAATTAGTATGGTCAAATATTGTATTTGTGGTGGTGATGGTGGACGTAGGATGATAATGAATGAAAACGATAACCGTTCAAAGAAGTGTCGTCTTTAGTGTATTAAAACGAAACACGTGTCTAAATTTACCGTTACATACTGCGCGGACATTTCAGGGTCTACGCTGTTCCTATCATCCTAATAAAGATTTGAAGCGAATGATCCTGATCTGCCAGTGCATCATTTCTCGGTGTGAGTGAAAAGTCACAAGTTTCTTTTCCATAGTGTGAAACCCACAAGTTAATTTCAGGATTCAAAAGAACAAAAACTGCGATGAAAAACAAAAATGAGGCATGGTTTTTGTAATGCATAATACCAATAACAACTTTAGGTTGGGATCAAAGGTTCGATATTAATACATAGAGAAAATACTGAACTTGTTACCCGAACTTTGAGAAAAGCACACACGTTTGGTATATATCAACACGTTTTCCTATGATCAATATATTTGTCATCACTTGTGGGAGCAATTTAGCAGTTGAAGAAAGCCGACAAGCCAAGGAAAACTAGTTATGCGTTTGGCACTCTTGTTTCTCCATCTAATAGTAAACTTGGGAATGACAAGCACTTACTGGATTAGTGATACCATCTGAAGATAAATGCTTTCTCGGCTTTTGGCACTTTCTTCCTAGCACGGCTGGGATTGCAGACGTTGTAGTTGTGAATTACAACCATTCTTGTGCATTCCGCAGAATTATCACCAACCGCGTCAGTGTATCAGGAATGCAGTGAGAAATACAGAAAAATGATGTGTCGCTAAAAACTGACGATAGATTATGGTACATGGATGGCATAATGCTTGCCGTGAGTAATAAATCAGAACATTGTCGGCGAAGGAGCGAACTCGTCAAGAACAGAGCTAAGTGAACAGTCGGACGCTTTGATAAGCAGACGAGAGTACTAACAATGAACAAAAAAAGCAATATACGTGAGGAAAATTTGTGCAAATTGAGACTTGAATTAAAACGACTGATTTCGTGATACATTTTTTTGTGAAAAGAAATTAATTACCGAATTCGGGAGACCTGTAGATTTATTTGGAACGGATAGCTGATGTCTGTGTATATGCCATTCATTCTGAAAATGACAGGACATGTTGCAGTGATGCCCTACCTCGTCCCAGTCACAACAAAGAGTCAGAGAGCAATTAAAGTGACTTAAAGTGGACTAATTCTCCGTTAAAAAGAAACACAACTTTAACAAAAAGTCAGATATTAAAGTGATTTGCTTATCCCCAAAATTAACATCTTCGTACTATATTCAGGCTGCAGTGTGATTTGGTGGACAAAAAGGTGATTTGTCTATTGTTGGAAGAAGAAGGCTTTGCAACGTAAGAAACTGTTTAAAATATTCTTTCAGACCATCCATTCAAAACATTGCGACATTCAATTCACATCTTGTACCAGACGTGTTTAATACGAGCTTCACTTAATATGGTGTCATTTGGAGACAAGAACAATAACAACTGAAGTCTGTTAGAAGGAAAAGAGGCAATTTATGAATTTTAAAGGATAAACGAGTTTCAGTCTACACCTGAATGCTTGGATTTAGGAAGGTCTTTAATGGAAGCAGTCTGATATTTCCCATGGAAAAAGTTGAGCTGTGCATAAACAATGGCAAAAAGGATGCCACTTCAGAAAAGGACGATGATACGAAAGCGAACCGTGTTACGCAAGCCGTTCCTTTACGTCAGCGTCAGCTACCGTCCTCATTTTGGGAAGAACCAAACCGTCCTCAGTTGAGGGGTGACGTACCAAATGTTTGCGATCCCTCACGTTATGAAGAGCCAGTGAGAAACCTTTCGAACAAGCATTCATATCCATTATTTGACCGGTCCTACCGTATAAATTTTTCATACTGCTGTGTGTGTTGTGCAAATGCTGGCGCGGGCAGAGACGGACATCTTTGTCACGAACTCCATTATCGAGATCCAGGTCAAGCTTTTGTCCCACTACCACTGGATTTAACCGAAAAAACAGGGCGAGCGCGGCATGGGGTTATTCCATGGGGAATTCACTCTTGGACTCGATCCCAACCATATACTCAAACGTTTCCTGCAAGGCGTGTTTCAACACATGCCCAACGATACCACCCATTTCTTAACAAATAGTGACAAGGATTCAATTTCTTTATTTAAATAAGTTTGAAAAACTGTCAGCTCACCGTTTATTTGTGATGTGTAAAAAAAAAAAAGGTAGCGTCATATAAATAAACATGTATGACGCGTGGTCTGTATACACATTTCTCAAGTTCAGGTTCCAGAGAAACTCACTTTTGACTCGAGCTGCATACTTGCTACAGTCACAAGACACATCAAACAAAATAGTTGCGTAGTATGTGCTACAGTGTATATCAAATATGAATCAGGTACTTTATCATCAATAACGAAGGTGGGCGGTGTGTGTTAAAGGGTATATCAAATATGAATGAGGTACTTTTATGATCAATTTCGAAGTTGGGCTGTGTGTGCTAAAGAGTATATCACATATGAATTAGGTACTTTATCATCAATATCGACCTTGGTTTTGAGGCGGCTATTATTTGTAATTTTCATCAATGTTTTATAGAAAACATAGACTCCTCAATCAGGCTATTTGCTGGCGATACAACATATAATAGTTGATAATAAGATTGCTTTTAGTGAAATATTAAACAGTGTATTATAAAGACACATGCATGGTCCAGACGTTGGCTGGTTACATTTAATTAAGATAAGACTGAATCAATGCAAATAATACTAAAACAGAACCAGAATTCCCATCCTATATTATGCATGGCAGAATCGAACCGACAACCAGACCCCCCCCCTCCAATCCTATATTATGCATGGCAGAATCGAACCGACAACCAAACCCCCCATCCTATATTATGCATGGCAGAAATGAACCGACAACCAGACCCCCCCCCCCCCCATCTTATATTATGCATGGCAGAATCGAACCGACAACCAGACCCCCCCCCATCCTATATTATGCATGGCAGAATCGAACCGACAACCAGGACCCCCATCCTATATTATGCATGGCAGAATCGAACCGACAACCAGACCCCTCCTCCATCCTATGCATGGCAGAATCGAACGGACAACCAAACCCCCCATCCTATATTATGCATGGCTGAATCGAACCGACAACCAGACCCCCCAATCCTACATTATGCATGGCAGAATCGAACCGACAACCAGATCCCCATCCTATATTATGCATGGCAGAATCGAACCTACAACCAGAATCCCTATCAAATAATATGCATGGCAGAATCGAACCTACAACCAGAATCCCTATCAAATAATATGCATGGCAGAATCGAACCTACAACCAGAATCCCTATCAAATAATATGCATGGCAGAAAAAACTAAGCTACCAGAAGCTATTCAGCACAAACATTTGGACCTTATATTAAACAGTAATGTCACTTTGCACAAACATTTTAAATACATTTCCAACAAAGCCTGGGTATTAATATTAAATTGTTTAAAAAATTTCAAAATCAGACTAGATCGATTACATTGGATAAAATGTATAGATTTTATATTATTCCACTTTTAGACTACACCGATTGGAACAATTGTACAGTGCATGATAAATAATTCATAGAAACAAATAACTACTACTACTACTACTACTAATAATAATAATAATAATAATAATGGTGACATTGTATAACGCCTAATATTTAGAAGCTATAAGCGCTTAACATCTATAATAGTATGACTACAGAAGAAGAAAAAAAAAACTACAAAAGCCATGAAATTGGAAAACATAAAAAATGCTGTAATTTGTTTAAGGTACGAAACATTATTAGGTCTCGAAGTTTGTTCTTACAGTCGAGAAAGGTGAGTTTTAAGAGCACTCTTGAAAGGAATCACTGTGTCTTTGTGTCTAATTTCAATAGGTAAATGTTGAGGCGATGAGAATAAAAATGGGTGGAACCAAAAATGCATCTCCAGAACAATGTACAATGAGACCAAGCAGGGGAAGACTCTAAACTCTCGTCGTTACAAGCATACACTGTTTAAATTATTTAAAATTTACAACGGACTATCATATCTGTAAGATCTGATTAGACCTTTATGTAAAGAACATTATTCCTACTACGTTTTATTTTAAAATGATCTGCGACCTCCATATCTGGAACTTTTTTTTTGTAATTCATTCCTACCTTCTACAATTCGAATAGGGAACTCTTTATCCGATGAATTATGAAACAACCTTTCAATACGTAATTTGAAAGCCTATTTGAACCGCAATAAATAAATCACTCCATGTTACTGCTAAACTGTTGATGGAATGTTTCCGATCATGCATGCTTGGCTTAGAGCAAACAGTACTAAGCTAAATTACATTTTATATACGAATCAAGAACTGATCATTAAGTATTGTTCCTGTGGTGAAATTGAGAAAGCAAAACACTTTCTGTTAGATTGTTCCAAATTTTCGAATTTGACAGCCAGTCCTATGCACACTCCTCCCTCTTTTACGAGTGAAACAGCATTATTTGACATCCTAATGTTAACTGTAAAAAATAAGACACGATTTTTTTAAAATGTGCAAAATTATATACGGATCACCAAGAAATTTAATTAATTAACTGAACTCACGACCTTTTGAATTGCAATTAATTAGTTCTTAGTTATTGTTATGCTTTGTATGTAAATGTATGCATATTTTCTGTATAACCGTTTGTACATGCATTGAGTTTACATATGTTTTGATTTTTGTTACTGTTGGGGTGAGTGTGGTAATAGCTTATGCTTTCTACTGAATCCCTCGAGATCATATGTTTGCAATTGCATTTGACAATGTTTCTCAAATAAATATGGTTTAAAATAATTTGGGCGGTGTGTGCAACAGGGCTTATAAAATAGAAATGGAATCCTATGTCATCAGCATCGAGTATTATTTATGAGGTTATATTATACCACATTAGATTAAAATAATGTGTGTGTGTGTGTGTGTGTGTGTGTGTGTGTGTGTGTTGTACACTTGATTTGAATATTTTGCTTTACCGTGCTTTATACTTCATTTACCGTGCTTTATACTTCATTTGAACAAAATAAAGCCTTTGTTACATAACGTAGTTAAATTAGTTTATCATGAAATGAGCTACCTGTTTAAGATAGCTGATTTCTGTTGATTGTTGGAATACAAATATTTGCATCCTGTTGTAGAGAGACAATAGTCACAGAGTCACAATAGTCACAGAGAGCTGTTGTTAAATCTGAAAACGAACAAAATGTAAGAACAGGCACATGCAATTATCTGTAATCGTATGAAAGCATAATAACATGATATATACATGATATATATATATATATATATATATATATATATATATATATATATATATATATATATATATATATATATATATATATATATATATATATGTGTGTGTGTGTGTGTGTGTGTGTGTGTGTGTGTGTGTGTGTTGGGGAGTATCAAATACAGAGAGAGAGAGAGAGAGATTATTTAGGAATAATGTTCTATACATAACATTTTGAAATTTAAACTTATCAAGGATTATGCAGTTATTGGAAGCATGATCAAAATATTTAAAGACACGAAATAAATAAGTTCAGACATTTAATTCAAAAGAAAATAAATAATTCACTGTAAATACTTGAAATAATTATGTTTTTTGTTTGTTAGACGGGTTTTGAGAGAGAGGGGGGGGGAGATGAAAGAGACTGGTATGATTGTTCATTTGCGAAACAACCAAGAGTTTTTATTAAGGTACATCGACGTTCAAATACAGTTACTAAGCTACATGTGTATCGAAGCTCAAAATCTGGTAATTAGCAGCTTTCACACAAAAATGCAGATGCATGCCCTGATCATTCTGATCTTAAGGAAGGTGTACATTAGTGCATGACAAGTTGCGGAATTTTACTTCCCAAACGCTATTAATTGACGCATTAACCAAATGTATCCCAGAATTCATCTGTACACCATAGATCCAGATCTACTTCTTATTTTTCCATCGGCAGTAAAGGGTCTACACTACTTAAATTCATAGTAGTAATCGCGTGTACCCTAATCGGCCAGTCCATAATACATCAGCGGACCAAGTATTGAAAGTAGTGTTCGGTGCGTTTAATTAACGAGCACGCACGGTACCTCGTCAGTGAGCTGTGGCAAATTTAAAGTTTCTCTCCATTATTGTTGCGGTTTCAGTATGGTGGATTATTATCAAAACTAGAATGTCAAAGACACGTGCGTTCATGAATATGGACCCAGAATGGCAAAAGCTAGCCAAGGTCCTTGATCCAAATTCGTTGTACATTACGCTTCTCCACACTAAATTATCTGTTTTTCTTTCGATTTGCTTGTCTGGGATACACGTATATTGTATGCAAGATGTCTGGGATACACGTATATTGTATGCAAGATGTCTGGGATACACGTATATTGTATGCAAGATGTCTGGGATACACGTATATTGTATGCAAGATGTCTGGGATACACGTATATTGTATGCAAGATGTCTGGGATACACGTATATTGTATGCAAGATGTCTGGGATACACGTATATTGTATGCAAGATGTCTGGGATACACGTATATTGTATGCAAGATGTCTGGAATACACGTATATTGTATGCAAGATGTCTGGGATACACGTATATTGTATGCAAGATGTCTGGAATACACGTATATTGTATGCAAGATGTCTGGGACACACGTATATTGTATGCAAGATGTTTGTGCAACATTTTAGATTGATGAGAAGAGGCTTAATGTTGCTGGTAATAGTGTTCAGTGCTTAGGCTCGAATAAACAGTAACATAGAAAGAGTGAAAATAACAAGCTTGTAAAAACTTAATAAACAATTTATTGAGCACAAATATTTTCCAAAAAAGAAAAAATAAACTTACTGTTTTAAGAATCAATTCCAAAATTAATTCAAAAATAATTCAAAATATTATCCACTAGAGAAATTGCAAAAGGCCTGGCAATAAAATGTCCAAATAATTCCAAGTTCGAATCCCAGCGAAGTATCCAAGATGGAAGACGATGTCACTTGATGAAGTCAGTTCTTGTTAATAAAATTCTATGAGCACAATTCTTTTCCAGATAAATAAGAAAATAATTCCTCTTGATCCAAACGAATTGACATAATTTCCAGTACAAGGTAATTTAAAATAACTCAAAACGGCACACAACTTAGTATTCTAAAAGCCCAATTTCTACTGAATAGCTCGCTCCAAAACATAGCTTATATACCTGTTTTTACGTAAACAAGAAAGGGGTCACGTGATCTTCTAGAATCTTTGAGAACAAATTTACGTTCAAAAACTCACGTACCCAACTAAAAATAGAAAGATGTTTATATAAAGCTACATAATGTCCTTGGAACCAACCAATCATTTTAAAAGCTTGTTTAAAACTCTGAAATCCAGGTCAGAAATGAGGTCAACACCTGGTGTTTATTCTGTAAAGTACAGGTCACACACCCCTCAATGAACGAATCTGAAACTTAAAATGCCAAATTTGAATCTAACAAACAAACAATACAAATAAATATAAATGACTTATATCAAATATACGTAACAATAGTCATAACAATTCAATAACGCATAATAATACATTCATATTGTTAGTTAGGACAACAAACCAATAAATAGGCACGTAGTGTCAGTTAGGTCAGCATACAAATAAATAAGAACATTGTGCATACCAATAAATAAGCACAAGTAGCGACAGATTAGTCGTTTTGGCTTTCTTATTTCATTGGGACCTGGCCCAAAGTTGCAGCCTCTATCTCCATGATTTGGTAAGTAAACCAAAAACAGAAAGACGGAAACCGTGGATCCAAGAAAATGAGGATTGTTTTACTCGACCGTTATTTTTTGTAAATCCGCAAACGCGCGATTTCTTATCTGTGCTCGGAGTTGTCGGTTATTGTCCATTTCCACCAGCACGGTTTAGAATTTAGACATGCAAATTTTGTTTTATACAATTTACTAATGGCGCTGGGACTAATTTGTGTCCCTGCAAGAAGTTCTGCAGAGACTGTACTCGTGAAGGCAATCGTATCGAAATTAATTTGCTAACACAACCAGAGACACAGATATAGACCCAACAATAATTTGGACTGGTACACCTACGATGGCTGTCATTACTGTGATTCGGGCCACACCAAGATCAACAGTTGCTGCTGCGGCAGAACCATAAATAGCATTTACGACCAAACACGCGTGTTTGTATTTGACAATCAACGTGGTCCTCTTGATGATTTAATTTTTCAGCCGTTTCTCCTCTTCGATATTTTTTTAACGTCGGTAACATGGTGGGTCCATCACAGTTCGTCTATTGTTAATACAGTCGTGTGGTACAAATGCAAGACTGGCAGTTCATGTCCGCTTCTAGCCAATTACTTTTTGTCACTGGTACAAGTGTCATAAAAGTGTCAAATTATATAAAACGTCTGCCTCGGGATATTAAAATTACCGGCACTTGTGGGTTCTAGGGTTTAGCGTAAATTTCATTTAAAAACACGACGATTAGGCCTGTATTTTTTTCATCTAACGATCGTGTTTGTTCAATAACTGTTACTCGAACAAGTGCATCCTTGTTGAATAACAGTCGAAATCTTTTAACTGAGTCAATGTAGTTTAACCTAACCGGAGGGGAAAGCGGCGAATGCCACTTTGCTGTTATAGACACAATCCTGGATTTTTGCTGCGTCTGGTGAAAAGTCAACTTTTGGAAGTTTAACTGTGATGATTCAAAATTGACGTATATTTGGTTGTGGTACATCAAGGGTATTTCAACGGGCGATTTTTACTTAATCCTTAACACAATTGTATGGCAGTTCAAACGAGCGTTCACTTTCAAGCGGATATCCATCGAGAGTTGGAGCGAAATTGTTGTCAATGTTAACATCCACTGACATCCCCATCGATACATTCCGCAACCTCCTCGTCGCTGTCAGATTTCATTACTTGTATATAATGATCAATAGATTAATCTTAAACACAAACGCCAATGATGGTTAATAGCCATCCTGATAAACTTTGAGGGCTTCGAACTTAATTTCATCTTCGGTGACTAATGAAGCTGCTAATACAAATGTTAAAAATTCTATAACAACAGTGATCGATTTAGTAATTCGTGATATCAGTGCATGATTAAGATCAAGATGCTACTTACCATTTATCAATATTCCTAATCGACTTCAATTACTACTTCCAGGTCTGATAAACAAGTATGATCCGGGCCCACGCACCATGAAGATGTGAACTTTAGGTCAAACAAAACAATTTTCAGTAAAATAAGCTAAAAAAAAAAGTCGGCCATTTGCTAAGGTTTTATCTTCAATTTGTTTTCTTCATCTTTAACTATAATACGTATACTTGCGCTCCGATAAATAACTACTCGTGGTGGTTTATGTACGTGAACGATTCTTTAATGCATGTATTGTCTTAATGCAATGTTAGCTATATTTGGTCAATATAGTTTTAGATACATGTACATGCAACCGAGACGCAGCTGTATCTGATTCCACCGTTTTCAGTGATCTCAGTCAGGTTTTTTCGAGACAGCCTCTTTTAATTTGACAATAATATCTTCAACAACTTTTGCAGTTTGATCTTGAAAAATTGCTAGTTCACATGGCTTAACGCCAACAACAGCATAACTAGCAAATTGAGACAAATCCGCTTTGGTGGTAAATGTGCACAGATCCAAATCAGCACCGTGTCGTCGAGGTCAGTAACGTTCGTAAATGTTAATATTAATTTTGTACAATATTGCATTATTTTAATGTGAAATCAATAAGTGCATGTGGTATTGGTGAACTATCCAGTGCACCCAAAGCTCTAACAGTAAGATGACCCTATATGACACCATCCAAACGAGGTTTAACATTTATAGTTCAATAAATCGGTGGCTTTCGTCCATGGCTTGTTAAATAATTAACTTCAACTGGTGGTGTAAAGTACATATGAGTCATAATACAAACGATGTTGAGGTCTCATTATATATACAACCCAATGAGTGCCAGATCTTGTTGTCAAGTCCAGGATGGCAATACTGGTTTCGTGTGTACGTAGCACTATTAATGCAAGTTCACTTCATAAAGACAATCGAAAATAATTGACTGATTGTGCCATCGTGAGTAAATTAACAGTGGTTAACGACGTGATAATCTCTCCCTGATGGTATTCGGCGACGTGTTCCCGGTAATCAAAGGCCTTTTCCTTTTTCTATGCGTCCACCAAACTACCTTTTTCAGCGCCATTCCTAATGCACTTCCGACAGCCTCTAACACTATAGCTTCTGCAACCGTAGAACCACTGCTGCCAACAATGTTGGAATCGCTGTATGAAATGGAAATATTCCACCGGTTTGCATTGTGTCACCTCTGACATGGATAATTTTGATGTCAATCACGTGTTGTTGTTTTTGGCCGCTTTATGCTGAGCGAGATTTGTTTGGATCAACCACATGGGGACGTTTCTGGTCAAGATTGCTAAATGATTTTTTCGTTCGATCCCACAGTCATTTGTCATTGCTGTTTTTTTTTCGTAATTTGATTTTTCACTAAGGCCGACCTTTCATTCGTGATAGGACATTATTTAAAATGTAACACGTTTAATTATGTAACCTTTTCTGTATTGTCCACAGGGGCATCGATGAACCACATTCGGCCATCAGCACTCTCCAACAAAATTCATGTAAGAAAGTATCACAGCATAACATATGTAATCATCAGCAGCCGGACCTACTCGTGCATTAAAATACATGTCGACAAAGAATTGCCTGTACACGTTCAACTGTTCCAATGAAGAGCAATAAATCAGGTACAACATACGAAAGTCTTGTTGGGAAATCTTTAGACCAGTATCTATATTTTGATGCCGATCCATATACGACCACAGACTGTAGTATTTACGTGTACCATGGATTGATTAGCAATGGTATTATACCGTATAGTTAAGCTTAATTTTTTTAAAGGTTCCTCAAGGAAACTTCAGTCACTTATATGTGGTCCATTACCATTTGGTTTGCACTTGAGTATTATCTCGATTTTCATTTTGAAACGCTACGAACACGTGCTTTTGCAATACCATGTTGAGTGCCTAATTGTCATGTAAACTGCCATGTAATACAAGTTCGTTGGTGCGCATCTGTGGTATGTTCGAAACACGACATTTTTGACGCGGTTCCCGACTGCATAACCAATAACAAACTCCATTCTGTTGTTAATGAATTGGTTGTTTCAAGCATCCACAATGTTACTGTCGACAATTCAACTTTACCTGGATTACTTTCTGTACGCCAAATTGCATCATTGACGTTGTTCTTGTGGCTAGTTCCAAAAATAAACTTACGAACATCTACACAATAACCAAAGGCATGATTGAGGGGAATTGCACACGAAAATCGCAATAAATCACCAATAAGAAGTGATTGACACTTGCGAAGATTGAAATTTGGGTTGGGAGGGGTTGAAACAGCAAAGAGATTAGATGGTTTGTCTATCGTTCCTGCTACCTTAGCATCATTAGCGGTGGCTGAGTTGGCGAGGAGTGTTATCACCGATTAAAATGGTCTATGATCGGCATTATTAGTTGCATCTTTAACAAATATCAGTATTAGCACAGGTCTTCTCATGTAATCATCGCTATATCTTGCGGGTCCAATCATTGTTTACCAGTATTACCTCCTGTACACCAAATCGCGTCAATGACGTTGTTCTTACAAAATAAGGTGCTGTGTAGTTAGCTCCAAAACAGCTCTAAGAGTATGAGTAATACTGAAAAATCTTGTTTATTTCCATTCACTAACACAGGCACGCAAGGTTTGATATTTCTTTTTCACTAAACCATTGTTTATACATTATTTGTTTCGTCTGATTTCAATCTGTGACGGTTTGCCGTCCAAGTCCACTTTCAATTGCGAGATCTGCAATCACTGAACAATCATTGCTGAGAGGATTAATTAATAATTTAACCAACTGTAGTCAGCAGAGTTTCCGTCGATAGTAATATAAGTGCTTTTGATGGTGTTCGAGTTACTAATCGCTGTAGTCGAACTAAAATTGATTGAATCACTTTCAATGCCAGATTTTTCATCTGATCCAAAGCAGCACTTTGATGCTATCAACGGCCCTCATTGAAACTTGTTTAGCGATTGGCGCATCTCGCCACGTAAGAGACCCGATCACATTTTTCCACAAACAACATCACCTAGGCCAGTTACATAATTTACATTTCTTAAACAGAATATTTCGTCTAAACCACACTACGGGTTTCAAACGTCCACGTATGACATTCATCTCTAATTCATAGTTGTACTTGTGGAGAGAAATCGTTTTAGCCTCATTAATGACTGATTGCATGTTGTTGCCACCACGAATTGATATCACAGATGTTTCCTGTCGATCCGCGAGTCGTTAGGATCACACAATTCACCAACGACTTCTCATGTTTTGCATATTATTTAATCGTTTTAGACGCTACAGCTTGAGTAGGTGTGTATTTGGTCAGTGTCTGTTGTGATGAGAACAAACATTTTTCCACAGTCGGTACATCTTTTTGTTGCAGGGTTTCTATCATAGAGTTGGGTATAGTAGAAACTTATCTACAAATGATTTAGTCTTTTTTTCACGATTCGATAGAAGTTAGGAAACTTTAAAAACTCAGGCCACATCAGTTCTCTGCTGCATATTTTGTTTTTCCCAGTGATATTCGCTGTTAGTTTTTCTTTCTTCCCAACATATACTCTGTTAGTTGTTTATCAGTAGGTACTAAAGGAGCAAATCGTATACGATCGTTATAGATTTTATGCGTGCTGATTTTTTTAAAAGTCTGTCTTTTTGCTCTTTTAACATTGATTTATATTCGGCTGGGTTTTATTGTTTAAGATGTAAAAGCGCATCTTTAACATTTCTTTGACTTCATTCATATCCGCTGCCAAGCGCGTAATAATCTCTGCAGTTTTTATGTTGCTTTGATAGCCTTGGTGCAGTGCATAAAGCTCTTTTACGAATTGAACCCGTTTTTGTTCCTGTTAGCGATGATGCTGCCTTCTTACTATTCTCGGCATTTCAGCAATTTTCTTTGTGGGTTTTTTCAGTGGTGCAAGAATTTGTTCAAAGCCCACTGTGAGGTCATTTTGTGCAGTCTGTCGCGACAGTAACGTATCTTTGACATTATTTCGACATGTAATAACATTACGAATTAATTCTTTGTTTTCGCGAGTGGATTTACGACCTCTCTTCTCATTTTCTTCTATGATATCGTTGGTAGACATTTTATATGATTGCTTTTAAAAAAAATTAAATAGACGTTAGACGTGTCCAAACCAGCATGATATTTACCACTACTAGGTCAGGTCAAATCAATGTTGAGAAAACTGTAAAGATTTTTAGTGATCCGCTCAAACATGTCACAAAATTCATTCCACGTGTGGTCAGTGGCACGCGAAGTCCAATGAATATTTCCAAGACGTTACTTATCAATGCCACGAAATATCATCAGCATGATACAGTTATCAGGAGTCACTTTTGGCTCGTGTGCGTACCATTGTGCCAAATGGATAACATAGGCGTGTTTGTGCCGACCTCGTGAAAATATATGTGCCTGATTGACTTGGTGCTGGAGCAATCGCATCGTCCTACACTAAAATATTGTTTCCGTTTGCATCTGAAACGTCGATGGTGGGTATTTCATCTATGATGAAAAAGAAATTAATGATAGACGTTGACTCTGTCACTTAACGCTTTTTGGAAGTCTTTTAAAACATTATAACACGGTTGATCATCAGCGGATGGCGCATACATGTACAATCGATCTCACTTCAGTCATTGTAAAATCATATGATCAGTACATGAACTGACTTTAAAAATACAATTCCATCATTAATACTTCAATCGTTTAGACGTTGCCTGCGTGAATAAGTCAGTGTGGGGAAACATTTAAAATTGTCAGCGAATTTCCTTTTTCGTGATTCCATTGAATAATACAGCATAAATACAACTATGTCTTTATATTGTGTACGATTTTGCATGAAAACTCGTAACACAAATCTAATTCGAGTTAAAGCAAGTAGTGGACGAGCAGCGTTTACTGAAACCTGTGTTCGATGGGTAGCAAAGAATTTACATTCATTCAAACAAAAGTCGGCGATGATAGCACGGCTGCATTAACAAGGTTATCGGGATTTCTATGGATCAAATATCGTTGGGAAAACACAATCCTTGATCAAATTAATGTGGTCCCGGCGCACGGCTGGATATACGACTCGATTCTATCAACCAACCAAAACCTGGTAAAAGACATGTGGATAGTGTTTATGCAGAGTTTTACCGACATGACTTTGCGAAAAAAATATCCAACGATATCTGCTCACCTCAACGTGCCGACGTGGATCTTTTTAGCCATGACTTTAATGCGATTGCGGAACCAAGTGTTGAGAACGAATCGCAAGACATGTCGTCAAAGGAGGTATGAAAGCCGATGTTGCACTTGTATGCTTTGCCTCCCGTAGCTTTCATTAAAGGTAATTAATACTGTTATAAACAATGGACACAAAAAGTCGAACATTATCAAAAATATTATATAGTCTTAGTAGATATTTTAAAAATGATGCCGCCGTGGAAGGTTAGCAAGTGCGAAAAAGATCAATGATGGGGTTGTTCGAATCTGGTTAACCAAAACAGACGATGTGGCAAATTTACCTACGAGTACCAAAGAAGATTGCTCGAAGGTGATTGGATTTCTAAAAACATAATAAGGTTCATCATGCTGATTTGTTGTTTCTTCCACACGATCAAGTCTGTTATCGGCAATGCCGACTTCGCACCCTCAAGTACCCGTTAACAATTATCGATGCCGCCAAGAGTTACAAAGCTCAGGCGCTGCCGTCAAAAGCTTCTAAAAGCGACACAGATGCACTTGAACGCATTTATAAACGTTTGTTACTCACATGGCCCCGATTATTACAAGTAGATCCTGTAAAAAAATTCTTGGATTTGCTGCTACACTGTCGATCAAACACTGTCAGAAATCGTGTTTGGTATGCCAACATTTATAATGAATCATGACCAAGTTAAGATATTATCGCATACTCATGAAACGCGATTGTTAATAAGGCATCAAACCGCAGACAACAATGCATCCTGTGTCATACCAGATGTCGAGAAGCGATGTGCAGGACAGAGCATGGCAGTATCGAATATCACGAAATTTCTCAATCACATTAGCGAGCAACAACACATCGGTGCGCAGATACAGATCGTGATAAACGCTCATGTTTTTGCAATCGAATGCAGACCAAATCATTGTGTGCTCCATTCGACTGAAAACATCTCCCTTTAACATCACAATTATCCAAGTATATGCTCCAACTACTGATCATGACGATGAAGAAATAGAAGAGTTTTACAACAAACTGCAGGATATTCTAAACATGGTCAGTAAAAAAAGACATTTCATCCAATGAGACTGGAATGCCAAAGTTGGCAATGATGCTTTAAAAGATTGGAATGATCATTGTGGACCTTCTTGCAATGAGCTTACCAATGAAAGAGGGAGACGGCTGCTCGAGTTCGCAAGCTACAACAACTTAGTACTAGCCAACACCCTGGGCCTACATAAAGCTTCACATGGCACACACTAAATGGAACCAATCATAGCCAGATCGACTACATACTGGTTCAAAACTGTTACCGATCTGGTGAGCATAAACAGGGACATTCCCAGGTGCTGATGTTGGGAGTGATCGCGACCTCGTCATTTTGAACTTCCGAGTGAGGCTGAAGAAAATTAACAAGCCAAAGAACATCAGACTCACATTCTACCTTGAACAACTGAAGGGCATTAAAATCTGCAAGTCATTCCAAATCACACTTGGAGGTAAATTTGCTCCACTCATTTGGATGAATGTTGATAATAATCTGACGACAGACACTTTCAACACAGACATGACAACAGATGCCAAGGAGTCAAGGACATCATTAGCCTCCATCGCCCAAAGAAAAAACCCTGGTTTACAGAAGAGATTCTCAATTTGAGTGATGCCCGAAAAAAAAGCTTAAAAACACCGGACACACAACAGGAGAAATTGGGTACCGAGAATAAAAAAAAAACAAAACAAGAATATCAAAAAAGTTGAAGAAAGCAAAGGAAGATTGGATTGAACAAAAGTGCACAAAAATAGAGAGCAGTCTGATAAATAATAACAGCAAAAAGGCATTCTAAATTGTAAAGACCTCGGCAGACAAAAGCAACCAAGAGTAAGTACCATTCAAGACGAAAATGGAATATGCTTCACATAAGCAAGTGACATTGCAGAAAGATGGACTGAGTATTGTAAAGACCTCTTCAGCCATCAGTCCACAGGAGACCCAGAGGTGCTTGAAGTCCCAAACTTCACAAATGATGAAGATTTCCCAATTCTCAAAGAAGAGTTGGAGTCAGCAATAAGAGCACTGAAGCAGCTGGAGTAGACACATCCGAGTTGAACCTATCAAGATTGGGCGGGGTGTGTGTGTGTCAGTGATAGAGCTACTAACAAAATCTGCAACAAGATTTTGCAGGCAAGTGAATGGCCAACACTGGACCCAGTCGCTGATTATAACACTCCCAAAAAGGCAATCTCCAGCTGTACCAAAATTACTAAACTATCCGTTTGATCAGCCATGCTAGTAAGGTGATGCTGAAAATCATCTTGAACAGACTGAAACCACAAGAAGAAGAAATAATCGCTGCAGAACAGGAAGGGTTCCGGAGTGGAATAAACCCTTCAGAATAAATATTCAAGCTCAATGTTTTGTGTGAAAAGTATTCGCAACATCAACAAGACATTTATCATATATTTCAATAAGGCTGTTGACAGAGTATGGCATGAGGCACTGTGGGCCACAATGAAGAAGTACAACATGGGTCAAAAGTTGACCAATACCATGAAGCAGCTGTACGCCAAGGCTACCAGTGCAGTAATTGCTCAAGGTTCTGTGGGGTACTGGTTTCAGGCAAGAGTACGTCAAGGCTGTCTCCCGTCACCCACGCTTTTCAACGTCTACTTAGAGCGCATCATGAGCGAAGCCCTGGAAAAAACCACCGTGGGACAGTCAGTATTTGAGGGCGTGACATCACCAACTTCCGCTTTGCAGACGACATTGGTTAACTGGTATGCAGTGAAGACGCGCTTGTCACCTTAGTGAAGAACCTGGATGAAATACCTTCCAGATTTGACAAGGAGATAAGCGCGGAGAAGACAAAGCTGATGACATATAGTGGCAAACAAATCTCAACCAAGATTAAAGTCAGAGGATAGGAACTGGAAACAGTGAGCCAGTTCAAATATCTTGGTTCAATAATCACGGAAGAGGTATCAAAAGAAGAAAGCGCAAACAACGGCAGTTATGTCAAAGCTAAGACCCGTCTGGAGAGACAAGGATATATGTCTGAAAATTGAAATCAGACTTTTGAGAGCACGAATTATCTTAATCTTTTTGTATTCATGTGAGGCCTGGACCCTGACAGCAGAATTGCAACGAAGAATCCAGGCACTTGAAATGAGATGCTACAGAACCATACTTGGCATCTCTTACATGGACCACATCACAAATAAAGAAGAGCGTAACATCATCAGGCGCAAAGTAGGCCAATACGAAGACCTCTTCACCACCGTCAAAAAGAGAAAACTGAAACGGTATGGCCGTGTCACTAGATCTAACAGTCTATCCACAACAGTACTGCAGAGCAGCGTCCAGGGTGGCAGAAGGAGCTGTAAACAGAGAAACAAGTGGAGTGACAACATCACAGAATGGACCAGGAAAAGTTTTGCGAAGACACAGGCATTGGCACATGATCGAGACACGTGGAGGGAACTGGTCAGATGTGCAGCAGCACAGCGCCTCGACGACCACACTAGGTCAAGAGACTGATGATGATTTTTTTTGTCTGACATGCGTAACAACGATGAATAAAAACGCTTCAATCGGTGACAAGTAACTTTCAGCAAACGTGTCTCAATCACTCATGTATTCGTACAGAAACACCTTTTCTCGTCAACAAGTCTGTATTGGTTGGCAGAGGCGTATTTGAGGGCTGGGTAGTGGTGACAGATGTCCCCGGGCGCCAAACTAGTGGGGACGCCTAAATAGGCTTTGAAATAGGTTGGATGTGGAAATAATGGGTTTCAGAGTTGAGGGGGGGGGGGGCAGGCGTAAAAATGAGCCTTGTCCCCGAGCTCCATACACTCTAGCTGCGCCTGTGTTTATTGGACAATACATAAGAGTGATTGCGATGTTTTCCGGCGCTAGGTTGCTCACAAATTTGTCAAAGGACGACTTCATTAACTGTAACGAATAGATGAAATGAAGGTCGTGTATTTTTCTATTTTGTGGGAGATTCCGCTAGTCGGTGATTATGATGCCGTGGATACTGCTTGCATTATTAAGTGGCTTTTATACACATGAAAGTTATGAATCACCACATGGATATTTGTTTTGAAAAATTCTCAGCTGTAGATTGCAAGAGTTGTTGTGCGACTTCTCTGTACGCGCCAATGATGTGACAGTAATCACGGATTTTGAAACCGGTACTTCCTGTGTAAGAGATTTGCTCTTTGGTAAAGGGGCGGTCACAGGTCCAGTAATAAGTGTCTGCGGAAACTCGAATGTTATCACATGTCATAACCAATGTCTGTCGGAGCTGCCTTCTGAAACTGCAAGGATATCGATTGTTTTTCCACTCATTTTAGTTACAGTTAATTTAAACTACAAACCTCAAAACATTCTTTGATAGCTAAACTATATACTTCTAAACATTATTTGATATATATTATTAAAACTTTAAAAAAAGAACGCACTTTAAAACAGGCTTTTAGCATAAAACAAATTTCTAAGAGATATTTTTCATTTGTTTGGTTGTGTGTGCTTGGTTTTTGTATGCTTAAAAACATATTGGGTATTATTATTATTATTATTATTATTATTATTATTATTATTATTTTTATTATTATTATTATTATTATAGATCCATAAATTATGAATGTTCTTATTTGTTTATTAACACTATACGTACATAAACATGATTTCATGACATTATTCAAACTTAAACACCGTTCTCCACTTCCAAGTCCATATAAAGAACCACCACTGATAGCCTCGTTTTGATTTTATCGATCGATATCTGTAACGGCAACTTGTTGTTGTAGTGTTTAACGCTATTTTTTAGCACACGATAGGCTATACATGGCGGCCAGTCCTAATGGTGGAGGAAGAACCCGGGAAAATCCCCGGAAATAACCACCGACCAACGAGAAGCTACTGGCATGTGTTCTCACATACCCACACTGGCCAAATCTGAGACTCGAACCCACGCAGATAGATGTGAGATGGCAGTGATCCGCAACGGAGAGCGCTTTAGACCACTCGACCACTCGGCCACTCGGGGCCCCTGGAACGGCAACTTGTCTGAAGCGCCTATTGTGAAAAGAATCTATTGGAACTTTATATATTTAGACTTGTGATATAACTGTTAGGATTATCTGGGATATAGTTCACAATGCTTAATTATGTTTACATGTTCTTTGTATACCAAGAAAATATATTATTTGTTGAATTTTACCTCCAAAAATTGTTGGTTTTTGCTGTTTTCTGTTACTTAAAGACCATAATTTCGTAACACCACATAAATGTAACAAATGCAGTACAAATATTTATACTGGGTCGTTTTATAACATGGTTTGTAAAATCCTTATTTATTGTTTACGGAAGCAACTATATATTGGGGTCTTACATTATACATTTTGAAAGGATGTGATAATACTTCAATCATTCAGACTTTAAAAAGTTGCGCATGACAGCATCAACAAATATCGAGTGGCAACAGCTGAAAATTTACAAGTCATTCAACCATTAAAATTATGAAAACTTTCAGTCAAATAGGAAATCTTTAAGCCAGGGGTTAGACAACTGCTACAAATTTAGACACAAGCAAAAACTGGGTTAAAACATAAAAATCCATTCGTGTTCTCATGGTTACAAGCATATACAGTTCATAATCCTATGTAAAAAAAAATAGACCTTAACATCAATACACAAGTAGTGATCATAACTTGTTCATTCGATTGCAAATAAATGCAAAACTCAACATTCACATGCACATGTACAAATCGCTGTCTTCATAAACTCAGTGAAGTATAAGCAATGACCTTTAGATTTGACCCCAGAATTAAAATTTGGTCTATTTTTCATTACCCGCTCACTGAAGTGCTTATATATTGCTGGTTAAATCGATTCATACGTTGTTAGATGACGCAATGCGTGTTTTAGTGAAATCTCTATGTCAATGCCAATATTCATACAAGATAATTAGACTTAATAACATATTTTGTATGCGTTTGGCGCCATGTTGAATTTATTATGAAGAACCAATATGATTAGAAATTAGCTATATGTTGTTTATGTGATAACGACACATCAGAGATTCACTGTGTACGTAATGAACAAGATTTGGATTTATTGCAGTTAAGAATACACTGACAGTTTGGGATGGGAGAATGTCTCCATGGCAAGCTCAAGGTTCAACACTAGCCATATTCATGCTTTTTGGACTTTACAGGATATATCTCGGAAACAGTTTCATATAGTAAAAACTTTTTATTGCAAGAAAAAAGTATGTTCTTTAAATGCCTTCAAGATCCTATGTTATGGACATACAAATTAGTGTCCTTTTGATTTCGGACCATGCACACGTATCGGGAATTGTTTTAATAAAAACTACATGTCACTTGAACCACCCTTTAATGATGACCAGTGATAGCAAGATTTAAAGGCCACGATGGACTTAATGTTTAGACCCAATACATGCAGGTTTATTTTTAAAGTGAATGGACATGACCAAATTGAGTAACTCTGTAAATATCAAAGTGGCAACCAAGTTGGTGGTCTGATCAATATTATTTTCATTTAAGATGAACTAGAATCACAAGAAGCCTTATAATAGAAATAGTACGTTTCTCATTCAAAAGATGTCTCCAAAACAAGATTTTCAAGGAGACGTCTATGTCAACAACCGTCAAACTTTCAGTGACAACCCCCCCCCCCCAATAAAATTTTCATTTTGTTTTAAACACCCACCCCCCTTACAAACTAACAATATTTTATACGGCTGGCTTTTATGCTAAAAATAGAATTATGGAAATTAAAAGGTTTACACATTTTTTAAAATACATTTTTGCAATATTTTTTAACATTTCAAATTGACTATAACACTTTGAATTCATGAAAAAATCGAGACTTTATATTCTAGCTTCTATCATCTTCCCATTTTCCTTTTTCCTGTTTTTTTTATTTATTAAATTTATTGTAAAAACATAACATTGTTGACGTCAATTTATCTTGAACTCCCCCCCCTCCCCAAAGTCAACAATTGTCAAACTACTTCAAACCCCCTCCCCGCCCCCCCCCCCCCCCCCGCTATTTTGCTGACACAATTAATGGACAACCCCCAAGATGTTATCCAAAATTGATCAATTTGTGTCTGATCTGCACTTTTCCATTCAGGACAAAGTAATCATAATAAGTTTTTAACTGAACATCCTAATATTGTAACATTCATCCACATGAAGATTGTTAATTTAGTAATGACAGTCATATTGGATCTCTCATTTAATGTCATGTAATTTAACTGAAAACCTTATGTTGACATTACAGTGACTATATTGATTGTCTATGGGGTACAATTTTCATTTGGGAAATTCTAGACCCTGGAATGAAAATACATATTTGTGGGAATACTGACGGTCGTTTAGTAGTAGTGCTAAGATATAATGTATAATGGACACTGCATTAGCTCCTCTGGTCTTAGACCAAAGAAACATGATGGGCTTTAAAGTAAACAAGGAAACATTACAAGTTATGTTGATATATCAATAACATACAAACTTCTTGGCAGAAGAGTGGATCCATCAAATTAATTTTTATCAGCTGTTTTTGGCGCTCGAAGACCTCTAGCGCCGGGGTCAACCGCCCCCATTAGTAAGCTACAGACTTCCATTCTGGAACGTGATTACTTTATTGCGCGTTCTCTTACTTTCTCTAACCCACCACCACCCTTGTAACACTTACGTTTTCTCTCATTCTTGAATGCGTTCTCTCGCTTCTTTATTTATCACTGTACCACTATTACAATGAGAATTACCTTTGCCAGGGGTTTAGGCATCTTGCAACGGTAGAAATGGTTCGAAACATCGCAGCTGACATAAATGCTAGCGATGTTTTGGTATACATCTTACCGTCTTATTTAATATTCGCTTATGTAGACACCCATTAGCCCCGTCCCAGCACATATATCTTGTGTTCATCATTATTTCCGAGGATCCATCCTTTACGTCATAAAATCTTACCTACTGTATTTGTTATGAGGAGACTGAGCAGCAGAGAGGGTGAACAGACTAAATCGAAACGTCACCCTTATTTATTACCAAATCAACTAATGGTGACTAACATAGAAGTCAGTTCAATGACTACACCAAGACTGACCCAAACAAATGTTGTAGTCGACCCTCTCTGCTGCTCTCTCCATGTGTTAAATTGTCAATCTGAGGATAAAAAATATCTTGTATGTAAATCAAACAAAATGAATAATTCAGACAAACGATCAATCTGAGATTTTTTTGAACTTTGAGTAATATTCTTCCTCGGTTGGAGAGGTTTCTTTTCTATGTATCAAATCCCATTCTTTGATCCTACGACGGTAATACGCCATCAAAGTTCTGTATTTATCTCCACCACATTCATTGCAAATCCGATATTGTCCTCGAACGCCAACATTGCATCCAACACATTGTCGAGGACCAGCATGTGGTTTCTTTGATAGGATATACGGTATTTGTTTCTTGCAGTATTCTCCGCGACATTTTTTATTACATTTATCTGTGCTTCCTTGACGCAGCCATGTACAATTTTTCATATATCAAATAGTATCTATTTAATTTAGTCAGAGGATATCGTTATTTTGTCAATCTGAAGCGAGGGGCACCCTTTCTGCTGCTACAAATCAACCAAATATTTGATCGATACCTACACGATATCTTGTCCTAGGATCATGCAGATGTATTGTTATAAAACCATACGGTGTTGCTTGCGCACGTGAAAAGAAATTTCTGAATTTATTTATATCCATATCCCCGCTACACCAGCTCTGATGAATATTTCTTAGTGTGTGTGTATCAATTCCATTAAATACAGCTACAATATGACAAGTATATCTGATTACTTTCGGAATTTGTGTATACCGCTGAGTTACGTAAATAACATCAGTATTTTTATGTCTTCCTCGAAAAAAGTATTCTTGCCGGATTTGATTGTTTATCTAGCATTACGTCATCATACACAACTAAATTATTAACGAATCCATCAAGATCATCGACATATGGTACTTCATCAATGTCGGTTATAAAATCAATAATATCATCATCGTTCAGCAATCGTGCGTTTTCATTAAATTCCTTAAGTACTTCGTAGCATCTCTGATCATCTACAGATGGTGCAACTAAATACAATTTATTCCATTTCAACCATCTCATTATCAAATTAAGCAATAATTGTGTTTTACCAGATCCAGACGGGCCTATCAGTATCATTCTGATCGAATTTGGTATCGCTGGATGATGTTTTACCTGTTCTCGTTTTCGTGTCGCTGAAAAATCAATTACATCCATGGTATAATATTATATCATGGATTTATATTGTTTACGCTGTAAAGTTAAAACTCCAACTACTGATTTATCTACGGTTACAACAAAAACTAAAAGAATAGCATACAGTGGAAAATGTTCCATATGTGGCAGAAAGAAATTTTCCTTTTTACAAAAAAAAAAAAAAAAACCGGCGGTGACATTGCAACATTAAAAAAAAAAATGTCACAATTTCCAGGAACTCCGTGGGCTAAATATCCCGGAGAAAAACATCTTCCAGGATATAATTACTGCGGTCCTGGCACTCGACTTTATATGAACAGGATCAACCAAAATCCAGTGAATATCCGATCGATAAATATCTACGACGTAATCGGGAAATTTTACTTCAATCACAGATGATAATGTTGGTTCGTGAACAGTAATAGTTATTTTTGATTCTTTTTTATTGATGATTTTATTCTGCGCTGAAATTCATCGTTGATTTGTTCAATCTGATAACTACCTGTGGGGATATAAACAACAAAGAAATCTGGGGTTCCATCTGGGTTTTTTTTGTTTGCAAGTACAAGCGAATTATTTGGAGGTAATCCACCAAATGGTTCAGATCTGATATTTGGCCAACTAATATATTCTCATAGTTGTGCAAGTGCAATCTCCCTTGCTGAAATTGCAGTTGGAAAATGAATACTAAATTCAGGATTGGTTGTGCCCACTGATATCATAGTTGTTTTCACCGGTGTTGTATTCGTGTAATCTATTGCAATAGTTCTTGTGCTGACATTTATCTATTAATCTATAACTTTAATGGGTGTAGATTTTATCACAGTCATTGCTTCAAAGAATATTTTAGTCATTAATGCGAACTCAGAATCGGATATGGAAGCATCGTTGAGGCTTTCAGATATTAACTGAGATAGTTTAGAATACGCCACCGTTCATGCGTGTAACTTCACCGCATAATCGGATAATTTTTCAGCTGTTCACGTCGATGTTCTTTTTTGCGATTATATTAAAAACTTCAGCGATCGCAGTTGACGCTGAAACACAGATCGTTATGACCGCAGGTGATGCCATTGTTACCGTGGACAATAAAAGACCTGCTCCAGCAACAACCGCGTGATAGATTTTAATTTATCTTGCCACTCACACGCTTGATTGTATCTGTAGTCCATATTATTTACGCTGTAATCAATTGAGGTGTTTCGGCAACAAATTTTAGACACCACCAGATCGTTGCTGCAGTTAATTTCTTGTCGGATGCAACCAGGATAAATGTTTCTTCGTCTCCACCGTTTAATATAACAGATACGGTTCCAGAAAACTTGTCTGTTGAGTGACGCCATGGATACGTGGTAAATATCTCGAATGTTGCATTACTAAACAAAAACAATCTGTACACGCCAGTAACTTCCGCGGTATGTTTGATAGTATTATTTTGTTGAGACCATATTGTTGATCCTGATGATATTGTGTATACAATGTTGTTAATCCGCCTGTGGAGAATTTTACCCTGATATTTTTCAAGGGGATCAATTTTATTAATAATATTATGAACATCACTCACAATATCTCCCTGTGTTTTCTTAATCGTATCGATTAATGTTTTAATATCAGAAAGTTTCATATCAACGATTAATGGTTTTCCGAAGAATTCATCTGTAATTTCATCGATCTTTCTGAAGTTTCTACGGAGACTTGTAAACGTACCTACGTGAACGTCATACTCAGCTCTCAACGTAGATAAATTTCCGTCTATGGTATTGTGATCGTTTATGTGAGTTTCGTATTCGGTTTTTAACGTAGATAATGTACCACTAACGGCATCATGTTCGGTTTTTAACGTAAATTATTTACCATCAACAGTGTCAACGTATCTCTTTGTTGACGCATCTTCATCTGATGTTGGATCTCTCAAGACAGTTATTTTATTTCCGTTCATGGAATGTTCTCCTGTTCATACACCACCTGACGTTGAAAATCGTTTTTGAACATTTTTTATAATTTCATTCCTGATATATTCTATCAATATACCTGAATCTCGTATTTTTCCGCTGTCGGTAAATACCGAAATATTATCCATAGCAGCTCCAAAGAACCCTACGAACTATATCATTCCACTGAATATTACTTGTTTTCAAAACACCGTGTTTGTACTGAAAAATAACAACTTCATCTCGGTCAACCCCAGCTAGGTTCATAATATCAGCAAGGTCATCTCGTGTTGCATATTTTGATGCGTCGAAATCTTTATCGATTCCTTTGTCGGTTTTTCTGATCAAAGATCTTCTGTAAATATCAACCATTATATATGTGTACAATTTTAAATACCTGTCCAACGATTACTTGTGTATTCGTGTACAACTTTATGATGTTATTTAGTTGATTTTGATATCGCATCAAGTATAGCGATAGATTCACGACCGCATATCGGTGGATCTGTCATTGTCTGTGTCGGTAACATTGAATACCATGTTCTGGTAGGTAATTGATTAATATAATTTAAAAACTCAACTGGTGGTGACAGGCCCGGTTTAACCACTAGGCGAACTAGGCGGCCGCCTAGGGCGGCAAATTTCTGGGGGCGGCACAAAGAGCTACGTAAAAAATAAAAATAGTAAAAAATTGACGCTTTTAGTAATATATGGATCGAATAATAATACAGTTTTCCCGCTAGATGAAACGAATTGTATAGCATAAATGTAATCACTAATTTACTTACTTACGTTACAGGCAAATACCGCCACATCCGGTGACGTCATTTCGAAATTTAAAACAAAACAGTAAATCGTAATAACATTTTATTTTGCAGTTTCCGTCGTTATTTCAATACCTCCATGGCAGAGAGAAAACGATTGTATGGTGCACAGTATCGTAAACGACGGGCTGAACATGACAAATACATTGCAAAACAAGGAGACTCATTGCTAAAGTATCTATGTACACCGCACAGAGACACAAATGGTCCTGAGGAGTTAAACAATCAAGCTGAAGCAGACAAGGAAGCAGAGAAATCCGACGAGATGACAGTATCAGAAGAGTTTGAGCCACAAAATGAAATGCACAGTACGCACCAAGAAACAAAATCTGAAGGGCATAACATCGACAAGTTTACTGGTTTATATGTTAACTATGTCGATCCGGCTACTTGGACCGAGTTTGATGATCATATGCGACAAATTTTGGTAGAACATGGACCAGAACAAGTTGAGCAGTTTGATTTTCCTAAAGACAGTATGCAAAGAAAATTATCGAAAATTCATTACAATCGCAGGCTTGTGAATGGAGAAGAAATTCGCAGACATTGGCTGCAGTATTCTGTAAGTAATGACTCTGTTTATTGCTTCTGCTGAAAGCTGTTTACCAGTAGCACAATAGGTGCGTCATCTCTTTCTGATAAAAGTTCACATGATTGGAAAAACATGTCCGCTATTCTATCAGGGCATGAGAAAAGCATTGAACATCGAGCGAATTTTCAGTTATGGAAGGAACTTGAGCTGCGACTACGACACATGACAACAATTGATGCCGAACACTTGCGTCTCATTAAAAAAGAAGAACAATATTGGCAGCAAATCCTGAAACGGCTGATTGCCTTAGAGTGCTTGGTATGCAAAATCTTTCTTTTCGTGGAACACATGAGAAACTGAACACTTCTGATAACGGGAACTTCCTGAAATTTGTGGAATTTCTTGCTTTGTTTGACCCACTTATGGATGAGCATCTTCGAAAGATTAGAGACAATGAGACACATGTACATTAGCTAGGCAAAGACATACAGAATGAACTGATTCAGCTTTTATCCAATGCAATCAAACAAAAAATTCTAGCATCTGCTCGTAATGCTAAGTACTTTTCAATAATTCTAGATTGCACACCAGATGCTGGTCATGTTGAACAAATGACCATGATCATTCGCTTTGTGGATGTGATTTCTTAGCTAGGCGAACTAGGCAATCGCCTAGGGCGCTGGGGTAAGGGTTTATTTCATTATGGGCGGGGGGGGGGGGTGAGTGGAAGAAGGCGCCAGATATCTGATCTCGCCTAGGGCGCCAAAATGCCTTGCACCGGCCCTGGGTGGTGATAGTCCGTACTAATCAAAATAAACAATTCCGTGTGGATCAATCGCATTTGCAGCCCAGTGAGTTTCTGGACCGGAATTCGAATCGGCTGATCTTGAATAGTCATCGGAGTATCTTGCTAGACCCAGTATCGTCGCAGCAATATCAACATTTTCCAGGCATGATTCGATATGTTTTCCATCAATCATATAAATAGCATTGCTGAATAACGCCATAATGCCATTATTAACGAAACCGACTCTGTCACCGACTCCATATTCTGTATCATCTGCTTTTATAAGTCGACCTTCGACTTCGATAAATGCCTCAGCGGGTAATAAATACCGACTTGTATCTTGAACTCGTAATTCGATTCTTCCATGTTGATTTGGTTGCACTGTATCGTAAGAATAATATTGATAATCGCGCAAGGATTCATTTTTACGAACTGGTTCACCCATATCCAAGGCTGTATCAATTTCACGCTTAAACATTTTATTGTAATTACGATGATTTAAATTGTAATTATCTACGAAGACCACTTCTTGCTATCAGACTAGCGGTTATGTTATCTTCTTTTTCTTTTAACGATGCATCAGCCAGATCCATTAATCTTTGGGTTGCGGCCTGATTTATTATTTTACTTTCATTTGCAGACATAACTTCAGTAGATGGTAATTTCAGTTGTTTTTTGCGTCGTAATAACCGTAAAATTCTGTCCTTGACCGCCGAAAACGCTTTACCGGCAAGATCACCGATTGCGCTAGGAGCTTTGTCGCGAATAACATCGATAGCTTTCATTGATAATTGCTTTGCAATTGGCATTGCTTTTGGGGCTCTCCTGGTAAATAAACCCCGAACAACTTCACCAAGTCCATCTCCGTAGGTTATTTCATAAACTGGTAATCGTGAATTTACTACTCTGAGCATTCGTGGTCTACGATACGTATTGTGTATAATCATTTTATTTAATCATTCACCATGATCTAAATTATGTGTCACGGGATTTAGTCATCTGTAATTTCATCGATAAATTCCAGATAGGTATTGATCTCCATGATACCACCGGTAAATAATCGTCGACAAATATCAGATATTTCGTTGATAATTTCATGAGAAGTATTTCAAGCGCGTTTTCCTCCTATGAGAATTTCTAGTTTATCCACGTCAGCGATAACGCTGTTAGGGCAGGTGATAGGATCATTCCCCAAACCACTCCCTGTAGTAACGTCAACAGAATCATCACCAGAATCCCTTTCCGTACCTAGTGAAGAGCGTAATCTCTCCTGTCGTTTGGCTTCTTTTTGTTCCTCTCTCTCTCTCTCTCTCTCTCTCTCTCTCTCTCTCTCTCTCTCTCTCTCTCTCTCTCTCTCGTCCATTTGTTTCACCTTTTCTATTATTTGTTCCACCCCTTCCTTTTTTTTGTTTCACCTTTTCTTTTATTTGATCACTTCTAAATTTTTCAGCTTCCAACATCACCCCTTGTTATTCTATTTGTTGCAGAGGTGGAGGTAGCTGATACTGGGGAGGCTGTTGTTTTTGCTGTTGAGTTTCTTTTAAATAAAATCTATTTATATCGTCAATATATTCATTATATACTGGGTCATCACTTCTAACCTGACTTTTATTGTAGCACACACGATATAGCCATTTAAAATAGTTATCAGCGTTTATGTTAACATACTCTTTTACATTTCTCTTTTTTGTTTTATATTTAGATGCAAGTTTTTCTTTCACATCAGCTATTTCAGTGTAAATTTTATCAATATCTTCTTGAGGTTGTGCGGCAGCTATTCTAGCTGGAAGATCTTGTAAAATCTCTTGTGTTGCCCTAGCGGTTTATTGTATTGTCCCAAGAAGAGGTTTCTCTTTTTCTGGATCAGTGATATCTCCCCATACAACTTTCTCAGTTGTTACAGTAATAGGTTTAAATAATCTTTCTGTACCTTCTACGTAATCAGCTTGTGACTCCTGGCGTTCTTGAAGTTTTCTTCGAAGCGAATCTCTCAAAAGAATATATTTTTTGATTGCTTCCTGGCGTTCTCGAGCTAATCTAGTAGTATATGTTTCTCCGATATTTGAGATATTTTTATTGATATATATAATGATTTAATTGAATGTATCGATACAATATTTGGCTAATTTGTAGCAGCACCGAGGAAGAATATTACTCAAAGTTCAAAAAAGTCTCAGATTGATCGTTTGTCTGAATTATTCATTTTGTTTGATTTATATACAAGATTTTTTTATCCTCAGATTGACAATTTAACACATATGGAGAGAGCAGCAGAGAGGGTCGACTACAACATTTGTTTGGGTCAATCTAGGTGTAGTCATTGAACTGACTTCTATGTTAGTCACCATTAGTTGATTTGGTAATAAAAAAAAGGGTGACGTTTCAATTTAGTCTGTTCACCCTCTCTGCCGCTGATTGTGTTATCGTGTATGCCCCCTCTATACGTTAACAGATAGCAATAACTATACATGAAATTGGGGTATCATACACGTACATTTCCATCAATGTTTGACTAAGAGCATGTGTGTGTGTGTGAGAGAGAGAGAGAGAGAGAGAGAGAGAGAGAGAGAGAGAGAGAGAGAGAGAGAGAGAGAGAGAGACTTATTACTTTGCCTGTGTTTTTCATCGCATTCATTCTGAATGACTTGTACATACTTTTATTGTTTTTAGTTTTCAACTTGATCTGTATATGTGTTGCGTACATACACGGGTGCAGTACCTGATTACTAAATAGGCAGAGAAGGCACCGGCATATTGGCTCAACGCCTTTTAGGATTTCTGTGACAACGGATCAAAATAATATTGACATGAGATAACTTGCGAGGGGGTCCCAAGATTTCGGCTTCCTAAGGGCCTCCAGAGTGTAATCAGGCACTGCCCGTGCGAGTGAGCGCACACGCAAACTTAAATTTTGTCAGAACCGAGCAACATTGTCAGTCATAGTTGTTTTATATTTTCAGACTAAACTATATATTATAAGACTAATTGTCAGCATAAAATGGAGTATAAATTATATTTATCCTCCATTCCCCACCCACCCCCAAAAAATCAGATGCTGAATAGTTAAGTGTATTGTCTGTGAGCGTGTGTAGATACGTGCTTGAGTGTTTATAAATTCTCTTCTGAATTAAATTCCAATTATACGAGAGCTTTTTCTTTTACATTTAACACACAGGTGCTCGACGCGAGCAGGATGTTGAGAAGAAGAAAAGAAAAGAATATTTGTTCTTTCAGATTATTGTTTTTGTTTTCTCAACATCAAACTCGCGTCGAGCACCTGTGATTTAACAGACATGAAAGTTTCATATTTCCATGTTTAGTCATCAAATTGAACACTAAACAATTATTGTAATTCGATGCAAGGCTTGGTTTTATATTTCGTTTGTTGCTGTGTTTTTTTTTTTGTTTTTTTTTTTTTTGGGGGGGGGTATTATTTTTTTCTTCTTTCTTTTAAATCAAGATTTTGTTCAACTAATACAATTGACATATAGGCCTACATAGGCTACTACCCGAGTCGTTTGTTATTTTCGGGTTTGAAATCGTGCATTTGAGTAACTGTTGTAAAATAAAAACATGCACGTATTGAGATTCATTATACATATTAACCCCTCCACCCACATTTAATAAGATGAAACTGAATTTGTATATTTATACATGTGGTGGCTTACGTGGATCGTTGAGACGCTCGGTTTTAAATTTATTGGGATACGGTCATGGATATCAATCAGCTGAGCTGAACGAACTGTAATTGTTTGTCCTTCGAGGTTGTAACCACAGGAGTGAGGTTTTAACAGTAAAAACTACGAGGATAATGTGATTTCGTTTTTCACATATTTCGTCATACTTCATTGATAATCGCCAGACTAAGGTGATTGTAACCTATTACTTTATAATATGCATTCCATGGTAGTGGGATATTCCTTGATCTCGATTTTAATCGGACGTATTGGTGTTCAGGTTGTATCACGAAGTGGGAAACAAATTATTTCATAACGAGCCACATAGCTCACAAGATTATATCTGTAGGAGCGGAAAATCTGTAGGTGACACGATGTTTACATTAAAAGTGTCATGTACTGTATCCTGGCGTGTCTATAACGGGAGGGTGGACACTGACAACTAGACAGTATCGGATGTTTGTTTTGTGCATTCACGCAGAAATGTTGATATTACGAACGGGATTGACCAGCTGAAAACCGGCCTGTCCATTATAAAATCGGGCGAATGGTCACCGTAGTTGGTAGTGGAATCCTGTATAGGACTTTTTTTTAAGAGACTATGGTATGGTAAAGATACTTTGTAGATTGTTGCAAAGACTTGACCGACCGTATTATTTATAGACCTCACTAGTGATAGTGACCTCTTGTATGTCCCATATTCATGTATGTATGTATGTATGTATGTGTGTATGTATGTATGTATGTATGTATGTATGTATGTATGTATGTATGTATGTCTGAGTTTTGTGTTAGCCCACTTCGGACATTTATGTTGGTGTGTCCAAATATAAAAAATGGGGTGGCAAGGATCAGAGGAAACTTGGAATATATATATATATATATATATATATATATATATATATATATATATGGATGCAACAAATGATATTATAAAGATTATAATCTATGAGAGAGAGAGAGTAACACATTTGATTCTGTGTGTCAGTGTCTGTGCTCATTATTTTAAAGAATTAAACTTTTGTTTGTTTTGTTTTGATTAGGATTTTTAACGTAGCTTTAACAATTTTTCAGTCATATCGCTACGATGTCTGCAGTGAGGCAGTTTATAGTGATGTCTAGCACTGAGACATCATGCCGCAGACATGTAGCATGATGTCTCACCCAGTCACATTATCCTGACACCAGGCCGACCAGTCCTAACACTAACCTCTTAATGCTGAGCGTCAAGCGAGGCAGCTGTTAGTACCATTTTTGTAAGTCTTTGGTATGACTCGGCCGGGGATCGAACCGACGACCTCCCGCTTCCGGGGCTGACGCTCTAACCACTAGGCCACCGGAGCGGTTAAAGAATTAAACTTACACACTGTCAGAAATAGACCACACTTACCTCAGATCTGTTTATGTATTCTATAATATCAGAATAAACACTTTACATGAATTAGTCCATTTCCTGGAATTTAACATCACTGGAAACCGAGTCTTTACCTACCATGAACAAAATTGGACTTTTCCAAGGAAAGTCCCCATTTTTTTGGATTTTTTTTGGGGTCCCCATTTTTTGGATTTTTTTTGGTCCCCATTTTTTTTGGATTTTTTTGGTGGAACTGACTAATGGTTAATTTTAAAGTTTGAAGCAGTATTGAAGAATTTTAAAATTATTGCAGAAAAGTACCTTCTTGAAGAACAATTTGAAGTTCTTCAGGATTTGTAGTGTGTGTGTGTGTTGTGTGTGTGTTTTTAAAAGATAGTGAGAATAAGTGGGAAAGAGAGAAAGTGAAGTACTGATTTAGTTAAGTGTGTGATAAAGTTTTAAGGAAAAGATTGTTTCATTTTTCTTTTGTTTTTAGGGTCATAGGGGTGATCATTTGTACCACAAACTGTGTTGCCCTCTTGACATAAAGTGTTATAAATTTGGTTTCAGCCTTGCATTCAGCTATACCATTTGCATCATGCATGTAAGAAAATAATATTTTCAAGTGGTGAATTCAATTGTGATCACAGCATCTATTCTAGGTTTTGTGTAAAATGCATTTCTGCATTGACTTCACCCCCACCACTCGTGTGTAGAGCTATTTTGTCCTTGGCATTTGTAACTAATCACCAGTAATCTGCCTTTTTGTCCCTCATATGCAGTTGTCCTGTTTGTAAGTGAATTTGATATACATGCAGTTGTCCTATTTTTAAGTGAATTTGATATACATGCAGTTGTCCTATCTGTAAGTGAATTTGATATATACATGCAGTTGTCCATCTGTAAGTGAATTTGATATACATGCAGTTGTCCTGTTTGTAACTGTTTGTAAGTGAATTTGATATACATGCAGTTGTCCTGTTTGTAACTGTTTGTAAGTGAATTTGATATACATGCAGTTGTCCTGTTTGTAACTGTTTGTAAGTGAATTTGATATACATGCAGTTGTCCTGTTTGTAACTGTTTGTAAGTGAATTTGATATACATGCAGTTGTCCTGTTTGTAACTGTTTGTAAGTGAATTTGATATACATGCAGTTGTCCAGTTTGTAAGTGAATTTGATATACATGCAGTTGTCCTATTTGTAAGTGAATTTGATATACATGCAGTTGTCCTGTTTGTAAGTGAATTTGATATACATGCAGTTGCCCTATTTGTAAGTGAATTTGATATACATGCAGTTGTCCTATTTGTAAGTGAATTTGATATACATGCAGTTGTCCTATCTGTAAGTGAATTTGATATACATGCAGTTGTCCTGTTTGTAACTGTTTGTAAGTGAATTTGATATACATGCAGTTGTCCTGTTTGTAACTGTTTGTAAGTGAATTTGATATACATGCA